>OU015747.1:89608551-89620722 GCA_907169655.1 Acomys percivali | reverse complement strand
AAGCATAGCAGGTATCCCCACACATGTGCACATACCCACACAAGCATGCACATAATTTAAAAATAAACTCAGTCTTGCCGCACGGTGATGGTGTATGCCTTTAATTCCAGCACTTGGGAGGCAGAGGCAGGTGGATCTCTGTGAGTTCCAGACCAGCCTGGTCTACAGAGCTAGTTCCAGGACAGCCAGAGAGAAACCCTGTTTCAAAAACAAACAAACAAACAAACAAAAAAACCCCAACAAACAAAAACCAAAACAATGACAACAAAGCCCCCCCCCAAATAAACTCAGTTTTAACCAAAAAAAATGGAGTTCACAATCCTAAATTATTTGGGGGAGAACATTGTTTTGTTTCATTGAAGAGGAAATCTGAGCAGAAGGAAAGAAACCTTGTCCGCATTACTAGGTGAGAGAAGAGGAGGAAACGCCCGTGAGGCTTAAGTCCGGGTCCTGTGGCTTAAAGAGTAAAAAGACGCTTTCCAGCTTTAGCCCGACAGAATGGATCCGGCAAAGAAGGGTGGCGAGAAGAAGGGCCATTCCGCCATCAACGAGGTGGTGACCCGAGAGTACACCATCAACATTCACAAGCGCATCCATGGAGTGAGCTTCCAGAAGCGTGCTCCTCGGGCACTCAAAGAAATTCGGAAATTTGCCATGAAGGAGATGGGGACTCCAGATGTGCGCATAGACATCAGGCTCAACAAAGCTGTCTGGGCCAAAGGAATGTTCCATATCGCATCCGAGTCCAGAAAGCGTAATGAAGATGAGGACTCCCCCAACAAACTCTACACATTGGTAACTTACTTGCCTGTTACCACATTCAAGAATCTACAGACGAGCCGGGTGTGGTGGCACACGCCTTTAATCCCGGCACTTGGGAGGCAGAGGCAGGCGAATGGCTGTGAGTTCGAAGCCAGCCTGGACTACAAAGCGAGTCTTGGACAGCCAAGGCTACACAGAGAAACCCTGTCTCAAAAAACCAAAAAAAAAAAAAAAAAAGAATCTACAGACGGTCAATGTGGACGAGAACTAACCTGCTGAGTGTCAAATAAAGTTAAGAACTGCCTCCAGAAAAAAAAAAAAAGAGTAAAAAGACACAAAGACACGTTCTACAGGCCAAACAACTGGAGGAGAAATATAAGGCAGTAAATAGAGGAGCCTGAAGAAACCCTGTCTTCCTATAACTTTATATTTAAATTCCTGAAGAGAGTAATCGGCTTTTCACTCTAGCCGCAGAGGGCAAAACCTTGTCTCACTTCTGTCCCCCAGACTGACACCTGCCACACAGTAGTCAATAAATGAAAGTTCCACGAAGTAGGGAGAACTTCCAGCGGATGGAATGGCCACTTCCTGGCCCCCCCACCCCACCCCCACACAACAAAAGGTGCTGTTTAACCAGACAAAAGGATTTTGAAGGTGTGGTTGAGGATTTGGATATTGGGAGTTTAATCTGGGATTATCCGGCAAGGCCTAATCTAATCACTGCAGCCCTCAGAACCGGACAGTCTCTCCCTGAGCGATGTGACTGTGGAAGAAAGGTTAGGAAAAGGATTGTTACTGGCTTTCACGCTGCTGTTGGAGGTCCTCAGGAGATGAGAAAAAGGACAAGAAACAGAGGAAACGGCCCTGCTGACACTTGGGAGGACTTCTAACCTACCCAACTGTAGGGACAGACTTTCAGGTTTTTTAGAGGTTTGGTTTTTGAGACAAAGTCTGATGTAGCCCAGTTAGCTTCAGGCTTGCTCTGTAGCTAAGGGTGGCCTGCAGCTTTGGATCCTTCTGCTTCCACCTCCCAAGTGCCGAGATTTCACCTATTGCACACCATGCTCGGCTCCCAACTGCTTTGTTTGGCAGTACTGGGGATTGAACAGATGTCATGCGTGATAGACTATGCTCGACCACTAGCTGTGTGCTGTAAAATCCACTTAACTGAGGGCTGGGGCGGTGTTATGGGACAATAGTAAATGTTATATTTGATAATATTTAACTTGTTCCCAGGGGAGGTGTCACTACCAGGCCTCTGTACACACTCTTTTGCTTTTTTTTTTTTTTGTTTTTTGGTTTTTTTTTTTTCTTTTTCTTTTTCTTTTTCTTTTTGAGTTAGAGTCCCTCGGTGGTCAGGACCTTTGCTTGGGACTAGCTGGCCAGGAAACTCCAAGGGATGGGTCTCCCTCATCTCCTCCCATCTTCCCATCTCTGGGGTCACAAGTAAAAAACAATGCTGGACATTTTTAGTGTAGATTCTGGAGATCTGAACTCAGGGTTTTGTTGTTGTTGTGGTTGTTGTTTTAAATTTTATTTATTATTATGTACACAGTGCTCTGCATGCATGTACACCCGCAGGCCAGAAGAGGGCATCGGATAACACTATAGATGGTTGTGAGCCACCATGTGGTTCCTGGGAAAAGAACTCAGGACTTCTGGAAGGAAAGTCACTGCTCTTAACCTCTGAGCCATTTCTCCAGCCTTTTTTTTTTTTCCTTTTGGTTTTCTTGAGTTTCCCTGTGTAGCCTTGGCTGTCCTGGACTCACTTTGTAGATCAGGCTGGCCTCGAACTCACAGAAATCTGCCTGCCTCTGTCTCCTGAGTGCTGGGATTAAAAGCTTGAGCCATCACGCCCAGGTTTCTTTCTTTCTTTCTTTCTTTCTTTTTTGTTTTTGTTTTTTGTTTTGTTGTTGCTGCTGTTGTTGTTGAACTCAGGTCCTCAAGCTTTCAAGGCAAGTATTTTATCAACTGAGCCATCTCCTGAGCTCTCTTGTCTTTTATTCTCCTCTACCTGCCTCCTTTCTTGGAACGGGGAATTTGATTGTTTGTGTTGAAAGTGTACCCTGAGCTGGCCTCAAACAATCCTCTGGCCACAGCCTCCTGAGTGCAGAGGTGATAGGCTGCATCCCTACACTTAGCTCCACGGGAGGCTTCCTGAAATGCCTGTTTATTATTATTTCATGTGTTTGGGTGTTTTGGCTGCATGTATATTTGTGTACAGAATTCAGTCTTGGTGCCTGTAGAGGCCAGAGGAGGATGATAGATCTCCTAGGACTATTGTTGTGGATGGTTGTAAGTCACCTTGGGTGCTGAGAATCAAACCCAGGTTTGGGGGAGCCATCTAGCTGACCCCCTTAGTCTTTTTTTTTTTTTTTCAATAATGATCAACTTGTTCATGCCTTGTAAGCGGCTTCACGTCCAAACACTAAACAGCAGTTTTAGAAGGCTGGAGTGCTATTATTAGTAACATATAACACAGGAGAAGCCAGATGTTCACACCTGGAGTCCCAGCCTCAGGAGGCAGAGGCAGGGGGGCTGCTGTACCTTTGAGGTCAGAGAGTCAACTAGGGAACCTCAGGCCAGGCTTCTCACTGCATCATTACTCTGGACTGCCACACACCACCTTCAGGGGTCTATCAATACATGAGTGTGTAAGGAAAAACATGGCCCTGTTTCTTGCAGAATACTAGTCAGCCTTAGGAACGAAGGAAGCTGGGTCACTTGCACCTGATGAACATGGAAGGCATCATTCTCCAGGGATTCCAGTAGAAAGACAAATACTGTATGATTTCACGTCCATTGAATTCCAGAAGTCAGACTGACAGAAGCAGAAACCAGACTGGTCCTCACCTGGGGCTGAGGGGGTGGTAGGAAAGTGAAGGGTTTTTACTCAGAGGAAAGAATTTTTCTGTTATAAATTTGAGGGATGTTAATGTACACCATAGTGACTGCAGTTAACAGTGATACATTGCACTCACGGTCTCACTCACGCGTGCACACACTGGCACACACCATTAGTAAAATTAGCAGGAGCCGGGTGGTGGTGGTGGCAGCGGAGGCGGTGAGGGCAGTGGTGGTACACACCTTTAATCCCAGCACTCGGGAGGCAGAGGCAGGTGGATCACTGTGAATTCGAGGCCAGCTTGGTCTACAAAGCAGGACAGTCAAGGCTACACAGAGAAACCCTGTCTTGAAAAAAAAAACAACAACAAAACAGATTAGTGGGAACTAGTCACCTGTTAATCCTATCCTCAGGATGCTGAGGTAAGAGAATTATACACTTGAGGTCAGCCTGTGCCACATAGTTAGACCTAGTCTTTAACAAATCAAAGTAGCAGTTGGCTGCCTGAAAATAATTAGTGGGTGAAATTAAACTCAGGACACCTATAGCAGCCCCAGCTTGCTGGGAATCAGCACTCCAGAGGGGAGGGAGGATAAGAAGGGTTCAAGGCCAGATTGAAATACATGAGACCAGCCGGGTGTGGGATGGTGCACACCTTTAATCCTAGCACTTGGGAGGCAGAGGCAGGCAGATCGCTGTGAGTTCGATGCCAGCCTGGTCTACAAAGTTAGTCCAGGACAGCCAAGGCTACACAGAGAAAACCCTGTTAGCTTCCAACGCAGAGAGATTGTCCTCCACTTTGGTCCCCTTAGGTGTAGAAATCTTGCTTTGAAAGAACCTCTATAATGAGATCTGGTGCCCTCTTCTGGTGTGCAGCTATACACGTAGGCAGAGCACTGTATTTAAAATTAAAAAAAGAAAAAGAAAGAAAGAAGAAAAAAGAAAAAGAAATACATGAGACCGCCACCTCAAAATTAATGATAAACAAGGGGGGCTCAGAGAGAGAGGCGGCTCAGTCATTAGAGCACTTGCTGCTCTTTCAGGGGACTTGGTTCAATTCCTGGACCTGCATCATCAGGCAGCACAGGTCACTCCAGCTCCAGGATTTCAAAATCCTCTTCTGACCTCCACAGGCATGTTGTTGAACGCATGGTGCTGAGACAAACAGGTACACACACACACACACACACACACACACACACACACACACACACACACACACAAGTTAAAACAACAACAAAAAGCGAATTTAGAAGCTCCATGCGCACAATCTGTGAGCTTAGCCTGCCCCCTAGTGGATATATTAAATCCAACAGTCATATAATGAACAGCTTTAAGGTGCATCCGGGAAAGTGTGTGTTAGTATGAAATGACACCTGTGATGGTGTTTCCACACAACATTTGTGAAGCGCAGTCATTTCACGCTGCTGCCTCAGATGGGCCTGCAGTGTTAACGGACCTCTTCTTTTTCTTTTCTTTTTTTGAGACAGGGTTTCTCTGTGTAGCCCTTGGCTGTCCTAAGACGCCCTTTATAGACCAGGCTGGCCTTGAACTCACAGAGATCCACCTGCCTCTGCCTCCCAGTGTTGGGATTAAAGGTATGTCCCACCACACCAGGTTACATTTTTTTCTTTCTTTGTTTTTGTTTTTGTTTTGTTTGTTTGTTTTTGAGACAGACTTTCTCTGTGTAACAGCCCTGGCTGTCCTGGACTCAATCTGCAGACCAGGCTGGCCTCGAACTCAGAGATCAGCCTGCCTCTGCCTCCCGAATGCTGGGATTAAAGGTATGCACCACCATGCCCAGCTCACACTTTTTTTCTTTTCTTTTTTCTTTTTTTTTGGTTTTTCGAGACAGGGTTTCTCTGTGTAGCCTTGGCTGTCCTAGACTCGCTTTTGTAGACCAGGCTGGCCTCGTACTCACAGCGATCCACCTGCCTCTGCCTCCCAAGTGCTGGAATTACAGGCGTACACCACTGCACCCGGCTCTAGCTGGGCTTTTTTGTTTTTGTTTTTGTTTTTAATCCAAAATTTCCTTTATACAAAGTGTTAAAATACAATTGCATTTCTAAAAGTGAAACCTTATGTATACAGTTGTATTCATTAGGTAAGCTAAGCCAAAAACTATACAATAAAGGGAAACACCAATGGGGCAAATTAATGAAGACATTCCTAAATTCCCGTTCATCAATCATCAAAAACCACCAATCTGGGCCGGACGTGGTGGCGCACACCTTTAATCCCAGCACTCAGGAGGCAGAGGCAGGCGGATAGCTGTGAGTTCGAGGCCAGCCTGGTCTACAGAGCGAATCCAGTCTTTTTCTTGTACATTATTCTGTATCCACATTCTCTGCATCTGATTGGATCCCTGCATTTTATTTCCTTTTCGGTGTGACACTCTCCACAAATATACATCATTGGCGGCTGCTTTGGGGGTTGAACGTCTTTCTGGGTGTCCTTTGTGTCCTTTGTTAGTGCCTCTGCAGCTCGGAGACTCCCTTCTCTGTCCACCTTGAACTCTGTTTTTAAGATTCATTTTATTGAGCCAGGTGTGGTAGCACACACGCCTTTAATCCTAGCACAAGGGATTTTTTTTTCCCGAGACAGAGTTTCTCTGTGTAGCCTTGGCTGTCCTGGACTCACTTTGTAGACCAGGCTGGCCTCGAACTCACGGTGATCCACCGGCCTCTGCCTCTCCAGTGCTGGGATTAAAGGAGTGCGCCACCACTGCCCAGCATTATGAGCATACGTCTGTGTAATTGAATGCCATGTGCAAGCCTCTGAAGTCCAGAAGAGCATGTTGCTCACTGTATAGACCAGGTTAGCTTCCAACGCAGAGAGATTCTCCTCCACTTTGGTCCCCTTAGATGTAGAAATCTTGCTTTGAAAGAATTCCTCTATAATGAGATCTGGTGCCCTCTTCTGGTGTGCAGCTATACATGTAGGCAGAGCACTGTATATGTAATAAATGGTGGCGCACGCCTTTAATCCCAGCACTCGGGAGGCAGAGGCAGGCGGATCACTGAGAGTTTGAGGCCAGCCTGGTCTACAAAGGGAGTCCAGGACAGCCAAGGCTACACAGAGAAACCTTGTCTCGAAAAACCAAAAAAGAAAAAGAAAAAAGAAAAGAAAGAAAGAAAGAATTCATCTTGGGAAGCTGAAAGGAGAGCTGTTCAAACTCTTCTGTTAGGATCTAGATTCAGACCCACTTTCCCATCGGCGTTTACTTCAGTTTTCTTGAAATAATCGATCCTCTAGACGTTAAATCCAGCCTTTGTGCCAGAGACTGTTTAATCGAACAGCTCATCACTTGGTGAATAGAAGTATTGTTTTTCATTAATGAGAGAAATGGAATATGGTTCAGAAGAATTTTAAAAATTAAGAGTGATGGAAGCGAAAAAGTGTAATAAAAATATAACAATCCTATGCTGAAGTGTCAGTGTCCACCTTGTTTGTCCATTGCTCTGTAATTCATTACCATTAAATTTGTTTTATGGGACTTCGTGGGTTCTTCCCACTTCGACAAATACCATCCAGGTGACTTTGGGACAGTGGTATGAGGAGTTACCACATAAAGAGGAGCCAGGGCTTCTGCCCAACTGTCAAGTTGGATAAGCTGTGGCACTGGTCAGTGAGCAGACGCGGTCAGTGCAGCAAAAAACAAGACTGGAGCTGCTCCCTCATGGATTTTGTGCGATCCGGTTACTAGAAAGTTCTGGGGAAGGGCAAGCACCCTAAGCAGCCAGTCATCGTGAAGAGCTGAAGACAGGATTAAGAATGTTGGAGGTGCCTGTGTCCTGTTGGCCCGAAGCCACTCCGGGAAGTTAATTAAATGTTCACTTAAAAAAATAAAATAAAATAAATAAAAAATAAAAATAAAAAGCATTGTTTTAGGAAGTTTATTAGGTACTGACGATTTATCAAACATCAAATATGAAAGAGCTTTGGTAAACACATAATGAAACAAAAAATTATATATATATATTTGTTGTTGTTGTTGTTTTAGTTTTTGTTTTCGAGACAGGGTCTCTCTGTGTTGCCTTGGCTGCCCTGGACTCACTTTGTTGACCAGGCTGGCCTCGAACTCACATTGATCTACCTGCCTCTGCCTCCCAAGTGCTGGGATTAAAGGTGTACGTCAACCACGCCAGGCAAAATTAAAAAAAAAAAAAAAAAAAAAAATTTTTTTTTTTTAGGTTTCGAGATAGAATTTTTCTGTGTTAGCCTTGGCTGGCCTGTCCTGAACTCGCTTTGTAGAGCAGGCTGGCCTCGAACTCACAGCGATGACTCGCCTGCCTCTGCCTCCGAAGTACTGGTATATATTAAAAATAGAATTGCCAGGTAACTGAAACCTGAATTGCCAGGGGGGCGAAAAAGAACAACGCGTTACCATTATATCAAGTGAATGGAAGAGAAAGCTAAACTTCAGAGCGCCCGGATAGCTCAGTCGGTAGAGCATCAGACTTTTAATCTGAGGGTCCAGGGTTCAAGTCCCTGTTCGGGCGGCTGCAAATTTTGTGCGATGTTTCATAGTTACGTGGCATCCCGAAAGAAAGGGGTGACTTTCAAAATACAAATAAGTTTAATTTTCATAGATTTAAGGATATCCTATATATGCTTAAGAAGGCAAAATAACAGGAGGCAGAGACAGGAGGATCGCTGTGAGCTCAAAGCCAACCTGGTCTACAAAGCGAGTCTAGGACAACCAAGACTAACACAGAGAGACCCTGTCTTGAAAAACAAAAACAAAAACAAAAACAAAGTAAAAATAACCTGCAAAATTTCGTTCTTTGACGCATAGGGAGAGCTGGACAGTGGCGAATAGGTAGAAACGAGGAGTGTCCAAGTCAAGAGAAAAGAATGAAGACACAACGCATACATCAGTTAACTTGAGCTCCCATTAAATTTGTGCAGGGCTTGCTTTGCTGATTTGAATGTGGACGAGAAAAGAAAGAAAAAGTACGGAGCGCGCCCGAACAGGGACTTGAACCCTGGACCCTCAGATTAAAAGTCTGATGCTCTACCGACTGAGCTATCCGGGCTCTCGCGGGGCTGTCTTCCTATAGTCCCTTACATAACAGTAAGGAACCTTGCGCAATCGCTCAATTCGCGCGAGAGTTTTTGGCAGGTCCAAATTCCGCTTCCAGCTGCGTTTTTGGCCTCTTCCTACTCGGGCGAGCCGCGTAAGCCTTCAACTAAGTCGGCTTTGATCTGTAAACTAAGTACCGGGCGGGATTCGATTTGAAACGCTGCAGTAACAGACTCGAGCCCATTGACAGGAGAGGGGACATCCGTGCTAAAACCCATGCAACAGGGTTGGAAAGGGGGAGTTTTAAGAGGAACTACAAACGTGCTTTGCTGAAGCCTGAGCTGTGGAGTATAAAATGGGGAAAAGAAGAGGCGCTGAGATTATCCTGTAATCGCCTGACTGTGTTCACATAATTTTACCTGGTACACTACGGAGGCCACCAGCTGTGACACTGAGGACTGAGAGGGGAAAGCTCGCACGGCCACGGAGAGACGCTCTCTTTTAGTAATTGGAGTCCAGCCCTTTGCTTTGGAGCTGACTTGAGAATTACCCACTATAGGCCTTTGAGAACGGGACTGTAAAGAGCCTTTGCTGGCCGATTTTGCTTTCTTTCCCTTAATTCCTTTCAATTGTTGTCTTCAGAGTGATTGCTTTAGTCTAGCAATGCCACCTGAAGACGTTTACCCTAAAGAAATAGCAATGGGGGTTTGAGGCATTCGGCTAGATGCTAAGGCCTTCCCGCCCCTTCTCAAGAAAAAGTGAGTTTGGTTCTCAGTACCCACGTCAGGTGGCTCCCCGCTGCCTGAAGGTCCAGCTCCTGGGTATCCCGGAGAGGATTGGCCTCCTCCCCAACCCGAAAAATGAACAAATAATAGGAATGCACAAAAGATTTGACCACAGAAGACATAGCATTGGATTGGAAATTATATAAATGGCTATGTAAATTATGATACAAACTTAATGTACAATGATGTGTGTGTGTGTGTGTGTGTGTGTGTGTGTGTGTGGTTTTGTTTTTTAAATCACAAAATCTTAGGTAACCCACGGCTTGAAACTTAGGGCTAGCTTGGGCTCTGAGATTTGAGTGCTTACTGCTTTTGCAGTGAATCAGAGTTTGGTGCCCTAGCCGGGCGTGGTGGTGCACACCTTTAATCCCAGGACTCAGGAGGCAGAGGCAGGCGATTACTATGAATTTGAGGCCAGCCTGGTCTACAAAGTAAGTCTATGATAGCCAGGGCTGTTACATGGAGAAACCCTGTCTTGAAAAACGTAATATATATATATATATATATATATATATATATATATATATATATATATATATATAATTTTTACAAAGGCAAAGGTGATTACTAGTAAATTCATAGATAACAAAGCTTAGATCAATAAGTATGGAAAAATTCGTGCCTTCTGTTAGCTCAACTTTAAGGCTCTGTCTTGTGACTTCAACTCTCCGTGAATCCCACTGCCCTCCTGCAGGATCTTGCTAGTGCAAAGTGCAGAGCAGCGCCACTGACTGCCCACGGGCTGTGAGGAGTGGGCCCAGGGCTGCACCTGCAAAGAGCCTTCCAACAAGCACAAGCGTGTGTGTGTGTGTGTGTGTGTGTGTGCTTGTGTGTGTGTGTGTCTGTGTGTGTGTGTGTGGTGTGGGGATAGACTTGTAACCGGGTGTAAAAACCAAGCAGGTGTACAAGCTTGGGGTTTGTTTTTTACCCTGACTCATTCTCAAAATATCTTTTCTTTCTTTTTTTTTCTGTTTGTTTGTTTGTTTTTCCAGTCTCTGGGTAGCCCTGTCCTGAACTTGCTCTATAGATAAGGCTGGCCTCGAACTCAGATATCTGCCTGCCTCTACCTCCATAGTGCTAGGATTATAGGTGTGAACTACCACATCCTGCTCAATATTTCTTCTCCATGATGTTTGTAACCAATAAGATGCAATTTAAAAAAGAAAGAAAGAGTATATGTTAAAAAAAAAAAATGGTTGGGCGTGGTGGCACACACCTTTAATCCCAGCACTTGGGAGGCAGAGGCAGGAGAATCACTGTGAGTTTGAGGCCAGCCTGGTCTACAAAGTGAGTCCAGGACAGCCAAGATAACATAGGGAAACCCTGTCTCAAAAAACAAAAAAACAAACAAAAAATTAATTAAAAATGTTTAAAAAAAAGAAAAAAGAAAAAAATAAAAAGAAAGAAAAACCCATTCAACCTTATTGATCAAACCACTGTGAGCAATTTTTTCAGGTGTGCCACATTTTTGCACAAATGCAAATACTATTGATGAGCTATGACATGGAAGGACAGAACATTCCTGCTCTTGTATAATTAACTCTATAATTACTTTGTAGCACACTCTGGCATTATCCACTGAGCTACACAGTATTGTCTGAGGCCTAATAATTCTCCCTAGAGTGTATAGGGAGGCAACCTTAGAATGTCAATACAGCATTGTTTGTAACAAGCAATTGGAAAGGATTTACCTTTTGGTTGAAGTGCTGGGAATTCTATCAAGGACTCAGCATTTGTTCCTTGAGTGTTCTACCACTGAGCTATAATTTCGATTTTTTTTTTTTTTTTTTTTTTGGTTTTTCGAGACAGGGTTTCTCTGTGTAGCCTTGACTGTCCTGGACTCACTTTGTAGTCCAGGCTGGCATCGAACTCACAGATCCACCTGCCTCTGCCTCCCGAGTGCTGGGATTAAAGGCGAGCGCCACCATGCCCGGCTCATAATTTCGATTCTTAAATATTTATGAAGAGAAGAAAGAAAATTGTAAAAATGCAATGCAGCTGGGTATGGAAGCCCATGCCTACAGCCTGAACTAGCAGGAGGCATGAGACAGGAACTCACACGTTTATGACCCGCTTGGACAACATGGAGAAGCTGTCTCAGAATAGTCACTTTATTAATGTGACTTAATTAGTGGCTGCATTGTGTCCCCTGCACATTCATACTGAAGTCCTTGCCTCCAGCACCTAACAGTGTGACTATACTTGGAGACAATGCCTTTAATGGAGTGATTACTGTGAAATGAAGACAGAACTGGACCCTGATCTTATATGGCTCAAGGAAGAGATAAAAATCCAGATGGTGGGCTAGAGAGATGGCTCAGTGGTTAAGAGCGCTGCCTGCTCTTCCAGAGGTCCTGAGTTCAATTCCCTGCAACCACATGGTCGCTCACAACCATCTATAATGAGATCTGGTGCCCTCTTCTGCAGATAAAGCACTCATATGCAATAAATAAAATAAAAAAAAATCCAGAAGGCTCAACAGGCAAAGGTGCTTGCTGCAGAAGCCTTACTACCTGTGAGTCCCCAGGTCCCATGTGAACCAAATGCCATGGGTTGTCCTCTGACCTCCACAAGTTTGCTATAATTAAAAATAAATAAAATAAGAGCTGGGCATGGTGGTGCAGGCCTGTAATCCCAGCACTCAGGCAGAGGGACATAGACTGGAATTCCAGGACAGCCAGGGCTGTTACATGAAACACACACACACACACACACACACACACACACACACACACACACACACACACACACAC
>OU015747.1:89597456-89608541 GCA_907169655.1 Acomys percivali | reverse complement strand
CACACACACACACACACACACACACACACACACACACACACACACACCAAGAAGAAAAAATATGTTTCAGAAAATAAACAAACCCTGTCTCGAAAAACCAAACCAAACCAAAAAGAACCCCAAAAACAAAACAAAAACAAAAGTGAAAAACAAAACTGTAAAATGTAGGCCAGGTGTGGTTAAGCAGGGGCAGATGTATTTTTGTGATTTTGAGGCCAGCCTGGTCTATGTAATGCATTTTGGGTCAGCAAGGGCTACACAGTAAAATCCTGTCTCAAAATACAAAACAAGGGGCAGGAAAGATGGCTGAGCAGTTAGACAATTGTGGCTTACAATGGGGGCTTCCCAGCACACACATGGAAGCTCACAAGTGTCTATCATTTGGCCCCAGGGGATCCAATGCCCTGTTTCAGCCTCTGCAGGGACCAGACATGCATACAGATGAGAAACCCATACACATGAAAATAAATAAAGTAAAGGAATGTTCTCCTTTAAACACTTAAAAACAAAAGCCCAGGCACTGCAGAGATGGCTAGGTGGTTAAGAGCACTGTCTGCTCTCCCAGAAGTCCTGAGCTCAGTTCCCAGAGACCACATGGTGGCTCACAACCATCTGTGCTGGGATCTGATGCCCTCTTCTGGCATGCAGGTGTACATGCAGATAGAATACTCATATACATAAAATAAATTAATAAGTCTTTTAAAAAATAATAACCCAATTAAACAAAAAATTGTGAGACATTTAAAAAATTTATTGATTTATTTTACATATGTATGAGTGCTTTACCTGTATGTACACCTTAATGTCAGAAGAGGGCGTTAGATCTAAGTATAGATTGATGGTTGTGAGCCACCATGTGCTTACTGAGAATTGAACTCAGGACCTCTGGAAGGGTGGACAGTGCTGTTAACTGCTGAACCATCTTCCCAGACCCCATTTTAAAGGAATGTATATATACATAAGCCCTTAAGAGTGGTGTAGTAAGGCTGGGTGTGGCCTTACTTGGGAGGCAGAGGCAGGCAGATCACTGTGAGTTCGAGGCCAGCCTAGTCTACAAAGGGAGTCCAGGACAGCCAGGGCTACACAGAGAGACCCTGTCTCAAACAAACAAACAAACAAACAAAAAGAGTGGTACGATAGACTGGTTCAGTGTATAAAGGTACTTGCTGCTAACCCTGAGGACTTGAAAGAGAAAATCAACTCTGACCTTCACAGCAGTGCTTGCCCCTCAATCACAAAATACATTTAAAAAAGAAAGAAAGAAAGAAATATTCAAAACATCTAAAGAAATGGATGGAACAGGTAAATGACAGACTCTGGAAATGTAATCTCTCTAAATTTGAAGCTGGAGATGTCTGAAAGAACATTTTTTTGGTAGTTAAGCACTATTTCTTAGGAAGAATGGTAGAGAAAAATTATATTCATCTGTATACCTTTTATATGGAGGAGGCAGTTACCACTGTAGCTTTGCTTCAGGAATTTTGTCATAATTCTTTTCACATTAAAAAGGACCATAGAAAAACCATATAGAGCTGGGTGTGGTGGCGCACGCCTTTAATCCCAGCACTTGGGAGGCAGAGGCAGGCGGATTGCTGTGAGTTCGAGGCCAGCCTGGTCTACAAAGTGAGTCCAGGACAGCCAAGGCTACACAGAGAAACCCTGTCTCAAAAAACAAAAAAACAAAAAAAAGAATAACCATTTAGTTCAGCCATCTTATTTTATAGCTTGAGACTGTAAATATGTAGAACTGGTAATTTACTGGTTTCAAGAAACAGCTAGACCAGAAATCAGATTTCCTGTTTGTTTACATCAACAGTCCTCTTCGAGAAGGAAGTGGCAGACATCAAGAGCAGGTATCAACTTTTTTTCTTTTTTTACTTTTATTGAATGTCTATGATTTACATGTCATGCACCAAAATTCCTCTCCTCTCCCTATACCCTCATATCTGCCCTTTGCCCTTGCAACCTCCCCCCAGTAAAATATAACAAACAAAAATCTTTTCATAGAAGCTGTAGTGTATCACGCAGTATAGCCTTTTGTCCACATATGTTTACTTTCTTTCTTTCTTTCTTTCTTTTTTTTTTGGTTTTTTGAGACAAGGTCTCTCTGTGTTGCCTTGGCTGTCCTGGACTCACTTTGTAGACCAGTCTGGCCTCAAACTCACATCGATCCACCTGCCTCTGCCTCCCAAGTGCTAGGATTAAAGGCGTGGGCCACCATGCTTGGCCACATATGTTTACTTTCAAATGTTCATTGCTACGAGTCATGGGTCTGCTTTGAGGCCTACACTATCGTTACCGGATCCTCACTGGGACTGCTGTTGGATATCCCGTTGTTGCCTTGTGTCAAGGAGATTCTTAATCTTTGAATCTGCAGGTCCGGGCCCTTCATGTGTTCCAGCAGGTCATACCTGTGGTAGATGTTGGGGTGAGGTCGACTTAGAGGCCTGGTTCAGAGCCTGTTCCCTTGTCCTCAGGGCAGGGCCCGCTCTGCTGCTCTCCTGTCATCATGGCAGGGCTGGCTCTCCCACTCCTGTGTCCTCAGGGCAGGGCCCGCTCTCCTGCTCCCCTGTCATCAGGGCAGGTCCTGCTCTGCTGCTCTCCTGTCATCATGGCAGGGCTGGCTCCCCCACTCCTGTGTCCTCAGGGCAGGGCAGGTATCAACTTTTAAGCCTACTTATTTGTTGTTAAGTTTATTTGATTGGTAGATATGGGAAATGGTACAGTTATGGTACTTTTTTGTTTTGTTTTGCTTTGAGCTGGGGTCTCTCTTGCTGTGTAGACGAGGCTAGCCTGGAACTCACAGAGAGCCTCCTGATTCTACCTCTGGAATGCTGGCATTAAAGGCATGTACCACCTTGTCTGGCACAGTTTACTTTTTATTGTGGTAAATCAGTGAAGTCTTATGAAAAGGGAAGATGGAGATACGCTGTTAGGTGTTAAGCATTGTTAGGCAAGTTCTTAGGGAACCAGGGCAATGCATGCAGTAAAGCTAGAACCCCTATCCAGATCTAGCCAATGGACAGCACATTCTCCACAGGTGTGTGGAGAGCGGGGACTGACTCTGACATGGACTCCGGTGCCCCCATTAGACCACTTACCCTTGGTGGGGAGACCTGGTGACACTCAGAAGAAGAGTAAGCAGGCTACCAGGATGAGACCTGACAGGCTGTGATCTTATAGTGAGGGACAATGTCCCCTTCTGTCACAGACCTAGGGGAGGGGAATAGGATGAAAGAGAGAGGGAGGGAAAATGGGAAGATACAAGTGAGGGGATAACAAATAAGATGTAATCTGAATAAATTACTTAAAAAAAAAAAAGAAAGAAAGAAAAGAACCATGTTGGGGGCCCATTAAGGTGGCTCAATGGGTAAAGGCACTTGCAAATCAGTCTAATGACTTGAGTTCATCCCCCTGGAACCCACACAGTAGGTGAGATCAGATTCCCTCACTTTGTCTTCTGACCTCAACATGTCAGTCATTATGGGTAAGGCTCCATTTTGTTTTTTGTTTTTTGACAGGGCCTTGAGTGATCTTCCTGCTGGTAAGGCTCTATTTTTCTTTTTCTTTCTTTCTTTCTTTTTTTCTTTTTTTTTTTTTTCCGAGACAGGGTTTCTCTGTGTAGCCTTGGCTGTCCTGGACTTGCTTTGTAGACCAGGCTGGCCTCGAACTCACAGCGATCCACCTACC
The DNA here is from genome assembly GCA_907169655.1 of Acomys percivali. Lineage (NCBI taxonomy): Eukaryota > Metazoa > Chordata > Mammalia > Rodentia > Muridae > Acomys > Acomys percivali. The sequence goes on along the minus strand of OU015747.1, from coordinate 89,604,851 downwards.
TTTGCCTCCCGAGTGCCAGGATTAAAGGTGTGTGCAAGGCTCTATTTTTCTAAGTCATGTTCTGTTTGATGTATTTTAAGGCTTTATTTTAAAATTTTATTTATGTTTGGACATAGTGACACACACATTTAATCCACTTAGGAGGCAGAGGCAGGTGGGCCTTTGTGAGTTCCATGCCAGCCTGGTCTACATAGTGTGTTCCAGGACAACCAGAGGTATATAGTTGACCCGGCCCGCGGGATCTTCAATGGGTACCTGTGGAGGGGGCAGACAAGTGGGGGGACAGGAGACACAAAGAAATGAGGGCAAGTCTGGATTCTGATCAAGCCCCATTTATTGACAAATTTCACAGAGTTTTTATAGGCATGGGGACATGGGTATTTGCGTAAGCGAGGGTTGCTATGGATACCTAACTCTTGAATGCTCCAGGAGGTGTCTGTCTACTGTTTTTTTTTTTTTTTTGTTTTATGTTTTTTGGTTTTTCAAGACAGGGTCTCTCTGTGTATCCTTGGCTGTCCTGGACTCGCTTTGTAGACCAGGCTGGCCTGGAACTCACAGTGATCTGCCTGCCTCTGCCTCCCGAGTGCTGGGATTAAAGGCATGCGCCACCACGCCCGGCTGAGGTGTCTACTTTTACAGCTGATATAATCACAGAAGAGGGAGAAATTCCAGAGAGTAAGAGAAGTTGTAAAAGATCTGGTGAGTCAGTAAAAAGTTCCTGGAACTGCTGCTCACAGGCAGCTGACCTTTAATCTGATTTTACCAGTAGTCTTACTGGAAAAGCTAGTTTATAGCCAGAAATGAGTAGCTCTTTCTATGAGCTTGGGGGGTCTTAGAATGACCATCCCCCACAATAAACCACAACAGGTGTATAACCGCCGAACCATGACAGGGTCAGCTGTTTTCTGGTAAATGACAGACTGCTGGAGAAATAGGAGCCTAAAGGTGTAGGCTCTGACAAGATGGCTGAACACTGGCCATATGGCTACCATCCCCAACATATAGTAAGACCCTATCTTGAAAAACAAAGCCGGGCAGTGGTGGCGCTTTAATCCCAGCACTTGGGAAGCAGAGGCAGGCGGATCGCTGTGAGTTTGAGGCCAGCCTGGTCTACAAAGTGAGTCTAGGACAGCCAAGGCTACACAGAGAGACCCTGTCTCGAAAAACCAAAAAAAAAAAAAAAAAAAAAAAAAGAAAAGAAAAAGAAAAACAAACAGCCAGGCATGGTGGCGAACGCCTATAATCCCAGTACTCTGGGAGGCAGAGGCAGGCAGATCTCTGTGAGTTCGAGGCCAGCCTGGTCTACAAAGTGAGTCCAGGACAGCCAGGGCTATTACACAGAGAAACCCTGTCACAAGAAAACAAAAACAAAAACAAAACCCAAAACAAGGGTTGGAGAGATGGCTCAGAGGTTAAGAATGTTGGCTTCCCTCCTGAACGTCCTGGGTTCAATTCCCAGAAACCACATGGTGGTTCACAACCATCTATAATGAGATCTGGTGCCCTTTTCTGGCCTCCAGGTGTACATGTAGGCAGAATATTATATACATTAAAAACAAAACAAAACAAAAGCACCACCACCAACAAAACCCAAACATGGTGCAGGCTTGTAATTTCAGCTTTCAAGGAGGCAGAGGCAGGTGGATCTTTGTCAGTTCCAGGCCAGCCTGGTCTACAAATCGAGTCCAGGACAGCCTGAAAAGATAGAAAAGTTGTTTTTCAACCCTGGCCACTCGGTACCTTCGGAGATGGCCTCAGGGGTGGTCTATATTTTCTGAGAAAAACCACACCCTCATACCTGTCCTGAACACCTGACAGCACATTATGTCCTGAGCTGAGCTCTTGCCCCCTCAGGGATAAAATAACTAGTAACCAATCATTTTATTTTATTTTATTTATTTATTTATTTTTGGTTTTTCGAGACAGGGTTTCTCTGTGTAGCCTTGACTGTCCTGACTCACTTTGTAGTCCAGGCTGGCCTCGAACTCACAGCGATCTGCCTGCCTCTGCCTCCCGAGTGCTGGGATTAAAGGCGTGCGCCACCACCGCCGCCCGGCTTAAACTATTTATTTATTTATTTATTTATTTATTTATTTATTTATTTATTTATTATTTATAGTGTTCAGCCTGCATGTACACCTGCAGGCCAGAAGAGGGCATTAGATCCCATCATAGATGGTTGTGAGCCACCATGTGGTTGCTGGAATTGAACTCAGGACCTCTGGAAGAGCAGTCAGTGCCCCTAACCTCTGAGCCATCTCTCCAGCCCTGTAACCAATCATTTTAAAGGTCAACTAACCAATCATGTTTGTATTAAGTTCTGCTTCTGTAAGAGTATAAAAGACCCAAGCTTTGGCCAGGCGGTGGTGGCACACGCCTTTAATCCCCAGCACTTGGGAGGCAGAGGTAGGCGGATCACTGTGAGTTCGAGGCCAGCCTGGTCTACAGAGTGAGTCCAGGACAGCCAAGGCTACACAGAGAAACCCTGTCTCGAAAAAACTAAAAAGACCCAAGCTTTGCTTACTCGGGATCTCCAGCTCAATAGAGCTTGGTAGACCCCATCTTGATGCGATGGATCAATAAAGTATGTCTTGTTGATTGCATCAGACTGGACTCTCCTGTCTTACTGGGCTCCAGGAAGTAGGACCTAGCCCCCGCCCAAGGCACTCCCCCAGCCCTGCAGGTCTTACAAACCAAGGCTACACAGAGAAGCACTGTATCAAAAAAACAACCAGCCTTCGAGGCCAGCCTGGACTACATAGTGAGTCCAGGACAGCCAGGGCTGTTACACAGAGAAACCTTATCTCAAAAAACCAAAAACCAAACCAAACCAAAAGTTAAAACAAAACAAAACAACACAACACAACAACTACAACAACAACAAACCAAAATAAACCCAACAACCAGCCAACAAACCAAACAAACAAAATTATTTGGGTTTTTTACCCCCAAGACAGGGTTTCTCTATGTTATCTTGGCAGTCCAGGATTCACATTGTAGACCAGGCTGGCCTCGATCTCACAGTGATTCGCCTGCCTCTGCCTCCCAAGTGCTGGGATTAAAGGCGTGTGCCATCACGCCCGGCTACAAAATTATTTATGTGTATGGGTGTTTTGCCTGTATTTATTGTCTGTGTATCACTGTGTACAGTGCCCTTAGATGTTGGAAGAGAGTGTTGGATTACCTGGATTGGAGTTACAGATAGGTGTGTTTCACCATGTAAGTGCCAGGAATCAAACCTGCTTCCTCTGAAAGGACAGCCAATGCTTTTAACCATGGAAAGGTCTCTCCAGCCCTCTTGTTAGGTCTTTAGAGGAAGACAACCTGTGCTGATAAATATTTTGAAAACTTAAAAAGGGAAAGGAGTGACCTTCTGGTTTGCATCAAGGGGGACAGTAGCTTATCTGTTGTTGGGGGACGGTCTTGCCCACTGTGTATACGGATGTTGACTTAAGGTAGGCATTGTCATTTTTGGAAGGATCTCCCAACTGAATATTGTGGGAAAAAATTGTTCTCTATCACCTCTGATTGGATTATAAAGAGCTGATCAGCCTATAGTTGAGCAAGAGAGGGGAGGACTTCCTACCCAAGTGAGGGGATCCCAGGTGGAGCAGGAGAGAAAAGGAAGATAAGAGGAAAGTCACCAGGAGTCCTGAGGACAAAGATGGGTTAGGGGCAGCCAGAAGTGTGCAACGCATAAATCAAGGGAGATCAATGCCCTGTTTTATTTGCATAAGTATGCATCTATGTCTGGAATCCACATCTCACACCAAGATGTTCTTTTGTGTGTGTGTGTGTGTGTGTGTGTGTGTGTGTGTGTGTGTTTTCTGAGACAGAGTTTCTCTGTATAGCTTGGCTGTCCTGGACTCACTTTGTAGACCAGGCTGGCCTCGAACTCACAGCGATCCGCCTGCCTCTGCCTCCTGAGTGCTGGGATTAAAGGAGTGTGCCACCACCGCCCGGCTGAACATGTTCTTGTCCAGAAAATAATGACCAGATTAACAAGGTGGGTCATTGACATGTCAAAAAAGAAACAGCAAAGCCGGGCTTGGTGGCGCACACCTGTAACCCCAGCACTCGGGAGGCAGAGGCAGGCAGATCACTGTGAGTGTGAGGCCAGCCTGGTCTACAAAGCTAGTTCAGGACAGCCAAGGCTACACAGAGAAGCCCGGTCTTGAAACAAACAAAGAAACAGCCAAAGGATTAGGAAGGCTTAGTTTGTAGAGAGGAATGAGAAGATTGGGGATGGGATATGCAAACTGCCTTCAAAGAACCAGGTGGTACAGAGGCATGCCTTTAATCCTAGCACTCCTTATGAAGGCAAAGGCTGGCGAATCTCTGTGAGTTCGATGCGAACCTGGTCTAAACAGAGTCCCAGGACAGCCAGAAATATTCAGAGTGACCCTGTTTCAAACAAACAAAAAAAGTCAGAATAACGTTTACATTGGAAATAATGAATTCATACTGTTCTCCAAAATATCCAGTTATCAACAGAAAAAAATACATTATTAAAAAAAAGAAAAAAAAAGAATACATTATTATTATTGTTGTTGTTATTGTTTTTTTGAGACAGGGTTTCTCTGTGTAGCCTTGGCTGGCCTTGAACTCACACAAAGATCCACCTGCTGGGATTAAAGGCATGCGCCACCACGCCCGGCTCTCAACAGAAATTATGCAACAAAATATTTCAACTCAGAAATTCCTCTCAGGAAAATACAAAATAAATGAGGATATTTGGGAGATGGGGAGGAGGTATACTGTTTGGCACAAGTTGAAGGCAGTTTACTTGAGATAGTTTGCTACACCCTGGCGATAGTGGGGAGGCACGACCTGATTCTGTGATCCAAATTAAGCTCAGTCTCTTTGTCCCTCTCTTTTAGCACTTAACACTTATTTTGTGGTCATTCGTAAATAAACTAGTCGTTATGTTTCTCAGCAACAAATCAGATGTTGTTTCGCTTGGTGGCCACCCCTGGGGAGTAAGAATAGATAAATTATACTAAGATTTTTCTGAGGATTTGGAGGCTGCCTCTGATTGTGCTCTTAACTTTCTTCCTTTTTGATCTCCGGGGACATCGTAGTACATTTTGGAAGAACCCGCGAATTATTATTCTTTCAAAACCTCTTTATTCAAGGCATGGTGTAGCACGCCTTAAATCCCAGCACTCCCGAGGCCGATTTGGTGGGTCTCAGTGAATTCGGGGCCAGCCTGGTTTACACAGTGAGTTCCAGGACAGCCAGAGGTACACAAACTCCTTGTGTCAAAAGTAAAATTAAATCAAACTCTCTCTTGCCGTCGTCGTCCTCAGTAACTGGAGACTCTCTTCCCGGACTAGTATATACTCGATGGTAGATTCTTCGGCCTTTCTAGCTCTCTAGTCCTCCAGGTGCCCCCTCTATGGTTTCGCCGGCCTCCCCGGAAGCTCTTGCGGACGCTGGGCTTGAGAGGCCGGAAGTCGTGTTGCCGTTGCTCGCAGTTTCAAAATGCTGCGGAGGCCTTAGGACCGACGCCTGCCACCCCTCCCCCAGCTAGGAGGGGGTGCGACTCATGGAGCGGCCGTAAGGTGAGGCGGTGGGGTCTGTCGGGTCGGTACGGGGGCAGTGGGCGAAGAGCCTCGTAGCTGGGGACCCCCGCGGGAGGAGGCTGTTAAACGGAGGGCGGCGGGGGCCGCGGGGCCGCTGGGCCTCGGAAGACGCCGTGGGGGGAAGGGTGGAGCCACGGCTCCGCGGAGGAGAAAAATGGAGTGGGGGTGAAACTGGTTTTACAGTTAACAGACGGAAACCGAAGTGAAGGTGTTGATGTTTTAATCGCGTCTCAAATTTGAGAAGTATTGAGGAACTTTGATGTGACTTAAGATTTAAATAATTTTTAGGCTTGCGGACTGTCTGCTTTAGTGTTTGAAAGGTACTCGTTTGGGGTTTACATACGGACCTCGTTGTTGTTTTTTTAATATCCTTCGCAAATGTATTCATGTGATTATTTTTCTTCCTCCTCCTCCTCCTCTTCGTCGTCGTCTTATTAGACGTGATCTCTGCAGCCCACGAGTATTTTAATTACCACACCTTCCAATGATTCTTGTATATCCCCAAATCTTGACAGCACTCTATTAAGCCACACGTGAATAAAACAATGCCTGACCCCGTTTGTGGGGGTCAGGAAGCTCCAACAGGCACGGGATGTGTCTGTCATAGAGACCTGAAACCTTTACTCAGAGCCAGTTGCTGCATGTCTGTTCACGTTTAGTTTCCCCCTTCATACATTGCTGCTAGGAAAACGTATTTTAGCTTCAGAGTAATATTTATAATACTCTTCACTGTACTGTGCTGGTCAAGATCGCAACACAACTCCTGTGTGGAAAAAAAAATGTGAAAGTGAAAAGTTGATGGGGCTAGTATTCCGAAGCCCCCAAGCTTCCTAATGTTATAACGACGGGGGTTGGGGGGGGGGGTCTTAGCTTTCCTGACTTGCTTTCCACATACTTTCAGTTTTAAACTACAGAGGGATCATTTTGCAGTCATCACTAGGCACCTTAAGCTTTTCAGATAACAGCAGCTTTCTTTCTTTGTTCTCTTTTGGTTTTTGGAGACAGGGTTTCCCTGTGTAGCCCTGGCTGTCCTGGACTTGCTTTGTAGACCAGGCTGGCTTCGAACTCACAGAGATTGCCTGCCTCTCCCTCCCCAGTGCTGGGAATAAAGGCGTGCACCACCGCTGCAGTTGGCGAACTGCAGCGTTCTATAAGATAAACTCTCTGTTAAAGTGTTTTGCATTGTAGTCCATTAAAGAGTTTTGTGGAAGCCAGGCATGGTGGCACAGGCCTTTAATCCCAGCACTCGGGAGGCAGAGGCAGATCTTTGTGAGTTTGAGGCCAGTCTGGTCTACAGTATAAGTCCTGGCCAGACAGAGAATCATTAAAAACCACCACAGTATATACTAATGACTGCTAAGTGGGTGGTATTTACCCTTATACTTGAAGGTTTAAGGTGAGAGAGGGGAGGGGAGGGGAGGGGAAGCTACAGCAAGTGTTTAGAGTACTGAGCAGGATCAGTGGTGCTGTAGCTTTGTCCTCCTTCCCACCTGTGTAGAGTGCTAGATTGACCCAGAGTCCTTACGCATGCTAGGTGAACATACTCTTGAGATTAAGAAATCACACTTGGGCATTGGAAGTGGTTGTACAGATAGAGTGCAGTTGGGAAATAGAGTGGTTTCAAGTTTTGCTTTTATTTTTGTTTTTTCTTCTTGAGACAGAGTTTTTCTGTGTAGCCTTGGCTGTCCTGGAACCCACTCTGTAGACCAGGCTGAGCTCAAACAGATGTGCTTGTCTCTTCCTCCCAGGTGCTGAGGTTAGAGGCATGGGCTACAATGCCTAGTAGCAAGCTTTAAAATGTGTAGAAAGT
>OU015747.1:89556978-89592456 GCA_907169655.1 Acomys percivali | reverse complement strand
CCCCCTCACAGGGTTTCTTCCCCCCACACCCCCACAGGGTTTCTTCCCCCCCACACCCTCACAGGGTTTCTTCCCCCCCACACCCTCACAGGGTTTCTGTCCCCCACACCCCCACAGGGTTTCTCCCTGTAGTCTTTCTTGGCTGTCCTGGACTCACTTTGTAGACCAGGCTGGCCTTGAACTTAGAGAGATCCACCTGCCTCTGTCTCCCAGAGTGCTGAGGGTTACAGGGGTGCTCCACAGCACCCAGCTTCCTGTGGTTTTTTGTCTGGGCATGTTGGAATACCATGGTCTTTGAAAGTTGATATTCTACCTGTGTGTGTCTCCCAGCTCTTATCTTAAGCATTCTGCCTACCACCAGACAGCCAATGGGGAAGCAATGATTCTGATTTGCCTTTGAGCTAGAACAGGTTACTCATTAGGATCAGCATTGGAGGTGGAACATGTCCAAACCTGTCTTTTAGGATTCACCTGAGAGAGGTATGTGTGGTTTAGTCTCCAGCCTTTGTTCTGGGTCTGATTATTGAGAATCGTAGTGTGAGGATTTTGCATTTGTTGTGCATCTCTGCATTTGCAGAGATATTTTTGCGCATATATCAAATTTTTTATCTAACCATTGCCGGTAGTTTTGCCTTTCCCTCCCCCTGTTTTGGAGACAGAGTCTCTGTATAGGCCTTTGGTGCCGTTGAGGTTGCTGTGTAGAGCAGGCTGGTCTTGAACTCAAAAGGATCCACCTGCTTCTGCCTTTTGGGTACTAGTATTAAAGGTGTGTGCCACCATGCCCAACTTTTTGTTTGTTTGTTTCTCTTTACCTCTGAACCATTTCTCCAGCCCTACTTTACATTTTTATGCCTTTTTTTCCTCCTTTTAGTTTGCTAACTGACTGCGAAATCTTCACTGCCAAAATGACATCGCATTCTACCTCTGCCCAGTGCTCAACAGCTGACAGTGCTTGCAGAATTGCTTCGGAACGAACCAGTCAGGTAATCAGTACTAGGCACCTCATCTTTCTTTACATATATTAAGGAATTGAATTGAAACATACAGCTGAATTCACTGGGGGAGGGTTGGCTTAAAGCAGAAATGGTTATGTTTTAAAAGCTTATATTGCCATTTGAAAGTCATAGACAGCTTGAAATGCTCAAGAGCGATCTGGCTTTACATTCCTTATGCCCCTTGATTGTTGAATTCCTTTTCTGTTTTTTGTTTGTTTGTTTGTTTTTATTTATTTTTTTTGAGACGAGATTTCTGTGTGTAGCCTTGACTATCCTGGACTTGCACTGTAGACCAGGCTGGCCTTGAACTCACAGAGATCGGCCAGCCTCTGCCTCCTCTAAGTGCTGGGATTAAAAGTGTGCGCCACCATGCCAGGCTTGCTTAATTCTGATGTTTTGTTACACTAGGCTTCCGCGCCCCCCCCCCCCAAGCCAGGGTTTCTCTGTGTGGCCTTGGTTGTCTTGGACTCACTTTGTAGACAGGCTGGCCTTGAACTCAACAATCTACTTGCCTCTGCCTCCCAAGTGCTAGGATTAAAGCTGTGCACTACCACACCCGGTGACCTTTGTTTTTTCAAGATACATGAAAGGCGTTTTTTGGCGGGGGAGCTGGAATTTAATAAAAATATGGAAGGCTTCACAAATTTTCACATCATCCTGTGCAGGGGCCATGCTAATCTTCTGTGTATAGTTCCAGTTTTTAGTATATGTGCTGCCAAAGCAAGCACACAGACAGATCTTTTTGACAAGGCTGGCCTCGAACTCAGAAGATCTACCTGCCTCTGCCTCTGCCTCCGCCTCTGCCTTCCAAGTACTGGGATCAAAAGATTATACCTATGTTAGCTCTAAAATTATTATTTATTATTTATTTCTTTATTTTTCGTTTTTCAAGACAGGGTTTCTGTGTGTAGCCTTGGCTGTCCTAGACTCACTTTGTAGACCAGGCTGGCCTTGAACTCACAGCAATCCTCCTGCCTCTGCCTCCTGAGTGATGGGATTAAAGGCATGCACTGCCAGACCCGGCTTTATTTATTTATTTATTTATTTATTTATTTTGGTTTTTGGAGACAGGGTCTCTCGGTGTTAGCCTTGGCTGTCCGGACTCGCTTTGAGGACCAGGCTGGCCTCGAACTCACAGCAATCCACTTGCCTCTGCCTCCCAAGTGCTGAGATTAAAGGTGTGCGCCACCACGCCTGGCCTTATTTTTTATTTTTTATGATTTATTTATTATTATATGTATTGAAAGGACCAGAAAAACTCCATTTTGGAAAAAAACAAAAACCATTTTGTGTTAAACCTAGCTAAGGGCTGAACCCAGATCCCAGAAAACCCACAAACTAGTCTAAACAGAAAAATACTCCCTAGCAACACAATCAGCTCACCTTGAGAAAGTCCAAATATACTCTCTACTGGTCAAGCTGACCAGCAGGTGGTCTGGCACATAACAACAACCAATTAGGAGAAGTTAGGCCAAAGTTCCTAATGTCCTGTGACTGCTTCAACCAATCTTTTCTATAGGCCAACTTGCCCCTACACCTATTACCCAATCATGAAACTCCAAGGCTTATAACTCCCTGCTTGCAGCTTTTCTGCCCAAGTGCCATCCAATCATATACTGTAAAACCCATTTCTTTGTCTAAAACCTATAAAAACCCCTCTCAATTGAGACTCAAGGCCGCTTCCCTGCATTTGCTGTGTCAGTACATTGGAGGGTGGCCCAGGTTCAAAGATGCATTAAAGATTTCCTTGCCATTGCATTTGGACTTGGCTCTTGGGTGGTCTTTTCTAGGAGTCTCTTGAAATTTTGGGCATAACATTATATGTATGTCTGCATGTTGTCTGTGAACTACATGCATGTGGTGCCCTTGGGAGCTAGAAGGGGGCATTAGACACTCTGGAACTGGGAGTTAGAGACGATTGTGAGCCATTGTGTGGGTTTAAGACAGGGTTTTACTGTGTAGCCTTGGCTGTCCTGGAACTCGCTCTGTGCTCTGTCGCGCAGGCTGGCCTCAAACTAGAGATCCATCTGCATCTGCCTCTCAAGTGCTAGGATTAAAGGTGTGCGCTACCGCCACCTGGCTCTCTTTTGTTTGTTTGGTTTTTTTTTTGTTGTTGTTGTTTTTTGTTTTCTTTCTTTCTAATCTTTTTAAAAAAGATTTATTTACTTATTTATTTTTAAAGGTTTATTTATTGGTTATACAGCGTGTGTGCCTGCAGGCCAGAAGAGGGCACCAGATCTCATTATAGATGGCTGTGAGCCACCATGTGGTTGTTGGGAATTGAACTCAGGACCTTTGGAAGAACAGACAGTGCTCTTAACCTGTGAGCCATCTCCCCAGCCCTGTTTGTTTTTTTCAAGACAGGGTTTCTCTGTGTAGCCTTGGTTGTTGTGGACTCATTTGTAGACCAGGCTGGCCTTGAACTCACAGTCATCCACCTATCTCCCTCCCAAGTGCTGGGATTAAAGGTGTGTGCCACCATGCCCAGCTAGAGACCCTGTCTTAAATCAAACAATAAACAAACAAATAAATAACAAAATTGTATGACATGGGTGTGCTTCATGGACCAGCTTGGAGGAATGTTTGGAAATGATGGTGTTAGACATAGTGGATTGGTATAGAAGTTAAAGTACCATGCAATAAATAGGCATTAGAAAAGCTCTAGCTCATCTGTCTTGTTGACAGAGGGGAAGGAAGGGAGACCAACTCCAGTGCCTGCACCTGTTGGCTTCCTGCAGAACAGAACATGAGGACAGTTTTGAAGCTCTCTGAAAGTAGGCTTTCCAGTTTTTTAATACAATAGTGTGTTATAAACTTAGGGACACTGCCAAGATCTCAGACTGTGTCCCTAGAAGATGACATCTTATTTTCCTACTGCTCATTTTATCCACACAGATTTATATTTGAGACTTGTCAGCCTGCTTTGTCTTTCATCTCAGAGATAGGGCTAATTTAAGCTGGTCCCATTTCTTAAATTTTCTGTGTTTTCACCTGTTCTTCCTACAGTCAGGATTGAACTCTGGTCTCATGCATGCTAGACTAATGCTCTACCACCAAACAGTCTTGGTGGTAGCCACAGCTGCCTTAATTTGTTGTTGTTGTAAGAATAAAACCATGTAGAAGAATCTTTATTAGTCAGAATTGTTGGTAGTTGCTGTAGAACTTTCTCACCTGGAGGTGGCTTCATTGCTGTTGTATTCAGGCTTATGGCCAGCATGTGTTCTGAGGAGTAGAATCCATGTATTGTTCTGTAGTTACAGCTGCCACCCGCTGCTAGCTCAGGGTTGAAATTGCTACTTTCCTTACTTGGCTCTCTGTCTTCTGACCAGTACAGCTAGATCAGAATAGATTGTTATACACCTGAAGAGTTCAATTAGATATCTAAATCAATCGGAAGTAGAGAATTGTTAAAGAGCCCTGGGTCTTTTTCATTCTTACTACCACCCCTATACCTAAAGCATTAAGGAAGATGGGTCGTAGTATTAGCCATAAAATGTCTTTATTAAGGGATCTGATGCTATATATAATCCCAACGCAGGAGGATCAATGTGCAAAGCCTGCTTGTCTTCAGAGTGAATATAAGGTTAGCCTTGGCAGCTGAGGGGTGTGTGTGTGTGTGTGTGTGTGTGTGTGTGTGTGTGTGTGTGCTCCCCATTTCTTAAAAAGAAAAAGAACCTGAAAAGGGTCCAGACTATATTTTTTACATATTATATTTATACATTATATAGTAATAGTATATATTAATAACATAGTATATTATATATTAGTGGCATTATATGTGTATGCATGTGTGTATGTATATATATGTGTATGTGTGTATGCATATATGGATGGCCTCATTTGCTCTGTAGCCAAAGACGAACTTGGCTCTCCCAAGTGCTGTGAGTACAATGGTTAACCACCACCTAGCTTCAAAGTAGCATTACCTTATTTATTTATTTATTTATTTATTTATTTATTTATTTATTGGTTCTTTAAGACAAGGTTTCTCTGTGTAGCCTTGGCTGTCCTGTACTCACATTGTAGACAAGGCTGGCCTGGAACTCATAGGGATCCACCTGCCTCTGCCTTCCGAGTGCTTGGATTAAAGGCGTGCACCACCACCACCAAGCCAAAGTAGCATTACTCTTACTAACACAAATTATGAACCATTTGAAGTGTAGGGTAGGATTCGGCAGACTTTCTATATAGGGCCAGAAAAAAAAATATGTTAAGCTTTTCAGGCTATAAAATTTTTGTCTTAATCTTTCAGTACTATAGCCCTAAAAATAATGTAAACTCATGGGCATGGCCATATTCTAGTATAACCATTTCCAGCAGGAATAGAAGATAGCCGAGCTCCAGAGCACTTGCTTTGGATGTGTAGAATTTCAGGGTTAGAGCCACAGAGCTGCCAAAATAAAGAGAAACAAAGAGGGGAAAAACCCATCCTTTTTATACATGCAGAACAGTGTTTGCCATTCCTTGGTTTAATAAATAATTAATAATAAGCTGACATGTAAAAATTGTGTATTATGTGCTTTTTAATAATTAGTAAGTGTTGGCTCTGTTTTTTAACAATTAAACAAAAGAGTGAACCTTTTGGTATCTGTTTCTCGGGACGGGTCCTTGGGTGTCTCTCTGGCCCGAGTGTTGCTCCAGCCTGTTCTCTGTTTCACCCGAGTCTCTTGAAGCCCCCATCTTCAATGATGCAAATGGAGATGCGGCCAGGAGTGGAGGTCTCTCTCTGTCAGCAAAGCCCTCATCGTTAAATGCTATATTCTGTGGATCTCTGAAGAGTTTGAAGACCAACTCTATTCTATTTCTTTGAAGACATATACAAGGAATTAAACAAATCTGCTCTATGACAAATTAAGTTAGTATCTAGTAGGATTTTTACATAACTAAATACCAACTCCCCCCCCCCATCTTCCTGAACAGATTATTAATAGTTTTTCATAAGACATTAGTGGTACAGGAATAATACATTAAATAAACATTGAACAAAATCAACTTAATTTTCTAACATACAATATATAATATTTTGTCAACATATAACATACAATACATAAGACAAAAATGAATGACAATATACAATTTAAGTTCTTTTTTTTTTTTTTTTCTGAGACAGGGTCTCTCTGTGTATCCTTGGCTGTCCTGGACTCACTTTGTAGACCAGGTTGGCCTCGAACTCACAGTGATTCGCCTGCCTCTGCCTCCCGAGTGCTGGGATTAAAGGCGTGCGCCAACAATTTAAGTTCTTATCAATGTGAAGCAAAAGTCGAAGTCTTAAATTTCCATCAATCAAAGTCTTAAATTTTTATCAATCTACAATACCAATGTAGGATTTTTGAAGTTAGTAGATTCAATAATCTACCTTTCATCCTATAAACCTGTATCCTCCCTTCTTTCCCCCCTTTTCCTAATATTAGATGGGATAGAAAGTAAGAGAGAAAGAAAGATAGAAGAAATTTTTAAATGAACTTTTATTGTAACTAACCCTGTTAGGCAAAGATGAGTATTAGTAACCCACTAAAAACACCCACTTTACCTACTGGGAATGGGGGTGTCGTGTTTTTAAAATTACTTTATGTTGTTTAGAAGAAAAATCTTTTTGGGTACCCTAGAAAAATAATATATTGGCCAAGTGTTGGAAAAGCTAGCTGTTTTTTTTTCAGTCCTTTTGGGATCGATCTTTTCGGCTAGCCGAGTTATTGTTAATATGTATGCAATTTTTTGGAGGAAGTAGTAGTGCCAGAGGCAGAAGTTTGATCTTTATAATTGTCTTGTTTTTTGTTTTGAAAGTAAGCAGACTTTTGAAATCATTAGTACAGGTATGTTAGTACATATATAATTTTTTAAGGAAACATCAGTTGAGGCATCTTGTTTGAGGTGCCAGAGGCATGATTTTGGGGTTAAATCACCCATGTTGTCTGTTTTGTCTTTAGTATTGTCTTGTTTTTTGTAAATAATACAGGGCTCTACCTGTATATATACCAACAGGACAGAAGAGGGCATTAGTTTTTGTTTTTGTGTTTTTGGTTTTTTGGTTTTTCGAGACAGGGTCTCTCTGTGTTAGCCTTGGCTGTCCTGGACTCACTTTGTAGACCGGGCTGGCCTCGAACTCACAGTGATCCGTCCACCTCTGCCTCCCGAGTGCTGGGATTAAAGGCGTGCGCCACCACGCCCGGCTTGAGGGCATTAGTTTTTTAAGTTGTAAGAAACAATGTCAAGTTGTTAAGAACCAGGTGTCTCGACCTCCCCGCCAGCAGGAAAGACGCCGACACCAGGATCCTTCTCGATCACGCTTTATTGGGAGCGCCCTTGAAGCTGAAGCGAAAGACCCCAAGCCTTCGGAGCGTGCTGCTTATATGCAGGCCCTATCGTGGTGTGTCTCTGGCTGATTGGTCCACCGGCCAATGCCTCATTAGCATTTCCCCATGCGGGAGGGGGGGGTTGAGCCTCCGGCCAATGCCTCATTAACATACCCCATGCAGGAGGGGAAAGAGAAACATTGTTGTGGTGCCCTTATCCGCACACGCGCAGGAGCTGAAGTAGGATCGGCACCACGATCCGCGCCCAACAACCAGGTAGCTCTTAAGATTTACTTCTTATGGTCAGATCTAATCTTTATAAGTTTAGTTGGTAGACATATTTTTTTACTTTTTGTGGAAACATGCATACCCACGACCCCATCTTAAAACTACTGTAGGTTTTTATTTTATACTTGACAAGTCTTTGTAGAATATTGGTTGCCTTAACTTTTTAGTTTTTTTTATCACCCAATGTCTTTTTGTAGTTGACGTCTCTTTATCATTTACATTAAGAAAATTTAGAGTCAACAAAGCATTATTTAATCGGTCCTTGGGTGTCTTTACCCTTTTTTTTTTTTTGTTTAATAAGCATTTTTTTTAAAGGTACGATTAGCTCTTTTTACAACTGTTTGTCTTGTGGGGTTGTGAGGTATATCAGTAACATGTTTTATATTATAATATATAAAGAAGTTTTTTATCTTAAGGGACACATATGTAGGAGCATTGTCAGTCTTAATTTGTATAGGTATTTTTATAAATGTCATTATTTTTAGCAAATGAGTAATCACACAGTCAGCCCTTTTAGAACTTAAGGCTATTGAAAACCTGAATATGTATTGAAAGACCCCCAAAGGGAGACCCTCACTCAAGCCTTGGGATGGCATGCACCCAAAGACACACAAACGACCATCTTGCTGTAAACCCATGAGGCAGTTTATTGTTGGAGCTCCGGGTTGACACGTATCTCACGCAGGAGACAGAGGGGTCGACCCAGAAGCCCAGGGGTTTGGGGTTTATATGGGCAAGGGTCGTGGGGAGTGGGAAGTTTTGGTGCAGCCACACACGATTGGTTGTTTCAAACATTTGAACATCAGCAAATTTGCGTAGGCAGATCTGGGGTAAGGTCAGACTTAATCACACGGGAACAGTCCTTGGTTCCTGTTTTTCTCGGAACTCCAGGGTAGGTATTTATCTGAGCTAACGACACATCTGGCTAAACTCAAACCTGGAACATTGTGTGCGGGCCTCAAGGGGGGATTAAGCAAACACCATAAGATCGGATGAGGGGTCCTTGGCTCATTACTCACTCGATCATGTCCTGTACCTGTTTCTCTCAGGAATTTGTCCTCGTGTATCCTCCCTGTCTTTTACGGCCAGCCGGTCCCTGGAACACTCAATAGGCCTTTGTCTCCTAGCTCCGCATTCTTTGTGACTTATCATCTGGGGCCTTGGGCTAGCATACCTGCTGACCTGCACTCTCAACTATTTGGGGCTTATGAGTTAGAGAGCTCTGCTGTTCTGGTTGCTTTAATGTTAATTAAAAATTCTCTTTCAGTATCAATGGTATGATGTACATACCTCATTTTTTAAAATTTTGTAAAATGAAACACATCCATCTGTCAAGTTTTAATTTTTTTGTTACTTCTAGGGTTAATTTTAGCAAGTAATGGTAGTTGACTATATAAGGAACATGTAGGACATTTATTAATTATTTTTTTGGCTTGTTGTTAAGTGATAGAGAATCTTTTTTAACCCCTTATCATTGACATGATGTTTTTTATGAAATGTTGAGGCTTTGAATATATTATCTATCAATAATTTGTCGATCTCTTTATTTTTTTGTGTCAATGGACCTGGTAAGCCTGTATGGGATCAAATATGAGTAATATACAAGGGATAATTTTTGTTCCTGATGACTTGTTGTAGTTTTATAAATAAGGTAGTCAATTTTGTGTTATCAGGAGTAAATTTAGCAGTTTTTATATGTAAAACAACTCAGCATATTGAGAGTTAGTAATTATATTAAGAGATTTAGGAAAATCTAATACCATAAGAATTGGCGGTCTCCTTCTCCCGTTGAGGGTCAATTAGGAAAACAACAGCCCAGGTTGGGTTCCTAGGTCTGTTTTTTGAATTTCAGGCCCAGGATGGCTCCACTCACTCTGTCACAAGGTATTCATGGGGTGCCCCAAGGGTAAAGCCCGCCAAGACTGTTTTTACCTGTGACAAAGCTTAATCTTTCTCACAAGTAAGGGAGCTGAGAACATAGCTGAGTGGTACAATACTTGCCTATTATGTGTGAGGTTCTAACATCAATTTTAAGCAGCATACATAAATGAGTAATGAATAGTATGAAAAAAGAACATTTTAAATAAATATACAAGATGTGAAGGTATATGAGTGGAGAGAAATAATACAAAAACATAATATATGATAAAATAAACCAAGTCACTGTGGCTGGAATAGGATGACAGCAATAAATAGATAACTTCGTTTTTCCTTAGTGTTTGAGTTTTCATTTGAAATTTATTTATTTGGTTTTTTTTTGAGACAGGGTTTCTCTGTGTAGCCTTATCTGTCCTAGACTTGCTTTGTAGACCAAGCTGGCCTTGAACTCACAGAGAATCACCTGCCTCTGCCTCCCAAGTGCTGATTAAAGGCGTGTGCCACCACTGCCTGGCTCATTTGAATTTTATAATAAAAATATCTAAGCTGGGCCTACAGGCAGATCTCATGTGAGTTCAAGGCCAGCCTGGTCTACAAGTTGAGAGTGATGTTTAGTTTGGGCCTATTTTTCAGATTCTTTTTTCTTTTTTAGAGAGATAAGTTGTCTATGAAGTTCTGGCTGTATTGGAACTTGTTATGTAGACCAGGCTGGCCTCTGTGTGATTAAAAGTCTGTAACTAATGCCCAGCCCCCAGCTTTCACATACTTAGGAATGGAATTGGTATCTTATTTGGTAATTCTGCCTTTTTTTTTTTTTTTAAATTAACAAACTTATGGGCTGGAGAGATGGCTCAGAGATTGAGTGCTGGCTGCTCTTCCAGAGGTCCTGAGTTCAGTTCCCACCCAGGAACCACATGATGGCTCACAACCACCTGTAATGAGATCTGGTGCCCTCTTCTGGCATGCAGGCAGAACACTGTATACATAATAAATAAATACATCTTTTTAAAAAATGACAAATTTATGTGTAGGAATGTTTTGCCTGCATGTATGTCTGTCTCTCACAGGTGTGTCTGATGCCATCCAAGACCAGAAGAGAGTGTCAGATATTCTGGAATTGGAGTTACAGTTGTGAAGTGCCTGGAAGTGTTCAGAATTGAACTCAGGTTCCCTGAAAGAACAGCTAGTGCTCTTAACTACTGAGCCATCTTTCCAAGAACTGCCAAGGTTGTTTTTTCCCACAGCAGTTATAGAATTTTAAATTTCTACCAGAAATGCACAAAGATACCAATTTTCCTGTTTGCATGTCAATAGCTATTTTCCTTAACAACATATCATTATTGTCATCCTTGTAGGTATGACTATATTTCCTATTGTAAATGTCTTATTAGAAAGGCAACAAGTGTAGGTCTTAAGTCTTATTTATTTATTTTTGTTTTTTTGTTTTGTTTTTCGAGACAGGGTTTCTCTATGTTATCTTGGCCATCCTGGACTCTCTTTGTAGAGCAGGCTGGCCTCGAACTCACAGCGATTCACCTGCCTCTGCCTCTGTGCGCCGCCACACCCCCCCTGCAGGTCTTAAGTCTTTTAAGGAAGATTTCTTCTTCGTTGATGTTTCAGAAACCAATCTAATTGATATGTAAATAGCAGCTTTATGCTGGGTTTGTGCAAGAGGATCCAGAGCTCAAGGCCATGCTTTACTACATAGTAAGTTCCAGGCCTGTCAGGTACATGAAAATTCTCTTTATGTTTTATGTTTACAGCAAGTACGACCAAAACTGTCACTTCTGAAGATTTTGCAGGCAGCAGGTGCTCAAGGTGAAGTATTCACCATGAAAGAGGTAAGTCATCAGAGACAATTCTCAATTTTAAGAGGGGTGAATAGAGACTACCATATGCATAGTTCTGAAATCAGAGCCAAGAAAGGAAGTTGTACTGCTGAAGGGGCAGCTGTTGCTGTTGTAAAGACTGCCTTGTTAATTTCCTGTTTCCCCTAGAGTTCCTTTGGAGTACATATATATGTGGTTACCTGCAAGTTCATTGACCTGGGAGTTACAAAGCAAAATGTGTAGCTTAAAGTGTTAACAGTTCAAGATTTCCTGCCAGGCAGGAATTAGATGCAGTAACTATTTTATTTTATTTTTATTTTTTGGTTTTTTTGAGACAGGGTTTCTCTGTGTAGCCTTGGCCATCCTGGACTCACTTTGTAGACCAGGCTGGCCTCGAACTCACAGCGATCCGCCTGCCTCTGCCTCCCGAGTGCTGGGATTAAAGGCATGCGCCACGATGCCCGGCTTGCAGTAACTTTATTATTGTGCATTTGTCAGACACTCTGACACTCATTTTGAATGTTTAGGAATTTAAATAATTTAGCATCTGGAAGCTTCTCCCTTTTTTTAACCACCAAAGCACACTGAACTTTTAAAGTGGAAAACAGTATTAAAATGTAAATGTACTCAAACACTTTGCATTTAGTATGGTAGATCCTTCACTTTCCTGAGCAGAAAACAAAATATGGAGCTCTTTTTTTTTTCTTTAGAAGAGTCAAATCTATCAGTACTACTGTTGAGATTATAGATGTCTTTGATTTGCTTGTGATATTTAACAAGAACTTAATTATTGAGTAAAAGGGTAGGTTTTTTTAAAGATTTATTTATTCATTTTATGTATATAAGTGCTTTATCTTTATGTACACTTGTAGGCTAGAAGAGGGCATCAGATCACATTATAGATGGTTTTGAGCCACCATGTGGTTGCTGGGGATTGAACTCAGGACCTCTGGAGGAGCAGACAGTGCTCCTAACCTCTGAGCCATCTCTCTAGTCTCAATTAGGGTTTTTTTTTTTTTTAACCAACTTTTTGTTTTTTTGAGACAGGGCTTCTCTGTGTAGTCTTGGCTGTCTTGGACTCACTTTGTAGACCAGGCTGGCTTGGAACTCACAGAGATCCTCCTGCCTATTCCTTCCGAGTACTGGGATTAAAGGCGTGCACCACCACGCTTTTTAAAATCTACTTTTAAAAAACATTTCAGGATCAGTGTGGGAGGGTAGAAGGAAAATAAACAATGAAGCATTAATAAAGATTTCAGTAGATGTACCTTCCCAATTCCTTCCTTTTCCCCCTTCACTTCCTTCTTTTTTGTTTGTTACAAAATTTACCCAAGTAATTGCAAACAGTGTATCAAGCTAGACATAATAAAGATTCTATGAGCTTCTAAAAGTGCACTTTGCAAGTTTAGAATCATGAGTTTTTGAAACCTGAAAAGAAAAAGCCAGATAGACTATGCTTTTATTTGTTAAAGACCTAAATTCTGGGTTTTGTATTAGGACTACTGGTCTATTAATACCAAATTGCTACCTTTTTTCGCTGTTTGTTTTGTTTTTCAAGACATGGTTTCTCTGTGTAATCTTGGCTGTCCTGGACTCACTTTGTAGACTAGGCTGGCCTCGAACTCACAGTGATCCGCCCGCCTCTGCCTCCCGAGTGCTGGGATTAAAGGTGTGCGCCGCCACCCCCCCCCCATTAAATCACTTTATTTTGGTATAAAAATCTCTGGTTCTGTTGATGATTGAGTAGATGAACCTAGCAGAGAAGTTATCTGTCCTGTTTGGGGATTGCTTATATACTCTCAGTATTCAAACCCTGGCAGGCTGACATCTTTCTCTAGCACAGTGTCTTAGGCACTCGTTGGTAGCTATGGTGTGGGAGCCTTCAGGCCTGTCATCTCATGGTGTTTTATTCCCATGTAGGTAATGCACTATCTAGGCCAGTATATAATGGTGAAGCAGCTCTATGACCAGCAGGAACAACACATGGTGTATTGTGGTGGAGATCTTCTGGGAGATCTACTTGGATGTCAGAGCTTTTCTGTGAAAGATCCAAGGTAAAAGGGTGAGGCTTATGTATCTCTGAGTGCTTGTACCCGCTCACTCAGTCCGTATAGTTTAGTTTTTCTTTAGTCGTTAAGTATTTTAGGGGCTGCATATATTGATTAGCCAGTGAGAACCATGCACAGTACAGTAGTTTGAAGTTTGGACAGTCTGATTGATGGCACATACCGTATAGTAATCATCATGGCAAAATAACATTACAGTAAGAGCTATAGGAGCACAAAATGGGGAATGCCTGGCACTTAGTGTAAGAGGTTCCTCGAGGAAGCAAAATGCGAGCTGAGCTTTAACAATTTTTAGAGGGACTAAATGGAAGGAGAGCTCCTGAGTGAACATCTCTATAAAGGTTGATTAGGAGGGAATCATGGCACTAGGTTACAAGTTTGCGAGGCGTTAGAAAGGAGAAAGTGTGAGGTTCCTTGTAAACCCAGTAAGAGTCAGGGAGAGTCAAGTTGGCCTCTGTGGTGTTCCCTGCTGACGTGGGGGTGTAGAGGGTCAGTGGCTTAGCATTTCAAGCTAGTTGAGAGCTAGTGCCCTTAAAGTTTTTTTTTTTTTTGGTTTTTCGAGACAGGGTTTTTCTGTGTAATCCTGGCTGTTCTGGACTCACTTTGTAGACCAGGCTGACCTGGAACTCACAGCGATCTGCCTACCTCTGCCTCCCAAGTGCTGGGATTAAAGGTGTGCGCCACTACGCCTGGCTTTACATTTTTTTTAATTTAAAGTTTTATTTCATGTGTATTTGCCTGCATGTATATGTTTTGCCCACGAACATGTTTGGTGTCCAAAGAGGCCAGAAGATGGTGTGAGATCCCCTGGAACTAAAGGTATCAATGGTTGTAATCCACCATGTGGGTGCTGGTAGTTGACCTCTGTTTCTCTGTAAGAACTCCTCAGCTGAGCCATCTCTCCGTCCTACCTTCACCCTCCTAGTGGTGTCTGCCCCACCTCCCCCACGATCGCTTTCTTCTGAGCTTATTTTCTCTTAACATTGAGAAAACTTCCTTTCATACTCCCATTTCTCAATCAGAAACACATCCAGAAAGAAAGTAAATTTCAAGGGAAATTTCCCCAATTGGGTTACTAATAGTTAATATAATAAAATTTGATCAAATTTTTATTGAGGACAAGATAGCAGTAGCTGGATATTTGCTTCTTTTTGCTTTTTAAAATAGGGCCTCACATTAGCTCAAAGTCAATATTTTGCTAAGAATAACCTTGAACTTGATCTTCTAGCCTCAACTCCCCAAGTGCTGGGGTTTTAGGCAAGCACTACTGTGCCTGGCTCCTTCTTAATATTTAAATTATTTTTTAAAGATTACGGGTACAGTGGCGCACATCTGTAATCCCAGCACTCTGGGAGGCAGAGGCAGGAGGATCTCTATGAGTTTGAGGCCAGCCTGGTCTACGAAATGAGTCCAGGACAGCCAAGGCTACATAGAGAAACCCTGTCTTGGTGGGGAAAAATGGGAAAAAGATTTTTGTCTGTAAATCTTAAGAGAAAGTAGGAATGTAACATACCACAGGAATAATTAATTAATAAATAATAATAATATTATTATTTTTACAGCCCTCTCTATGATATGCTAAGAAAGAATCTTGTCACGTCAGGCTCTATTAACACAGGTATGTTACATGTTTCTTCAGTCTCTATGGAAGTTTTGCGTTTTTGCGTTTAAGGGAGCAAATGATGGGATCAAGGGTCAAATGAAAATGGGAGTGCTGTGTGACATGACTGAAGGGATGTGTGTACGACTGACATCCAGGAGGGTATTACTTTAAGTAAGTTGGAACTGATAAGTCTGATCGTACTGAAGCTAGAGAAGGGAGAAATGCTTATATCCTAAGGTGTAATTTGTTTTCCTTTATGCAGCATGGGAGATTGAGCCTAGGGCCTTGTGTTTTTGTGCTCTACCACTGACCTATGTTTCTATCTTTCTGTTTACTATCTTGAGACAATATCTCCCTAAGTTACCCTTGCTGGCCTTGAACTCACTCTGTAGTCCAGGCAGGCCTTGAATTTGTGGATTCCTCTGCCACTGTCTTCCTAGTAGCTGGTTTCCTGGTCTGTGAAAGCAGGCCCAGCTTAAATATAGTAATTATAAGCATTACGTTGTTTCATCTTTATATACTTAAAAAATTTCTAAGATATGGCTTTCTCCTTCAAACATAACCATATCATTACTGTACTGACAAGTAATAGTAAAATAAATGTTCCCTAGGGGCTGGAGAGATGGCTCAGAGGTTAAGGGCATTGACTGCTCTTCCAGAGGTCTTGAGTTCAATTCCCAGCAACCACATGGTGGCTCACAGCCATCTGTAATAAAATCTGGTGCCCTTTTCTGGCCTGCAGATGTACATGCAGGCAGAGCACTGTATACATAATAATTAAAGAAAAAAAAAATGTTCCCTAATCCTATTGAAGTAGCTAGTTTTAGTTTGTTTTTCCTCTCAGTCATCTTAAAAATACTTTTTACTTTTGGTTTGTTCAGATGAGGATCCAAACAAAGCTCACACATTGCATTGGGTTTATTTTAAAAACCGAAAACCTTAACTTCCCTCTTTGTGTGTCTGTGACTATGTATGTGTATATGAGAGAGAGATTTGGTTTGACATTAAATTGACACCTTTTTTTTTTTGAATGTCACATAATGATTGTACATATTTGTGGTGTACCATGTATTTTGTTACATATAGATCTTGAGTGATCATCAGAATAACTAGCATACGAACCATCTCACATTTAGCTTTCTTGTGTGTTTGAAACATTCAAAATCTTCACTCCCAGGTATTGACATATTCAGTAAATTATTATGGCCACTGTACTGTGGTGTAGGATACTCCTTTTGGTTTTCATTGTATTTGTTGAAGATTTGGATCATTTGTTTTGTAGGATTGTCTGTGTTATAGAATTGGTTGGTTATATCCTTGTGCTTGTGTTACTTTACCCTTGTTGTTTTAGGTAATGTTTGAATAAATTCAAGTTTAAATTACTTTGCTGATAGGTCTTCATTGATGGTGCTTTGAACTTCCCCCCTTTATAGATCTCACTTTAGTTATGTAAGCCTGCCCCTCTTTCACATATGATTCTGTGGGCTCTTGGGAATATTGATTGCTCTGATCCCATTTATAAAGGTTCTTTGAAGAAATTTTTACTTCAGTGGTTTTAGTAATTTGTTTACGCAACACATTTCTTTGCTTATTTATGAGACACAGTCACACATTGTAGTTCAGGATGGTCTGGAACTTTCTATGTATGCCAGGCTAGGCTCAACCATCGAAATAACTATCCTAGCCTCCTGAATGTTGGGATCCCAGGCTTGAGCCACTACACTTGTTTCAGTAAATTCTTATCTACAAACCAATTTGACCCTTCCCAGACCTTTTAGATACCACCTTTGAGATTATTAGTTATGAGGAGGGAACGGGCTGTTTTAGAGTCTGGTTTCCAAAGAGGTGGGGTAGAGATGCTACTGCAGTATGTGTGACATTCTCACTGTCTCCTCTGTTGATTGCCTAAGTTAGATGTGAGAAATACCATCCAAGTTATATTGTCTTGCTGCTTTTTGTTCATGCTCATGGAAGCAAAGAATCTTCCTAAATCTCTTTCCATGTTAGTGAAAGACATTGAGAGGAGGAGCTTTGCAAATAAATGAGAGGCAGCTTTATTGCAATTCAATCATTTGTGAACTGAAACTTTCTTTGGACAGTCACTGAGGGCTTGAAGTACATGAAGGATTTTATAATTTTGATGTGTATATTCAGATAAACTTTTCTGTTCCATCCTCTGAATATTTAGAGTGAACATAGTTCTGACATTCTCCTCTTTTCTTTCCTCTTCTCTTGTTTCTTTCTTGTACTTTTTCTGCATGTCTTTCTCTGTAGTGTATAAAGAACATTTCTTTAACAATTTAGTTCATTTTTACAGCCACCCTATGAGGAGGTCTTAGAGGTAAAGAAGCAGAGGATTTATTGTTATTTTATAATCCAATTGATTTGCCCAGTATCAGATTCATGGTCATTAGCCAGTTCTTGCACTACCACACACTGATATGTCCATAACCTTTTTTTTTGGTTTTTTGAGACAGGTCTCTCTTTGTAGCCTTGGCTATCCTGGACTTGCTTTGTAGACCAGGCTGGCCTCGAACTCACAGCGATCTGCACCCTTAACCCTTTTTAACTCTAATATTTTGGACACATATTTTCCCTCTGAATGCAAAGTTCTTAAAACATTTATTTATTTAACTTATTTTTTATTTCATGTGCATTGGTGTTTTTCTTGCATATATGTCTGTGAGAGTGTTGGATCTCCTGGAGCTGGAGTTACAGATGGTTGTGAGCTGCCATTTGGGTCCTGGGAATTGAACCCAGGTCCTCTGAAAGAGCAGCCAGTGCTCTTAACCACTGACCCATCTCTCCAGCCCACATTTTTATTTATTTATTTACTTAGTTTTAATTCCCCCCACCCCCCAGACAGGGTTTCTCTGTATAGCCTTGGCTGTCCTGGACTCACTTTTCATACCAGGCTGGCCTTGACCTCACAGAAATTCACCTGCCTCTGTCTCCCAAGTGCTGGGATTAAAGGTGTGCACCACTACCGCCCAGCCCCATTTTTATTTTTATTTAACTTGTCATTCTGAAGAAACTTTGTACTTAAAAGCCACAGAATCCTGATATGATGGTGAACACCTGCAATCCCATTACTTGGGAGGCAGAGATGGGAGACTAAAGTTTCAGTCTGGTATGGCTGCATAGCTACCCAGTTTCAGGGAAAAAGAATGAAGAGATGCCCTCACTAGCAGTATGTAACATAATCATAGCATAATGATGCCTTGGGAAATTGCTGCAGAAAACTTTTAAATAATTTTTAAAAAGCACATTATTATATAGGGAATTTTGCAAGGAGTTTGGATTGTCTGCTCTGACTTGCTCTTATGGTTAGGGCTTATGGTTGAATGTCTCTGTTGACCTGAAAACAATTGGATTGCATGTATTTTATTTGAAAGGACAAATGAAAAATTGCTTTTCTTACAACTTTATACCATTGCAAGGGGGTTAGATCTTTATCTGCTTTGATTGTTAAATAAAATGGTCACTATTTAAAATAAAGGTGGTTCTAAATATCTACAACTTCCTCAGGTGTACTAATAAAACAGATGTAACAAGCTTTGCGATTAGTTTTAAATTTCTTTCTATATATTTATAGATAATTCTTTCTAGGTAATTTATTTTTGCTTGTGCATAAGAAAAAAAGAAAAAGAAGAGCTTCACCTGCATTTTGTTAGTTTGATATTGCTTTGAAGATGACTTTAGTAAGGAAATGCTCTCTCTGGACTTCTCATTTAACTATGAAAATGCTCCGAGAAATGGTATTACAATTTTGAAAAACTTTTGTTTTTTGCAAAATGACTGAATTGTCAGAGTAGTTGCAGAGTCCGGATCTGGGTTCTTATTAGTCTCTTGGCTGCTGCTGTTTTTCATGAACTGCTTCTCTCTGGCTCTGCTAGTGGCTGGTGAACGCAGTCCACAGCAGGCACACCAGGCTTGTAGTCATGGTATAGGTCAGGCTGGTGTTTCAGTAGCTTGTTCTTTTCTGTAGTCTTGGTTGTAACTTTTTTTTCACCTGAGACTTTTGTAAGTTTTGCAGTTCCCTCTTCAGCTAATGCAAACTAGGGATGTCTGCCGGGCCTGGGATATGGCTTAGTGGGTTAAAGGACTTGCTGTGCAAGCCTGACCTGAGTGTGATCCACAGAAGCCACTGTGGAAGGAGAGTCCTGACTCCCACTCCACACTTCCCAATGCAAGGGTGACCTGAGTGCCCATTATATACAACAGTAGTAGACAAGAACAATCTAGAACAAAGAATTTCTCTCTACTTCCCAGCCCTTTCCTTTCTCCTTCTGTTGATTTTTGGGAGAGAAACTTTTTTTTTTTAAAGTTTGTAGTCACCGAGAAGACAACCTAATGACAGTTTGTATTCAGGGGATTGGCATTTAAGAATGCAGGTTCGTTTGAAAATGGAATTGTTTTGTGAAACAAGTCTGGCAAATTCCTGGCTTTCAGATCTTGTAATACAATACTTAAAAACACAAACAAAAATAAGCAAATAATTTTGATTGTTTTATAAGGCAGGCAGTTTGCTGAAATAGGGAGGGATGAACACTCCCTGTTTTCTGCTTGATCACTTTTTGCATAACAATCTGAGCCATGGAAGCGCATATTCAGCCACTCTTGCTTTCCTCCAGATTGACCTGGGGCTGTCTTTTAACATGGCCTTGTCTCAGTTTTGTCATTTTTAGCAGTTTTGGCTTTTCCCCCCCGTCTTG
The DNA here is from genome assembly GCA_907169655.1 of Acomys percivali. Classification (NCBI taxonomy): domain Eukaryota; kingdom Metazoa; phylum Chordata; class Mammalia; order Rodentia; family Muridae; genus Acomys; species Acomys percivali. The sequence continues at coordinate 89,572,789 of OU015747.1, read as the reverse complement.
GGCATGAGAGTCTTTTCCAGGTAGAAGTCCCTTTATAGAGAAAACAAGCCTGCCTCAGGGCTGTCAGCTAAGGTTTCTGTGTGGACAGAGTGGTTACTACCAGGGAAGGTTTTCCTTTTGTTTACTTGCTATCCAGATGCTGCTCAGACTCTCGCTCTCGCACAGGATCACAGTGTGGATATTCCAAGTCAAGACCGACTGAAGGTAAAATCACCACACGGTGACTTCTTTTCTTGTACAGAGTGGCCCCTTCTCTGTACCTGTGGATCTTGGGCTCCCAAGGCCTTTTCATGAATGTGGTAAGGATTTAATAAGAAAAGTCCTTGGGAGTTCACAGACCAGGGACAGAGTGAACCTTCTCTGTTCTGCCCTTAACAGAGTTCCAGTCTCTGAATGTGTCTTTGGGATGTAGCACTTCTTATTTCACTTCTTCCAGTTGCTCTCTTTCTTCCTCTCTGTCTGTGTGTGTGTGTGTGTGTGTGTGTGTGTGTGTGTGTGTGTGTGTGTATGTGTGTGTGTTCACGCATGCGCGTGTTCAAGATGGTATGTATTTAGGTATTTGAGGAATTGTTGTATTAGACTGTAGCAGGCTCATTGTAGTTAAGTTCATGTCATGCCATTTCCTAAAGTTTCTTCAAACCTGGGGAAACTTTAAGATCATCTTGGGATATGGTGAGGGTGTTAAATGCTTTCTGAATTATGCTTAATAATGAAGTAGGCAATGCAGGCAGTCTGTTTTTCAGTGTATTTTGTCCTCTGTATAGAGGTTATTCCCCTTCCCAAGTCTGGGATTTTGCTAGCCCTGCTGGTGGTGTTGAGAGGTGTTGTGTTGCTTTACTTGACAACTCTTGTCAGCTGCAGAGCTCTTTCTTGTGCATAACCCATTGTGTTGCACACTAACTGGTGAACCAGAATGGAACTGCTACATCCCCTGGTCGCAGTCACTTCAGCTGTACTGATGGACACCCTTCCCTTTCAGCACAGTGCAACAGAGTGCTCCAATTCCAGAAAAAGAACCGAAGACAATGATAGAAATACACCGCCTACCTCACAACATAAACGCAGAGATTCTGGAGGAGGTAAGTTTTAGATCAGACATTTCCCTTACTCCTTCATTCGTACTTGTAGGGTGATGTGGGAAAGATTAAGCTTTGTCACAGGTGGAAGCAGTCTTGGCGGGCTTTACCCTTGGGGCACCCCATGAATACCTTGTGACAGAGTGAGTGGAGCCATCCTGGGCCTGGAATTCAGGGAGCAGACCTGGGAACCCCACCTGGGATATTGTTTTCCTAATTGACCCTCAACGGGAGAAGGAGACCACCCTTCCCACGTGACTCACACAGGTGGGGAGGAGAGAACAACAGGTTCAAATGGGGCTTGAGCGTGTGGAGCAGTGAACAGGCTGGACCAGCACCAGAGAGACACCTAAGGACCCGTCCCGTGGAACGGATACCGGAAGGTTCACTCTTTTGTCCCTTTAACCTTTTTTCTTTCTTGTGCAAGCTAATTGGGTTGTATAATAAAGTTTAATTGTTAAGAAACAGAGCCAACAGGGTGACATCTATCTAGATAGTAGGTGTTCTTTGGCAGCTTATGGACAGTGGGTACTACAGGACCCTTCCATGAGCCAGCGAGCTTAAGAGGATGCTGCCTGACTGAGTTTACTCTTGCTGTGCTCTCTGTGGTACACTCAGTATACTCAGCCTTTTGAGTTTTGGTTGTTCCTTATAGATTTCATATTTTGACTTGGCTTTTATCTTTTGAGGTGGCAGCTATTTTTAAAGATTTAAAGTTTGCAAAATGGCCAAAGTAGCAGCACAATAAATTTAATAGCACAGAGGCAAACATTAGATAGCAAGTTGAGTAGTTCTGTTGCCTTGGTGGAGAGATTTTCATCTTTGTACACACATGGTCAGGGTGTGAGTTAACTGGTATTTTGGAAGGTTTTAAAAAATATTGTAATATCATCTTCTGAAGTTATGGAGTCTTTTTATTTTTTTTATGTTTTTAAAGTATGAAACCATAAATTCCCCAAAGGTATTTAGTTTGTGGCATAATGTTTTCCAGTAACTGGTTCCTGGTTCATAGTTGGGTCAAAGGCAGGTTAGACTTTCGATTATATCTCACAAAATTATGTTGTTAAAGTTGTTTTATGTGTTTAAATCAACTTTGAATTAGTTTGTCATGCTGGATTGTGCTCTCTCTGTATTTGAATGTAAATTGAATTTTAATCTTTGCCTTTACATTGCAGTTATTTAGTCTTTTAATTGTGATTTCATTTAACTGCAAATTCTTCTTTTCTACTCACAAAAAGCTGTTTAAAATGACAGTTGAAGATACTATGTGTGGGCTGGAGAGATGGCTTAGAGAGTAACAGCACTGGCTGCTCTTTCAGAGAACCTGAGTTCAATTCCCAGCAACCACATGGTGGCTCACAACCATCTGTAATGTGATCTGATGCCCTCTTCTGGCCTGCAGGCACACATGCAGGCAGAATACTGCATAAATAAATAAATCTTAAAAAACGAAAAACACTATGTATAAGTTGTGAACGAAATTTAGGAGTGAATAGTTCTAGAGGGTCCAGGAAGATCTATAGGTAGAAAAGACAACATTTTACCTGCGGAAAGAATTAATTATTCATATTTCTCTAATAATAAGTTGTAGAGCTTGAGTACATGAGGATAACTTTAATGATTTTGTCTTGGGAATTAGGTTCTGATCATTACAGCAATGAATGTGTGAAAATGTAATTCATGTTTTTCTGACCATAAATATGAATATGATAACAACAGGATGTAATTAGTTGTGCTCTGGCAGGGACCAGTTTATTGCAGAAATCTTTGAATCATATGTGTTTGGGCATATTTATGCTTCTGTGACTGCCATTACCAGGTCCAGTGCATTGGGAAGAGGTAGAAGACAGAGGAAGTAGGGAAGGCCACAGTACTACAAACAGGACTAGCAAGTGGGAAAGAAAAGCTTGCTATAACAAACAGCAAGATGAATGTAGTAACTGTCCAAGTCTTCTACTTAAAATACAAGGGGCCTTGTCATCTGTGTTACTTTTAGGTACTGATGTCTCAAGGAGCCCTTGATCTAGGAAAGACACACAAGCTGGGCAGTGGTGGCGCACACTTGGGGAGGCAGAGGCAGGCAGATCTCTGTGAGTTCAAGGCCAGCCTGGTCTACAAAGCGAGTCTAGGACAGCCAAGGCTACACAGAGAATCCCTGTCTCGAACAAAAAAGACAAAAAGAAGGAAAGAAAGAAAAGACACAGACGCTTTTATTTGGACAGTTTAGAGCTCTCTGTTGATAGTGCTTATTACCTAAGAAAACATGACATTATTGATAAATATCCCAATATGTAGAACCGTAAGATTTCTTTAACCTTATGGCTCCTTGCTTTGATCTCAGGGTTGGGCTACTGTGTTACTATAATTTGCAATCCAGTGGCTAAGCCATTATTAGAACATGTATTACAGTAAGTTGAAACAATACGTCTTTGTTTTTGCGACAGGTTTTACTATATAGCCCTAGCTAGCCCGGGTCTTGGTATGCGCTGGGATTAAAGGCAGGTGTATACTACCAGGCCTGCTTTTAAATCACGTTCATTATTACAGTGTTAGAAATGGTTAAAAGATCAAAAAGACCATTTTGAAATCCTTTTAGAAGAGTGTATTCAGATACAGGTGTCCTGTAGTGCTGCTGTTCAGTGTCACTGCTTGCTGATGAAACCTAAGTGGGAGATAGGAGCCATGCTACTCAGGTGCTTGATTTCTGCTTCTTTCTTACTTAGCATAGGAGTTTCTTTTTACTTATTTTACAAAGATTGTTAAGTACTCTGAGAAAATCTTGGTTTTTCTTTATTACCTATAGTTGTTTTCATGTGTTTTCTGTAGATGAAGACTTGATAGAACATTTAACTCAAGATGAGACATCTAGGCTGGACCTTGATTTTGAGGAGTGGGATGTTGCTGGCCTGCCTTGGTGGTTTTTAGGGAACTTGAGAAACAACTATCTATCTAGAAGTAATGGATCAACTGATTTACAGACAAATCAGGTAAAAGTCACATCTGAGGGGAGCTGTTTTGCTGCTGTGTTTTGGTTTTGCTTACTCTGACTATATTACACTTAGCTAAGAATTCTTACTGCTTTCTTTGTTTCATCTGTGTATCTTATGCTTGGATCTAGTCCTGACTTTCCAAATTCCACATTGAACTCCCTGTATAAGTTGTGTTCACTTTTATAGAATCTGACTTTGAACATGAAATTGATGTTTTTTTTTAGCTAACATTCCTTCTCTATCGTTAATAACTCTACCCAAACTACAGCAAACTACAAGAGATGCTGACTTCTTTCTCTGTCATATACACACAGGTTGTCAGGACTTTATCCAGAACACTTCAGAAGCTAGCTTGTTTATTTATTCTTACTGCTTTGTCTATCATAACTAATACAACTTAAGGTTTTTTTTTTTAATTCTCCCCTGCCCCCCCCCCCCCCCACATAAACAAACACATACACAGAGTTTCTCTGTGTATGTGTTTGGAACTCACTTTGTAGACCAACCTGGCTTTGAGCTCACAGATCCACCTGCCTCTGCCTCCATAGCAGCACCGCCTGGTGCCGTTACTCTTTTTTTTAAATTTAATTTTATTTATTATGTATACAGTGCTCTGCCTGCATATACACATGCAGGCCAGAAAAGGGCACCAGATCACATTTTAGATGGTTGTGAGCCACCATGTAGTTGCTGGGAAGCTGAACTCATGACCTCTGGAAGAACAATCAGTGCTCTTAACCTCTGAGCCATCTCTCCAGCCTGGTGTTGTTATTCTTTTTCATGTAGGTAGTTGAGCAGTTTTACCCCACAGCTACATTTCTTGATTTTAATATTTTTGGTTTTTAAAAACACTTATGTATGCACATGTCTCCAGTCTTGGGTTCCAGGACCAGGCATGAATTCCCTCCTGTGGAATGGTCCTCATTTCTATTCAGGAAGTGGTTGGTTAATCCCACACAGACCATTATTGCACCTGTAGGCACATCTTGCCTGATAAGTTGGTATTATAGGGTTCTTCCCATCCTTAAAGCTAAGACCATTCCTACAGGAGTACATTTTGTTGTTTTTTTGTGAGTCTTGACTGTAGCTGTCCTGGAATTTACTGTGCAGACCAGGTTAGCCTGGAACTCACAGAGATTCCCCTGCCTCTGCCTCTGGGATTAGGGGCATACATTTTTTTTAAATGAGTAACTTGCATTACTGCCATCCTTCTGATGCCATTCTTCAGCGCATCAGAAAACGAGTAGAATACGATCTAGATTCCTTGACTTTATCAGTCTTCTTTGTTCACTGCCTGTGTTCTAGGCACACAAGGCTTTAATCTTGTAGCTCAGAGTTCCTTCCTCCCTGAGGCAACTTTAATATGTTTTCTACTTTATAAAATATTCCTCCTTCAGGGGCTGGAGAGGTAGCTCAGTGGTTAAGAGCACTGCCTGCTCTTCCGAAGGACCTGGGTTCAATTCCTAGCACCCACACGGCAACTCACAAATGTCTGTCACTCCAAGATCTGACACCCTCACACCAATGTACATAGATTAAAGTTAAATAAAATATTTAAAAAATTATTCCTCCTTCAAATCTATTTATTTCCTTCTCGTGATTTAGGACTTGACTTGAATGTAATTTATTTTTAGAGGTCATTATCACTGGTTCCAAAGTTACTATGTTGCATAATTCCAGAGGGGTCCATTTCTTTGTAGATGTGCACTTCTAAGTAGTAAAGGGACAACCACGCTGGAGGATGAACCCCTGGACACTATAGAAAATGTAAAGGCCAAGATCCATAATAAGGAAGGAATTCTCCTGACCAGCACAGGCTGATCTTTGCTGGTAAGCAGCTGCAAGATAGCTGCACTTTGACTCTAACATTAAAAAAGAGTCCACTTTTCATCTTGTGTTGAGACTTTGTGGTGGTGTTCCTACTTGCCTCTTGTAAGAAGAATAAGCACAAGAGGAAGAAGGTTAAGTTAGCTGTGCTGACTATAAGGTAGATGAAAATGGAAAAATCAGTCTACTTCGTTGAGTGTCCTTCTGATAAATGTGGTGCTGAGTTTTCACGGCTAGCCACTTTGACAGACATTACTGTGTCAAGTGTTGTCTGACTTACTGCTTTAACAATCCAGAAGACAAGCAGTTGTTTTTGAGTTAATAAAAAGAAGGAACCAAAAAAATAAAGTTAGTATATAAAGCAAGTTACATCTTTTTTTTTGAGACAGGATTTCTCTGTGTAACAGCCCTGCTTGTCCAGGACTTGCTTTGTAGACCAGACTGGCCTCAAACTCACAGAGATCCACCTGCCTCTACCTCCTAAGTGCTGAGATAAAAGCTTTTTTTTTTCTTTTTTCTTTTTTCTTTTCGAGACTGGGTTTCTCTGTGTAACAGCTCTGGCTATCTTGGAACTCACTCTCTAGTCTAGAAGTGCTGGAATTAAAGGCGTGTGCCACCACCGTCTGGCAAAAGCTTTTATTAATAACAAAAATGAGTAAATAAATAAGCAAGCTGGACATTTAGAATGTGAATAACTTTCAAGACAATGGCATAAGTAATTAGCAATTTTGTATCTATATATCTATATATTGTTTATTTCATTTCTTTTTTCTTTTTTCATTTTTTTTTTCTTTTTTTCTGTTTTTGTTGTTGTTGTTTTTGTTTTGGGTTTTTCGAGACAAGGTCTCTCTGTGTTAGCCTTGGCTTGGAGTCACTTTGTAGACCAGGCTGGCCTCTGAACTCACCAAGATCTCCTGTCTGTGCCTCTAGAGTGCTGGGATTAAAGACGTGCGCCACCATGCCTGGCTCTGTTTTGGTTTTTTGAGACAGGGTTTCTCTGTGTATCCCTAGCATTCATTCTGTAGACCAGGCTGGCCTTGAACTCAGATCTATCTGCCTCTGCCTCCTAAGTGCTAGGATTAAAGGCGAGTAACATCACCACCTGGCTTATGTATTTTTTTTTTTTTACAAAATAAAATATAATAAGATAAAAACCATCACATCAAAGTTGAACAAAGCAAACCAACAGAAGAGCCCCCAAGAGAAGGTGTTAAGAATTAAGAGACCTACTTGTTCTCCCACTTGGGAGACCCTTAAAAATAGTAAACTGAAAGCTTTAATATATGCAGGAGACCTGGTGCAGACCTTCGCAGGCCCTGAGTTTCATTTACTGCTTCTGTCTCTGGATTTATATGAGCTTTGCTCAGTTGATTTAGAGGGCTTATAAATCATTCTTAATGTTCCTTCATCTCCATTTTCTTCCTATGTCTTCTACCTGGTGGCCCATTTCTCCCCCCTTAGCCTCCAACTTTTGCTTTCATGTCACATGTATTTGATGTCTCTTCCAACTCCTTAATATCTCTATATTTTCCTTGATAGTTTCATGATTCACCCCCCCCCCCAACACACACAATTAAAATCTAGAACATGCATATGACAGACTGCATTCAGGTATGTCTTTCTGAGCCTGATTTATTTCACTTAACATAATGAAATGCCATTGTTTCTTATGACTGAATAAAATTCTGTTGTCTCTATATACCATATTTTCTTTATTCATCTTGTTGATGAACATTTAGGGTAGGTCGATTTCTTAGCCATTGGGAGAAGTATAGCAGTAAACATGGATGCGCAAGTATGCATGTAGTAGGGCTTAGAGTGTTTTGATTATATATGGAGTGGAAAAGTTTTATGTGAAAATTTCATACTGATTTCCATGGTGACTACATTAGTTGTTGTTTGTTTTGGGTTTTTTCGAGACAGGGTTTCTCTGTGTAGCCTTGGCTGTCCTGGACTCACTTTTGTAGACCAGGCTGGCCTCGAACTCACAGCAATCCACCTGCCTCTGCCTCCTGAGTGCTGGGATTAAAGGCATGCACCACTACACCTGGCTGACTACATTAGTTTTGTTGTTGTGCATGTGACTATTATTTTCCCACTAGGAATCTATAAGCGTTCTTTTTCATTGTTTGGTGTTTGTTTTCTTGTCTTTGTCGTAATTGATATTCTCAATTGCGCTTGCTACTTTAGGTTTTATATTTGTATTTACTATTTGTTTACTTTCAAAGAAGTATAAGACCAAGGCCTTTTCATTGTTTACCCCGAGTACCTGGTACATAGTATCTGGTACATAGTAGGCATTCAGTGAGTATTGATCATAACAACAGTAGCAGAGCACAAAGACCTGTGTAAACTATCCTATGGATAATGGGCTGGAGATATTGTTGAGAAGTTAAGAATGCTTACTATTCTTGCATAGGGCCTGGTCCACTTCTCAGCATCCACATGGTGACTCACAGCTGCTTATAGCTCCAGTTCCAGAGGATGCCCTTTTCTGGCCTTTGTGGGAGCTGCATGCAGCAAAACGCCTATACACATAGAATAAAAATAAATCCTTACAAACATGACTATAGATGAACACAGAAAGTTAAGTCTGTATGTGTCAGATGTTGTTGAAAGCGTCAGAAAGTAGTTGTGTAGAGTGGTGCATGTGTACAGTCTCAGCACTTAGAGGTCAGGGGCAGGAGGATGTTGAGTTTGAGGCCAGTCTGGGCCACATCAATTCCAGGCTCATCAGGACTGCATAATAAAATTATTTGTCAAAAAGAAACACAGATTTTCAAAAGTGTCGCATTCAAAGAATTGGATTGCCATGATCAGGGTTTCTCTGGAAAGCATTTCATTGGTCATTAAATTAGGAAGGGATATGTCAGAAAGCACAGAGCTTGTCTAGATTTTCACTTACGGAGACTGTTAACACATGTGTTTAGTAGAACAACTTTACTGTTTCTTGTATATTGTACCTTATTTACTGTTAAAAAAATTCCTTATCAAGTACCTTATTCTATTTTATAACCATAGAAGGTGCCAAATGGATACCTGCTGAATGAAGACTTGTCTGTTGGGGAAAGGCATGGCGTTTGTTCTCTGGTTGACATGTGAAGACATTAAGTTGGCTCAGTATCTCTTAAGTCACTATTGCAAAACTCACTTTTGTTTTTCTCTGTTAGGATATAGGTACTGCCATTGTTTCAGACACTACGGAAGATTTGTGTTTTTTAAATGAGTCAGTGTCAGAGCAATTAGGTGTTGGAATAAAACTTGAAGCTGCTAATTCTGAGCAAGCAAGTGAAGTAGGGAAAGCAAGTAACGAAAAGGTACGTTTGACCATTCTCACTCTGATTGTGTCAGTGTTCGTAGAATTGTCTGTTCAGGTGTTCAACATTTCTCTATGCCCAGTTTTAAGATTTAGATTAAGTTAGACAAGCCTGCCCTAGAAATGAGCCAAGATTCATGGAGAAGTTCTTGCTGTGTTAGGGACATGTTGCTCCTCCCCTTTTGTGGTCTCATTGGGGAGTGTTTCTTCTAGAAACCTTTGCTCACAAGGCAAAGCTGTAAATGGCCCTAACAGTTTCTGTTACAAGAGAAAGATCCTTGTAATTTAATGGCCTTGGTAGCTTTGTAACTACTTTATAACTAAATTGGAAAAAAGTAATTTTTTTGTTTGTTTGTTTTTTGTTTTTTGTTCTTTGTTTTTCCAGACAGGGTTTCCTCTGTATAGCCTTGGCTTGTCCTAGACTTGCTGTGTAGACCAGGCTGACTTCAAATGCACAGCGACCTGCCTGTCTCTGCTTCCCAAGTAGAAAAACCTAATTTTAAAACCTATTTTAAAGTTAGTATGATTTTCTTGTATTTGAAGAAGGGAGCTGGGGCTGGAGAGATGATGGTCTAGTGCTTCAGAGCCCTTCCTGCTGCTCTTTTAGAGGACTTGAATTCAGTTTCTAGCACCCATATCTGGTGACTCACTGTTTCTCACTCCAGCCCCAGGGATCTAGTGCTCTCTTTTGGCCTCTTTGGACACTGTGTTTGCATGTACAAACCCACATGTGTACACAGAATTAAAAATAAAATCATGCCGGGCGTGGTGGCGCACGCCTTTAATCCCAGCACTCGGGAGGCAGAGGCAGGCGGAACGCTGTGAGTTCGAGGCCAGCCTGGACTACAAAGTGAGTCCAGGACAGTCAAGGCTACACAGAGAGACCCTGTCTCGAAAAACCAAAAAATAAAATAAAATAAAATAAATCATGAAATAAAAGGTGTTAGAACTAGGTGTGGTGGTACACACCATTAATCCCAGCACTGGGAGGCAGAGGCAGGTGGGTGGATCTCTTGAGTTTGAGGACATGCTGGTCTACAGAACTAGTTCCAGGACAGCCAGGGCTACACAGAAATCCTGTCTTGAAAAGGCTTAAGAAAAGAAAACAAAGCCCGGTGGTGGTGTCTCACGCCTTTAATCCCAGCACTCAGGAGGCAGAGGCAGGTGGATCACTGTGAGTTCGAGGCCAGCCTGGTCTACAAAGTGAGTCCAGGACAGCCAAAGCCACACAGAGAAACCCTGTCTCAAAAAACTAAAGAGAGGAAAAAAAAAAAAGAAAGAAAAGAAAAGAAAACAAAACAAAATTGGAACTCTTGGTTCCATAGTGTGAGCACACACAGTTAAAACAGCTTTGGGTGTCAGGATTGGGCAACAGAGCTAGTGCCTAGCATGTAGATGTTTCAGTAATTCCCATTGATTATATGTGTGAAAATATACAAGACCCATTATTTTGTACACTAGCTGAAAGAAGATCTTTTAAAAAAGACAAAATGAAAAAAAAGCCACTAAATAGATGTAGCAGTAGATAAAGACAACAACAACAACAAAAATGCTGTGTGCTGGAGAGATGGCTCAGTGGTTAAAAGAGCTGGCTGCTCTTCCAGAAGTCCTGAGTTCAATTCTCATCAACCACATGGTGGCTCACAACCATCTGTAATGGAATCTCATGCCCTCTTCTGGTGTGTGTGAAAACAGACCACTCATAAAAATAAATAAATAAAACCATTTTAAAAAACAACAAAACAAATGCTGGGCTGGCGAGATGGCTCAGAGGTTAAGAGCACTGGGTGCTCTCCCAAAGGTCCTGAGTTCAATTCCCAGCAACCACATGGTGGCTCACAACCATCTATACTGAGATCTGGTGCCCTCTTCTGGCCGCAGGCGCTCTTGTAGGCAAAACACTGTATAAGTAATAAATATAAATAAATCTTGGGAAAACAAAACAAAACGAATGCGGGGTTAAATTGGGCCATCTCACTCATAACATTTTTCATAGGAATTTGGGTTGTTTGCAACAAATATATATTAGGTTCTCCAGATCTGTTAAAACAACACCAGAAGGAATGTTGGGGACTAAAATGAAGATTAGTTTGGACATTTTTATATAAAAGAATGGGGTTTAAAATACTTGAACTGTTAAGGGAAAGTCCTAGTCTCACCATGTAGTCCTGGCTAGCCCAGAGCTCACAGAGACCCCCTTGCCTTTGCCTCTTAAGTACACTGATTACAGGCCTGTGCTACCATGCGAGCTAGTTAATTCTTGAGAAGAGGGCACCCTGTATCTCTGTTTGACCTGGAACCCAATATGCAGACTAAGTAAGTATTATGGGCACTCTTGCCTCTGCCTACAAAATGTTGACATTACTGGTCCGCACCACCACACCTGGGTTTACATTTCTAGATTTTAAAATTGGGATGCCACCCACATTTTATTCTCCCTTCCGCTCCCCTCTCTTTTCTTCCCTCTCTTTGCTCCACTCTCCTTTCTCCCTTCCTTCTTTCTTTCTTTTTCTTTTTTTTAAAAAAAGATTTATTTTATTTATTGCATATGAGTGCTTTATCTGCAGAAGAGGGTATCAGATTACATTAGATGGTTGTGAGCCACCATGTGGTTGCTGGGAATTGAACTCAGGATCTCTGGAAGAGCAGGCGGTGCTCTTAACCCCTGAGCCATCTCTCCAGCCCCTCCCTCCCTTCTTTCGAGACAGGATCTCACTTTTAGACCAGGCTGGTCTTGAACTCACAGAGATCTGTCTGTTTCTGCCCCCCACCTGCTGGTATTAACAGTGCACTAGCACACTTGCCTCTATTCACATCCCTTGACTTTGATTCCTGGTCTGTAGGCAGGCTAGTGTAAGGTAGCTAGATTGTCACATAGCTTTATTCTTAAAGTTTTAAAGTGCTCTATTTCATTCTTTACAGCCACCAAGATTCACAAGATAAAAATCTCTGTATAGTAATTGCTCTTTTTATATTCCTGGCGCTTATTTTCTTTGAAACTGTGAATTTGGATACCTCTTGTCTGAATATAGAAGATATTTGATAACGCTGTGGCTACTTTCGGTCATTTGTGCTCCTAACATGTCAGCCATATGTCTACAGAATTAAGGTTTTAGTCTCACATTTATATTACCTCCTTTTTAAGTGGTAGTATTGTGGGACAGAGTTTTAACTTATAGCTCTTCATCACTTGCTTTCAGATAGTCTCACATAAAACAGGTTAGCATTTCTAAATGAGGTCTCTTTACCTTCACAGGTGATTGAGGTGGGAAAAAATGATGATCTTGAATCCTTAAGTGATGATACCGATCTGGAAGTTACTCCTGAGGTAAAAGCTGTTTTGCTGTGGCCACATTTTAGCTGAATCCTAGTTCCTATGCATTGAAGACTTAATTTTTTTTCCTGTTTCTGTCTACTTTTCCTAGTTGCTAAGGTGTGTTTGGTTCTTTATCATCTTAAGATTTTAGGGCTAGAGAGATGGCTCAGCTGTTAAAAGCACTTGCTGCTCTTCCAGAAGTCCTGAGTTCAGTTCCCAGGACCCACTCGGTGTCTCACAACTATCTGTAATGTGATCTGATGCCCTCTTCTGGTATGCAGGTGTATGTGCAGAACACTCTAAATCAATCAATCAACCAACCAACCAGTCAATCTTTTAAAAAAGAGTTTTAAATTGGAATTTGAGAAGATAAAGAATAATTTGGAGCTGGGTATGGTGGTGCATGCCTTTAATCCTAGCACTCCAGAGGCAGAGGCAGATGGATCTCTCAGAGTTCAAGGCCAGCCTAGTCTACAAAGTGATTCCAGGACAGCCAAGGCTACATAGAGATACCCTGTTTTTTTTTTTTTTTTTTTAAACAAAAAACCCAAACCCCCAAAACCTAAACAACAACCAAAAAGGTAATTTGGTCTAATATTTTCCCTCTTTTGGAAAAGATGATCAAATATCCCTGTTCCTGCAATCAAAACTTGGGACAGCACATGAGGAGATGGTTTGATGGGTAAAGCACATTTTGTGAAATCATGTAGACCTTGTTTTGAATCCCCAGAACCCATGAAAAGCAGGTTTAGTAGTGCATGTCTGTAGTCCCAGTGTTCCTGTGGCAAAAAGGTGGAGACAGGAGAATTCCTGCAGGCTTACAGGCCAACTAGCCTGGCATATGTAGTAGCACATGACAGGAACCTTATCTTTTTCGAGACAGGGTCTCTGTGTTGTCTTGGCTGTCCTGGACTTGCTTTATAGACCAGGCTGGCCTCGAACTGACAGTGATCCACCAGCCTCTGCCTCCCAAGTTCTGGGATTAAAGGTGTGCGCCACCACACTCGGCTAGGGACCTTGTCTTAAACAAGGTGGAAGCTGAAGAAGAATCCCTGAAATTACCCTCTGATTTCTCCAACCATGGCTGTAGTCGTACAAACACACACACATCCCTACACATCCCACACCCATCTACACCTCTGATGAGATGGCTCAGTAGGCAAAGGTTCTTGCTCCCAAACCTAAAGCTAACCACTTGAGGTCGATTGTTGGAACGTACATGGCACACATGAACTTACACACACCCAAAACCCCTATATAATAACAATGGGAACTCTTTGGTTATCCAGCAGGAGGGATGCAGAGTTGTTCAGAGTAGTCCTCCATTACTTTTCCTCACTTGAACACCTTTCTCATCCTAAGGACAGTTCTCTAAGTTAATGTAAAATTCTATGAGTTAGAAAAACAAATTTGATCATTATCTGTTAAAAAGATGCAAATGAGCCAGCCAGGGGCGTTGCACTCAGGAAGCAGAAGCAGGTATGTTCTTGAGTTCCAGCTCAGCCTAGTCTACAGAATGAGTTCCAGGACAGCCAGAGCTACACAGAGAAACCCTATAGAAACCCTGGGGGAAAAGATGCAATGGAACCAGCTTAATTTCCATAGAGTTGATATTAATGGAGGGTTACAAAAGAAGAGTTGATAGTTCAGCTTTTAGGTAATAGATCTTGTTACCACGTGACAAGTAGTATCTAAACCTAAATGCATACATTGAGTTTTTTCTTTTTTAAAATCAAATTTCCCTTGTAGATTACTCATTGTGGAAACAGATTAGGAGTTCAATAAAAAGGGTATTTCACATTTGGCTGCTTGGAGATAGAACTTTAGTGTTGATTTAGCATTGATTCTCACCTCCTCTCCCTACTGCTATTGACTATTATAGTAATTCTTTGCAAATTATCTCCCTTTGCAAAGATAAGTGATAAAGTAGAACACAATTGGACTAGTAAGTGTTCTTGACCATAATACAAGTAGCTGAGATAAATGTTCTCATATTAATCAAACTGCTGTGCCACTTGGGCACAGAAAACAAATAGGCAAATAGGCAAACAAACTTTGGCAAGTAGATGGTATTTCATTGAGCCAAAGATGCCGTTGGACTTAATAAGTCCCGTTATGTACTATTAAAGTGATGGCACTCAAACCATAGCATATTATCAATTATGAGTTCCAAATTATGATGATGGTCTTTTGAGTATTTATATAGCATTTTAGATGAGATTGAAGGGACCTAAGCTGATGAGTGTTGTAGTTTAACAAATGGTCTATGCCTTGGCCTCTCATTCTAGACAGTTGAGTTATGACCTCCATACTTTTGTAGGGCGTGGCCTTTGCTCTTGTATATCAATCACTTTCCTATTGCTGTGATAAAACATCACGACCAGGGCAACTTATAAAGAAAGCATTTAATTACACCTACAGTTTAGAGAGTTAGAGCCCATGATAGCAGAGTGAAGGCACACGGGTAGGAACTATTGATTTCTTACATATAAAGTACAAACTTAGTAAGTAGGGAGCTCACTGGGGAGGCAATGGAGGCTTTTGAAATCTCAGTCGGGCTTCCGGTTATACCTGTTCCAGTCAGGCCATGTCTTGCCTACTGTTCTATTGCTGTGAAGAGACACCATGACCAAGGCAACTCTTACAGAAGAAAGCATTTAGTTGGGGCTTGCGTACAGTTGCAGAGGTTCAGTCCATTCTCATCACGGCAGGGAGATGGGCAGCATGCAGGCAAACAAGAAGTAATTTAGAGTTCTCCATCTGGATTCTCAGGTGCCAGGAAGAGACTTGACCTGCCTGTCTTGGGCTTTTGAAAATCTCAAAATCCACTTCTAGTGACATACTTCCTCCAACAAGACATCACTTCCTAAATCTTTAAGATAGTGCCACTGCCTGGTGACCACTGGGGCCATTCTCAGTCAAACCACGACAGGCCCAACCCCTAATTCTTCTCTACAATCCAACCAACTAGGAACTAAGTATTCGAATGCTAGAGACTTGTAGGGGATATCCATTTAGACCGCCACATCCTGAAGGAAATCATTGATTATATCAAAACCAGGTAATTCCAAATAGCTACCTTTGAATTAAGCAAGGCAGTTAAAATTCATTAGGCTGTAGAGAAGTAGAAGGAAAATTACTTGGCATTCAAGGATACATTCATTTTTCCAAGGTGTAATTTGGGTATGCTATTAGCTGCTATGATCCTGGTAGCAAGAGGCTAAAGAAAATAATTCTTTCTTTCTTTCTTTCTTTCTTTCTTTCTTTCTTTCTTTCTTTCTTTCTT
>OU015747.1:89543760-89556968 GCA_907169655.1 Acomys percivali | reverse complement strand
CTTTCTTTCTTTCTTTCTTTCTTTCTTTCTTTCTTTCTTTCTTTCTTCCTCCTCCTCCTCTTCCTCCTCCTTCTTCCTTCTTCTTTTTTCTGACAAGGTTTCTCTGTGTAGCCTTGGCTGTCCTGGACTCACTTTGTAGACCAGGTTGGCCTCGAACTCACAGCGATCCACCTGCCTCTGTCTCCCATGTGCTGGGATTATAGGCATGCGCCACCACTGCCCGGCTGAGTGCTGGTAATTTCAAGTCCCATTTTAGTTTTCCTTGTTGGTAAGGTTTTTTTTTTTTTTTTTTTTTGGTTTTTTGAGACAGAGTTTCTCTGTGTAGCCTTGGCTGTCCTGGACCCGCTTTGTAGACCAGGCTGGCCTCGAACTCACAGCGATCCACCTGCCTCTGCCTCCCGAGTGCTGGGATTATAGGCGTGCGCCACCACGCCCAGTTGTTGGTAAGTTTTTTACTTTTTACTTTTTTTAAAGATTTTTATTAGATTTATTTATTTTATTTTATATATGAGTGTTTGTCTGTATGTATGTGTGCCATATGAGTGCTTGGTGCCCATGGAGGTCAGAAGAGAGGACATTGGATCCCTGGGAACGGTAGTTTATGGATGGTTATGAACTACCATGTGGGTACTAGGAATTGAACCCAGGCCTCTGCAAGAGGAACAAGTGTTCTTAACTGCTGAGTCATCTCCCCAGCATCTGTTTTTGAATTTTTTATATTTCATGTTTGTATTTATGCTCACATGTGTTCTAGTACCCTTAAAGAGCCAAAAGAGGGCCTGAGATCCTGATCCTTTGAAGTTGAAGTTACAGGTAGTTTTCAGCTGCTCTACTTGGGTGCTGGGAACTGAACTTAGGTCTTTTGCAGTAGCAGCAGGTGCTCCTAAACACTGAGCCGTTTTCCCAGCTCCTTTGATGTTTGTTTTTGTTGTTGGTGGTGGTAGTGGGTTTTTGAGACAGGGTTTCTCTGTATAGCCCTGGCTGTCCTGGAACTCACAGAGATCTCCTCTGCCTTTCAAGCGCTGGGATTAAAGACATATACCACTAAGCTGCGCTCTTTTTTTTTCTTAAAGATTTATTACTGGGTGCTGGTGGTGCATACCTTTAATCACAGCACTTGGGAAGTAGAGGTGGATCGCTGAATTAAAGGCATTTTTCCTATGCCTACTCTGTCTCCCAAATAATGAGATGGAGATGTGTTACATTTATAAATAATCATTTTTTTTTTTTTTTTTTTTTTTGTTTCCCCCCAAAACAGGGTCTCTCTGTGGAGCCTTGGCTGCCCTGGACTTCCTTTGTAGACCAGGCTGGCCTCGAACTTACAGAGATCCACCTGCCTCTGTGGATCTCCCGAGGGCTGGGTGTTAATAATAATCCTTAAAGCACTACACTGGGCAGATTCTCATCTCTTCTAACCCATCCATGCTACCCTGGCCTACTTCCCAACCACATGTCTGTAACCTGTCCTCTACTCTCTCTAGTTGTTCCTGTTGTCCCTATGGTGACTCGCTCACTGCTTGTCCATCTCATGGTCAGGCCTCGTGACTACCTCCTCATTCCCCGGTGACCTCTTCCCTTACCCCTGTCTACTCAGGCAGATCTCTGAGTTTGAGGCCATCCTGGTGTACAAAGCGAGCCCAGAACAGCCAGTGCTCTATTACACAAAGAAACCTTCTCTTCAAAAACCAAAATAATAATAACAATAATAAATAACTATCAATTTTTATTTCAAAAGAACAGTTGTGGCACTTGGTGTAAAACTTGCACAGATTGTCTTCCTTGTGACTATAGTTTGTTCAGGTCTCAGGTTAGAGCACTGGTATGGAATGTCTTGACAAACACTTAAATGAGAATTTGGTCTGTTTTCCTTTTAAGATTATATTTTGTTGTTGTTATGGGAGATAGTCAACACACACTTGTCTCAGTATCTTTTTTTAACCGAAGTTTTAATTGGTTTCGTTAACCTCTTGTAGGATGAGTGGCAGTGTACAGAATGCAAGAAGTTTAATTCTCCAAGCAAGAGGTACTGTTTTCGTTGCTGGGCCTTGAGGAAGGATTGGTATTCGGATTGTTCTAAATTAACTCATTCTCTCTCCACATCTAATATCACTGCCATACCTGAAAAGAAGGAGAACGAAGGGATTGATGTCCCTGATTGTCGCAGAACCATTTCAGCTCCCGTTGTTAGGCCTAAAGATGTGTATTTAAAGGAAGAAAATTCCAAGCTTGACCCTTGCAACTCAGTGGAATTTTTGGATTTGGCTCATAGTTCTGAAAGCCAAGAGACCATCTCAAGCATAAGAGAGGAAACAAGCATTTTTTCTGAGCAGAAAACGGGAACAGAAAGTATGGAAGATTACCAGGATATCTTGAAGCTATGTAGCGTATGTGAAAAAAGGCCTCGGGATGGGAATATTATTCATGGGAAGACGGGCCATATGACGACATGTTTCCACTGTGCCAGGAGACTGAAGAAGTCTGGGGCTTCATGTCCTGCTTGTAAGAAAGAGATTCAGTTGGTTATTAAAGTTTTTATAGCATAGCTGAGTCAGTTGCAGAGAACTATTAGGAGGACCAGGTCATTTATCAAAAATCAGTATTCTTAAAGGCAGAGGCACAATATCACCAATTTTGATGCCAGTCTGGGCCATATAGTGAGACCTTGGTTTTAAAAGAATCAGTATTAAGCATCTTTTATAAATGTGACCCATTGTGTTTATTTATATAAGCATATATGGAATTTCAGAAGATCAGTTTTTGATGGTTTCATTAATTAGAAAGATAAATAAATTTCTTAATTCCTCTAAATCTTAAATCTGAGGGAATAATACCAACACAAACATAATGCATTCTTTCATTCACTTGCCAAATTATTGGATGTATAATACATTGGTTGATTTATTCTCTACCCTGCTGTTATATAATGCTCTTGAGGCATCAAAATCTAAGGTAGTTCATTAGAAAAATACTAGGGCTAACACTGGAAAAACCAAAACAAAACATGTCTGATCAGTTGCTCACCGTAACCAAGTAAACTCCTTGATCAGGGACCTTGAACTTATGCTTCCCATGTCTCTGCTGCCTAGGTGCTGTGCCCTAGGCTCGCCTACCATGTGCAGTTAGAGCTCTTACCTTTAAAGCACAAGCATACATCTCTGCATGGCCTCAGTTACCAGTTCTAGAAAGAGAAGGTACAGACTTTGTAGCCAACAATTTGCGTTTGTCTCTTGGAAGCTGGCTAGGTAATTTTGTACTCTGTGCCTCTGGAGTTGTTCACGTTCTGAGCAGTGGCCTGTCAGAAGGTTTGAACACGTGGAGAGGAGAGTGTAGCAGCTGAGAAAGGGGAGGGAAACTGATTGATAATCTCTTTAATTCTGCTTAGTCATTTTAGACCATATCAATTTAGTATGATACCATTATACAAACTGAAGGTCTTCAGACTGAGTCCCTTATGTCTATTTGTGTCCAGTGAACCCATGGAGATCTTGGTGTTTTTCTGGGGATATGAGTACATCATTTTAAAGGCCAAGTGCCTGGACCTATTGAATTTGGGGGTCATCTAGCTGTCTTGAACCTTTCCCATGGCTCCTACTGGTAGAAAGTGAGAAGACACATAGTATCCAATCCCATATTGTCCCTGCTGGACCAGGACCACTGGGGCTTCTATAATTAATATTAAGGGGTGGTTTGTTAGCATTTGTTCTTGAATTGACCCCATGTTTCCCACTGCTCTTATCAGACTCAACTTCACCAAATTCCCATTGGGTTAGTTATCAGAGTTACTCTTCAATTGTGACAAAACACCATGACCAAGGCAAAGAATAAAAGGAAGCATTTAAGTGGCCTTGCCTTTGAAGGTTAGATAGAATCCATGACAGGAACAGCTGAGAGCTCACAACATGATCTGTAAGTAGGAGGCAGAGAAAGAACCCTCAGAAACCCCAGACATTCCCCTAGTGTCATATTTCCTCAAACAAGGCCACACACTTCACCAGCTGGGGGCCAAGCATTCAAACATGAGCCTATGGTTAACATTCTCATGTAAACTGCCACATTCCACTCCTTAGTCACCATAGGCTCTTGGCCATATTCTAATGCAAAATGCATTTAGCCCAACTTAAAAATTCTTCAGTCTTTTAGTCTTGACATAATGTGAGTCAGGTCAGAGTCTCTCCTAAAACGAAAGGCGGTCTCACAATTGTAACCCTCTGAGAAATCAAAAAAGCAAATTACATTACTGAATATATTACTATTCCAAAAAGGTTATATTTCAGGATTGGTGAGGAAATACTGCACCAAAACAAGACTGAAACCCAACAGGGCAAATTCCAAATCCTGTAACTCCATATCTGTATTAAAAGGCTTAGAGTCACCCTTCTGGCTTTGCTAACTGCAACATACTTTGTCTGATTCCATTCCTTGTTTACAGCTCTCCTTGGCAGACATCACATGGCTCTGACACCTCTAACATTTGCAGTCTGCAGTGCAACTCAGGGTTCACTTTCACAGCCTCATGCAGGGGCCTCTCAGGGCATCTTGCCTTCTCAGGGCCTTCCTGCAGAAACTCCCCCACCATCCATTGTGTGACTTCAGTGGCTTTCCTTATCCGTGGAGGAAGATGCCACAATGCCTTTACTCATGTATCCTTCCTTCATGAATCTAAAGCCAGACGACATTGCCAAACTGTGCTGCCTGCTTGGGATGGAGGCTCACCTCCTTGAACCACATATCAGTTCTACTTGCTTGTTGCTTTTTAGGAGCAGGGAATTCCTTAGGCCTTTTATTGTCACAAGTTGGAAGCTTAGCTGGGTGGAGTTTTATCCTGAGGGCATGCCCCCCTCCCCCAACTCACATCAGGTCTCTCCTTAATCTCTGTCTCTGAGTGCAAGCCTTGGCTCCAACATGAACTTTCCTGCTGTTCTGTCTTTCGAGCTCTTTTTTTATTGTAATCCTGCATAAGAATAATTACTAATAACTGTGCTGCAAAGTTAGGTTTTCTGGAAGTATCCTCTGTTAAAGAAATTAGTCTATTACTTTTCACATCAGACTTAGACAAATTCTTAGGACAGGGCAGAAGGCAGACACATTCATTGCCAAAACACAAGAAGAACGGCTTTTATTCCAGTAATTAATAATGGTTATCCTCTGAAACCTCCTGATCTAAGGGTCCATAGATCACGCTCTTGGCACTGATGTTTTCCAGGCTCCTGATAGGCTCATTAAGCTATGCTTATAGCTATCAACCACTTTCCACAGTCCCAAATTCTTCCACATTCTTCCCCAAGACCATGTGGTCAGGTCTTTCACAGCAGTGGTCCACTTCCTGGTACCAGCTTGTGTCTTGGTTACTCTTTAATTGCTATGACAAAATACCCTGACCATGCAAAGTATAGAAGAAAATATTTATTGGGTTTATGGTTTTAGAGAGTTAGCCCATGGTGGTAGGAACAGTGGAGAGTTTACATCTTGATCTTCAAGTAGGAGACAGAGAACCCTGGGAATAGCATGGATTTTTGAAACCTCAAAGCCTTCACCCTCTGACACACCTCACAAAGCCACATCTCTGAATCTTCCAACTGGGACCAAATATTCAAATTTGAGCTTGGTGGAACGTTCTCATCCAAACCACCAGTTTGCTAAGGGGCTTTTTCCTAGCCTATCTTGTCTATGCTTACTACCTGAAGCAAACTTAAGTCACATTTACCTTTCTTCAGGCCCTTGCTATAGTGGATCTTCTGCCTCAATTGAAAATCTTGTAGCTCCTGTTTGCCTTGATGCGTAGCCTTTTTGAGAAACTATTAATAGGTGTCTGTGTCCACATCTCCATGGTACTGAGGCTAGTAAAACAGTAGAGGTGATCTCAGATGCCATCAATCCCAGTCCTTGCTTCAGAGCAGGCAACTATGAATACAAGCCTGGACTCCAGTCATTTCCTAGCTAGGACGTGGACCTCCTCCTGGCTAGAATTGGGTCATTAAGAGTTTTAATTCCAGGCACTACAGCCAAAATAGAATGCCTTGTACTAAGTTATTTTCACTCTAATGCTTCTCTTATCTCTTGGGTCAGAGTCTTGCTGTTTAGCCATGAGTAGCCTGGACCTCACCCTGTATCTCAGCCTGGCTTCAACTTTGAAGTGATCTTCCTGCTTTTGCCTCTGAAGGCTGGAATTACAGGCATGTGCTGGCTGAAATTCTTATTTTGCTTGTCATTTATGTTATTTGTGTTCATGCTGTCTTGGACAAAAAGTACAGGGCAGACATGACAGTCTTCAGGTCCTAACTGTTAACGCATTCCTCACAGAGCACTTCATAGTCATTGGTGTGCTTCTGTTTACTACTGTATCAGATGAGAAATTCAGAGCAAGGCTTCCCACAGCTCTTGCTGCCTCCCAAGACCATCTAGGATGTCATAGGTTGCTGGTTGAGGGCTGGAACTGGTGGATCAGAGCAACCAGGGCGGCCTCCTACCTGCCACTAAATTGTGTAATAGAACATTGTACTACCAAGCATTTGTGACTGTGTGGATATGTATTCAGTACTTACATATATTTAGATGTATGTGATATTCTGCATGCTTTGAAAGAATTTATTCTGAAAGCTTGGGTCATTTGTAACATTTCTGTGTTAGTTCAGTGAAATGTTGAAAAGTCATGATTGTGAAGTTGGGGAATGTTACCAGTTCCCTAATGTTACCTGTTTGGTTCTTTTTAGAAGGGAGGAAACTTTTGGACTAGCTATTTGGCAGTGTCTTTGTTTATTTTGTTCTGTTTCCATGATTGATGTTCTGTGAACTTCTGAAAAGTACATGGCTTTAGTTACTGTGACTGTTATTTTCTCTTTAGCCCAAATTGTTGACTCAGCCTATTTTTTGATGCCTCTTACCATTCATGCATGTGCACACTATCTAGATTGATGCTATATTTGCTAAAAATGTCTTAAGATAAAGAGCTAGCTGTTTAGAACCTGTGCTTCAAAGATAAAAGAAACCTGGAAGCTGTTCTCTGTGCCAAAAGTAAAGTGTACAATGTTTACAGGTGGGTGAAATTTTGCACGTCTGTAGGGAATGGTGAGGTTATGTCACCAGATTTCTTAGGTTTATGAGTAGATAGTTGCAGTTAAGCTTATGAGATGAACCCTCTAAGGCTAAACTGAAAATGAGTTTCCAAGATGGTTAGTTAAAATGCCTCCCTAGACCTAGCTTGGGAGCAGCATTCCTAGTTTGTTTGGAGATGTTCTGTTGACAGCTCTTAGCCTTCTGCAGCTGCTATGTACTTCCTTAAGAGGACCTGCCAGCCCTCCCCTCCTGTGAGAGAATGTCTTGCAGGCATTTTTTTAAAAAGATCTTTTGATGTAATAAATGTGCAATCCCAAGTAATGCCATTATTGGTGAATGTAGCATTGTTAAAGAAACTCTTACTATAAATGATTTCTGATTGTCCCTTAATAGCCCCTCCCTTTTTAAAAAAGAGAGAGTCTCGATTGGTTGACCTAGAACTTGCTTTGAAGACCAAGCTGTCCTCAGATTCAAAGATCTGCCTTCTGAGTATGAGGACTAAAGGCATCTGCCACCGCGTCCACCCTCAGTGGCCTTTTGAATGGCTGATGTCACAGAATGTGCTCTCAATCCATGGTGCTGCTTTCGCTGCTTATCTGCATTTGCATAGGTGCCTCCTTCACTCCCTTCTGGGAACACAGCACAGTAACACTCCTGTTTTTTAAGCTGGAGAAGTCAGAGATAAGCTAAAAGGGCAGTAGTGCCACCAGGACCGTTCCTTCAGTGGTTTAGAGTTTGGCAAATACTTTACTGAAGATCAACATTGTGTTGTGACACTTGAGGGTCGATCTGAGCATTTAATTTGTTCCCCAAAGGCACTTTGTATTTTTAAACAGCAAGTGCTTAGATGTGTGTAGACATTTCCCTTTCCTTTCCCTCCCTGCTGCCTCCTTGTTGCTCTTATGCTCTTCTAGTTCAGCCTTCCTGAACAGTGTTGTGGTTACAAAGTGGACCATGAGCTCAGTCAGGGAGGGGTCAAGCTGTGCGGTGAGAGCTGTGATCTGGCTTCCTTTGTGTGGGTGATGGGTGGCGATGAGTTCACTTGTCTTAAGTTTAGCTTGTCTGACCACTGTTCATTTTTTCTCCATAGTTTTCACTTCCTTTCATTATGAACTGCCCCCCTTAAAACAACAATAAAAGATACAGTGCTCTTGACCTTTTCACCTGGCAGAGTAGAAGTTGCAGTCAGCATCTGAACAAGGTTCTTTGTAGCTTGCTATGAATTGATACCTCTTGGGTGAAGACTGACTGCACAGCAGCTTGTGTTGTAGTCTGCAGTTTTTCTCACCTGTAGAGCCAACACACACACCTACCCGTTTATTTCTACCTCACTTTGTTGTGGAGATTATGAGGGAGCAACTCTTTTAACTGCCTTAAAGATGGAGGAAGCTAGTCGTCTTGGCTGACTGTGCTCTGAGATTTGTACTGAGAATCCTTTATGTGCTGAAAGCAAGTGCAGTTCTCCTTGCTGCCTGGTAGCAGAGCATGTGCTGCTTGAGTCCCCTTGACAGCAGGCTCTTGATTAGGAAGAGTTGTCTCCAGATGCTTTGAGAAATGCATGTAAATGTGGATAGCGCGTTCTATCCTGATGGAACTTTCTTGCTGTGGCCTCACTGTGTTAGCGGTTCTTTCTGCATACACTTGAGTGGGTGGCCTAAGATGTTCTGCTGGTGTGCAGAAACAGGCAGTTCATGGCATTCCTAGTCTGGGAGTCACCAGTGAGTAGCAGATGAGGGGTAATAAACTGAGAAGAAGACCTGCCGCTTACATATCTCTGTGTAACTCTTAACAGTGCCACTAAGTTAATAGCCCTGTACCTGGGTGTTTGCACTATGTAACGCTTCCAATGCCTTTTTCTTGTGTTTTTGTGTGATTAAACAGTTTTCATTTCATTGTGTGTTGTCATTATTGGAAACACTGTAATTTTGTTTATGTGCAGCTAACCCATTTTCTATTATCTTTGGCATGGTTTGGGGGAAGTGATTAAAGTCAATAGCAACTTTCCCACAAGTTGCCTACTAGAGTAATTGTATTCATTTCTGCAAGAAACTAAAAAATGGAATTACTATGTCAAGTCAGGATGAGTGCAAGTGTTTTTCATGAAGCATGTTCACCATGTACGTTCTTAGCATCTATCTGCTAGAGTGTCCAGCAGTGGCTTTGAACTTTTAGAAAACTGATAGAATTTATGGAAGCTCTTTATAAATAGTGGGGTTTTTGGTTGGCTGGTTGGTTGGTTGGTTTTTAGGCAGGGTTTCATTATATAGCTCTGGCTGGCCTGGAACTTGATCTGTAGCTGGTCTCCAACTCTCAGAGATCTGCCTGCCTCTGCCTACGTCTCTCAAGTGCTGGGATGAAAGGTATTTGCCACCCTGTCTGTGTAAATACTTTATATTGATATAATCTTCAGGGCCTTCATTTCATGATCCTCAGATTCTGCTCTTTAGAGGGATAGCTTGAGAGACCATATGTTATTCAAGAGGCTGTACACCTAGGTCCCATTAAAATCAGCTCTCCAACCTTTGGTGAGGATGGGCTGCCATGTAATTGATACAAATGGTTGTGTATGGCACAGCTTTGGGTGCTGTTCACAGACTGCCAAATAAGTACTGTTTTGTCCATGTGTGAGACCCTGGGCATGGCGAGGTGTCCCACTATACCAGGGATGACACTTTAAAATGGGAGCTACGCTGGTGTGGTGGCAGGCAGATCTCTGAGTTTGAGGCTAGCCTGGTCTACAGAGCAAGTTCAGGATAGCCAAGGCTACACGGAAACTGTCTTGAAAACCAAAAATAAGTAAATAAAGTGGGAACTAAGCCAGAGGAACAATAAAAACTGCCAATGGTTCTGATGATTTCATCTTGGCAACCTTTTCACATTTTGTGACCGCTTAAGGGTGTGTTTTGATTTTTTTTTTTTTTTTTTTTTTGTGGTGGAAGAAGGTCTGTTTATATAGCCTAGCCTAGCCTTGAACTTGACCTTCCTGTCTCTGCCTCAAGTCCTGGGATTATAGGTATGCACCACCATTTCCGCGTTTTTTTTTGTTTGTTTGTTTGTTTGTTTGTTTGTTTGTTTTTTCATTTCTAGCTCTTTAAATTACTTTGTCATGTAATTCCAGCTGCTTTGCCTAACATTGTGTTTACAGAGTTTTTGCCCTTTGCTCTACCAGAACTGATGGTGAAGGTTGAAGATTTCACATTTTGTTCTTGTTTCTTGAGACAGGGTTTCTCTGTGTAGCCCTGGTTGTCCTCAACTTGTTTTGTGGACCAGGCTGGCCTTGAACTCACAGAGATCTGCCTGCTTCTGCCTCTTGAGTGCTGGGATTAAAGGCATGTGCCACTGCACCCAGCTTGAAGATTTATGTTTGTTTGTTTGTTTTAAAGTATACAGTGTTTTGCCTGCATGTACATCTTCACCCCAGAAGAGGGCACCAGATCTCATTATGGATGGTTATGAACCACCATGCAGTTGCTGGGAATTGAACTCAGGACCTTTGGAAGAGCAAGCAGTGCTCGTAACCTCTGAGCCATCTCTCCAGCCTAAGATTCATGTTCTTGATGCTAGAGGGAAGGTAAACTGAGCCTAGTACTGGACTTGTAAAGCTTGTTAGACTCCAAGTCAGTATTTCCTCCCCTGCACTCCCAGATTTGCAAAACAACATATAAATGTATAAAAGAGGGAATTGAATGGTACCACAGTTTAAGAGTGTGGGAATACTCCTAACTGTGTGGGTTCTCAACCCTGAATTCATGATTAGTCCTCTTCAAAATAAACAGGTTTATCTAGTAAATACTAAGCATACTGAGAACACAACAGTGACTAAGGAAGCTGCCTTTGGGTTAGCTGCCATTTAAGGACATACTAGGACGTAAGATTTCACATTGACCAAGGAGGCAGTGGTGAAAGAATTGAAGGTGAGAAACTTGTTTACGAAACCTGCATGAGAATAGAGCAAGGGGAGGACTGGATGCTGAGGGGGCAGAAGGTGAAGTGCCAGGCTAGGAAGTTTGAATCTTAGATGGACATGTTTGGACTAATGAGAACATTATTGTATTGCTCTGCAGACAAGTGCTGTAGAGCAAAGGTGGGGACCATGGTAAGGCTGTTGAAAGACTGGGCTAGAAACATTGTCATTCCCAAGGTGATGGCCTGCAGAGAAGAACATGGAAGGAACACTGACGTGGTGTTAAAGGTGTAAAGACATTAGATATGTGTTCAAGGCCCCAAGAATTGCAGTCAGCAAAATGGTTGAGATTGGGGAAAGTTATGGTGGAAACACAGCCAACTTAGGAAGGGGTGTGGAATGGGCAGAGGAGAGCCGACTTCTGGGACAACTGGTACTGCTCATCAGAGTTAGCAGGAGTAAAGTCAGCTGTGGCGGCACATGCCTTTAGTCTTAGCTGTGGGAAGCAGAAGTGGGTAGGGTTCTGAGTTCCAGGACAGTGAGGGTTACGTAGTGAAGCTCTGCCTCAAAAATAGATTAGGTAGGTAGGTAGATAGAAACTTGGGTGGTCTGAGTAAGAACCTAGGTCCACACCTGGTGTACACTTTTAATCTTATACTTGGAAAGCAGAGGCAGGAGGATGGCAAGTTGAAGGCTGGTGTGGGCTGCATGGGAAGACCAACAATTACCAGAGATAGAAGATGTTTTGGTCTTGAGAGGAAAAAGATGAGGCTAAAGAGATGGCTCAGTGGTTAGCAGTACATACTTGCCTTCCAGAGCTCTGCCTTTGGGTCTCAGCTCCCGTGTAAGGTGATACAACTCCCTGTACCTCCAGCTCCTGGGATCCAAGCCTTTGGCTTCCATGAACATTTGCACATAACAAAAATAATCCTTTAAAGCTGGATAGTGATGGTATGTGCCTTTAATCTCAGCACTCAAAAGCAGAGGCAGGCTGATCACTTTGAATTTGAGGCGAGGTCTACAGAGTGAGTTCCAGGACAGCCTGTGCTGTACAGAGAAACCTGGCTGTCCTGGCTTTCAAACCCTGTCTCAAAAGACACACACACACACACACACACACACACACACACACACAAATAAATAAACAGGTTTGGTTTTATTTTGCTTTAAAGGTTATAGTTAGGCAGATACTCTACACTGTGCCACAGAGAAGGCAGCAGCGCAAGTTTTAGGTGTAGGGCACAGCACATAAGAAGACGCCTTTTAGGCTAATAATGAACCTTGTCATGGCATGATCTTAATTTTGCAAAGACAAATGCTACCAAGCATTACATGGCTGGTGAGCATATCTGACCTCGCTTCTTTGTGGGGCTATACCCTTCAGCCTTTGAAGGGCATTAAACAATGCATTTGAGTTGTAGTAGAGGCTTAGACCTTTAGTTTTCTAATTGGGACTCTAAACTCTGATAAGTGTCCTGCTCAAAACTGGATGAAGCTGCCACTTTGATAGGAGGCATGTTGGAGAGAAGTGTGTGCCAGTGTGTGCATGAATACACCTGTGGAGGTGTGTACTGTACTAGTAAGTTGTCACACTGTTTAATAAGTGTAGGTAGATGGGAGTAAGGAGGCCGTCCCTTGTTTCCTCTAAAACTCCTTGTCCTGGCAGAGCTGGCCCCTAACTTGTAACAAAGAAAATAGCAAGTACCCAAGAATAGTCATTATTATGTCAGGTGGCTTAGTTGTTAGGAGCGCTTGATGCTCTCCCAGAGGGCCTGTGTTCAGTTCCCAGGACTGGTGTCTGGTGGCCTGGTAATCTGCAATTCTTGCTCCAGAGGATCCAACATCCCTGGCTTCCTCAGGTACCTGTACTCACATGCACATATATACCACCCCTGTTCATACAATGTGTGTGTGTGCGCGTGTGTGTGTGTGTGTGTGTGTGTGTGTGTGTGTGCGCGCGCGTGCGCTCGCGTGTGGGTTGAGACAGGATCTCATTATGTAGCCCTGGCTGTTTACCAGGCTGGCCTTGAGCTCACTAGATCTGCCTGCCTCTGCCACTTGAGTGCTGGGATTAATTAAAGATGTGCGCCACCATGCCTGGCCCTGGCATTATCTTTTGTTTGTTTGTTGATCGATATTGCAAGTGCTAGATTTGATCATGTCTCCTTATCTCTCTACAGCTTCTCTTTGCTACTGGCTGTTTTGGTGTGTGTGTGTGTGTGTGTGTGTGTGTGTGTGTGTGTGTGTGTGT
>OU015747.1:89523018-89539515 GCA_907169655.1 Acomys percivali | reverse complement strand
GGTAGCCTCACATCAATCATCTTAGCAGCACTAAAAGGTCTGTGGGCAGGATGCTCCCTTAGTGTTTTACTGTCCTCATGAGTCATTGTTACCACTTGTGTGTTTAGTGTGTACCATGTGTCTGCTCTGTGGTTGATGTAGCGTAGTAGTAGAACACTTGTTTAGCACTGTGTAAGGCCTTGGGTTCCATCATACCAATTATCAAAGAAATATTATTCCATTTTACATAGGAATGGGGCAGTTAAAATCAATGGTGTGTGATAGGCTGGGGGTACACATACTGGGTAGATTGTTTGCCTGGCTTCAGGGAAGCTAGGGTTCCCCACAATCAAATATGCCAGGATCAGTAGCTCATACCTATGATGTTAGCCCTCAGAAGATGTAGGTGGAGTCACCTCAAGTTATCCTTGGCTATCCTGGTGTTAGAGCCAGCATGGGCTACACGAGATCTTGTTTTTAAGAAAGAAAAGTCACCATTCCATTTAAATCAGTGTTTCCCCATGAGTGCTAGTGGCATTTTGAATGGAATGAGTGGGGGGCGGGAGGGGAGGAAGAGAGAGGGAGTCCCTTCCATATTGGAGCATCTTTGCTCCACTTATGACAGCAGCACATTTTCCCAGATGCCTTCCGTGTGGAACAGTCGTGGCGTTGTTCTGTCAAGGGCCTCTAACTCAGGTGTCTGGGCCTGAAGGAGGAGACTAGCATGTAGAATTGCTTTCCTGGCTTCAGTGTTTTATATTAACAAAGGCTACAGGATGGATACAGGACAAGACAAAGAGGAAGAAGAGACCCCTGGGGTCAAGCAGGACTCCACAAGGGACTACCCTGGCCATGGTGACTGGTAAAAGCTGGACCATGGCGAGGACTGCTTTACAGATGCCTACCTGTGGAGTCCAGTGGGAACTTGTAGACAGGAGGGACTGGGGTAAGCTAGGAAGCCATGCCTGAATCAAGAATGCCCATTAGCCAACTCCAGCCAGGTGTTTCCAGGTGCTAATGGACGGCCATTGATTGTTACCTGCCTTTCTCATGTTTGAAGAGAATCTGCAAAAACAGATTTTTTTAAAAAAAGAAATACCTGTTTTGTAAATGATGATGATGATGGGGGATGATGATGGGAATAAATATTTTAAATATATATTTTTTAATGATTATTTATTTATACAGTATTCTGTCTGCATGTGTGCCTGCCCGCCAGAAGAGGGCCCCAAATCTCATTATAGATCATTGTGAGCTGCCATGTGGTGGCTAGGCAGAACTCAGGACCTCTGCAAGAGCAGTCAGTGCTCTTGACTGCTGAGCCATCTCTCTAGCCCGCTGCAGTGATCCTTAAAGGCAGAATCAGGAACACAAAAGCTCTAGAGCAATGATGTCAGCCTTCCTTGTGCTGCAATCCATTAATGCAGATCCTCATGTGGTGACCCAATCATAAACTTTTTTTATTTTCGCTAATTCATAACTAGTTTTGCTACTGTCATGAATTGTAAATATCTCACACATAGGATATCTGATATATGACCTGTGTGGGCACGGTGACCCAGAGGTTGAGAACCCCAGCTCTAGAGCCTATTTATGTAGCACAAATAGTGCAAGCCCTGGCGACAGGTCCTTAGCCAAATCCTGTCATTCTGCTTGGTGTGTAGGAGCTGAGAGAGAACTCACCCAAGTCCATGCTCCTCAGGGGCCTTTGCCTTGATTCATAACATCAGCAGTTTGTGAAGTTTTTATTCTCTCTCAGCCAGGGAGCCCCTGTACCAAACTACCAGAACTAAAGGACTAGTTTTCCAACCCAGCTAATCAGCTATTCTACAGTGCCTTTTGCTGACACCCCTCTGGGAGTGAGCTGTCTTTCCTCCTGCTAACAGGGAAAAGGCCATCCTCACCTACACCTGTGCTCAAGGACTCTGCACTTTTCTCAACTGAAAACTGTGTGTGTGTGTGTGTTCTCCCAGGTCTTTCCTAGAGGGACTGCCAGGGGCTTGCATTCTGTTCCAGCTGCATTGTGCCTTTAAAACCATGCCTTTGCCCTGCTTGCTTCTGACACTTTAGCAGAAGGGTATCTAAAGTGGGGGAGAGCACGTCATCATTAACAGAACTCCTGATGAAGTGTGACTGTGGCAGCAAGTCCTCCTCCTCCTCCTCCTCCTCCTCCTCCTCCTCCTCCTCCTTCTTCTTCTTCTCTCTCTCTCTCTCTCTCTCTCTCTCTCTCTCTCTCTCTCCCTCCCTCCCTCCCTCCCTCCCTCCCTCCCTCCCTCCAGAGTTTCTCTGTGTAGCCTTGGCTGTCCTGGACTAACTTTGTAGACCAGGCTGGCCTCAAACTCAGAGTGATCCACTTCCTTCTGCCTCCCAGAGTGCTGGGATTACAGGTGTGCACCACCATGCCCAGGTAAATCATCATCTCTTAACACACTTAAAACATTCCAGCTCAGGCTTCTCAGGTCCTAGTCAGGTCCTTCCTGAGGCCGGTGAGCCCTCTCCTCCCTGCAGCTACTTGTCCCGGCTAGGGGACCAGGAGAGAGATGGTCTTGGTTGCCTGGCATTCTAGCAGGTTAGGACTGATGGTACCTCAGAAATTTCTATTGCCTGGGGCTGGAGCGATGGCTCAGTGGATAAGAGCATTTGCTGGGGTTCAATTCCCAGCACCCACATGGTGGCTCACAGCTGTCTGTAACTCTAGTACCAGGTTATCTGACGTCCTCTTCTGCCTCTGAGGAACAGCCATACAGGCAGGCAAAACACTGTACACATAAAATAAATAAATAAATAAAAGAAGAAGAAGATAAAGAAATGTTCTGTTACAGACCGTAACTGCCTTTAATCCCAGCATTTCAGAGCCGGAGGCAGAGGCAGGATCTTTCCTGTTTGAGGCCAACCTGATCTACTTAGTGAGCCTTAGGACAGACAGGACCACACAGAGAGACTCTAGCTCAAAACAAATCAAAACCCTAAAACAAATGGACAGAAAACCCAAGAATGGATAGTATGGAGAAAGGCTATTGACCATTGGTACTAACCCTACAGAACTTTTTTTCCCTTTTTTGTTTTGTTTTTTCAAGGGCTGGAATCACAGGCTTGCGCCACCGCACCCTGCTGACTTGTTTTTTTGTTTCCTCGAGACAGAATTTCTCTGTGTAGCCTTGTCTGTCCTGGAACTTTCTCTGTAGACCAGGCTGGCCTTGAGCTCACAGAGACCTGCTTGCATCTGCCTCCCCAAATACTGAGATTAAAAGCATGGGTCACCCTACCCAGCACCCAACAAAACTTAAGAATATAAGAATTAATAAGCATCAGAAATGCATTAATCTTCTATGGATAGAAGCCTGTGCTCAAGATGCTGGTAGGTTCTGTGTCTGGTGATGTCAGTGTTGAAGGTAGAGCCCCATGACATCATTGCCTCTTAAAAGGTCTTTATACTATTCTTACCTTTCTCATTGTCATTCCACTGTGACTTCCCCAGGCCTTAGAAGGGACTGGATCTGGGAGCCACCTGGCTAGGTGACTCCACTTTCCCATGGTCTGTGCTTATAAGTGCAGTGTTAAGTAAAGTTATGGAAGACCTTGAAATGACCATTTTTAGTTTTGCTCTGGGTTATCTTTGCCTTTCATGGTCTTTGGGCTGTCTAATGACTGTAAAATAGAGAACGCTGTTAAAACAAGTGGTTGTATTATAGATACACGTTCTGTGTAGCGGAGAAACAACTAATTGTTGCCCTGCACATGTTAACTGTTTCTCATCTACTAAGCATATTGCTTTCAGCATCCTATAGCTTTTATAGTTTCTGCTCTCTGATCCATTCCGAACCATTGGCATAGGCTAGTTTGAGATTTTTATGAGGGATTTGGATTTACTACTTTTTTTTTTAATTGAAAAATAAAGTCATTCATATTACATCTCAATTGCTATCCCATCCCGTGCATCCTCCCATTCCTCCCTCCCTCCCATTTTCACCCGTTTCCCCTTCCCTATGACTGTGACTGAGGGGGACCTCCTCCTCCTGAATATGAGGCTAGGCTATCAAGTCTCTTCTTGGTAGTCTGCTATTGGATTTACTATTAAAGAAAATTTACCTTGGGACTGGAGAGATTGCTCAGCGGTTAAGAGCACCATCTGCTCTTCCAGAGGTCCTGAGTTCAATTCCCAGCAACGACATTGTGGCTCATAACCATCTATTGTGAGATCTGGTGCCCTCTTCTGGTGTGCAAGTGTACATGCAGGCAGAGCACTAAATAAATCTTAAAAAAAAAAAAGAAAATTTACCTTTAACAATATTGACTTTTGAAGGTCATACGGGCAAATGATGCTATAAATAGGAGAATGACTGAACAGGATTTCTAGCTGCCCATAGTAGCACAGTCTCTCTTTTCCTCTTGTTGTCTGTGCTTCAGGGTTAAGCTAAATCAATAGTAAGAAAAAAGTTTTGAGATAGGGACTTTCAACATAGGCCACACTGGCCTCAGATTTATAGAAATCCTCCTGCCTCTGCCTCCCGAGTGCTAAAGGCATTTGCTGTCATGCCGGGGAGCAAGAAATCTTTGGAACAAACAATCTATGTCCCTCTCATGGGGGCTCTCACAGTCTGAGAGAGTGCATTGGTAAGTGTAACGGAGCTGCAGAGGTACAGTGTTCAGGTGTTTCATGTGGTGGGGCCCAGCTGCCTTACTGGTATTTAGTTACAGATGGAGGCTTCCTAACTTTCGTCCACACCCTCGCCAGTGTTAGAAGAAGGAGGTCTGACTTTGCATCGGAGTGTTTTTTTTTTTTTTAAGATTTACTTATTTATTTAATGTATATGATTTGCATGTTATGCATCTGCATGGACACATGCATGCCAGAAAGGTTGTGAGCCACTATGTGGTTGCTGGGAATTGAACTCAGGACCTCTGGGAGGAACAGACAGTGCTGAGCCATCTCTCCGGCCCACATCAGAGTCTTGGAACACTTACCACCAAATCCTTTCCTTGGCCAGATATGAGGAGGACGAGTGGAGACAGAGGAGAATTTACAGACTTACAGGGAGAAAAGTGCCGTCCGGGCTTTATTAGCAGTTCTGGGGTCTGAATGCCAAGCTCGTGGTTCACCTGGGACAGCAACCTTGCAGTAGCTCCTCTGGCTCGTGGGTCCTCCTGCTTCCACTGTGCCCAGCCCCACACCTTTGCAGTCCCCAGCACTTAGGACGCTGAGGCAGGAGGATCTCAAATTTGAGACCTGCACGGACTACATATTGAGATCTCTGTCTCAGAAATGAATAAAGTCTGGGCTGGTGACCGGGCTCCGAGGGTAAAGGTGTTTGCTGTTAAATGACTGGAGTTTGATCCCCAGAACCTACATGGTGGAAGGAGAGAACTGAGTCCTGAAGTTGTCCTTTGATCTCCAGGTGGGCACTGTGGCACCCACACAGCCCCCCCCCTACTCCAAACAAACAAGCAGACAAATAAAGACACTTTTCCTTCTGACTCATCACTGTTGCTTAAACCTACCTCCAAGAGTTACATTTGGGCAAAGATGTTGCTTCTTGTTACCTTAATTAATTAATTAATTTTTGGCTTTTCGAGACAGTTTCTCTGTGTAGCCTTGGCTGTCCTAGACCAGGCTAGCCTCGAACTCACAGTGATCCGCCTGCCTCTGCCTCCCGAGTGCTGGGATTAAAGGCGTGTGCCACCACACCTGGCCCCTTAATTTCTTTTGAAACAGAGCTCACCATATGGATCGAGCTGGCCTTGACCTTATAAAGATGCTCGTGCCTCTGCCTCCCAAGTGTTGGGATTAAAGATGTGTGGTACCATGCCTGGCTGTGGCTCCCTGTTAAAATGGCAGTGATCTGGAAGGCCTGACATACTTGCCATGAAAATAATGTTAGTTGGCCTTAACCTGGCTTAAGGCAGAGTCTGTAATGGCTCAAGGAGGTAAGAGGGGAGCCTCATGAAACACAGGCCTCTGTGCCAATGGAGAGATTGCCTGAGATGCTGGGGAAGGGTCTTACAAGCCAGCGAGTGTAGGAGCAGCGAGGAGGAGGAGTTATGTCCTCTCAGAAACTAGGAAGAGCAGAGCAGAGAAGAGCGGTTCTTAGGGCCCGAGACCTTTGAGGAGAAGCCACATCCAATAAGTGGCTTCCTAGAGGCCAACCTGCAGGCAAAGTCTGGGCCAACTGTGGCAGGGCAGGTGGATGCTGGGACAGGCCAGAGGGCAGGATCAAGGCTGGGCGAGGCCGGGACATCTTGGTTAGTACAAAGCCAGGAGGCCTGGGTACGTGGAAGCCAGATGAGTAGTGCCCTCATGATGGATGAGCATTTCTTGGCAGGCAGCCTTCCTTTCTTCCTTCCCCGCTGGACAGACTCAGTGGCTCCAGGCCCCTGCCATCCGCTGATGGCTTTATGATGGATGAGCATCCTTGTCCTTGCTCCATGCCCCATGTTCCCACGGCAGGCCCTTCTGCACTTACGTAAGTCACGTAGAAATGATTGCCCCTAGAATCTCTCAGCATGCAGTGTAACAGTCAGTGACCAGTGATATGGGCGTATGCTTTCCCTGTAGAGGACAAGCCGGCCGATCTCAGTGCAGCAGAGAGCCTCAGCAGCTGCTGGGAGAAAATCAAGGCCCAGCGGAGGCAGCCTCTGCCAAACCAGAGCTGCCCATCTTCCTGCACACTCTTGGGCTTGGCTGGACAATGAAATCCACATGCTGTCTACTCATCGGATCTGCAGAGTCGCAGCCTAGCTCCCCATATAAGGAGTGGCCTGGCCCCTGGTTTATCTGAAACCAGGGCAGCAGTTGGGAGTCAGGAAGCCTTTTCTCAGGTCCCCTACATCAGATGGTTTCTACCAAGGAGAGACACCCAACAATCTGAACATCTTCATTCATTTCCTTCCCCTCCCTCCCCTGATTTCTTCTCGCCCCTTCCCGCCTTCCTTTTGAGACAGGGTCTCACTGTGCAGCCCTGGCCTGAGGCTCTTATGTAGAACAGGATGGCCTCACATTCACAGAGGTCCCCCTGCCACTGCCTCTGCCTCTGCCTCTGCCTCTGCCTCTGCCTCTGCCTCTGCCTCTGCCTCTGCCTCCCCCGAGTGCTGGGACTAAAGGTGTGTACCACCACAGCCTGCACATCTTTATATCCGGCAGCTGGGCCTGGGTCACCAAACAGAGGCTGCATATGCTGGTTTAGCTCCTTAGACGTCATATGTTATCAAAGCAAGGGGAACAGAATCTTGCATGCTGTTAAGTCAGGCATTTAACAAAGCTTCCCCGGGAGCAGATAGTGGGGGCTCTACGGGACGAGCGACACATGAATGCACATGAATTCCACTCACTCTTTTATGCTGTCAAACTTCCCTTAGCACCCACCTCGTTAGCCCTCACCTCCTTGCCTTCTGCTACAACTGGAAATGCATTTACTTCATTTAAGGAAGCTGTGAAAGGTAGGGGGAAAAACCAACCACTCTAAAGTAGTAATCTACCTGTACAATAAGGCCAGGGATACTGAGGCAGGTGAGCACAGCAACCTGGGACTCCACCTGGGTTGGCTATCCCTAACACCTCTCTTCAAATAACGCACTTGGCAACCTAGGGCCCCTAGATACATCCAGCTGAGTGTGCACCTAAGGTACAGACAGCCTTGTTGGAGGTGTGTCACTGGGGTGGGCTTTGAGGTTTCAAAAGTCCACGCCAGGCCCTGGTTCTCTCCCTCTGTGGCTTGTGGGTCAAATGGAAGCTCTCAGCCACTGCTCCAGCGCCATGCCTGCCTGCCTGCCTGCTGCCATGCTTACTACCTTGATGATCAGAGCCTAGCCCTCTGGAGCTGTGCGCATGCTGCCAATTAAATGCTTCCTTGTGTAAGTTGCCTTGCTCATGCAGTCTCTGCACAGTACTAGAAACTGAAACAGGGTGCATGCACAGCAGTGCAAGCCGTGTCCACTGAGTGAACAGGAAGGGAGACAGGAAAATAAAAAGGAATGAAGAAAATAAGAAACCTTATTTGCTACCTCTAAAATTGTTTTTAGATTATTTTAATTTATACATGTGAGTGTTTTGCCTGCATGTATGTATATGCACCATGTGTGTGGCTGGTGCCTAAAAAGGCCAGAAAAGGATATTAGGTGCCCCGAAACTCCCTAAACTGGAGTTATAGATTATTGTGAATCGCCATGTGAGTGCTGGGAACCGAACTTGGCTCATCTACAAGAGCAATAAGTGTTCTTAACTGCTGAGCCAACTCTCCAGTCTTTTATTTACCATATTATATCTATACATAATTTTGTTTACATCTGATTAAAATCAGATGCATCGTGAGAAGGGACATAAGAGTGTCCCACATGCAGGCTCCCAACCTTCTTAATTCTCCCCACTCTATCCCAGCACTCTTGGACTATTTAATCCCTGACCATAATGTGGTCCTTCCTAGTCTTGGATGTGCCCTTGGGAGGATGCTATCAGGGAGCATCCCAAGGCATGACCTCACAGTGCTTTGGATGGGAGCTTGCTGGCTGGTCCAGCACTGAGGTTGGGGCAGTAAGCCTGGCCTGTGCTCACATGGTATGCTCTTCTTAGTCAGACCTTTCTGGAAAATAGTTCACTAACCACAAGTCTGTGAGGGGGTTACTGTTATGACTCAAGCTGACAGATATGGTATGGAGAAGTTAAATGACTTATCTGGGGTCACACAGCTAGCAAGTAGTGGCACAGGGACTTGATTTCAGGCAGCTTACCTTCAGTGTCCACATACTTAATGACAACTCACTTTGCCCCCCCATGAAAGTTTCTTTCCCTCCTTCCCTCCCTCCCTCCCTCCCTCCCTCCTTCCTTCCCTCCTCCCTTTCTTCTCTGTTTTTTTTTTTTTTCTCTTCCCTAGACAGGGTCTCTCTGTGTAGCCTTGGATGTCCTGGAACTCAAACTCTATCTGTAGACCAGGCTGGCCTTGAACTCATAGAGATATGCTACAGCATGGTCTGGCGCTTTGTATTTGATTGTTAATTATTTTTCTCCCTGAGGTCTGCTTGCTGTCTTTATCACGTACCCCTAATGTTGATGTGTAACCTTGCCTCCAAATAATCCCTGTTTGACCGATAAGATGTCTACACAGCTGGACAGGGCGGAAGTGAGGTATGTGTAGCTAAGGTTCAGGGGCTGGGAGGACAGAAGGATCATGGGAAGGAGAGAGACAGGCATGGGAGGAGAAGGAAGTGGGACCACCATGGGTTAGCATGGAGAGAACTGCGTGGCCGGGAGGAATGTGCTCTAAGGCGGTGGTGGAGAGGAGCAGCCCAGATGAGAAGCGTGTACAAGCATTTGTGGAATTATGGATGGAAGTAGCCAAGTAGGAATGGCTAAAGCAAATGGCACGGGGTGTGGGGTTGGGGGTAACCAGGTAGCTTAGGCAGTTTATATCTGCCCAGCCCCAGGTGAAATAAGGCTTATTTAAAATTCTATCAGGCATGGCATCTGTGTCTTTTATTCATATGGCGGTGGGTTAATAATAGCTGCCGTAATAATGACATGGATTAACGGTAAATATTAACAACCCATTTTCTTTCTTTTTTTCTTTTTCTTTTTCTTTTTCTTTTTTTAGACAGAGTCTCTCTGTGTAGCCTTGGCTGTCCTGGACTCGCTTTGTAGACCAGGCTGGCCTCAAACTCACAATGATCGGCCTGCCTCTGCCTCCCAAGTGTTGGGATTAAAGGCGTGCGTCACCATGCCCGGTGTTAACAACTCATTTTCTCCATCAGAGATCTGCCTGCCTCAGCTTCCTAAGTGCTGGGATTAAAGGTGTATGCCACATCACCCAGCTACAAAAGCACTTCCTTAAATTAGACTCCCCTTTGGTTGTAAGAGCAGAGCCATCCCAAGCATATGCCAGTCAGGGTGGCACCAATTGCAGGCTTGGAGCCTGAAAGAAAACCAATGTGATCAGGGAGGTCCTACGTGCCTGAGAATGAAAACAGGGGCAGTTACAGGAGGGACACTCAGTTACTTCATGTGCTGGAGGTGGACTTCTGCTGCAGTGGCCTGACTGAGCCTGGGAGTGAGAGGGGACACTGTGGAGCAGATCCAGCCCAGCCTAGTGCCACTTTGCTCGCTTTTCATGCCTTCCTCTCTCTCCTCACCCTCCTGTGCATCTCCAAACCATTTTCTTCCTGCCAGCTTCCCCAGGGAGAGGGTACTACATTGAGGCAGCTTTGCTCTCCCTGGCCAATCCAAGGGCCAGTCAACTCCACTAGCGTTCTGGACTGATTATGTCCTCGATACCAAGTCCCCATTTGGGTCCCATTCTTTTAATCAAAGATTCAACAGGAGATGGGGGTGTTGTGTGCCAGACACTGAGGCCAACAGGGGGCTGTTGGAGTGCTTCCGAAGCCTTCTTCCTTTGGGGGTTTGCTCTTTGATGTATTGCTCCCCCCACCTTTGCCATTCCTGGCTTTTGTCTGTTCCAGTTTTGATATTTGAGTTCTCCGTGAATCCATCCAGTGAACTGGCTTAGATAAAAAAGTTCTCCCTCCTTTTCTGTGCTGTCGACTCCACTGGAGTCCACTGGAGAGCAGAGGATAAGGCTAACATGGCAACCAGTTCTGCAGGAGACTGGAGCCCTCATCCTGGGTGAGTCGCTGAGCTTCTGGGCTTCTGTACCTGCACCAGGCAATCTGGCCTGTGACTGCTCTCCAAGCCCCTGACATAAAGAAAGACCAAGGACAATAGAACTGAGTGAGACTTAGGAGTCAGAGGCCTGAGGTTTTCTCCCTGAGACACCCAAGCAGATGCCTCCTGGTCCTCTCAGCAGAGAGTTTCTGTTTACTTGGACTCTGAGCTCTTGCTGTTGGGGGATGGG
The DNA here is from genome assembly GCA_907169655.1 of Acomys percivali. Classification (NCBI taxonomy): domain Eukaryota; kingdom Metazoa; phylum Chordata; class Mammalia; order Rodentia; family Muridae; genus Acomys; species Acomys percivali. The sequence goes on along the minus strand of OU015747.1, from coordinate 89,528,701 downwards.
AGGAGAAAGGACACTGGAGATGATATTGTATGTAATGGTTAGGCTTGTTGACTGGATTGTATTGAGAAGCTCCTGGGAAAGTTGTAAAGCTGACCTCAGGGTGGGACTGTCACACATTCCCAGAGGGATTAGCGTGGTGTGTGTGTGTGTGTGTGTGTGTGTGTGTGTGTGTGTGTGTGTGTACCTATGTGAGCATGGAAGCAGAAGAAGCTATCCAGTACTCTCTTCCATTACCTTCAGCTTACTCCTTCGAGATGAGCCTGGGGTTCATCTTTTCTTGGCTAAACTAGACACCAGCAAACCTCTCACATCGCAGTCTCCTTTGGAGTTGGGGTAACAGGTGTGCATGTGATGCCCAGCTTGCTATATGGATTCTGAGGTCTGAACGCTGGTCCTCATGATTGCACGGCAAGCAGTCTTAGCCATAGAGCCAGCTCTCCTGCCCACACTCTTAGACCCTTCTGACCATCTTCCAGAATTGTCTTTCCCTAACCTGACAAATACCTGACCTAGCTAAAAAGGCTTTTGTACAACTCTGGACACTGAGTGCTGACAGACTAGCAGACGATGAGCTCATACATACAGTAGAGGACCTTTCTGGATTTGCTCTGTCGTCTCCTACTTACTAGCTTGTTGATGACCTTGGTCAGATCATTTCCTCTCTCTGCATTTGATTTCTTCAACTGGGGTAACTAAGCCTGCCTATGTGTGTCTCATTGGATTAAAGCTAAAACATAGCAGTTCTTTACAGTGGATCCACAAGCTTATTTAATTCTTCACATGGCACATAGAAAATATTCTGAAATGATCTATAAAATATAAGAGGTATTTTAGATATTCACTAACCCGTATAAGACTCTGAAGTCCAGAATTAGGGCCTGTGAAGTGTATGAGTAACACACCCACCTCTGGCTGTACAGTCCTGGGATTGTTGTGTTTGTGGGGGGGTATTTTGTCTTCATGTATGTCTGAGTAACATTTTTGTCCCTTGTGCCCATGGGGGCCAAAAGAGGGCAACAGATCTCCTGAAATGGCTCTGAGCCACAATGTGGGTGCTGGGAATTGAACTCCGATCAGCCAGTATCTTAGCTTTTAGCCTCTGAGCCACCTCTCCAGTCCCAACAGAACTGACATTTTATAGACCCTAGAGGTAAACAGTTTACATTATTAAGGGCTTTAATTTTTTAAGGTTTATTTTATTTTCTATGTGTATAAACATTTTGTCTGTCTGTCTATCTGTCTGTCTGTATACCGTGTGCATGCCTGGCACCCTAGAGGTCAGAAGAGGAGGTTGGATCCCCTTGATCCTGGCGTCACAGATGGTTGTGAGCCACCACACAGGTGCTGGGGACAGAACCCAGGTTCTCCGCAAGAGCAGCCGGTGCTCTTAACTGCTTAGTCATCTCTTGAGGGCTCTAGAATCTGTGCCCATTTCTCATTCCTGTAAGCGTTGCCAAGGCGACCAGTTACTTCTGTCCTTGTTCTGTGCCCTGGAAGACCCAGGCTTACATAAAGTAACTATGTCAGCTCACATAGCTGGTAGTGAGCCTAGACTCAGTCCAGGGCTTGGTGGACTCCAATGAGTGTACGGGGGTCCTGGTCCCACAGCTTCAGCTGCCTATAGTCTCTGCTGGCAGTGAGGCCAAGGTCTCTGTAGCCTGAGCAGGAATGTCTGGAATGGGGCAGAAGGTGAGAAAGAGAATACCAGTGAGGGTGGGTGAGTCTTGGAGAGCTGGATCCCAGATAAGGCAGAGCTCCGGGCTCCCCTCCATCAATAGGCCACACCCCCACAACTCAGTCACCCTCTCCATATTAACATCTATGTTAACATGTTTGTGTTACTGTCATTTCTAGGTGATAAAGTTTCATTGCAACTTCATCCTCTTTTTCCCTTGCTGAGTCCCCAAGGGCAAGACTCTGTTACATATTGCCCAAGGCCCCAGACAGCCTAGTGAGGATTAGTGGGTGACTAATGAGGACCCATGGAATAAACTATTAATAATGATCATTCCTAAGACTGTAAAAAATGATTCACAGATGTTCTGTTATTTAATCATTCATCAAAATTCACAAACATTTGGTCAATCATCAGTAGTAACACACTGGGCTCAGGGTGCAGCCCTGTGGTCCAGTGGGAGTCTAGCATGTTCGAGCCCTGGATTCAGTTTCCAGCACTATGTTAGAAGAGACAGCCTGTCTGCGCCCAAGGACTCTGTGGTGGATTAGAGCAAAACAAGACCAGAAAAGACAGAGGACTAACTGTGTGTCTGAAGCACAAAGGAGGGGCATGGAAGGTTCCAGGAGGGATGAATCAGGGCTGGGCTTTGTGAACTAGGGGGACCAAGTGAGAGCCTGGTAAAGGCCACCATGGACATCTGGGGAGCCAGAGAGGGATGGGATGTGTTTGGCTGCTGCTTCCAGGGAGGGGAGTGATGAGTGAAACACTTTTGAGTTGAACATAGAGTGCTTTGCATTTTACACCTGTTATCGCAAATTGGTCCCCAAACAACAACAAACATCATCATCATCATCAGCAGCAGCAGCAGCAGCAGCAGCAGCAATGAACAGGAGCTGCCTATTTCTTTTTTTTTTTTTTTTTTTGGTTTTTCGAGACAGGGTTTCTCTGTGTAGCCTTGGCTGTCCTGGACTCACTTTGTAGACCAGGCTAGCCTCGAACTCACAGCGATTCGCCTGTCTCTGCCTCCCGAGTGCTGGGATTAAAGGCATGCGCCACGACGCCCGGCGCCTATTTCTTAAGAAAATAATTTTCCCCTCAATTTTGTCTTCTTCCTGCATTACTCTCATGCAGTACCCACAGAGGCCAGCAGAGGGCACTGGATCCTTTAGAGCTGTTGGGAAACCCTTGCAAGTCCTCTGGAAGAGCAACCAGTGCTCTTAACCTCTGAACCATCCATCGCTCAGCTCTGAGATGGCTATTCCCAAGAGATCTGTTTACCCTGTGTTATCTTGACAGCACTTTCCTGAGCAGGGGAGAACTGCAGGAGGAGGGAGGTCACGACTCCCTCACTTTCCAACTACAGTGAAGACATGGAATTTGGGGTGTTATGTGTGTGAAGGATGTTATGTCTGTTTGTCAATGTGTTCCCCTGGACGTCTCCAACCCCAAATATACCTGAATCAAGCAAAGAAGGAGAGTGGAGCCAGCTCAGGCTGCCCGAGAACTTCCTCTAAATGAGCTCATCTGTCACAGAAAGGACCAGAATGTCCCTGACTAATAGCAGTGAAGTTCTTCAAGTGGAGCTTTTTGGCTGGTTTTTTGGAATGCAAAGCCCAGTCCCTTCCAGACAAAGCTACCCCAGGGTATCCCAGCACAGGCACCTACCAGCCTTGAGGCTTTGTCCAGTTTGCCTCTTCTGGTTCCCAAGCCTGTCAGTTGTGCTCTGGCCTTGTTCCTTTGATAACCAGCCAGCCTTCTCAGTCACCATGGAGACAGGAGCCTACCTGTTGCCCCATCAGGGAGGAGGCCAACTCCGGAGGCTTTTACAATTCCTGGTTCCCTTCTCTCCTCCATGTTCCCGGGACTGGGTCTTAGTGCTGACACTGTTGTCTTTATCAGCTTCTCACGTCCTAGAACCTTTCACATACCAGTGTCTAGGGAGAGGAGGTCCTCCTTGTTGGCTAGAGTGGCAGCTATGGCAGCCTGCGTTAAAGATATGGGTTTTTTTCCCTAAAGCTAATTTTTCTTTCTTTTTCTTTTGGTTTTGTTTTGCTTTGTTTGGTTTTTTGAGATAGGGTTTCCCTGTGTAGCCTTGGCTGTCCTCGATTTGCCTTGTAGACCAGGCTGGCCTCGAACTCAGAGAGATCTGCCTGCCTCTGCCTCCCGAGTGCTGGGAGTAAAGGTGTGTGCCACCATGCCTGACCCCTAAAGCTAATTTTTCAATGGCTGTTACTTTCTCCTTTCTTCCTGTGGGCCACTGAGACCGCATCTGTGACAGCAGCTGTCCCGTTGCCCTGGGTCCTCCCAGCTTCCGTACGCCAAAAAACCTTAACTATGGACTCTGTCACTGGGTGCCCCATCTGTGGCCTAGTGGTTCTCTGCATGAGCCTTGCCATCTATGTGTCTTCATCCTGAAATCCCACCGGGTGGTCCCTGCTTTTCTACCCCCACGAGAATGACCTGTCCATCAGCCCGCTGTACTCACAGAATCCTTTGCTGACAACTGAGGGAGGAGGGGTGGTCCTGCTCAGCTCTGGCAGTCCAAACATGGATCTCGGTGGGGTTGGGCACAGCCCTCCATTGATACTCTTGACTAGGGCTTGTCTGGTCACAGTACTTACCTAATGAACTCTCAACATAGAACATCACCTGTGAACTTAGCTCTTTGAAAACTTTCTATGATAGTGAATGCTCAAGTAGTTAAACACTTCACAGTTCTTCTTCTTCACCACCCAAAGCCCTGTGAGGGCGGCTCCTGTTCCTGTTGACATCTGGCCCGTGTTTGTTTTTGAGACTCATTACATCTAGACTGATCTCAATTCTAGTACCATTCATTTCTTGTTTCAGTATTAAAAATTTCAAATTAGAAAAGTAACATATGGGGCTGTAGAGATGGCACAGCAGTCAAGAGCGCTGGTTGCTCTGCCAGAGGACCTGGGTTCAGTTCCCAGCAATCACATGGAAGGTCACAGCTATTTGTAACTCCAGTTCTGGGAGACTGATGCCCCCTCTTCAGAGTCCTTAGTCACCAGACATGCAAGCATTCATGCAGGCAAAACACACACACGAAATCAAAAGTTTTATTTGCTTATTTATTTATTTAGGTCTTTCTTTCTTTCTTTCTTTCTTTCTTTCTTTCTTTCTTTCTTTCTTTCTTTCTTTCTTTCTTTCGTGGCTGGAGAGACAGCCATGGGTGCTGGGAATTGAACTCTTATATTTATGGTTGTGAGCCTAGCCTTTAACGGCTGAGCCATCTCTCCAGCCCTTATTTTGGTTTTTCGAGACAGGGTTTCTCTGTGTAGCCCTGGCTATTGTGGACTCACTTTGTGGCCTCAAAGTCATAGAGATCCACCTGCTTCTGTCTTCTGAATGCTAGGATTAAAGGTATGAGAATTTGCCCCATCAGAACATTATCACTCAAGATAAAAGAGTCTTCAAAAAGGAGTGAAACATAAGGAGGCTCCCATCTTGCTTGTCTTGGGTGCTGGGGCTGCTCTCACGAGCATCCTGACAGTGTCTCACCCCTGAGGCAAGCATCATGTTACAAGCCACCAGGAGCCCTTGACAGCAGCACTTGACAATTTTTGACATCTTGGACTGGAGGATTCCTAACTGTACAATCTGGCTTGCATACTGAGATGGCTCTGCATCCCAGGCTGCTCACTAGGTGGTGGTGGCACCCTTCCTTCCAGTCTTTATAACCCAAAATATTCCCAAATGTCCCCTAGGAACAAAACCATCGTGAGTTAAGAACAGTTGAGTTACACTGTATGGTCCCTTTATTGGCTTTGAGTAAACAAACATGTGTTTTCTTTCTTTCTTTCTTTCTTTCTTTCTTTCTTTCTTTCTTTTCTTCTTCTTCTTCTTCTTCTTCTTCTTCTTCTTCTTCTTCTTCTTCTTCTTTTCTCTCTCTCTCTCTCTCTCTCTCTCTCTCTCTCTCTCTCTCTCTCTCTCTCTCCCCTCCCTTCCTTCTTACCTTTTTTTTTTTTTGGCAGGCGGGGAGAG
>OU015747.1:89473008-89522918 GCA_907169655.1 Acomys percivali | reverse complement strand
TTTTTTTTTTGGCAGGCGGGGAGAGGCTTTTGGCTTTTTGTTTTTTTGAGACAGGGTTTCTCTGTGTAGCTCTGGCTGTTCTGGAACTTGCTCTGTAGACCAGGCTGGCCTCAAACTTAGAGATATGCCTGCCTCTGCCTCCTGAGTGCTGGACTTAAAGGTGTGTACCACCACTGCCCAGTAAAGAATCTTAATAGTATTGTGGAAGCCAGGGGCATGGATGGACCTTCTCTCTGTGGATCAAATTCAAGATTCACTTTTGTTATTGTTGTTTGTTTGTTTGTTGTTGTTGTTGTTGTGGACTGGCTTTCTGTGTGTGCGTTGTTTAGCACATGAAGGGAAAGGACACGTTTAGTGTATCTGAAGCTAGTGAGAAGTCTAGACTGCAAGGGAATTGCTTGATTCCAAATCCAGATTTGTAGGGCGGGACTTTGATTGGCCTGGACTAGGTGAGTGGTGCTTGGTAGATTCAGATAGCGTGGCTGTGGCACCTGGGAGTCTTGCTGTAATTGATGTGCAGATGTGCAATTTCTGGAAGGTAGCAGCTGGAACCCCATAGACAGTGTACACTTGAGGGAGGGTTAGCGAGCACAGGCTCAACTGCACACTGCCTGAGAGAGGGGAGCAGCTGTCTTCAGGTTTGACTGGTGTCTCAGTCCCACGTAGCTAGACTTAGAGTGACAACTATCGTGCCACCCAGGCTTTGGTTTAGGGGGGGTGGTCTCTGTGGGAGCAGCACAGCTTACTCAGGCAGGTCCACTCTAGAGAGAGAACATTGGAGTCTGGCATTTGCAAGTCCATAAAAATGTTTTATGTAGCAGATCATCTCAATCTCCCTTCACGAAGCTGGCTGGAGTGTGTAGACACCGAGGCGGAGGCCATCATTCAGCTACTGTGGGCTCAGGGACTCAACCTCAACCTCCAACTGGTGCTTGACCAGTACTGCCCTGAGGCCCAGCCCCTGGCTAGCAGGATATTGCTGAAGAGGACCCTGCCCATAGGGCTGGCTGGATCACTACCAGTTTTTTTTAAAGATGTATTTATTTATTATTATGTATACAGTACTCTGCCTGCATGTACACCTGCAGGCCAGAAGAGGGCAGCAGATCACATTATAGATGGCTGTGAGCCACCATGGGGTTGCTGGGAATTGAACTCCTGACCTCTGGAGCAGCAGTCAGTGCCCTTAACCTCTGAGCCATCTCTCCAGCCCTACCACTTGTTTTGACACATTGCTTTATAAGAACTGTCCACTTCCTTGGACAAGCCATTGATATCCCAAAGCATGTTCATGATTTATTTGTCTCTGTGCCCAGAACTTGGGTAGTATTGTTATTTTACAGATTGACTTATTTTTGTTTTCTGTCCATGGGTGTTTTCCCTGCACTGTGCATCACCTGTATGTCACATGCTTTGGTGCCCATGGAGGCAGAAGAGGGCAACGGATTCCCCGGAACTGAAGTTACAGATGGTTGTGAGCTGCTGTATGAGTGCTGGGAATTGAATCCAGGTCCTCTGGGAAAGCAGCCAGGATTCTTACGCTGAGCCATCTCACGAGCTCCTCACATGGTGCTATGAGCAGCAGAGCAGTAAGTGAGCCTTTGCCTGCGCCATGGTGTGTGTATGAACAGCTCACAAATCGGACACTTTTACCGTGGTCGTTTCACAGATGCTGAGGTTGGAGCACAGAAAGGCCAACGTGTTGGTGGTCATCCAGCAACAGAGCCCCCGCTTGCCGCAGAGATCCTGGGTTTATAGAGGAAACATCACTGAATTACGCAGGCTTGAGCAGGACAGCTCAGAAGCAGCACATTCCTGCTGGTCTCTGTTGAGAGATGGGCAGACTTAGGGAGTTCAGAATTTCTCTGAAGGAGATGTAGTGATCACAAATACCTTTATTGCAATAAAATGTGTGCAGCTTCTGCAATGCATTTCTTTCCCCTAAGACAAGAGCTCATTATGTAGCCCAGGCTGGCCCCACACTGGTCACTGGTGTTCCTTCTGAGTGTGTGGGTCATAGGTACATGTCCTCATGCCTTATTTGGAACATACTGGTTAGGGGGTTGGTCTTTTGGTTGTTGTTGGTCTTGTTTTGTTTGAGAGAGAGAGTCTGACTATCCAGTCTTGGTGTTGAGTTTCCTGTGTAGCCCAAGGTGGACTCAAGCTCATAGGCAAGCCTCAGGAGGCAGAGTCAAGCAGATCTCTGGGAGTTTTGAGGCCAGCCTGGTCTACATAGTGAGTTTCAGGCCAGCTAGGGCTACATAGACATACCCCGTCTCAAAACCAAAACCAAAAACCACGTAGTTTCCTATTTAATATCATTTTAGATGCTGTGCAGTAGGGTCAGCCATCATTCCCACCCCAGTGAAGGAACTAAAGCCTAAGAGAAATGCCCCATGCAAGACCCCCACAGCATCTGTGCTGGGACGTCATTCACTCTTTGTGGCACTCATGAGAGTATTGGGTTGTTGCCAGGTCATGGGCACAGTATGTGAGGCTCAATTTGCCCAAGAACCAGTGGGTAGGAGAGCTGATATTGAAACCCAGACTTGGAGGCTCCTGCTGCAACTTGCTTCTCAAGAATGGGTCATCACTGGGCACAGTGGCGCACGCCTGTAATCCCAGCACTCGGGAGGCAGAGGCAGGCAGGTCACTGTGAGTTTGAGGCCAGCCTGGTCTACAAAGTGAGTCCAGGACAGCCAAGGCTACACAGAGAAACCCTGTCTTGAAAAAAAAAGTTAATCTTTGCTGAATACGGAGAAAGAAAGAGATGGAGGAGGAAGAAGAAGAGATCTATTATCTATCTGTCTGTCTATCTATCTATCTATCTATCTATCTATCTATCTATCTCTACCTATCTATCTATCACTTTAGGAAATGGTGGTAGGAGGAGCAGATGGAAAAAAGCAGAGTGGATGCAATCAGTGTTTTCCCTGAGGGTACCTGAGTGGTTGCTGACTGACTATTTGATACACACTGGAGCTGAAACATCTATCCTGCCTCAGCCCCTGTTTTCTTCTGGCCAAACTGGTTGGTGGGGGCAGAGGCTGAGCCTTTGCCTTGGGATGTGTTGGAAGGATGCCACTGGACACGTTAGTGCTGAGCTGCCTGGAGGGGAGGGAGCCTGAGCTGCACATAGTTTCTCTGAGATGTCTGAGATATCAATTAAAAATATGCAGTCAACCATCCCTGGAGGCTCCAGCTCAGTTCCAGAGTATTTTAAGGGAGGGCATTGAGGTGTTCAGAGGCACTGAGACCTGAGGTGCTCCCCCTGCACTCCCTCCAGGCCTGGGCCACTTTAGTTGCTGTTACATATGCTTGGAGAATTCTCACAGCCTCTCCAGACACCCTGTGCCAGGAGATCATCCATATGTTCTAATGTACAAAGATCACTCTCCCAGGTGGTGAAAATATAATTGAGGGTTGTTCTTCTCCCTGAGAATGGCTCAATGGCTCAATGTCCTACTCTTTATTTATTATTATTATTATTATTATTATGATGATGATGATGATGATGATGATGATGTTGTTCGAGACAGGGTTTCTCTGTGTAACAGTCCTGCCTGTCCTGGACTCGCTTTTGTAGACCAGGTTGGCCTCAGACTCACAGTGATACACCTACCTCTGCCTCCCGAGTGCTGGGATTAAAGGCGTGCACCACCATGGCCGGCTCGACGTCCTGTTCTTGATCTACAGGGCTGGCATGTTCATTTGGTGAGTCAAAGCATCACAGGCATCGCTGCCCTTCAAAGGAACATGGAGTTACTCCGTGAAGGACACAGGGATGGGTGCGGGAACGGTGGTTTGACAGAGACAAGGGGCTGCTTCACACAGAAGCCGAGGTGAGTCAGCCAGAGACCCTGTGCCCACCTTAAGAGACTTCCATGCTAGAGAAAGCCAGAACCAAGATGGCACCCAGGTCTCTGAGGAACAGGGTGGGCCTCCCTGGGCCAGTTTAGAACCCTCTCCCTGGGAGTTGGGGCATCTGAGCACCTTGGCTAACAGAGTTGGGGTGAGCAGGAGGTATCTGGGTGGCCTGTAGTGAGCAGTAAGGCAGAACTTGCTGGTCTGTCACCTCTCTGTGTTTAGAGCTTTGTCAGGGACGGCCCTCAGTGAAACTTGCTCTTAACAGGAGAAAGCCATGCATGCATTAAGTTCATTTAGGTAAGTTCCAGAACTATCAATGTGAATCTACAGTGACAGAAATACGAACATGGTAGATCCAGTGGGAGTTTTCTGAGGCAATGGAACATTTTTTAAATTCCATATCTTGATTTATGTACTGGTTATCGGGGGTGTACATTTGCCTAAGCATATTAAACCGCTCACTTAAAATCTGTGCACTACACTGAACATAAATCATATGTTAAATAAATAAGCAAAACCATCTTGTCACAGTATCCTGAGAGGGGGGAAAAAGACTTCTCCTTCACTGTAGTGACGTAGGTGGCTCCCTGCCCCACCCCCATCCCCCCAGTGGAGAAGCAGCGGAGTGAATTTGAAAGCCCCTGGCTTTGATTCAGTCTCTAACTCTAATCTTGTTCCATCGTTGCTACTGTGATCTTAGATGAGTGGATTCCCACCGTTCTAACACCTAAAATGGGCTCGGCAGAGGTGGGTGGGGCGGCGAGGGGGTGGGTGGGGCGGCGAACGGGGGGAAGGGCGGAGGGGGGGATTGTGATAGCCAAATGAGCCCAGGCAACACTTTGCTGGTGCACTTCATCTCCTGCAGGAAGCCTCCCCCGACTCCTCATCTCCCCACGCCAGCTTTGCGACATGCGTGATCCCTATCTCCGCGTCAACAGCAGTGCTCTCTGACAGTTACAGAACCTCTCGGCGCTTGGCAAATAGCCAAGCTATAACTAGGGAACCTGCAGCCATCCGAAGCCGGCTGTATTATGTTTTATCTTGTCCCTGGGACGGCTAATCTTGGTTGTCAACTTGAGTATGTATGAAGTCAACTAAAAAAACGAAAGCTTCTGGGAAGCCCTGTGTGTGAGGGATCTTCTTAATCAGATTGTGCTGATGCAGGAAGGTCCACCCTGCATCTGGGTCACACCCCCCCTGGTGGCAACGCAGGTAAAAGGGCCTGGAAGAAGAAAACTTTGTCTTCTCCTTGCTTGCTTTCACTTTGCTGGCCAAGTCATTTCTCCTGTTTCTGCGGCCAGTATTAAATCTAACTTCTCCAGGACACCAATTTAGACTACAGGCAAGTAGCTCTCCAGAAACCTTCCAGGACTCCAGCACCAGTCGGGATTGCTGAGGCATCCAGCGACTATGAGATTCTCAGCCTTTCCCGTGTGAGGCAGCCATTGCTAGCCTAGCCAGACCACAGTCTGTAAGCTACTGTAATAAATCTCCTTTAATTAATTAATTAATTGATATGATTATTTAATATGTTATACATTCATTCTGTAAGTTCTCTTTTTCTTCTTCTTCCTCTTCTTCCTCCTCCTCCTCCTCCTCTTCTTCTTCGACAGGGTTTTTCTAGACTAGGCTGTCCTCGAACTCAGAGATTCACCTGCCTCTGTTTTTTGAATGCTATGCCTAAGGTGTGCACCATCGCCGCCCACCATTTGTTTCTTTAGAGAACCGTAACAGCCTGGCTCCTTCTATACTCAAAGTTCTGTATCTCTACTCCCTTCTCAGCTTTCATAGCTTCATGGCAAAGCCTAGTCCTTGCTCAGCTCTGCATTTCTCCTATTTATTTACTCTGTTTTGTTGTTGTTTGTTTTCCAGATGGTTTCCTCTGTGTAGCCTTGGCTATCCTGGAACTCAGTCTGTAAACCATGCTGGCCGGGAACTCGGAGATTTGCCTGTGTTTGCCTCCCAAATGCTGGGGTTAAAGGCACATGCCACCACTATCAGGCTAAATTTCTCCTATTTATTATAAGATGTGTTCAATAATGTGCTTGACCAGTGAGGAAAATAGGTAAATTACAGCACACGTGACAAAGGACAAAATGCTTGAGGGGACGCAGAGCCTAGTGAATGTGTGAATGAGTGAGTCAGTGAGTACACACGTGGGGAACAGGGACCTTGATGACTGAGAGAGGAAGACGGTAATGGAGGCAAACTGGTTTCCTTCCAAAGGACTGCATAATGTTGGTGACCAAATAGGTGAGGTCCGGAGTTCAGAGAGAAGTCCAACACGGGGCTGCCTGACGGACAGCTCTAGGGGAGAATCCAGTTGCCCCAAACACGCCCTTGCTGGAGCCTCCCTTCATCCCCCCATCTTCTCTCTCCCCGTCTCCATCCCACTGTCCACTGCACTTTCAAGGAGACAGCAGTACAAGAATACTGAGGCAGGAAATGCCTTCAGGGGCCAGCGCCAGGGCACTAAGCCAGTCCCCTGCTCCAGTGTCCTCGCTTCCCCTGAGGCCTTGTCCCTGAGCCACCCGCCTTCCAGCCATAGAGCGGAGTGTCTGTTAGGAGTCTTCATACTTATCTGCTCTGTAACGTTTACAGGGATTTAGTGTTTAACAACTGTCACTCCAATGTATCAGTCCTTAATCCCTTCAGATCCGCTGCTGTAGCAATTTTAAATATTTATCAACACTGTTTGTGTGTTTGCTGGTTGGGTTGCAATCTTCGTGTAATTAAAGATTTACAGGACTCTGCTTGAGATTTACGCAGGTTTGGTGAGATTACAGTGGAGAGGAAGAGAGATCTGGTCTTGGAATCTGCAGTTTGGAATCTGAAACTGAGTTGGCTCTCATCTCCTTTCCCCCTCTTTTACACAGGTACTCAGTGCAGATGGCATGGATGGGAAGACATGGGCAATGTGTCGGAGTTCTGCCTCCCTCTGGCGGGGTGACAGGAGGCAAAGTGGGAAAAGGCCTCTGCTGATTTGCACGTTACCTTTTAGTGGCAGAGATAGACAAGAAATATGGAAATGATTTTGTTGGTTTGTTTTTTGTTTTGTTTTTGTTTTTCTAAGACAAGGTTTCTCTGTGTAGCCCTGGCTGTCCTGGAACTCTCTCTGTAGACCAGGCTAGCCATCACCTAGGGGAAACAATGAAAAAAAAAATCCCTTTAGATCTTGAAAAATAAAGAAAGGAGTTCCTTGGTTTTTCTTTTGTTTTGTTTGTTTCTATGGTGCCAGGGATGGGACCCAGGGTCAGGTACACTCCAGGCAGGTGTCTACCACTGTGCACATCCCTATCCCAGAGCTATTTATTGCAAGCAATAGAGACTGGCTATGGAAAATCTGAACATTTCTGGAAGAATAAGGAAAGGTCATAGAATCAAAGGGAAGCCAAAAAGAAGAAGAAGAAAAAGAAGAAGAAGAAGAAGAAGAAGAAAAGAAAGAAAGAAAGAAAGAAAGAAAGAAAGAAAGAAAGAAAGAAAGAAAGAAAAAACATGGGTAGGCACCGAGCTGTGTTGGGCTATTTGTAACAGGACATATTTGACAGTGATTCTATCACTCTTCATAAGAAAGGCCAGGATGGAGGCCAGCGAGTCTTGACTGACAGTTCCATTGAGATTGTAGCTGGCATGGTATCAAGCTTTTAATCCCAGCACTGGGGAGGCAGAGGCAGGCAGAGCTCTATGAGTTCAAGGTCATCCTGGACTACATTAAGAGTTCCAGGTCAGTCAGGGCTACACAGAGAGACATTGTCTCAAGACAAAACCCAAAAAGATTGTACCCACTGGGAACAAGCTCTAGGTGGCGGGGGTGGCAGAGCAGAAACTGTGAGCAGAGGCTGCTGAACACATTTGGTTGGAACCAGGCCTTTCCCAGTATGGCTGTGCTGGACCCAGGTTGAGCCCTGTGGTGGCAAAGGGGTCGGTAAGCTTTCATGGGCCAGGGTGACTGCCTCCTCTCACAGACCACACTTGAGAAATGGATCCCTCTTCACCCCCCCTCCACCCCCGCTCCGGCATGACATAAACAGCCAGAGAGTGGTCGTTTCTTCCTAATGGATCAGAAGGCTCAGATCCAGAGGGCAGCCCCCCAGCTCTCATGACAGGGAACTGAACTTTGGTCACACCTCCTTCAGGAGGTTAGCAGTGGGTGAGGAGCTGTGTTTGTTCTGTAGATTCAGGACTGATGGGGCATGAAGTCTTCAGAGCGTGCTTCATCCTCTGTTGAGTGAGGAGACAGAAACACATCCTTACAGTAGGGCCAGTGACAGAGGTTAGGTTGGACTGGGCTGAAAGTGTCTCTTCTAAAAGAAGTATTTAGTGATGGAAATTCCCCTACCTAAAAATAGTGTTCAACATTTTGTATTTTGAATGTTTCCCAGTTTTCCTTTATTTTGGACCACACATAGTCTAAACTCCTGGTCACAGGGCAGACTATGAGTTTGCAACTCAAGCTGCCCATCATGACTGACCTAGCTGTAAATTCAGCCTTCGAAGCGGTACTCCCCAGATAAGAGCAAGTGTTAAAGGATGTGGTGGCTGACATAGATGCCACTGATGGCACCTGTGGATTAGAGGCATGTCACTGAAACTGTGAGTGCACCCATCCTGGTGTTGCCATGTCTCCCTCAGTCTGTACCTGTGGCTGCATGTGATGACTGAGGAGGACTGAGATGGCTTTGCAGAATTATTGATGATGCATTGTTAGTCACTCAGAGTAAACAGCTCTAATGTTATTTCTCCTCAGGAGCAGCCATTGGGGTAGAAAACAGAACCTGCCAGTTGACTAGTATAGGTTGTTGATACATTGACTTTGAGAGATAACCTGAGACAGAGATCTTGCTGATTTCTGTGAGTTGCTGATGATTCAGCCAGGTGATCAGAAACTCAGGAGGGTTAAGATGCAAGGCTTGGTGACAAGGAAGTTTAGGAAAAAGGTTTTGTGTGTGGACCTGTGCTAGGCACAGGATTTGAGAATATTTGTACTCAGTGTCGATATCCACTGAATTCCTATTGGTAACCGGGTAGACAAGATGACCCATTTGCTCTTTGGGCTCTGGCTTCGGTTTCCGGCAAGATGGGATCGTTGGGAAATACAGGACCTTCTCTGGTGCCTCCCTCCAGAAAATGGTGAAGAAAATTGAAATCAGCCAGTTACACCAAGTATACTCGCTCCTTCTGTGGCAAGACCGAGATGAAGAGACGAGCCATTGGCATCTGGCACTGTGGTTCCTGCATGAAATCAGTGACTGGTAGGGCCTGGACCTACAACACCACTTCTGCTGTCACAGTGAAGTCTGCCATCAGAGACTCAAGGAACTGAAAGACCGGTAGAAGTGCTACTGTTTGAGACTTGCCTAGCCTGCAATAAATGGGTTAATTTATGTAAAAAAAAAAAAAAAAAAAAAAGATGGCCCACTTTATAAGTGCTCATTAGTTTTCATCCCCAGTGACACAGGGTTTGTTTAGTCTGCTGAGGGACTGTGGCCCTAGTGACTCGGCTGAGGGAGTGGTTTAGGATTAAGCAAATAGACTCATCAAAACTCACCTAGATACTGCCATTTTTAAATGTTCAACATTCTGAAGCAGAAACCTACCCTGAGCTCTCGATTTGGTGCTGCCAGGCAGCTGGTGATTTGAGATCCCAGCCATGGAAGGGTTTCAATTTGATCTGCTGGAGCAGACCCTTTCCTAGTGGAGTGAGGACCACCATCAACCAGTGACTTTCATAGTAGTGGGGGATCTGCAAGTGTTTTTTATTTGCTTACATCTTTGCCGAAGGTTAGATTCCTGGTGAACTAGGCAGAGAGACCTAGCTAACACAGAGAGATTGAGAGTCCAGAGACAGGGCTGGAGAGATGGCTCAGCAATTAAGAGCACTGGCTGCTCTTCCAGAGGGCCTGAGTTCAATTCCCAGCAACCACATGGTGGCTCACAACCAGTTATAACTATAACTTCAGCTCCAGTTATAACAGTTATACAGTTATAACTGTGACTTCAACACCCTATTCAGCCTTTCATGGGCACCAGGCACACACACGGGCACAGATATACATGCAGGCAAAATGCCCATGCACACAAAACATTATTTTAAAAAAGAGAGAGGAGAGAGAGAGAGAGAGAGAGTCAGAGATAACCTGTGAGGTGGGGTGTATATGAGCCAGCAGCAGTGTCCAGAGTGAAGAGCCATTCACCGTGCTCATGGTTGGCACAAGGTTCAGTGTTGCAGTGTGCTGAGGTGTACTGGGGGCAGTGTGTATACCGCATGCTAGGGAGGGAAGACAGCGGAGGGAGGTTTCTGTTTTCACATCTAGTCACGATCTAGCATGTTTTCCACCACAGTGGTTCATTCATTGAGTGATTGAAAAATAAAGGAATGAATTAATCTGAATGTCCTGTGATCTGGAAAGGGCTACAGAGACCGTCTAGCCCGTCCCCAGTCAGGCGGGCTCTCTTCTTGTTAGTATCCCCAGCTGGAAGCCGCCCTTGCTGAAATCTGTCAAGGCTTATCATTGTGAGGCACTGTGCTTTCTGGGCACTAACCGCACATGAGCTTAAACCTGTCAGACGTATGGAGCAGTGGTGAAGACAAGCTTTAAGGACCTCCTTAAGGTCACAGAACCTGTAAACAACAGAGCCCGGAACCCAGACTCGGGACTCCATAGGTTAAGTGTCGTCTAGACTGCTTGAGTACATGTTCCAACAGCTCCTGTCACCTCTCAGGATCCTCCTGTTAGCTAGCATCGTCAGTTAGAAAACGTTCACACTAGGCTGAAAGATGGCTCAGTGAGTAAAGGCACTTGCCATTAGGCCTGCTGACCTGAGGTCAGTTCCAACACCTGCATGACAGGAAGAGAGGACTGACTCTCACAAGCTGTCCTCTGACCTCCACACATCCACAACCGGCATGTGCACAGTCACATACACAAATTCAATAGAATGAAATTTTATTATTGTTGTTATTTATTATTATTATTATTATTATTATTATTATTATTATTATTATTATTAATTTATTTATTTGGTTTTCTAAGACAAGGTTTCTCTGTGTAACAACCCTGGCTGTCCTGGACTCATTTTGTAGACCAGGTTGGCCTTGAACTCACAGAGATACAGTTGCCTCTGCCTCCCAAGTGCTGGGATTAAAGGCATGCACCACCACACCTAGTGGAATGAAAATTTTTAGAGAGGAAACACTCCAATGTTGTTTAGTGGAAACCCATCTCCCTGTAATTCACACATGAGGTTCTGAGTGTCGTCTGAGAGCTTTTCTCCTCTTCCTGGGTCTCGTAGGCCATACTGAGGGAGCTCAAATTCCCCAGGCCAAGCAAGGCGAAGTCTAGCCAGTGTGGTTTCAGGGTCATTATTTGCTATCTAGAATCTGCGGTCATTAAAACCATTTCACCTCACACTGGCTTTTTTGGGGGGAGGCACAGGAGAAATTTTTTCACTGGTCTGGCCTTCTTGGCTGAGTCACTACAGAGTGTGGCTCACACAGGAAGTCCTAGGAGAGGGCAAGACTGGCAAGCTTCCTTGGGTCATGTGCTTCTGGAGCCAATATCTAAGTATGGGAGCAGAAGGAAGGGGAAGTGAGTTGCACACAGCTGAGTGGCACACGGGTGTGGGGTACACACCTGAGTGCCACCCTGGTGTGGAGGTTCTTAGCAAATGTCTTTTCTTAGGAGTCTGTGGGTGCGTATGTGCACGTGTGCACATGGCGGAGCAGCGAGAGCCAGGACAGCTCTTGAGTCTTTTCTAGCTGTGTCTTTCTATTCTCACTTTGGACATCACTTCAAAGCCAACACCCAGACTGAAGGGAGCTTTGGACCTGCGTTGTTTGTCCACATTCATTTATTCCACAAGGAGATAAAGAGGGCTCTTCACACCTGTTCACATCTAGAAGTCTGGAGGGCAGCCTGTGGCAGGTCTTGGAGGCACCCCTGAACAGGTCCTGCCCAGCCTCTGACCACAGGCTGGTGGCTGCAGTTCTGCAGCACCCATCAACCATGGAGCCTATAATCACCTTAGATTTCCTCTTAATTGAGATTTAATGTGGCACCTGATGGACCGGTCTGGGAAGGTCTGTGATACTCCATTGACCTTCGGAGTCCCCCAGTGAGAGATTTTGAGGGAGCCCTAGTGTGTGTAGCACACAGAGAAAGGTCAAGTCGAGTCGAGTTCAGCTCTCCTCCTCCCTGGCATTCGTTCAGCCTTTCTGCCCTGGGTGCTGTCCAGCCTTCAGAGTGGCCAATGGGAGAAGGGATCTGAGAAGCCTGACCCCTGAGACAACTTTTGAGCCCCCTGCTCATGGGGCCTCTCTACCTAGAGGGAGAGGAAGGAAGACCGACACTTTTTCTCTTACTGTGGTTTGTGTGTTTCCAAGCATCAGAGCTCAGCAGGCTGTTGCTTTGCCTAGACCCGGAGAGAACGTCTGTTAGCAGCAAAGAAGTCTGTGTGTGTGGTAGTAGAAAAGAGTTCTAGATGTGGGGCTCAGCTGTGTGTGGCCTTGAGTAAATCACCCAATGTCTCTGAGACTCATGTTTCTCACCTGCCCGCCATCGGGAGAAGGATGCTGCCTTGCCCTCCCGACAGGGCTGATAGGGAAAGGGTCTGTAAGTAATGTGGGGTGTTCGGTGATGGAGGTGGCTAGGGGTACGGTGGACATTAGCATCAGTGCCGTGGATCTGCTGGTGGGTGTGGGCTAGTGCCTTCCCTTTCTCATGCTAGCTTCTTGTGAGTTTTAAGGATGGGGGTGGGAGTCAAGGTTGCCTAGAGAACTACAGTGGTGAGGCTGGTACCCAGCAGGAAGGATGGTCAGCCTTGGCCTCAGTTCCCTGAGTTCCTTAGTGCCAGGAATACCAGCTTTATGGAAGCCACATGGAATTGGGACTAGAAGTCAGCCCTGTCCTGGTAAGGTAGGCAGAGCTGTGTGTGGCAGTCTCTGGCCTGGACTCTCTGGTGTAGAATGCAGGGTTGACTGCTGTGCTCCACTGAGTTTGGACTTGGGGCCCTGCGGCCAGGAACAGGGATGGCTTGGATTCTCAAACCTGGCCCAGCTTAAAGGGACCCCGGGTGGCAGAGTTTCCCACTAAAGCAAGGACCACGTATGTTCTGACATCTCTGTCTAAATGACCCCAGGTTTTCTCCGCTGGCCTCAAGAGAATGGCAAAGGGCGTCAGAGCCCGGAGTTTCCACCAGGGCAGGAAAGCGTCATAGCTCCCGCTTTCCACACTCCCCTGTGGGCTGTGGCTTGGGGACAGGTTTCATGGCTTGCCACAGGACAGGAGATGTCATGTCCAAGGCTACGGAGGCCGCAGCTCTGAAAACCACTGGAAACTGGTTCACATTCTGGGCTTGAAACAGGGCAAAGTCACGTGCCTTTTCTGAGCCTCAGTTTTTTTGTCTATACAGTGAGGTTCGTGATTTCCACCTCAGCTCAGTGGACATATCAGGAACTGCTAAGGGCAACAGTGTCATGGTATGTGTCGTTGTCACACAGTCACCCAAGCCCAAGGAATGCACATTGGGAGTGAGCGTGAGTGAGAGCCATAAGCACTGGGTGACAATAAAGTGGCCCTGAAGGTGGTGTAGTTGGCTCACCCGGAAGTTGGATGCTGAGGGGGACACTGTGTAGAAGGGGGTGCTCTGTGGGAATTCTGTACCTTTTGCTCAGTTTTTTTTATTATACTAAAAGTTAAAAAAAGGGAAAAATTAATAAAGCCATGGCTAGAGATATGGCTCGGCGGTTATGAGTAATTGTTCATGCAGAGGATCAGGGTTTAACTCGCATGGAGCCTCATAAACACCTGTAACTCCAGTTCTAGGACCAGTGCTCTCTTTCGGCCTCTTCAGCATCAGGCATGCCAATGATGCACAAACATAAATGTAGGCAAAACACTCATATACATAAAATATGGACAAACAAATAAAGTCAAGGAATCAGCAAAAACAAAACACATCGTAACAACGATGACTAATAATGATTAAACTTAGACTTGAATACTGCTTTATTGCATTTTATTGATTTATTTAGTGTATATGTATGTGTGTCTAGGTGTGCACACAAGCCACAACACACATGTGGAGGTGAGAGGACAACCTGCAGGAGTTAGTACTCACCTTCCACTATGTGAGTCCCGGGAATCGAACTCAGGTCGTCAGGCTTGGTGGCAAACACCTTTACAGGCTGAGACATTTTACAGGCCTCACTTTTTCATCTCCTTATCTTATGTCTTGGGCCATGCACCCCCTGTGTCAAGGAGCCCACCTATCTCTTGAGTCTGCCTGCCTGCTGAGCAGAGGCATCGGGAACCACGCTCTTGGAGATCTATTTTATTCATTGTGTTCAAGGCCTCTATTTTCTTTATTTCTCCCAGGCCTGCTGGAAGGCACGACACCTCAGGGGTTGAGTAATGCTAGGAGATTCCTCCAGAGGTGGGGGTCTCCCAGAGAGAAGGCAGAGAAGGCATGGAGCAGCCGCTGAGGCCCTGCGTTCTCATTTGAAATCCAGAGGTCTGGGGAGCCCTTGGCTCTCAACTATTTTTTAAAATGCAATGCAGGCTAGACCAATGGGAATCCTGTGCACTGCTGGTGGGAGGTAAAGTGGTGCAGCCACTGCTGGGAAACAGGATGGCTGCTCTTTACATAATTAAAAACAATTACCAAGTGATGTAGCAGTCCTGCCCCTGAGTGTTCACCCTCTGAAACTGAAAGCAGAGCCTTGAAGAGACAGGAGCCAAGAGGCGAAAGCAGTCCAGAACACTGGCAAATAAAGCAAGACACCAAGCAACTGCACAGGGAAATTGTGATCAGCCGTAAAAAGGAGGGCAATTCTGAGCCATGCTACAGCACACACGAACCCTGAGGACATTGTGCTAAGTGAAATAAGTCAGTCATAAAAGGAGAAATACTATTTGAGTTCATCCTCAAGGGAGGTACCTGGAATAGGCAAATCTACAGTGATGGAAGGTAGAATGGCATTGCTTTGGCCACAGGATATGGCAAGGACACAGTTTGAGGTTTTAGGATAAAAGGCATTCTGGAAACTGGTTTATAGCATACACACAGCACTGGCAAACACCTTTGCCATCATAGGCAGAGGCTGGGTTAGGAGGAAAGTGTATGTACGATGGTTCAGATTACAGGGTAGCTGGTCCCACTGATAAATATTGCATACATGTAGAAATGATTTAGAATATATATATTTTATATAGCCAGGAACAGCATATATTATATATGGCTGGCCTGGAACTCCTGATCTTCCTGACTTAGCGTCCTGAGTGCTGGTACCACCACAAGTCTCTAGATGATACACTTTTGTTCTCTCTCTCTCTCTCTCTCTCTCTCTCTCTCTCTCTCTCTCTCTCTCTCTCTCTCTCTCTCTCTGTCTCCCCCTCCACAATTAAGAATAAAAATAAAATATCTGGAAGTGGTGGTGGATGCTTTTAATCTCAGCACTCAGGAGGCAGAGGCAGGCAGATCTCTGAGTTCAAGGCCAGCCTGGTCTACAGAGCGAGTTCCAAGACAGCCAGGGCTACACAGAAAAACCATATCTTAAAACAAAACAAAACAATCCAATAAACAAACAAGCAAATGAGATTATTTTAATAATAGCTAGGAAAGCAGAGGCTAGGGTGTCTAGTGTGAAGGTGGGATAGCCAAAGCTTCTTCCGTGAGATCAGCAGGAAGCGCGAGAGCACCAGCTGTGTTCAGACTCCCCACACCAGGGGCTGCCTCACAGGCTTCCCAGAACCCTTCTCTCCCTGGGGACTCCTGAGGACTGACAGAGGCAGCTGAGGGAGGGAGGGAGGGAGGGAAAGAGAGACAGAGACAGAGACAGAGACAGCGCGAGCCGGGTGCTCATCTGGTACACGCAGCCACTGTGCCCCTAACTGCACCTCTCATGCATGCATCCACAACTACTCTCCACTTCATTTTGATTTTGTCCTATTTCTTCTCTGTAAAAGTGGCGGGTTCCAAAGCCAGCTAGGGATTTCTGCTTCGTTCATCCACCTGCTCAACTTGTGGAGTGCAGCTGGGAGCAGGGCATTGGCGGGGTGCTGGGGAATCCCTTTCTTCTCCGGGGAGCTTCATTGGGGAATTATTTTTCCCCCCTGCCTGTTCCCTTCTGGTGAAAGACCCACTGAGGACTGCTGGGCTGGAAGTGCCAAGGGGCCAGCGTGGCTACCTTCACCACAAAGAGCTCCTTCGGTGCTCAGCCTTCCTCTGCCATGGCAGGATCTATTATTGCACGTTTGTGCTCTTGAGAAATTGGCCATAACCACTGCAGTTTGATTTTCGGTGTGCTTGGCATGTAATTGGACTGGGATTGCCTGGGTCTTTAGGGCATCAGTTGACTAGAACATGGTGGTGTCCACTGACAACATAGAAGACAGGTGATGGCAGCCATGGTGCCCATCTTCCTCAAAAGTGAGCTTGCTCCCTTCTCATGGCAGAGGCTTTCTGAACATCTGGGTCCCCACTGGTTCTTATCTCTCCAACTCATAACCCACATTCTCCTTAATCTAACAATGGGCTATCACAGGTGCCCTGGACACTACAGAGAAGTTCCTTTACCGGTTAACAATAGACGCCCTTAGCAAACAGTCGACTCTTTATTCCTTCTTGACTTTTGTAGCAGAGTCTTATTTTTAGAGTCATTTTATTTTAAATTATGGGTGTGAGTGTGTCTGTGTGTGGGTATATGTGTGTGAGTACTGGTGCCTGTGGTGATCGGAGGTCAGGATGCCCCTGCAGCTGGAATTATAGGGAGCTGTGAGTTACCCTGTGGGTGCTGGGGACTGAACTTGGGTCTTCTGCAAGAGCAGCATGCACTCTTGACCACTAAGCCATCTCTCTAGCTTCTGAACAGGAGCCTAAAGAAAGTGTTCACAGACTGGAGAGGTGGCTCAGCAGTTAAGAGCACTGACTGCTCTTCCAGAGGTCCTGAATTCAATTCCCAGAAACCACAGGGTGGCTCACAACCATCTATAATGTGATCTTCTGGTGTGCAGGCACACACGCAAGCAGAGCACTGTATACATAATACATAAATAAATCTTTAAACAAAAAAGTCTTCGCATTACTAAAATATGACGCTGGCATGTATTTCCCATACCCTTCTCCTGACTTTTGATCCTCACGTCACTTAGTTTCAAGGTGACTCTTACATCACAATCCTTGTTTAATTTCTTCTTCTTTTTTTAATATAATTGGTGTCATCAGGGCCTTACACTTTTTAGTAGCTTCACGGGCATTTAAAATACATGCTTGACATCGATTCTATCAGCTTCGTTAAAACCTACATTTTGACAAGCTGTACAGTTTCACTTTGTTGTTGGTTCGTGGGATTCCTGTGTTTCTAAGCCACCCACAGTCCACAGATGCTGGCTAAGACCTTTGACAGCATGGGCAGGGGCGGGGTTAGGTGGGAAGTGTAGACATGAGGGTTCAGATTACTTACCAGTGGCTGCTGGTCCACTGGTAAGTATTTCTGTGCTGTGTTGAATTTCTCACTGCAGTTTATGAGCTCATTCACGTAAAGAACGGCTGTGCTGCTCTGACATGCTAACGGTAGTAAGGAATGGCCCCTGGTTTTTCTGTTGTACCCTTTCCCTGCCAAAGGACGGAGCATAGGACATCAGTCTAGAAGTGGGAAGTGAAGCCTAGCACGAGGAGTGCCCGGAGTTAGGATTAAGGAGTGGGGGGTTATAGGGCGATGGGTCTTGGTTGTCTGACTTGTAGAGTTGTTAAACTGTCAGCTGGAGCTGCTTTGTGAGGTTTGGCACTTCCTGATACTCAAGGATGGGCATGGGATGGCTTGGAGGTAGCGTTCGACCTTTTCAAATCTTAGACTATTGCTTTCCATGGTTTGTATTATACTATAAACTATTGCAGAGAGGACTGCATCCTCAGGATACCTTGTGGTTACAGGCACAGCAGCTAGGTTGGTGATGAATGAAAGAGGACCATCTGACTTAGTGGTTAAGCCATGGAATGGATGAAACCCCCCCCCTCTCTCTCTCTCTCTCACACACACACACACACACACACACACACACACACACACACACAATCTGACTAGGTAGCTCAGGCTGACCTTGAACTGGCAATCCTCCTGCCTCAGCCTCCCTAGTGCTAGTATTATGGGTATGTATGTCTGAGCATCCGTAACTAGTCTTTCTCTTCCATGTACTCCTCAGTCCCTCTCTAGCTACCAAAGCCAAGGAAAGCTCCTATAGGAGCTGCAGTGGGAGGCCCTCTCTATAGGAGCTGCAGTGGGAGTCCCTCCCTTTAGGAGCTGCAGTGGGAGGCCCTCTCTATAGGAGCTGCAGTGAAAGGCCCTCCCTATAGGAGCTGCAGTGGGAGGCCCTCCCTATAGGGGCTGCAGTGGGCGGCCCTCTCTATAGGGGCTGCAGTGGGAGGCCCTCCCTATGGGGGCTGCAGTGGGAGGCCTTCCCTATAGGGGCTGCAGTGGGCGGCCCTCCCTATAGGGGCTGCAGTGGGTGGCCCTCCCTATAGGAGCTGCAGTGGGAGGCCCTCCCTATAGGGGCTGCAGTGGGCGGCCCTCTCTATAGGGGCTGCAGTGGGAGGCCCTCCCTATGGGGGCTGCAGTGGGAGGCCTTCCCTATAGGGGCTGCAGTGGGCGGCCCTCCCTATAGGGGCTGCAGTGGGTGGCCCTCCCTATAGGAGCTGCAGTGGGAGGCCCTCCCTATAGGGGCTGCAGTGGGACAATGAGCCCTGCAGAAAGAAGTGGGGAGGAAGACCCTGAGAGGAGGGGAGTTGAGTATCTCAGAGCAGGCATTTAAAATTTACTGAGCTCTACAAACCAGGTGTGGTGCCTCCCACCTGTAGTTCTAGCACTTGGCAGCCTGAGGCAGGAGGGATCCCAAGCTCTAGGCAAGACTGGGCTATACAACAAGAGCTTATCTAAAAAGCAAAGCAAAATAAGGCACAGGAAAGGTATTAGGGTCTCTCTCAGGAAGCTTATTCTCAGCCTTGATTGCGTATGTAATTTGCTTTTGAATAAGAAGCAACATTTATCTACACAGAGAAACTCTGTCTCAAAAAAACAAACAAAGAAGAAGAAGAAGAAGGAGGAGGAAGAAGAAGGAGAAGGAGAAGAAACATTTAGAGGATGAGGAGATGGTTTGGTCCATAAAGTATTTTGGCACAGCATCAGGACCTCAGTGTGATCCTCAGCACCAGACCATATCTCAACTATATGTATAACTTTGGCCTTTGGCCTCCACGTGCTTATGTGTACAAGTGCATGTAAGTGCTAGCACATCACACACACACACACACACACACACACACACACACACACACACACACACTCAGAAGTCTCTAGTGACTTTGGTGAGTGTGGTGCTTGGCATCAGGAGTTTTAAATCCCCTCAGGTGATTCTATGCACAGCCAAGGCTTACCATGTGCCTAAAGCTTTACCGGTGTCTTACCGCAAGCTGACAGAATGTGCTTCCAAAATCAGTCCTATCCCGGGAACTTGTATTAGAAATGTAAATTTTCAAGCCTCCCCACACGCTTAGGACACAGGAACTTCAGGCTTTGTGTTGTAACATCTTTCGGGATATTCTGATGACGGTCTGCCCAAGCCTCAGAGCTCCAGACTGAGGAACGACCCTCTCCTTCATCGATGAGGTGGAGAGACTTAGGTATTGGCTCAAGGGAACCAGGATGGAAGGATTATTACAGGGATCTGAATGCCCATGCCCAGACTGGTCCCGTACATCCTTCCTCTTTACCCACAATCCTCACAGAAAGTAAACACTCCTCGCTGTGGGTCACTGAGGTCTCTTTCTCCTGTCTTGGCTCTGTAGCAAAGTTGAGCTCCATTTGGAGCATAATTGCTTCTGCCCCAGGGGAAGCAAAGGGCAGATCACCCCAGGAATCTTTCTAAAACAGTTTTATTAGGTGCTTAAAATAGCTTCTGGCAGATGGAGTGCAGAGAGGGAGATTGGCTTACAGCCGCCGGTGACATTTACAAAGTGTATGTGTTCATGGGAGCACATGGCTGGGCGTGCATGCACACGGCTCACACACCTGCACAGGGGTGAGTCAGAAAGCTGAGGTGTTGAGAGAGGGCCCAAGGAGAGTGAGGACGACGGCTTCTCTCCTTGCCAAGGAGAAGAGCTTTGTGCTGTGTGACAGGCTGTGTGACATGTACCGTTCAGGAGACTCCTCTGCATGCTGGTCAGACAGCTGCTGGGGACTGGAGAAGGTGGCCTGACTGCGGGTTTCAGGAGGGAATTGATGTTGGAGAGTGCAGCAGAGCTCCGGGAAGCTGGTGGGTTTCGATGGATTAAAAGCTTAAATTTAGCCTGGCATGGGGGCGCACGCCTTTAATCCCATCACTTGGGAGGCAGAGGCAGGCGGATCATTGTGAGTTCTAGGCCAGCCTGGACTACAAAGCAAGTCTAGGATAGCCAAGGCTATACAGAGAAACCCTGTCTTTAAAAAAAAAAAAACAGCTTGAACTTGGCGAATAAAAATGCTGAGGTTTCACTTCATTTTTCTTATTTTAAAGGAAATGGCTATACACATAAGTGTAAGTCCCATTTTGGTGCAGAGACAGACACTCACCAATCGAATCCTCCCTGACAGGCTCTCAAACCATCGTGGGTGGTTCACACCTGTTCTCTTGAATCCTGCAGCACTGAGTGTGACTCTCAAACCTCTAACACAGTCATTCTTGACAGTTCAGAATCCCTCTAAATCCAAGGTGTTCTCAACAGAACATTTCACGCATACATACATGTACACAGAAAGGTCTGTACAGAAAGGACTGTGTTCAGAGGCCCATGGTTCCACTGTGAATCACTTGGCGCCGTGGAGGGACTGTGTGAGGAACAGCCGGCCCTCCAGCTGCCCCTGCCTCTAACCCTGGCCTGCCTGGAGTCTCATCGCTGTCAGACGGTGAGAGATGACGGCATCTAGGTTTATACAGCATAGACCTGCCCTAGAAAGCTGTTTGAGGATGCCACCTCAGCTGTGGCCATTGGGAATTCATTCTGGGAGCGTGCCTCTCAGATCCCTCCGCCACGGGGCCCCTGCTGTGGCCAGCTCCATGCCTCTGTGTCATGTGATCACATTCTGGGTTCTTTCTCCTATATCCTGCTGAGAATAAGTCTCTGTCCCTCTGTAGTCACCTCCTGTTTTTTTCTTTTTTTCATTTTTTGAGACAGGGTTTCTCTAGGTAGCCTTGGCTGTCCTGGACTCGCTTTGTAGACCAGGCTGGCCTGGAACTCACAGAGATCTGCTGCCTCTGCCTCCTTTAGCACTGGGATTATAGGCCTGCACCACCATGCCCTGCCTTTTTTTTCTTTTCTTTTCTTTTCTTTTTTGCTGAGTGCTGCTGCGGGGCCGCACTCCCCCAGCTGCTTCCTGCATCTCCATGGAGAAGGAGCAGAGTGGGAAAATGTGAACTCAGAGGACTTGATTCCAGTTTGACTCCTTTTGGTAGTGTGACCTTGGGTAAGTTGCTTAAACGTTCTACGCCTCGCCCTTCCTCACCTGTGAAGTGAAGATAATACTAATATCTTTCTGCTGACTCACTGAGGAGAATCGCTGGCAGTGAGCTGAGTCACAGCCTACGCTGACCTCGCATTACTCTTGTCCTATAGGTCGAGCCTGGGCTCTTTCTGGGCTTCTTACAGGTTGACATCGTGGTCCTTTTGGATCCCTGAGGGTGGCAACTAGATGAATAGTAGCTCCTTAGGACTCCCTCAAGCCACCAGTGTTCTGTGGCCAAGGAAGCTACCGTTGTTAAGTTCTAAGAGATCCAGAAGAAAGACAAACTGTGGTCAACAAACCGTGCTCCTTCTGTGTGCACTGGTGCTGAAAGGTGCATGTGTGTGTGTGTGTGTGTGTGTGTGTGTGTGTGTGTGTGTGTACGTGCGTGTGTGTGTGTGTGTATATGTGCGCATGCGTGTGTACGCATATGTGTGTATGTGTGTGTGTGTGTGAGCGTGCGTGCGCGCGCATTTGCTGTGATGTATGGAAGCGTGTACAAAGTTAGAGGGGTTCTCTGGCAGAAGATGCAGAAAGGGCAACCTAGATGAACATACAGGCTTTCAGTGTGGTACAGGCAGGGATGGGGTCCTTACTTGTCACTGAACGGGACAATGAAAGGGCAAGCTCAAACAGCGGCCTGTGGGTGAGGATGAAAGGGGGTGGCTCAGGGGGCTTTGGGATGGTTGGTTGCAAGGAAACCATGGAGACAGTGTTTTCTATCTCATACTCTCAGGGTCCCAGAGGAAGAAGCAGCAGCAGCAGCAGCAATGAGGACCTAGATGCACACTTGGTGTATGGCTTCTCCCAGCCTCCAGCCTCTAATAAACTCCACACCTACCTAGTCGATCCTTGAGCTCAGATGCAAGGAAGCCCTGCACCCCCTCCCAGCAGAGCTCATCTGAACTGACTGATGAGGAAGTCCCTCTGGAGGAGCCACTGTGGAGCCGTAGAGTTGGTAGGACCCAGGCATGAGAAGAAGAGGAAGTATGGAAAGACCGGCAAAAAGCACAGTTCAGAAAGTCAGGGCACAGAGTCATCAGCTGTGGTTCTCAAGACAACACCATTCAAGGTGTTGAAACACTGAACTCAGGACAACAAAACTGCAAAGTATTCTGAGGTTTTTTTTTTTTTTTTTTTTTTTTTTTTTTTTTTTTTTTTTTAATGAGGGTAGTATCTAAAAATAAAATGGCTGCACAGGGAGCTCTCTAGTGCACAGAGCTTTGAGAAGGGCTCATGTTCTCAAAAACAAAACAAAACAAAAAACCCAACAACTTTTGACATACTTTTAAAGTACATGCATTTGAATCTGGGCATGGTGGTGCATGCCTATAATTGCGTCACTGGGGAGGTGAAGCAGGAGGATTCAAGGTCATCCTAGCTCCACGGTGAGCCTGAGGCCAGCTTGAGCTTAATGATATCCTGTCTCAAAAAATCAAAATCAAAATCTAGTGAAGGTGTATAGATTTGTTTTTGTGTTTTGGGATGGGGCTCTCACTGCGTAGATCAGGCTGGCTTTGAACTTACAGAACTCAGCTTGCCTCTGCCTAGAGAGTTCTGGGGTTAAAGCTGTGGATTTGAATAGAGCAGTAGAGCAGAATGGCCGAGGCAAGAGTCTTTAGAATCAGACAGCGTTTAAATTCGCCTCTGCCACCTAGTAGCTCATGGAGACCTCATTTAACCTTGCTCGGCTCTCAGCTCTAAATCTGAAAAAAGATGAGGGTGATAGTATCCACGTCATGAGACAGTGAATACGATGACACAGGGAAAACCCCTGCTGCTGTGACTAGCATACGGCACATGGGAAGTGCCCGTTGCCAGCCAGTATTGCCTACCGGCAAACACATGAGGCACTCTCCCACAGAGGGAAGCTGCAGAAGAATGGGGGAGAGCCATGCAAGGTAGACTGAGGCAGGAGGCCTGACTCAAGTGACTCCCCGAGGCGCACCCATGGGTAAAGTCATCAGGGAGGAAGGCAGGTGTCACCCTAGAGCAGACAAGGCGTTGGTAGCGTTTGGTGGGAGAGCAAGGTGTGACTTGCTCATGTCAGTGCCAGCTCCCCCTGGTGACACGCTTTCAGGGCAGACCCAACTGATGCAGAACTGAAGGCTGCTGAAGATTGCTCCCACCACCATAAATAAGCTTCTACTTGTTTTATGAGATGGGCAAAATACAGCCGGCAGATGCCATGGTGAAGGCTTTGGTTAACAGGAACGACTCTGAAGAGTTGTGGGGAAATGGAGAGGGGTCAGGAGAGAGAGAGAGAGAGAGAGAGAGAGAGAGAGAGAGAGAGAGAGAGAGAGAGAGAGAGAGAGAGAAAGAACAAGTGGATTTGATCTACAAATGTTGGGAAAGAGTACATTTAGAAAGCACAGAGGTACGCATAATATCTAGGCCTTGCAAAGTTCTAGAAGGGTGGTTAAACATCATTATTGGGTTCTCCGCTTCAGCCTCGTAACCCCTGTTCTCAGTCTGGTAACCCCAGGGGGTCCCCGATGACAAATCATGCCTTGTCTGCAGCACACCGCCCTCCAATGGCTCCCATCTCACAAGAAAGAAGAGTCACATTCTTTACGGTGGCCTACAAGGCCCAAGCCTGCTGTGGCTATTCAGACCTCAGGCCTCATGGGCAGCCTTCCTCTCCACCTGCTGCTCTCCCATGCTAGTCGCGCTGCCCCTGGCTTCATTCTTGCTGTTCTCATGTCCTGAAACACTCATCCAAAGAAAAGGGAATCCCTCTCTCTCTCCAGTCTTTGCTCGACTGTCACTTCCCTAACGGGAGTTTTTATAACAACCTTAAAGCCCTCAGTTCCTATTCACTCCTGACATGTTTTTCCTCCTTTGTTCTCATTCTCATCAACGGATTGCACTTTTTTTTTCCTTATTTCTTTGTCCGTAACCTCATTTCTGAGAATAGTACCCACAGAGTCATGCTCATTAAATATTTGTTGTTTGGAACGGAGTAGACAGAGAGAACTCGCTAGCCTGCACGAGCCAACCATGCCAGCGTGTTCAGAGCCGAGCCAGGCCCTGAAGCCTGCAGCTTTTGGTGCAAAGACCAGCAAAGTGCCAATCGCCCTCTATGCTGGATCTACAGTCTCATGTTCTGTGATGCGGTAACCCAGACTGAGTGGGAGGAATGCTACACAACTAACTTCATCCTCCCTTGTGGCACAGCCCCTTGCCAAGTCTGCCCCGATAGGCCTATACCAGGGCCGTGCATCAGTGTGGGCTTTAAGACTCTTTGGGTGTTCTGAAGCTGCCCGGCGTCAGACATGTTTGCTTAATGGACCAGTGGGAGAGGTGGGAAGGCTGTAGCTTCAGGATGAGGGCACAGGAGGGTCTCACTGCCCGCCTTCGGGGTGGCGGCAACACACCTGACCCTGACTTGTCTAGCTTTATACCCTGTTAGTTAGAGGCAGCTCATCCCCATCATCTTGGCTTCTGGCTTTTCCAAGACACAGTGACCCTTCCATGTTCCCAATTAGCTGTCCCTGAAATATGGCATTTCTCTTTCCAAGAAGAAGAAGGCCTTTGGCTGCCTACCGTCAACTCCCCTCCTCACCCAGTTTAGTTCTCTGGAGGTAGCCAATCAGGAAATCCTCAGAGGGGCGGGGCTTCATTCCTAAGGACCTGGGCAGCTGGGTAGCTGCAGTGTAGCTCTCTTTCTCTCTCTCTCTCTCTCTCTCTCTCTCTCTCTCTCTCTCTCTCTCTGTGTGTGTATGGGCTGGGAGGTTGGGAGGTGGTGGGGAGGTGGGGTGTCAGGGTTCTGGCTCTTTGTGGCCAGGTGCTATCTCCCCAGGGGCTGACAAGTTCCCCTGCTTTTGTTTGTAACTGTGACAGAGGCACATCTCTCTGCAAGGTTTAACCCACTGCCATGCTCTTCTCTACCATCCAACCCGGGACCCCGGCTAACATGACAGTTTTCATCTAGAGCTTTTAAATCTAGCCCTGAGCCAGCTAGAGCTGCTGGGGTCACGTTTTAGGGTCTTCCCGCCCAGTCCAGGGCCTGAGCTGTATAAATCCTGCTTCAAAAAAACCAAACACAAACCAGAAGGTGGGGGGGTTGGCAGAGGCATGGAGTATGGGTGACTCTAGCTGTCCCAGGCTGGGATCCAGTGGTCCTGGCTGTAACACCAAGGCAGCATCTGCTTTCGAACCACACATGGGGAAACTCGGGGGGGCGGGGGGGCGGGCCGGCCATCTGCATTTAACCATCTCTGCTAAGGAGGTGGCAGCTTCTGAGAGCCCTGCTATGGGGGACGCTGGTGCCCACCTGTGTATGCATTTGCAGTCTTGGTGATGGCTTGGGTGTGTCCACCAAGTCGGCCACCCTGTTCTGTAACATTGGGAGAGCCCCAGGCTCCTGTGTGGATTTGATGACTCTCAGGCAACTCAGTCCTTTCAGCTGTCCGGTTGCCCAGTGGCTTCTTGCATCACCTGTTACTTGTCCCCCCCGCCCCTCCAGCAGGCCCCCTCCCCTGTGCTCTCATTTCTGTAGTCTCCAACAGATGTTCCTCTTCACTCCCAGGCAGCAGAAGTTCATCAGCTAAAAACAAAACAACCAAAGCAAACCAGGCTCATTATGAACTGTGGTGAAATGGCATGGGAGAGAGGCAGCAATCTCCTCGCCCACCACCACCTTCCCCTCCTCAGACCTGTAATCACCCATGCTCGCCCTGGCCTGTGAAGATAGCAGAGTTCTTACTGTCTTCATGATTTGCCATTAGCGATTCTCGGCATGATTGTGCCTCTTGGGCTTGTTAATTAGAAACAGGCTGGGAAGTGCATCCAATGCATTGGCATGTTAACTGCTTATCGGAGGAGAAAGAGGGACCAGGTCTGGGGATGGAAATTTCCACTCTCCCTGCCGCCTGCGCGGGCCTCCATTTGTTTTTTGTTTTTTTGTTTTTTCCTTGCCCACTCTGCTTCTCCTTGACTGTGTTGTGCTCTTCCTGGCTGGTGGTTTCGCCTCAATTCGTTTCTCTTCCCCACAATTCGTGTGATCCCTGCTTTGGGGGTGACTCTGTGTTTGGAGCAGAGACCCAGAGGCCAGAATCCAAAATGAAAAGGGAAAACTGGCGTGTCTCTCTCTTCCCCAAGCTCTTATGAAACCCCGCCCACACCCCTGTCACCTTCCGGGTCTGAAGGGTCCCCAGAGGTTTTCTTACACCAGCATGTAAAGGATTATGTCCCACCCATTCTTGTTGTTACTGTTTATTTTTTATTTTTTACAAAACAGGAGAAAAGAGTGAATTGGGTTGGGGACAGGTGACACATTTCTCCACAAAGGTACAAAACTGCCAATAGAAAGTCAACTTCAGAGCCCAGGCTATGGGATGAGGTGTCCTTGGACACCTCTCCCCAAATATTCTTCAGATCCAGCTGGGGACACTCCCACTTTGGGGCAGGCTCCCAAGACAGTAGAAGCCTCTTTCAGCCCTTGCCCAGGAGGGGGATGAGCAAGCAACTGAGACTGTACAAAGAGAGAGAAGAGGAAGGGGGCATATCCTGTGGGCCAAGGGCCTAGGGACACAGGCAGGGGACAGCCAAGCGGAGGCCCAGAAGCCTCTGGGGAGGTAGAGGCTCTAGGCAGAGAGTCCTTCCTGTTCCTTGGAGACACTCCTCAGAATCGTAGCTGAGGACCCCCCAGAAGGCAACAGCAACCATTTGCAGGCTACAAGAGCACCCCTAGGAGCTGCAGAGCATCCCCAGGAGCCGCAGAACTCCGTCTTTCCTGGCCAAGCTGCCAGGCCTCAAGCACGTGGCTCAGCGCCACTTTCCTGGCAGGCATCTGGCCCAGATCACTTCCCCTTTAGTGTAGAGCTGTCCTAGTTACTTCTCTACTGCTGAGACCTGGCGGCGCTTCAGGAATGTTGAGACAATGGTGGTGGCACTGTCCCCCCATCTGAACATCTGAGCTGCTTCCTCCCTGGATTCCAGGGCAGGACAAGGGGTGCAGACACTACTCGGACAGAGGGGGCGCTCCAGCCCCAGAAAGCCCAGGCTGGAAGGAGAGGCTTCTCACCCACCCCCTGCTTGGACTGGCCTCTGCCGAGGTGGGCTGCAAGCCCAGCTACCAGCAAGAGGACAGCGAAAGCCAGGATGGCTATGAGCCCAGGTCGGTCCCCCAGGGCTCTGTGGCAAGGAGAGGCCTCTTTAGTCCTGGCCCAAACACAAGCCAACTGGGTGTGGGCATCGGCAAAGGCCACCTGCAGGCAGGCCCAATACTCTGTGGCCGGAAGGAGGCGGGTGATGTTGTAGCGGTGGGTGCCTCGGGGCAGTCGAGCCAGAGCGGTGGCTTCGTGGTCCCGTGGGGAGGAGGCGCTAGACCAGGTGAGGTTGGTGGAGACTATGTTGGGTGGGGGCACCCAAAAC
Source organism: Acomys percivali (assembly GCA_907169655.1). Classification (NCBI taxonomy): domain Eukaryota; kingdom Metazoa; phylum Chordata; class Mammalia; order Rodentia; family Muridae; genus Acomys; species Acomys percivali. The sequence continues at coordinate 89,495,143 of OU015747.1, read as the reverse complement.
AGCAGGATGTGATATGGGTGTGTCTCCTGCACACGGAGCTCCAATCCTGGTCTCTTGTCCCTGCTTGGCTGGAAAGGAGCATGGCCAACCACAACACTGACTGTCTTAGTGTCGGCCCCTACCAGGTTCTGGGCCACACAGGTGTACAGCCCCGCCTCTTCCGCTGTCACCCTGCGCAACTCTAGGGTCCCCTCAGGGAACACCCGGTACCTCCTGCCCGCATGAGCAGGTGTCAGTCGGACTCCAGCTGGAGTGACCCAGTAGATCTCAGGCTCTGGCTCAGCCAGTGCCCGACAGTGAAGTACCATGCTATCTCCAGTGGCCACCTGCAGGCGGGAAGGAAAGCTTCGGGGAGAGATGAGAGGCAGGCAGTGGTCTGTCATCTCCCGGAAGGGCACCTCCCTGACTGGGAGGCGCTGGAGGTCTGGGGGCTCAGCGCACAGGGTGGACTGTGGCTCGATGAAACGGACGTGGGTGCCTGTGGCATTGGCCCAGCGGATGACACAGTCACAGCGGATGGGGTTGCCGTGGAGACCCACCTCCTGTAGGTTGGGCAAAGATTCCACTGTCTGCTGGTGCAAGGCACTGAGAGCGTTGTTGTTGAGCATAAGAGTCTCCATCTGGGGCAGGTGGTGAAAGGCGCGGGGATGGATGAAAGAAAGCCGTGGATTATTGGTGATGTCCAGCTTGGTCAGCTCGGGGAGATTTACTAGAGCGAGCTTGTCAATGGAGACCAGCTCCTCCATGTTGTTCAGTCCTAGTTCCTTGAGGTGCAGCATGTTGGCAAAGTCTCCCGGCCCTACCCGCTGCAGTGGGTTTTTGTTCAGGTCTAGGAACTTGAGCCCAGGCACCTGCTCCAATGCCCGCTTGGGTACCTGGGCCAGCTGATTGTCATAGAAAGAGAGGCTCTCCAGGCTCTGCAGTCCCTCCAGAGCGTAGTCTGAGATCTCCCGCAAGCTCATGCCTGCCAGCACCAGGCTGCGCAGGTTGGCCAGGGGCCGGAAGTTCATGTCCAAGATGGCATCCACCTTGTTGCCACCAATCATGAGGATCTCCAAGTTGGGCAGCATCTCGAACCAGTGGCTGTCGATGGTCCTAAGGAGGTTGGAGTTGAGGTGCAGTCGTAGCAGGTTGCCGAGGCCTTCAAAGGCCCTGGGGGCGATGCGGCACAGCTGGTTATGGTTGAGATAGAGCTCTTGCAGGCTGGTCAGCCCATCAAAGCTGTGATCCTCCAGCCGGCTCAGCTGGTTCTCTTCCAGATGTAGGCTCAGCAGCTGGGGCAGGGCCTGGAAATCACAGTCACGGGCATCTGAGAAGCTGTTCTGGGACAGGTCCAGCTCTGTGAGGTTGGCCAAGTAGGCAAGCTCCGTCTGGTCTATGCGGCTGATGCTGTTGCTCTGTAGTAGCAGGGTCTGGGTCCCCGAGGGGAGCCCTGGGGGCACTGCTGTCAGGAAGAGGTCATTGCAGTCCACGGTGGTGGCCTCTCGGTAGGATGAGCGGGGTGTGTACCAGGGCCGGATCTGGCAGGCACACTGATGAGGGCAGGGCACACGCCAAGGTACCACGGGCACTGCAGCGGTGGTGCCGGCTGCCCAAGATATCAAGAGGGCAGCCACGAGGAGCCTCATGGTGGAGCTGGAAGGCAGGGAAAAGTCCTGCTCTTCAAGACTTGCAGACTGAGGGTCAGCGGCCCTGCCAGGGCCTGGGGAACCGCCCTCTCAAGGCAGTCATTCTACATGGGGTGGGTGGGCATCGCTTCGTGCCCTCTGGGTGTGGGGCCTCATCTTTGTGCACTGGGCTGGGACTGCTCACTCATTTCCTCGTCGGTGGGGCAGCCCTGGAAGGAGACAACAGAGTTAGGGATGCAAGGAGCTGAGGGGTAGAATCTGTCCCTCTAGCTCCCCCGATGGACTCCATAAACCAGAGTGGTAGCCCAGGAGCTGGCCTGGATGGGAACCAGGCCTTCCAGACCCTGTTCTGCCCAAGGCTCCAGTGTCTTCTACACATTCTCAGGGAAGGAGTGACTCAGTCTTTGGGAGAAATCTTGGGATAACTCAGTGGTGTGGTGTGTGTGTGTGTCTGTCAGAGAGAGAGAAAGAGAGGGGGGGGGATAGTGGGGGGTGGCAGTGAGGGTTATAGTAGGTTATATGTACATGTCTGGGAGGGAAGGAAAATGGATGGGCTGAAATTGCCACCATTGGAGCCCAGATAAATGTAGAATAGATGTTCTGACCTTTCTTACTCTTCCCTCCTTGGCTCACTGGTTAAGTGAGATAAATGATAGTTTCTAGACATTTCTCTGGTGATGCAGGAGGAAGGAGGTAGTGGAGACAAACCCAGCTCTAATATACGGGATGGGTTTCCCAGAACTCTGGAATTGGGCAGTGGATCCAGGCGCCACATTCACATGGGCTGGGATGCTGGGGTGGTCCTACCCAGGGGTCTGCCTAGGCTCTCCTGGGTCGGCCTTGTGTATGGCCACTTTCCACCCTGAAGGCATGGGCCTTCATTTCTCAGTGGTCTGTCAGGGCTGCCCAGCAGATGTTTGGGGATCTAATTGGCTCAGCCCTGCAGGTGTAGTCTGGCCTGACCATTCCTGGTTTCTGTTGTTTCTATCCCATATTCTCCGCACAAACCCTTCAGGGTGCAGTCACCCTGACATGCCACCTCCCCTTTTGTCTCATTTCTCTCAGATGACTTCCACTTATTCTTCAAGGCTCAAGTTCAGTCACTTTTTACAGAGAGGTTCTCTTGGGCTGCAGAACTTCTTTGTGGGGGGGGGGGGCTCTTAGACAACACACAATAAGGCACAAGTGTCCACCTCTGGGGTAAGGGGCTGGTATTGTGCTGCCTCCTGCTTTCCAAGCCCTGACCAGATCATCTACAAAGCTTCCTCCGGCCAGAATCCTGCCCTCTCATTGCCATACCAATAACACAGGTGCTTACTGTAGGAATCCGTGCTCTTTGGGCCACTTCCCCAAGGATGTCTCCTCTACCCAGATCCCGACCACTGATGCTTCCTCCCTCCCGGGTACAGGAAATCAACCTGGCTTCTTTCTCAAAGCAGGCTGTACTGCCCTGAGGTACATCAAATCTTGGCTTAGAGCAGGAACCGGACACAAAACTGGGCCAGATTCTGAGTTCTGCTCTTTGGCCTGGCCAGACTCAGACTCAGGAGAGGTCAGATGTAGCAGCTCTTCAGTGACTGCTGTGTAGGACATGCTTCCGAAGACTCTGACCAGCTTGTTTCATATAGAACTGTCCTTAATAGGCCTGAGACGGAAGCAGTCACACCTCTGGTTTGTATAGGTCCAGAGGAACTCAAAGAACTAGGCTCAAGTCTCACGTCGGGAAGCAGCAGCCACAGTGAAAAAATGAGCCCCAGCCTGGAGGTTTCCGGTACTGTTTCCACAGCGCTGCTCTGCCCCAGGTCTGGTCCAGCCTGCTTTGAGCCTAGGGCTAAGGTGCACTGGCTGCCCTGAGGCAGGCTGGAGCCACTCCTGTCCTCTGGGTGAGATCTCCTTGCCAGGAAGCTGCAGGAAGCTCTCAGCAGTATTTACCAGCTTCTAGGCAGCACCTCTAACTGGCCACTTGGGGCTCTTTGCCTCATCATCCTGTTTCCTGGATGCTGGTAGGGGAGCAGTGGGGGCAGGGCACCCCTTCACGGAGCAGGAGAGCTGCGGGGGCCTGTGTACATCCCACTTTGCTCAGCAGCTATTTCTGAAGGTGGGAAAAACAACGGTGACTTGAAAGGCACAGAGGTTTGCGTAGGGGTATGTGTGCGCTGTCGCTTAGATCTCAGGGTAAACAAACACACGTGTGCACACATGCCTGCCTGCCTGCATACATGTTCGAAGGAAGCCTGGGGAAACAGCTGCCCCAGCTGTTAACTGGGGCTCACGGAAGTGGAAGGGGAGTTTGTGGTGTACTCTGTGGGTGGGGAAGATGCAGGAAAGAAGCTGAGATGCACCTGCCATTCGGATGGCTCTAAGTGCCGTGCTTCCAAACCAGATGCCAGGACACCAAACTTGGCTCTACCTCCTGCCCTAGGGTCTATGCCCCCTTCCCCCCAAGCATCTGTTGCTTTATATTTCCTTTATTTTCTTAAGGAAGACTGTCATGACACTGGAATGAACATGTCTCACATGTAGAGAGTTCTAGAAATGTTAGCTCCTCCTTTCCCGAGGGGTGCGTGTTTTTTCCAGGGCTGGGAGGTGCTCCTGCCACATAAGACCTCTTTTCATCCCCTCCCTCTCTCCCTCCCTGCTTCCCTCCATCCTTTCTTTCCTTCCTTTCTCTTACTATGTAGCCGAGGCTGTCCTTGAACTCAAGACCCCCTTCCACCTCCCAACTGCTCAAGAGTGCAGACATGCAACATTGTGCTCAGTGACCACAGGACTTCTAAAGGAACGATAGCCTTCTAGTCAGCAGACGATGCGGTGCAACAAGCTCCCACTCTACTAAGCCTAGCTCCTGGGAACCCAGTACTGCCTCCCACCCCCTGCAAGGTGGGGTGGTGGGCTGTGAGCTGGCAACATAGCCATCCAGCAAAGAATGCCAATGGATGAGGAAAACCCAGGACAGTTCCCAGCTGGAGAGGAAGGTGAGGCTGAGGAGATAGCAAGGGTTCCTCAGAGAGGACCCCCATGTGCCTCTGACCTTCAGATAAGACCTGAGTCCCTGGCTTCCCTCTCCTCCAACAACGCCTTTGTTCTGAGTACCAAGCCAGCATTCAACTGTGCTCAGGGCATTAAAGAACTACCAAAACCTACACAGTTCCGTGGCAGACATCCCCCCTGCTGGCCTTAATCTGTCTGTGTGGGCAGGAGCAGCGCTGGGCTAGGAGCAGGGCTGGCTTTAGGAGGAAGAGAGAGCTGAATCTGGGAGCCCATAGTGTGACAACTTCTCAGACAAGTCTTCCCTTGAGGGTGGGCACGTAGCCCCTCCTGGGATGGAGGCCAGAGCTGCCCATTCATTTGCCATCACTATTAAAGGCTGACGTGGCTCTACTCAGTCAAGCTGATTAGGGAGTTCTACAGGAGCTGCGGAGAAATTGAATTGACTGTTCTTTATAATGTCCCAGGTGACAAGGAGCCCATGAAGGTGTGTGTGTGTGCACATGCACACGTGCGCACACACGCACACGCACGCACACACGCACAAGCTCCCTGTCCACAGAGAGTCAAGCAAAGCAGAGTCCTTGTGGGTGAACATGAATAATAAAACATGCAGAACACGGGACATTAAGTTTCGTATTTCCACCAGCTCCATGTGTGAGCAATGAAAGGATTCTTTCATCTTGTCAGGGAGACAACTGAGGTTCAGAAAGGTTGCATCAGAGGTTACACAGATTTGGTTTGTTTCACTCTAATCTGCCCCACCAGCCCAGTCAACAGGGATCAATACTTGCTTGAGGGGAGCTGGCTTGGGACATTTGCCTTGGTTGTAGGTTTTTTCAGAGATGGACTTGGGTCCCCAGATGGGCCCACCAGACCCCCTACCTTGAGGCAGGATAGGCCTGGAACCACAGAGTCAAACAATGGCTGCTGCTGCACACAGACTTGACTCTGTCATCTGACTGTGCAGTGCATGCTGGAAAGTTCTGGAGTCATCCTCCAGGCCCCATGGCTGGTGGCTCCCTCCAAAGGCACACCATTAGCTTGGAAGGGCTTGCTCTACAAATCCAAATGGACCCGTTTCCAGTTGAATTTCCACCAGGAATCATCTTTGGACTTGGTAGAATGTACCAAATCGATCCTCCACTCTTTCTGCTAAGAAGGAAGACCCTTGGCAAAACCCTAAAGGAAGAGTTTGGGGGAGGACACTGCCTTCCCATCCATCCTTCTCTGTCCTTGTCCCCTGCAGCATGGAGGCGGAGTCTACTGGTTTATGCAAACTCCCACCCACCTTTACACTGTTCTCTGGTTCCTTCCCTAAACCCTGCCTAACCCTTGAGAGCAGATGCTTCCAGCAGGAGGCAAGCAGGCAGGCAGGCATCTACCAATTGCAGGGCCTAGGCCGTTTTGGTACCAGGTCCCCCTGAGCCGGCTGTTTTGGTACCAGGTCCCCCTGAGCCGTGGAGACAGATGGGCAGCATAATTGAGTGTAGCATTGATAAACTCCGGCCTCCTTAGCAGCAGATAAGCCCTGGGCCAGAGCAGCAGGGGGTGGGAGGGCAGCCTCCATCTGTACACGTGGCCTCCAGTTCTCCTGGAAGGTAAATAGGTCCATCACTCCCACCTTTCACTTAATCACACACAACCAGAGCTTCTGCACGGGAGAGCACGGCATTTATCTAAGTCTTCCAGAGTCGGAATTCCATAAATAACTTATGTGAAGGAGGGCGGGCAGTATGGAAGGGACTAGGCTTAGCCGTGGGGGTTTGAGCCTGGCTCTGCCACTCCCCATGTGACCTTGGGTGAGGTACCCCAGTTTCCTGAGCCTGAAGTGCTGCAGCTGTGGAAAGTGTGATGCCACACCTCTGTTCGCTCCCTTCCGGTCTCCTGTTACTGCTGCTGCTTCTCTGTTCATCTCTCTCTGCAATGCTTTTCCATCGCTGAGGTATAAGATACTGCATAGGCATGTGTACAACCCCAGACTCCACGAACTTGGGTGGATACCAGGTCAGCCACACCCAGCACTACATGTAACAATCCCAGCCCTCTAGAAGGTTCCCTCGAGCCCTTGCAACCCTACCCTGCTACCCACTGTCCTGACCTCTAGCCTCACCAGTCGTTTTTATCTTTAAGCCCAGCTTTCTTCTTTCTTTTCCATCGTCAGTTGATAACAAAGCCTTTGTACTTGGGCGATACCCAGAATGCCTGTTATTACTTCCAAGCGCTCCGGAGCCTCTCAGCACCCTTCTCGGGAGGCAAGGTGGGACTTCTTTTTTGTTCTTACACCTAGAAATAGGTCTATGTCTCAAGATCCCAGTTCTGTCTAAAATCCCCATGTATGGGCCTGGGTGTTCCATGTCCCTTGAGGAAGAAAGACAGCTTGGTGACCTCCTGGTACCCATGTATCTAGGTCTTCTCATCACAGAGTCCTGGGTCAGTAGACAAGAGGACACATGAAAGTTACCCTGAATTCTATTTTTTTTTTTTTTTTTTTTGCTTTTCGAGACAAGGTTTCTTTGTGCAGCCTTGGCTGTTCTGGACTCACTTTGTAGACCAGGCTGGTCTTGAATTCACAGCGATCCATCTGTCTCTGCCTCCTAAGTGCTGGGATTAAAGGCGTGCACCACCACGCCTGGCTACCCTGAACTCTTAACTCCCCCCTTGCCCCCACATACTTCTCTCTACCCGGCAGTCTCAGAGCCCCTCACATTCTTCATCTTGTCCCAAAGCCAACATCTCCTCTTGCCAACCTCCTACTGCTCCTTTGGCTGCATCTCTATCAGTTTCAGCACCATTCAGTGCCTAAGACTGGAAGTCACCCTTTGAACTGCTCCTCCCCCCTGGCAAATACCCCTTTTGTCTCTATTCCCAGTCTTGAGCCTTATGGTGGCCTCTTCGATCCTCTCCCATTAACAGTTCTGCTGTTCTGCCACACCCAACCTGTCACTGGCCCCAACACTGCAGGTTCTCATCACCTTGACCCTGATGCCCTCTGCTCCTTTAGGTCCCCGAACTCTTCTTCAACCGTAAGACCTATCCCAGACGCCATGTCAACACTAGGGAGTGTGGCATTCCCGAGGGCTCATGTGCCAGACTTCCCATATGCCAGTGACTCTCCCAACAATCCTATAGAGGAATTCTTCACAAGATTCTTAAATGAGAAACTGGCTGGGTGTGGTGGTGCAGGCCTTTAATCCCAGCACTCAAGAGGCAGAGTCAGGTGGATCACTGTGAATTCAAGGCCAGCCTGCTCTACAAAGTGAGTCCAGGACAGCCAGGGATACACAGAAAAACTCTGCCTCAAAAAGACAAAAAACACCCCCCCCCCAAAAAAAAGAAACTTAGGTTAGAGAAACTAAGGTGCAAGACTGAGGTCCCCCTCACAGGTGGTACATGAGTGGCCAGGTAGGCCTCACTCACAGGCCTGGTTATTTCTGGGGTTTTGGTGCCAGAGCTTAGCTGGCCTGTGGGGAGACACAATGGGGAAGTGAGGGCCTTTTGTTTAGCCTTGCTCTCTGCCTCCCTAGGGAATTTTAGAGGTCAAGGTTCTAGTAAAATTCCTTCATGGGTGGGAAGGGAAGGGTCTTATTGCTGGGCTGGAATCTCTACATTGCCAGCTTTCCTGGCTGGTCCAGGCAGAGGGTATCAGAGCTCCAGGCTGGGAAAGGAGCCTGCCTCGTTATTTCTTAATTACAATGGAGGGCGCCAGTAGGTAGCACGCAAAGTCATTTCTGTCTGATTGCACTGCACCAGAGCGAGCTGCAGGGGAGCAGGGCCAGCAAGCCTAGGCAGAGAGTGGCTCAGCCTGAGCCCAGCTCTTCTTGCAACTTGGCTTCTGCAAACCCACAGGGACTGCTTCTCTGACCAGAGCCTCTCTCCTGAGTTCTTGGGGTGCCCTGCACCCCTCCATGAGAGCCTGCCTGTTCTCCCAGAAGACTGAGGACTCTGCGGGAGCCTTGCTCAAGCTGCTCACTCTTTCAGGCTAGCACAGTAGGAACTCAGAACATTATCTGGACAATGACCAAGCCAGGCTAGGCCAGGCAGGGGATGTCTGTCTGTCTGTCTTAGAGACCAGAAGCCACAGGGACCAAGTGCCCAGAGACAAGGCTTTTTTGTGGCAGTTCCTTCTGCTTCCCCTCCTTTAAAACAGAACAAAACAAAACAAAACCAATGCCATCCTATAGCCTGTCTTTCTGTGGCCATTTTGCCTTCCTGGTGACTGCGGCTGGGTGAAAGTCACTTTATTCTCATTCAAGTTTCTGTCTGCCTTAACAGGATCTTACACCACCAGCCTTCCCCTTTCTGGAGCTTTCTCCAGATCCCTCTAGAAATTCAAGTGACTCCACTGGCCTCTGCTGTGAGGCCAGTAGCAGAAACACTGGTGTTGGAGGGGGCTCTGTGATTGAATCCTGTTCCTGCTTGGCTACGTGCTCTTGGCCGCCTCCTCTGTCAGATGGGGCAGAATGTGCCTCCTGGTGGAGACAGATGAATTCGTAGACATCATCTGGGGCTCCTTGAGTCCTTTCCCCTTTTCAGCAGCATCACCACCAGCAGCATCCTTGGCTGGGCTATTCCTTGACTGTTAGATTCCCTATGTTTTAGGAGGTAGAGACCTCTTCTAAGTCACTAAAAGTACTCCCTGGGGGCTTTGACAGGGGTCCTTGGCTCCATGTTTCAGGACAGCTCAAGGACACCACCCACCAGCAGATGACAGATACCTGACAAAATGCTTGCCCAATAGACGGGTCAGATGCACCCGGCAAGCAGCAACTCTGTCTCCAATGCTCCCTGCTAGGGTCCAGAGGGGGTACTCCGAGGACATGGCTGACCCCACTCTACAGACATTCCACTGCCCCAGTCCCATGCCAGATGGTTAGTCTGGACTAGCTGCTGCCCAGGTGGAGGTGCCAGGCAGACTCAGCAGCCTTCCCTGGCTACCTTATGAGCCCGGGGCCCCAAGATGGCCCTTGGTCACAGGGAGCTAGGAACAGGGGGCCAAGGACGGGGAAGCAAGAGAGAGGGTTGCAAGCGATACTGTTTCCCACACCCATGCCCTTGCATGGTCAGGTCCTCACCTACAAGTCCTGTTCCCCACTGCACATCTAGAAAGTTCCTTCCTGTCTAAAGCCTCCAGTAATCAGGTCCCTCTGTGGAGCACTTCTGGATGAGCACCCTTTGCTTCTCTCACTCCCTACGAAGCCACAGCCTGCAATCCTGTGAGGCTCTTGCCTCCTCTCTGTGCACTGTTAGGGGGAGAGTCCCCAGCTGACAGGAAAGTAAGGAGAGCAAGGATTCTACCCTGCTTGTGAGGAGCTTTGGGTCTGCTGGCAGGAGGGAGGTGGGGTGACAGGGTGGAAGGCAGGGCGAACGCGGGGAGCAGGACAGTTAAACACGGAGAAAGGCTAAACCCTTTCTAACGGAAAAGGAAAATGAAATCAGAATGAAAATTGATGAGGCGGGGAGAAGAGGAGACTTGTTTCATCAGCAGGTTTACCAGATGAAGCCGGAGATAAATCAGGCCGGTGAAGGAGGCCTGGGCTCGAAGGCGGAAGCCTTCCCTCTGGCAGCTGTGGCAAGCAGGCTGGGAGAAAAATGGCTGCAGCTGAGGCCCTCAGTGGGCGATGCTCTTTCTCCCTTTCCCCCTCACTGCAGTGAGACAGCCTGCCAGTCGGTCCTCCGTACCCTTCCAGATGGTCCCTGCCCATCCTCCCACTCAGTCCTTCTTCTTTGGTCCTCTGTGCCCCATAGGCCTCACTGGTGACCTCCACAGCTCGGCTCTTTCCTGCTCTCCTGTACATCACCTGGACTGCCCTGCAGCCACTGGGGAGACAGCGGAGAGCAGGCCGTGGGGATTGGTGGGAGGCAGTGCAGCCCAGGCCATGGCTGGGAGTAGGTTTCTGATCACGGCCTCATCCCTCCTCCGGCCTAGTGTGCCCTGAGGTGTCAGGAACAGCAATGCTGAGAAAGTTCTCAGGAATGCAGATTCTCAGGCCCACCCGGCCCTCCAGGGTCAGAGACCGAGGCTGGGGCCTCGAAACCCATGTTTGAGCTGAGCTGGATGGCTTCTGACGTCCAACTCTATAAGCACAGAGAAAGTTTCAAAGAACATGAGTAAAGGTCTCGGGGTATGTTGGGTACTTCACATATGAGAGTAGCGAGGGACGCAGTGCGCAGGGAGGGCAGGTGGGGTTTCTCAGGTTGAGAACAAAATAAAGGAAAGCTGTCTATGGACTATAAAGTTGTTGCAGGGGGGCAGCAGGCCTCGAGTGTGGGGAAGGGCCCTGTCCCACCACATGTAGGAAGCTGGACAAGCATTCAGAGGAAATATGCTAAAAATTAAGTATGTGGGGGGCTAGTTTTGTATCAACATGACACCGACTAGAGTCATTTGAGAAAGAAGGAGTTACAGTGGAGAAAAGGTCGTGGCCAGATTGGCAATTGATGTGATGGCTTAGCTCACTGTGGTCACTGCCACCCCTGGGCCGGGGGGTCCTGGGTTCTGTAAGAAAGCAGGCTGAGCGAGCCATGAGGTGCCATGGCCTCTGCCACCCCCTTGTTCCTGCCTTGACTTCCTTTGGTGATGGACAGTAGGCAGAAAGCGTAAGAGGAAATAAACCTTTCCCTCACCAGGTTGCTTACAGTTATGATGTTTTACCGCAGCGACAGAAACCATATCTAAGACAGTGAGATTGTCAGTCTCCCTGGGGTGGGAGGGCCAAGCTCCTAGAGGGAGTCTGGACCAAGAGGTACAGAAGAGTAGAAGACATTCAACATTCAACAATACAGGAGGCGCCGGAAGCAGAAGCCCAGGAGAAAGCTGTAGGAGGAAGTGAACGTGAAGGAGCGGTCACCTGTGGCCTGCAAGTGGACTGGGTAAAGAGCGCTGCAGGCCAGGGTTAGCACGGTCTGGACACGATCCTGCAGGCCGAGTGTAGTCACGGGACCTGCGGAGGCCATCGCCACTCCAGTCATGGTTAACAACAGTCCTCCGAAGCAGCCCCACCTTGCGACTGATGGTCCACCATCCCTGCCCTCCTATGAAGCCGTGGCCTGAATGTGTGGTCCAGATTCTTGCACTAGAAACACCATTCCCCCCCCCCCAAGCATGGTGGCGCACGCCTTTAATCCCAGCATCCGGGTCACAGATCTCTGAGTTCTAGGCTAGCCTGGTCTGCAGAGTGAGTTAGTTCCAGGACAGCCAGAGCTACACAGAGAAACCCCATCTCAAAAAGGCAAAATAAGAGAAGGAAACACAACCCCCAATGGCCCAGTGATGGGAGGTGGTTCAGTCACAAGGGCTCAGCCTTCCACGATGGACACAGGATATTTTGAAAGGTGTGAGAGAGGGAGTTTTGTCTTTTTCTTTCAGTCTGCTCCCCCCCCCCGCCACCCCTCCCCCACCTCGTCCCCCTCCCAACCCCCGTGGCGATACTGTATTCCTCAGAGGGCCCAGAATTCAAAAACCTATCTTGGAAGCAGACAGCAGGCCTCGCCGGATGCTGATGATACCTCAATCTTGAACGTCTTGGCCTCTGAAATTGTGAGGAACAAATGTCTAGTCCTTACAAATGCCTAATCTCTGGTGCTCTCTTCAAGCCACAAGGAAGATACATTCGATAGCCACAGGTGCCACCGCCCCTGTTTTAGTGGGAAGAGAGTCAGGTGACACGCTCAAGTTCACCCAGCAGTAGAAGGCACAGTGTGCTTCCAGTCCAGCCTCGGTTTCCCCTGTGGGTGGGCGGGCGATGGTAATGGTGGCCACTGAGACGGCCTGATGGTGATCCAGGCCTTGGCTCTCTGACAGGAGTGACTGCCTGTGTGCTCCTGAGGCCACCGCAATGAGGGAATGATGAACTCTACTGCGACATGAGAGGACGTGTGCCTGGCCCAAGTGAACTCCAGGCATGTAAAACCTGTGCTCTGGGATCCGAGCTTTCTCGATCCTCCTGCCACACTCTCCAGTTCTCCTCCACCCCAGAATGCAATCGGCGAGATTTCCAGCTGGCTTCCTTTGGGTCTAGGCCAATGCAAGAAAAGGAAGCTGGCCTCTGGCCTAACCTTACAGGCCTTCCTCAAGGAGTAGCCTTCCCCTACCCTGGCAAGCTACTCCTTCGTACCTGTGCGGCCTCACAGCCCAGCACGCCAGGCGGGCTGACGGCTCTCAAACCCTGAGTCTGTGATCAATACCAGGCATAATTCAGTGACTGCAGCAAGTACAAAGGAGTGGAGGTTAAATCAATATTTAGAAGCTTCAAAATTAAACTAATTAAGAGCAAGCCTTAATGATTTTTTACTGTCTGGGAATAAAAAAAGACGAAAAGCCCGCCTATATTTCATGATTCCACTTTTGTAGCTGGTAGTAATTTGGAAGAAGGGCACCTTGTCTGTGGAGATGGAAGATGGGAGAAGCTGGAACATCCAGGAGGCAGGGAACACAGTGCAAGGCCTGCGGTCAGGGATGCCATTTGCTGCATGGTGTCCCCCCAAAAGATATAGTGAACTCCCATTTTGGGTACCCTTCTTAGAAAATAGGGTCTTCATAGATGTAATTAAGCAAAGATGAGTTCGTCAGGGAATATCCCAATCTAATATGACCGATGTCCCAGAAGAGGAGGAAAATGCCACACGAGGCAGCTACTCAGGGAGAAGGGACAGGATGCAGCTTCAAGCAAAGGGATGTGCCTTGCTTGCCACTGATTCTGTCATCAGAGGCCAGCAGAGGCGAAGGTGGGCTCCTCTGGCTGACAACTTGAATCTGAGCTTCAGCCTCCGGAGCTGAGACAATGTGTTCGTGCCGTTAGAAGGGACGTGAGTTTTCAGTGCATTAAAATGGTGGTTTTAGGAATAGCTTCCTAAATCCTAAATCCAAATCCAGGGATTTGGGTTCTTATTCTAACTCTGCCCCTTAGGAACCATGCCAGCTAGGGTGAGATGCTCAGCCTCCATGACCTCCTCTGACAAAATGGGGCTAAGACTTCACTCTTGTTTAAAGATCTAAAGCGTGAGGGCAAACACGCACCGTAAGCTGTAGTGCTAGCTCCGTTCCTCCCAGGTGCTGCCCTGAAGCTGGGAACAGACTCCGCTGTCAGATGATGAGCCTGGTCCTATGCCCATTCTACAGATCCAACCAGATCACAGGGGCATGTTCACTGTGTCCCTAGAGATGCTATGACCACAAAAGGGGTTTCTGTTGTCATTTTTAGTGGGGTTTTACTTACTGCAAGCTGATCTTTTCTAATCCATAAAAGGGAAGGATTGGATGATGTCACCTAAAAATAAATGTGCTATCATATACATGCATATATACGCACATGTATGTATGTATATAGGATGGTTTACACCTGTAATCTCAGCATTACATTTGGAAGCTGAAGCAGAAGAACTGCTTCGAGTTTTAGTTCAAGGTCAGCCTGGGCTACTTACTGAGATGCCATCTTAGAAGAAAAAAATGGTGTGGCACTGTTTGTGACGGTACACATCTGTAATTAAAGCGCTCAGAAAGTGGAGGTAGTGGGATCAGTGTCATACACCACTACAAAATAAATTTGAGGCTAGCCTGGGCTACACAAGACCCTATCTCAAACAAACAAAAAAATCAAACCCCAAACCAAACCCCCATAATATCTGTGCAGTCCCATCTTGTTCTCATCATCACATTTCCCCCCGGAAGCCTGGTAGGATCAATTCTGAGGGATGCTGGTGCTGGTGTTGATTGACAAGGTTTCTGGAATGTTCTTGCTGGCTCTGGCCCTGATGGCTTGGTTAAAGAAGGGAGCCGGGAGCAATTTCCCTTTATTCTCCTTACAGCGTATGGAGTATGAAGGGACCAGGAATAAAATTCCAGAAATAAATTTTATCCCAGAAATAAAATTCTGTTCTCAAGAGCCGCTTGAAACCCCATGCTCACTTTCAGCAAATGTTCCTAGTGGCTCACCGTACTCATCAGTGCTCTGTTCCCCGAGTGTGATGCAACAGGGATGCTGCTCTGTGGAAGCCGCCTCTGAGGCTCTGTGGGAGAGGGTTTTCAGGTGGTCTCAGACGTTTAGAAGAAACTGCAGCTTGTAGCAGTGGGAATTTTAAATGGGGTCCTAGGGAGCCTGCCTTCCTGCCACTGTGCTGGCTGCCATTCCTCTCAGATGGGCATCACTAGAGCAAACGAGAGTGTGTTGGTATCTCACGCTCACAGGGACCAGCGACAGCACGCCGTGACAGCTACCACCATTTCATCACAATGCTACCACGTGAGATTTACCCCTATGCCATCACTGCAGAGTTGGTGTCCACCACCCCCCTGCTCCCCTCGCTATTAATACCCATGCCTGCCATTTATGTCCTTCTCAGCTTTGGTGATCAGTGCCCCCCTCCCTCCCTCCGGCCCCCCCCTCTCTGTCATCACCACCTCTTTGAATAACCTCTGCTGGCATCCTTGTCTTCATCTGCCATCACCACTCTGTGGTTCCCAAGACCCCGGTCACCATAAGAACGTGGGAATGCCTCACAGCTATGATGTGTACAAACTCCAGAACAGACCCAGATTCTGCCATTGGCAAAGACATGCGAGACAGTAAAGTTCCAATAGTGAGAAGAGGAAGGCACAGAAGTCCATAGAGAGAAGTGTGGTCCATGGGCATGCCCAGAGCCAGAGGAGCAGGCGTGGTACGGGCAGGGAGAGGAGGGGCGGGCCAGATGCCAGGAGTGCTCTGTTTTCCATCTACCGGACAGGAAGGGGACACCCGTCGCCCCCTGTCATGTGTGTTTGTTCAGCTCTTGCTATAGCAGAGAACTGTGAAGCGATCCGCATGGTGTGGTGGTGGGTAGTCACAACCCCCACGTTAGGGAAGCTGAGGCAGCGGGGGGGGGGTCTCCCCGCCTCCTCACCAGTTTCTCTCCAAGAAAGCATCTCACTAGATATCCCTGATTGGTCTGAGACTCTCTATGTAGACCAGGCTGGCCTCGAACTCACAGAGATCAGCCTGCCTCTGATTCCCTTGTGCTGGGATTAAAGGCCTGTGTGCTCCCACTGCCAGCCAGTGTCTTTTAAGTTACCCTGATACCTAAAGTCTATATGCTCTAGCCCAATTATAACAGTTTCCGAGGGGAGGATCCAACTACGGCATCTAAACAGAACTTCCTGGGATTTCTTTGTGTAAACGTTTTTATAAGAGTAAAACAACAAATCAGCTCCCCTCCCCTTAACACTTAAACTCCAGAGTTCCAGGGAGCAGTGCACTGATGTCCACAACTTTGTCTGAAATGCACCAGAAAACAAGATGGACATTGAATATACAGAGCTGGTGGTGTCAATGGTGAAACCAGGTGGTGAAACAGGAGTACATCACCAAGAGTCCTCCAACCCTGGTATCTGCTGGAAACTGTTCATAGTAAGTTTTTCCAGGGAAGGGTGTGGAGGATTCCTGATTGCTTTACTGCAAAGCTAGGGCTGGGAGCCACGCCTTCAAGAGAAAACAGGTGTGTCTCTTGCACCTCTGCGCGTGAGTGAAAGAGCAAAGCTGGTTTCTCATCCAGCCAGGCAGACTCTGAGCAGAGTTTTGAGGTTCTGCTGAGTGGGCCCAGATGAACCTGCACAGGATACCAGGGAAGGTGCAGGGGGCTGCGTGGGAGACGCTGCTGTGGCCCCATAGGGCTGCCTCTGTGGGCCAGGGCTGGTAGTGGTTCTGCTCTGTGCACACACACAGCCCTCCCTGCCCCACCCCCACCCCCCCTCCCCCCTCCCCCCTGCTTCCCTCTCCCCACCCCTCAACCTTCAAGTCCTAAAGCCCAGTTTAGCATTCCCAGCAAGGAGTCAGCTCCCTCCTAGGAAAGACAGCTTCCTAGCTGACTAAACACAGTGTGTGGGGAGTAGGACGAGGGGCTGGGGGTGGCGCTTTGGGCGCCATGGTGAGGGGCTGGGAGGATGCCACCAGCTCCTCCACAGCCTGCCCTGAGCCTGCCCTGGTGCGAATACCATAGCAACACCCTGCTCTTGAAACACGGGAGTTTGTGCTGCCATTGCAGAGCAGAATTAGGCAATTTAATTAAGGAGCTGGCAACAGACAAACTTTGTGAGTTAAAGGCATTTTATTAAATCCCATTGTATTATGCAGCTTGGCTCCCGCAGGGGCCGTGGAACTGGGAGAAGACGGAGAATTCGCTGGGGGTTTCTTTTCCCTCCCTTGCTGCCTCTGGTCTAGCTTCGAGAAAGCAAATGCGGGGGATCCGACTGCGACTGCCTGGTCTCCCACCCTTGGTCCCAAGGCAGTAGTGTGGGGAATACAGCCCAAGTGCCTCTACTCAGACTGTGGGTTCTGTTTCAGAGCCAGGGTCCAATCCAGGCTTCGGCGTCAGCAATGCAACTCTGAGCTAGATGGACCTTGGGGGCTCCAAGGCTTGAGCCTGGTGTATAGAGGCGAGTAAATAAGCCTTGACAACTACACGTCACTGAGAAGCCAACTCAGATTTGCCTGGTGGTGACATGGTCCCTGCGGTCTATGTGACTCCTAATCCACACGAAGCGGAGCAGAGTCCCCTGGCTGGCAATCTCAGCACGCCTCTGGGAGGTCTTCCTGTGTTAGCTAGCACAGGGGCATGGCTCAGTGCTGGCCAGTTTTGGAGGCCATTGGCTTTTAGGGCATAGAGCCTCCTCCCCAGGCAGTAAAACTTGTGAGAGGCCTTGAGAGAACCCTGCTTCCCAATGCAGAGCCCTGCTGCCCTTCTCTGAGCCTCCTGGTCATCGCATCATGGACGTGGGCCACCCAGCCACCTGGCTCCACACTCACACACCACGGCAACTTCCTGGAGGCCATTTCCTCAGCTCTAGAGTCCGGGAAGTAAC
The DNA here is from genome assembly GCA_907169655.1 of Acomys percivali. Taxonomy (NCBI): domain Eukaryota; kingdom Metazoa; phylum Chordata; class Mammalia; order Rodentia; family Muridae; genus Acomys; species Acomys percivali. The sequence continues at coordinate 89,477,695 of OU015747.1, read as the reverse complement.
GTATGAAATGGATGCCGCCAAGTTAGCAAAGTTCTCTGCCAGGCACTGGCCAACCACTGTCCCTGTAGATCCTCATAGCTCTGTTGCATCGTCTCCATCACGCAGACAAAGAAACGGGTGGCAAAAGAAGGTAAGCCTTGGCCTGAAGCCACACATCTAGAAAGGGCAAGAACCAGGGCTGCCAATAATATGTGATTACATATAGATAGACCCGTAGCTGTGGGTATGTATACACACCTACACACACGTGCATGGGACACAGGTATGCTAATAACTTCTTGTTTAAAGGGGGATTTAAAATTTTGTCTTATTTATTTTTTAGGTTTATTTATATATTTTATGTATATGGGTACTTTGTCTGTGTGTATATCTGTACACCAGAAGACCGCATTAGACAGCGGTGAGCCACCGGGTGGGTGCTGGGAATTGAACTCAGGACCTTCGGAAGGACAGTGAGTGCCCCTAACCACTGAGCCATCCCTCCAGCCCTGCTAATAACTTCTTTAGGGAGAACTCATGTACAATGAGCTCACGGTCACTTACTTTATTTCTTAGCTAGATTGGCCACTGTCCTAGCCTACTTGGACACAATCACTAAAATAACATAACTTGTGTAGTTGATAAACAACAGGATTGATTTCTTGGAGTTGGGTAGTCCAAGATGAAGGCGTCAGCAGATGGGGTTGAGGCGGGCGGGCCTGCTTCTGTGCTCAGGTGAAAGCTACCTTCTCACTGTGCTCGCACGTGGGAGAGCGGGGTCACACGGTTCTGGGGCTCTCCCACGAGCACTTATCCCATTCATGACCTAACTGTATCCAAAGGCCAACTCCTTACACTGGGCACGACTACCCAGGTGACAGCAGTACAGGACACCTTGGTGGAGCAATTTCTGTCCCCACCTTCTCCTCTCCTAGTATGCTAAAGAGCTGCAGCTCTGGGGCCTGGCTACAAGGCCTTCTCGCCTCCCCTCTCCCCTACCTCTGAGACCTTGGGGCTTTCACCTGGTTACTCCTTTGTTCCACAGCTTTGGCCACCAAAGCGGCATCCTGAGCAGTCTCCAGGTGAACAGACGGGACAGGGAAGACAGAGCTGCCACAGAGGGAAGGCAAGTGGCTGAGTGGGAGGGAGCCAGTCCCACAGCATTACACAGGTTGTCCCAGAAAACAGTGGCAGTGAAAAATCTGGCTTGTGTGGAAATCCAGACCATGGACGATCTTACCAAGCTGCCATTTCCTTGTCTATAAAGTGAGTATCGACCTTGAATGCTCACAGGTGCCACTTATTAAAAGCTTACAGTATATTGAGCCTTTATAAAGTTTGAAAAGAATATTTTTTAAAAGATTTACTGTGTGTGTGTGTGTGTGTGTGTGTGTGTGTGTGTGCGCGCGCGTGTGTTCTCTGAGCCAGAAGAGGGCACTAGGTCTCCTGGAGTTACACCATCCATCATGGCTGCTGATGTGGGTGGTGCCAACCTGTTTTCTCAGGGAATGAACAGGGGATTGTCCTCCCAGTAATAATGATTAAAATCCTAATGAGGAACATCCTACAGCTTCTATGTCTTGCCTCCAGAGCTCAAAACTCTGGGCAATTAACCAACCACCTGGCTGCCAGCCACACAGCAGGGTCCAGAAAGGCTTAGGTATGACCAGACTGTCTCCTCCAGTTAGGAGAGAAGTGCAGGTGCCCAGGGACCAGCCTTAGAAGATGCCTTTGAGTGCCATAGGCACAGCTGGAAAAGGCTCCTGGGTGCCCACTTCCTGTGGATCTGGTACTATCTATACCCAGGATGATCCAGCTAGGAGGAAGGTGTTAGTTCAACCGGAAGACACCCCCTCCCAGAGCTTTCCAGCTGTCTCTGCTCAAGTAAGACTGCCAGTGTTTCCGTAGACAGTGGGGAATCATATCCTGCAGGGCTAGCCCCTGCAGGGGACAGCTGATGGCTTTCTCTGGTCTCAGCCAGGAGTCATTACACATGGAATGCCTGGTTTAAACAACTGATTAGGTGGCTTTATTAGAGATGCACGTGCTTCCCAGCAGGGACTGATGGAAACTTCCCAGACCACAGCACCAGTCGCTCTCCGGAGAGCCTCTTCTGGGGAAGCCTTCAGCCTTCCTCCAAGCCGGTGTCCAGAAGAGCTCTAACCTGGTCAGGTTGTCAGCCATGGAGCCCACGGCTGACTACCGGATGCCTGCCCACACCTTGACAAATACAAGGACCCTGAGCCCCGCTGGCTGCTGGACTTGCTGGGGTGTCACATTTTCTTCACCTCCGGGAACTTCAGGGGACACGGAAGATTGATGTCATGGTAAATTTGCCCCACCTGAAAAGCTCCAGTTACTCAAATGCTTTCTGAGTTTGGGAGCCCGTGGTGTGGATTCCAGGTCAGGCCAGGGCTAGGAGGATATTTTGGGAAGCCTCAGGGTTCAGTTATGAGGAGCTTTTTGGCTCTGTCCCTTACTGCTGCTCCCAGCTTGATTCAGGGTGCTGGCAAGCCTCTTGCCAAGGCTGCAGCTCCTTCTACCTGCTGGAGGAGGGGCCTGAGTGAAGATGAGGCTGGGGCGGCTTATAGACGCCTGTGTGGGGGCAGAGCGCTGGCCTTCTCTCCTACACAGGCAGTGATGGAGTGCCTTCCTCTGCCTCATCTCCCCCCTCCCCCGCTGTGACAGCTCCATATCTACCGGTCCCTGTCACCACGCTGACAGCCATTAATGATGAAAACAGCCCCAGTGTCATATAAATTCTCCCAGAATCCTAGAGGCTGGAAAGAGATCGGGGTTGGGAAGCTAGCTGGGAACCAAATGCTTTCCACTGCACAGCAAAAGAGAAGAATGAACCCTCCAAAACATTAAAGACTTGAGTTCAAATCCCGCCCTGGTACCTTTCTAGCTCTTGAACAAATTACTTAGCCCTTCTGTGTATTCATTTCTAGATCGTAAAATGAGAACAGCACCCCGTACTGTTGTCTTGAGTGATAGATAGGATCATGACAGGGAATTAGGCACAAGGCGGGTGTTCAACAGGGGCGTCCCCTTCCCCAGTCAGCACGGGCAGCGACACAGGATAACTATCGGTTAGGTCTCAAACCCGGGACAAACTGAGGCCTCCCTCAGCTACACCAGTGCCTGCTCTGGAGATATCCCAGCGGGCGTACCCCACTGCCTACCTTAAACTCTGCAGTCCAGGCACTGGGCTAGGCCTTTCCCCCAAGTGTCTGTTCCCTATGTAACAGCCATTTGGGCTATGCCAGGTTTCCTGGCGTCTTTGCCTCTTGACCGCTGCTCCGGGTTCCCACTCTCCTGGCCTCGTGGCTTCTGGCTCACCCTGGCCCCCAGCTCCTTACATGGACCCATTCGGTCTGCCGGTCTTGTTCACACTGAACTCTTCCAGAAGCCTCTGGCTCCGCTCTCCCTCATACCTACAATAAACGTTCTCCTTCACCCATACCTAGACGTGTCATGTTCTCCTTTTTTTCCTTTCATGATCATTCATTCAGTTACACCGGTGCAGTATGACGGATTGGGGGGGGGGCTGTGGGAGTGGCCACTTGAGTCAGAGGTACTCTCCCTGTGTTTCTGGCTGGAGTCTACCAGTTCTCATGGCTTCACCATGAAGCTGCCCCGAAGCCACTCCCCGACATCCCACAGCAGCCATCTGGGCCTCCCTTCTGTGTCTCTCTTCTCTTCCCTCTGTCCTCATGAGAGTTGCTAATCTCCTTGGTGACTAGGGCAGATCCTCCTCCAATCCTGCTACCACCTCCGTCCCTTGTACTCATAGGATCTGGAGCTGTCCTTTGTGCTTCCAAGTCTTTAAATCTGTCCTTCTGGAATTTTCTCCTCTGCTGGGGAATTATTAGTTATTTGGCTCTCATCATCTCCCCTGACATACTTTCTGCTGCCATAGCACTGGCCCGGCCTTAGCGGCTTGCCTCCCCTCAGGCTGAGCTCCTCAGAGCAGGGGCCTGGGCACATGCTCAGTGTTCACCTGTTTGTGTTAGGTGGGATAGACTATGGGGGTCCCCTTTGACGGAAGCTTCTTGTGAAGAGGGCAGTTCCTTTTCCACTTGGTCCTTAGCAGAGCAGGCCTGGCCCTGTGTATAGACAAGGCCAGGCCCCATCAGTCGGACGTGCAGCCACATTGAGTCTGCTCTTCTCTACGCAAAGCCAATGCAGAGAGCCACCATCAGCCCAGGTACCTTCTCCGCCTTGTACCTGCACAGTGAGAGGGAAAGGACAAAGAGGGCCCAGGGAAGGGACGCACAAGCTTGAGAACTCAGCCACGTCTACCTCTGAGGCTGATACCCTGCAGTTATTAGATCAATGAAGAAACCAAAGCGACTTCCTGGCCAGGGGCCACCGGAGAAGCTACACAGCTAAAATTGGAGCCAGACTGGTCTAGCCTTGAAGTAAGAGTTCTTTCCTAAGCTGCTTCCTTCTGCGCGAATTGCCACACGGTCCCCAGAGGAGTCGGGGAAAGGCTCAGACTGAAAAACTGTTATCTCTGTGGTTTGAGTTCTTGACTTCTCCCCTTCACTGAGCACAAATGATAGGTATATGAATGTACGAATTTGTGGGTTGGTAGGTGATGGATGGGTAGGTGGATTTGTGGGTTGGTAGGCGATGGATGGGTAGGTGGGTTTGTGGGTTGGTAGGTGATGGATGGGTAGGTGGGTTTGTGGGTTGGTAGGTG
>OU015747.1:89433197-89450697 GCA_907169655.1 Acomys percivali | reverse complement strand
TTTCAAAACGTCCCTGGAGCAGTGACTGAGAGGCAAGATAGAGATGCAAGAGGGTGGGGGGTGAGGGGCCACAGCCATCGAGAAGGTGATCCCAGGGCTGGAGTCAGAGGAGAAGTGGCCTGAACTTGTGGGCAGCCATGGAGGAGGGGCAGTGAAGCGGCTGCTGGAGGGGAAGATGGGACCAGGCCACATACTGGACTTCAGGTGGTAAAGGAAGAATAGTTAATGAGCCCTGGTCCGTGGCTTGCAGAACAAGGCTGAGGTGGAACAAGGCTGAGGTGGTACAAGCCTGAGGTGGTACAGACCTGAGGTGGTACAGGCCTGAGGTGGTACAAGCCTGAGGTGGTACAAGCATGAGGTGGTACTGTTCCATTCACAAAATCAAGCCACACAATGGCAGGGGGTAGAAAGGGAGTGGAGAGTTAGGAAAGACAGGACTCTGGCTTAGACATGCCAAATTTGACATTTCCTGGCACATCCATCTTAATCACCTCCGCTGGTGGCTCTGAGGACACGGGGCAAAGATGAAGACACAGACTAAAGACTTGGGTGTCATCCTTGTGTGGATGTTAAGGGGCACTCTTCTGATGAAGTCCTGGCCTAGAGACAGTATCCTCAGCACGAAAACAGTAAGGCGGAGCCGAACATAAGGAACGCTAACACTTAAAGATGGAAGCGAGAAGCATGAGTCAGCAAAGATGAGTTTGGAGTAACCAGAAAAGCCAGGAATGTGGGGTAAGAGAAACCCAGAGGAAGGGAAGAGCCGAGAGTGAGGGAAATGCTTCTACAAACGAAACCTGTTCCCCTGCTTGAGCAGAGTGGAGGGCTGTTTCCCAGGGCTGGAGGAGGAAGCCATACCCAAGTGGGGCCGAGGGAGGTGTGGGCGGTGTGAAGTAGAGAGCACTGGTGAAGCCAAGTCTCTCAAGACGCTTGGCTGGAGTGGATGAAGACAGGGGGTGGGAGCAGCAACTGGGCCCGAGGAAGGACTGTGAGGTTGGTCTGAAGCCAGGAGAAACTATTGGAAGGCTCTAGAACCTACAGGAAGCACAGATCGAGGTGGCACCTTGTGGCCTTGCCTAAGACAGAGGGAGGAGCAGAGGGTGGTGAGAGGCAGTGTGCCTGAGGGTTTGGGAGGGACAAGCTGGGAAGTTCTGCCTGGAGACTGCTATTTCTCTATGAAGTGGGAGGTGAGGTCCTCAGCTGAGATCACTGACGGAGGCGGAGGTTTGGGGAGGAGGGTGTGAAACAGTCATTGGAGAGTCAGGACGGAGAGCCAGGGAATGTGATAGGAATACCAGGCACCCTTGAAGAACAAGTTGGGTTGGTGATATACCCATCTGCCTCTGTGTGTGTGTGTGTGTGTGTGTGTGTGTGTGTGTGTGTGTGCGCGCGCGCGCATGTTCCCAGGAGCTGTGACCTCAGGCAAAGATAACAGAACACTTGATCCAGAACTGGGACTTTGGGGCAATAAAAAGACAGGGTCAAGACAGCTTAGGATATTGGCAGGAAGACCCTTAACATGGACTTTGGAATCTTTCTGGATTCAGAGGAGGGAAAAAAAAGAAGGTCCAATGGAACCACAGTCCCAATGTTCAGGAATGATGCTGTGAGGGTTCTTGACCAGGAGGTGGTCATCAGAAAGCAGGGTACTCCTCTAGGTAACTTGCAAGTGATGGCCAGACGGAAAGGAGTTTCTGAAGGGCTGCTGAGGAGCCTGAGGTAAGTTGGACTGTCCACAGAGTCATTGATCTTGCCAGGTAACAGGGTTGGAGAGAGGAGGGTGAGCAGGAAGGTGGAAGGTAGCTACAGGGAGGGGAGAGTATGAGGGAGAAGGTGAGTGTGTGGGGAGAGTTACAGGAGGAGGAGTGTATAGAGAGAGGGGAAATGTGGGCCGATGCCGATGGCCTTCCTTCATAAGGAGACTGGTTAGCAAAGAGTCAAGGGGGCTGGGTGTGGCTAAGAGACTTAGAGAAACGGCATCCCTTTGCAGCAGATGTGTCCTGGGAACTAGACCAGGAAAACCAAGAAGGTCATGAAAAGCAGGCGACAGATGCAGCATGGAGCCAGACTTAGAAGCTTTACGTCTAGTTCCCACAGCGCTAAACACATGGTGTGACCTCAGGCAAGTCATTTTCCTTCCTTGCACCTTAAACGTCTCATAAATAAAAATAGGTCTCAGGAACTGGCTGAGGTCTGGCTTCCAGCCCAGGTTAGAAGTAACAGTATGATGTGTTCAGGTGGTAAGCCCATGGTTGCTGGATCAGCAGGAGGCCCCTCAGCCACTGTCACCTGGATATGAACTCCAGTGTGAACCTGAGTAGTAAGAACACCACTGGCTAGCTAGTCCCTGGGGCCCCCAGCAATCACTGCCATTACACCACAGCGGCTCCAATGTGCCTTCTCAGGGGTGGCTGCGGGAGGCCTCATAAAAGAACAGACACTTGCCACAGGCAGAAGCCCATCTGCTGGTAGAGAGAAAGCCAAGTGTCCTAGCTTCCCTTGCTTTTCCCATCTCCCATTCCTACAATAGCTGAAGGAGCTGTGACATCATCAGTTGACCAAGAGGGAGCAGGTGCTCCCTGCTCCTCTTTCAGCTAGCAGCTGGGGTGGTTCTCAATGACCCCTTTAGTGCCTCAGATGCTCTTAAAGGTCGAGGAATGACCACCCATTAGCTCCCCAACCCTAAGCCTTTCTCCTCCCCATCTCAGCTCTGAAAACACTCGCCCTTTCTGAGGAGTTGGACAGCATTATCTTCTTGCACAGCTTAGAGCCTTTACAAGTCAGGCCTTTCTCTGGGGGAGCCCCCCCACTTCTCAGGGAGCCACATAAGGACCATTTCCAGGGTGCCTGGATTTTGAGAGGCACTATGTGCTTGGAGAATGCACAAGTAAACTAGTCCCACCCTAATCACGGCACACCCGGAAAGAAACCTGCGTCTGGCTGGGTGCTTGTGCTCAGTAGGCTGGGTGCTTGTACTCAGTGGTAGACAGTCAATAAACATTTGCTGAATAAATGAAGGCATTTCAAATATTTAAAGAAGAAAACCTCACCAAGTCTACTGGAATTCCTTGTTATTGATTGAATCGCTCCTGCTTATTTCGGTAGATAATTAAAAGTGTTAAAAAAAAAATCCTCTAATATTTATCAGGGGCTAGCTATGCACCAAGAATTTTACAAATGTGAGCTGATTTTATTTCACAGTCTTGTGACCTGGACATGCTAGTCCCATTTTAGAAATAAGTGAATTGATGCTTAGAGAAGAGTTAAGAGCCCGTGTAAGACCATAGAGTAAGTAAGCAATGGCCACTGGATTTTAACCTAGATTAGGAGCTAAAGGCGGAGCTGTGTTCAGCATGCTGGCTGCCTCCCATGGCTTCACACCGGGGCAGTAGCATCTAGAGTGACAGGAGTGAAGGGGAAGCCATGAGAAGGAAGAGGTCAGTGGAGGCTCCCCACTGCCTGCCCCTTCCCCCTCCCCCTCCGCGGCCTTATCCCAGGGAAGCTGTGCAAACTTGGAGCTTTGGGGACATTTGCCTGAGCAGGGAAGGTTTGGACTCCCTCTTTGATGGCTGGGTTGTTCGCTCCCTGCATTGCCTCACATCTCACTGAGTATTGTACTCCTTAGTTCTCTGAACGCTCCAGAGGCATCGAAACAGCAAGGACCGAGGGCCTGTGGACACTGTCCTCACCCGTGTCCCATGAGGCCTAGAGACTCCTGGTCCCAGAAGGGACCGTTTATTCCAGAACCCGGGGAGCGGGGGGAGGGGGTGGGGGGGTGGGATCGGGGTGGGGGGCAGGCAGGAGAGTTCCAGAAGTTATGTGTGGTTTGAGATATGCCACAGCTGCACACAGCTGTAAGGTCTCCCACACCTGCTTGGAAGGTAAGCAGCTGGGTTCCACATCTGCCTGTCCATCTGTCTCCTTTGCAGGTCTGTGGGGGACAGCCTATGCTCTTCAAAGGGGAAGTCCTAGGCCTGAGGCAGCTTCCTTACTTGGACTTCTACTCTGAAGGGACTAAAAGGGTAGGGGAAGGAAGGCTTGTATCTCACTCTGAACCCCTCCCGACAGTCAAATCTCCAGCTCCTCCTCCCTGGCTCCCCTAAGCTCTGCTTGCCAAGCTCTGCAAATTACCACACATGCCAATAAGTCATTAGAAACCAGAACAGCAAATGTAGGGTTGCTATGGAGACCGACACCAGAAACTGGCAGCCCTAGGGGCTGGCCAATGGCTCAGGTATATTACGGGGAGAGCTGGGAGGGCTGAACTGCCTGACAGAGGCCAATAAGGTACTACACTGAGGTGCTTCTGGCCCTGCCTCCTTTCCCATTCTCAGGGCCCATGTGCTGCTCAGCTGCAGCTTGCTAGGGTGATGAATCTTGCTCTGTGGTTGGGAGGGTTTGCGGGGGGGGGCAGGGGGGGCAGGTGCAGAAGAGGTGGCTGTGATGAGGCCCAGCTGGCAGCCAGCCCCAGGGCAAGGAGCAATGCAGCCCTAAGCAGCCTGGGCTTGGTTACCTCTGCTTTGGGGAAACTAAGGCCCAGTGAGGGTCTAAAGGGAGGTTAGAACCCAAGCAGTACTGTTCTGAGTCTTACTTTACCTCTGCCAGGCACTTAACACAGCACCTTTTGTGGGTAATATGTGCGCACATTGCACACTGGGGAGTAGCAGAAAGAATTCATGGAAGCAGCCAGCATTTGACAAGATAAAAGCAAGCTCTGTGTTGGATGCCCAACCTGTTCAACAACTCAGTGTGACTTTCAACAAAGTCCCTTCTCCCTAGGCCTTTGCTTCACTGTCTGGAAGACATAGAGGTGGCACTTTAAACCTAGTGTGTTTCAACCCAGCTTTCAGACCTCAGGTTATGAAGCGATTGGCCCAGGGTCCCTGGGAGGTCAGCAGGAGGCTGAGCAGAGTTCTGGTCTACCTCGCTCTACTTGCCTTATTTATTATAGGCACAGAGGTCTGACTGGAATGGATTTCACTGAATTAAAAATCAAGGTATCTACAGGGTCATTCCTCTCTGGAGGCTCCAGGGGGACAGCTCATGCTGTTCTCTGCTTCCAGAACATGCCTGCCTTCCTTCCTTGGCCAAGGGCGCTAGCAATGACTGGTCAAGCCTCTCTCACGTGCACTGTTCCAACACTGACTCCTGCCCCTTTTTCACAGGACCCTGTCGTTACACAATACCCACCAGGATAATGCAGCACACTTCCTGCCTTGAAGGGCAATCAGCACCCTTCATTCTATTTACAACCTTACTGTCTCTTTTCTATGTAACAACATAGTCACAGTTCCGGGGACTAGGCTAATACAAAGGGCCCTCCCCCTGCCTACTACACACTCGCAGTTTTGAAATAAAGGCAAGAGGTCAGATTCTAAAAGCACGGGAAAGCACAAGGCCAGATGACTCTCAGTTATAACTTAAGCAAGACCTGGGCTCCTCTTCTCATCTCTTGGGGTTTCCTTCTGAGGAAACACAGGAAGTCGGGAACCTGTGTGTCCAGTGGAAATGTTGATAGGCTGTTTCGGGCTACACAGAGATGAGTCTCCACCCACCAGGAAATGGGACCCTAGTGAGGAGCAGATGAGGACCATTCTAAAGACCCGCCTTGCCTCTGCCCCATGTGTGCCTTGCCACTCTGATTACCCTGCAGTGTCTGTTCCTGTTCTTTTTTCCAGTTAAGGTCAGATGGAGCTGTGCGTGTAAATCAGGTGCAGGAGACACACCGATTCAGTGGGCCTGAAGCTGAGGTACCAGCCTCTTTTCCACACACCCTGACCTTCAAAAAACTGCACCCCAAGTCCAGACAGCCCAGTCTTGGCACCTTTCTGTGAGCACCTTGCCAGCCCCCTAGAGGTAATTTCTAGCACTGGCAAGTGAAAGTGCTTCCTCCTTGCCATGGGGGAGAGATGGTGACCCCCTATCTCTTTCTACCTGACCTTTGACCTCTGTCCTCATCTCAGCAGATACAGTCTGCCCAGGGCCTAAGACCTAGTGGGAAGGTGACACTCATGGCCTGGTGTCCTTAGATTTTGTTCAAATGGGTCATGGTGTTCTCAGCATCATTTCTTCCTTGGTATAAACCATTCCCACTTGTCATGTTTGAGGGAAGTCTGGGAAGGGAATGCATTGCAGAAGGGGAAAGCTGTTCACTGGAGGAGCGGCCCTGGGGAAAAGGAGGGGGGAAGGAACTAACATGTATTGAGCGTCTACTTTGTAGTAGGCACTTTACACAGATTAGACCATTTAATGTGGTGGCTGAGAACTAGCGCTGCCGGAGTCACAATGATGGGGGGGGGCTGCATTCTGGCTCCGTAGCTTGCCGGATTGTGTGTGGCCTCCGGCAAGTGACTTAAAGCTTTTCAGCTTTAGTTTCCTCAGCTGCAAAATGGGGTGGGGGGTGGGGCGGGAATGATGTCTACTTCCCAGCGCCCTGTGGATTAAATGAGATAAATGCAGTAAAGCCTTGGGCGCCGCATAAGCACGCACAAGTGTTCGCTATTATTACTAACAACCCGGGAAGTAGCTGTTATTAACCCAGACTTAACACAAGCCCAAGTTGAGGCTCAGAAAGGTCAAGCTAAAATGCCCAAGGGCAAACAGTTAGAAGATGGGGCTCTCACCAGTCTCCAGCCGACTCCACTTGTGAGTCTGTGAGCCACAAGGACTCAGCCCTGCGGCTGAAAGGACCTGAGGGGGGGGGCGGTTACAGTTTAAATCCTCCTTTCTTAGTTCTTAAGGGCCCAGAGCAGGAGAGGGGGCTGTTGAGTGAACAGTGGCAACCTTTTTATCTGTGTGAGTCCTGGGTTCTTTTCTTTGGCTGAGGGCCAAGGAGAGGTGCATTTTTGTTTATACTTGGATAGGTGAGGGAACCCCTCCCCCGACTCCAGTGGATTCTCTTACTCTCTGTCGTAGAGGTGAGCCCCCTCTCGCTCCAGGGAAGGCCCCCAACCTTCGGGGAAAGGGGCAGCCACTTCACTAACAGGACTGCCAGACAGCAGCTCAGGGGCACTGAGAAGATACAAGAGGAGAGCCTGGCTGCTGACTAGATAGTTACATGGAACCCAGGAGCATTTCAGAGCAGTGGGCCACAGATACCTAGTGGGTCAAGGACATCTATAGAATGCTACGAGGGATTCCAAGAACAGAAAAGAGAGCAGCTGGACTTGGGAGTGAGGCCAAAACCCCAGAGGACAGACTTCACTCCTAAAGGGCTATAGTCCTTCTCCCTGGAGGGGTTACAGACCACATTAGAGACACAGGTTATGCCTGGTGGTGGCGGCAGCACACGCCTTTAATCCAAGCACTTGGGAGGCAGAGGCAGGTAGATCTCTGTGAGTTCAAGGCCAGCCTGGTCTACAAAGTGAGTCCATGACAGCCAAGACTACCCAGAGAAACCCTGTCTCGAAAGGAAAAAAAAAACCACAAACAAACCAAAAAACAAACACAGGTTGCAGAGAAATGACTGTTCCAGGCACATCCTCCATGTGCTCCCTACTTCCCTGTCCTGGTACAAAGCTTGCCGATTTGCTCCTATCCCTAGTGTGACCCCCTGATCCTCCCCTCCCACTTGATCACCCTTCTCACCTCTCCAGGTATAGATTCTTGAACCCTCCCCCTCTGCAGAGTGGAACCCCACTTTGTTCTCCGGGCCCCAATCTGCCGCACCTCCCGAGGAAGCGTTCCCTGTGTACTCCCACACAGAGCGCACAGTTCTGATAACATTTATAGTCTAAATCACACAGTTTAGCACTTGGTTTTAAATACTGTCTGGTATTATTCCCTCATTATTTCAGAGTATGAATTCTGCCTCCCCAACTCATTGGAGCATCTCCCTAGCAGCAGAGACTAGGTCTTACACCTTTCTATGTTCTCCCCAAACCCACCCCCAGACTCTGCCCCCAACCCTGACTAAGTACCGTAAATAGGTGGGCACATACTCATTGGCCAAAAGAGTCTTGCTGACAAGAGAACGCTGGAATGCATAACCTAACCCCGGGGTTTCAAAAATCCAAATCCTGAAAGGTCTCCATCTCACCCAGGGGCAAGTCCTCAGGTAGAACTCTCGCTCCAGTCTGGCTTCTTGGGTATCCCCCAGCCTCAGCTTCGTTTCTCACCATGCACCACACTCTCACTAGCCTCTCCTTGGCCCCTTCTCCAGTATCCCAGGCCCCAGCCCTGCATCCCAGCTGTCAACAAGCTATTCCTTCTGCCCAGCACTCATTCACATCAGCTAGTCACTGTGGTCACCCTGAACAAACCTCAACCCCTGGCTCTCCCATAATACACCTTCTATTTAGTTTTCCTTGTTGTATTTTTCTCCAGAGCACTTAACACTCTCTAATATGCCATTTACTTTCTAAGTTTACTTTGCTGTATCCCCAGACAGCAAAGGAAAAGCTCCTTAAGGGCAGAGCTCTCTGTTATTCCCTGCTGCCTGTACCCTTGGGGCGGGCACCGAGGCTTGATAAACACTGGCAAATGAAGAGGCACACCACCCACCCTGAGATGTTGTGGGTTCAGAGATGAGCTGTGGGCGGAGCCATTCCACAGATGCTGTGGGTTGTGGGAGATCATCATACCCCCTTTGTCTGGGCCACCCTGAGCATCAGGTTGAAGTGTCAACCTCTCTCCTTTCCCCTTCCTCTGGCACAGCTTTTAGCAGCTGCTCCACCTTCAGGGCATCGTGACCTTTGCCTTCACAAGCTAGACATTTTCACCCCTAGCTCTGAGCAGCCAGGAGCAGTGCTTCATAGGCGCAAACCTTCCTTGCCATTATTCTTCCTGCTTCCTTCTTCAGGGAAGGATTAGATAAGACAGACCCACTTCTCCTGGGGGACCCAAGCTGGCTGCTTCACAATCATTGCCCCCTTCTATCATGTCTTCTCGGAAGGAGCTGCCTCAAGAGATGCTTGTAAACAGAACTTGCCGCACTGGCTCCTCCCAGGACACTAAGCCTGCCGTGTTAGCAGCAGCCCACTGAGGCCCTACATACCTATCCTGCCTGACTCCTTTCACCTTCACTCCGGGAGCACTCCATTCTGCCGTCCTCCAGAGAGCCATGCTTTGGTTGGGCCCTCTGCTGTGTCCATGGACACTGGGTCAGGGTCAGCTTCTCAGAGGCCCTGGGTGCTCTGGCTGAGGCAGAAAGAAGCAGTGTTAGTGGTTTGGGGTTGTTTGTTTGTTGTTTTTTTGGGTTGCTCTGGCTGTCCTGGAACTCTTTCTGTAGAGCAGGCTGGCCTCAAACTCACAGATCTGCCTGCCTCTGCCTCCCCGAGCACTGGGATTAAAGGTGTGTGCCACCAACCGCCCTAGCAGTGTTAGACCTTAACTATGAGGTCCTGGGGGTTACAGATATGACTCATGGGTAGGGTGCTTGCTTAGCACGTGAAAGATCTTAGGTTCGATCCCTAGCACTGCCCAAAAATCAAACAACAAAAACAGGCTAACTATATTGAATATCACAACCTGTAGGGGCAGGAAGCCTCTGAAGTTCCCTAAAGAGGGAAGGTGCCCACTGATTTGGATAGGACAGGCATGGGGAACTTGTCACTGTAGGAAGAATCTAGCTAGGAACCGCGGCTCCTGGATACCTCTAGACCAAAAGCTGCTGATCCCTGTGTGTGTGTGTGGGGGGGGGGGGGGGGGGGGGGGGGGGGGGGCGGGGGGGGGGGGGGGGGGGGGGGGGGCACTGCTAGAACCCTGAAGACAGAGAAGAGTTAAACCCCTTCTCTTTTCCTGTCTCCTTGAGCAAGTCTGAGCCTCCACTGGTCCGTGTTTCAATTAGGACACGAGAAGCACCCCGCTAATGGGGTGTTTGGGGCCTAGTTGGACAACACGGGGAAGGCACTTTGCACGGTGTCTGGCACATGAGTGCTCAGCCAATGCTAGGCGCTGTAATGTGTGTCCTTACAAGTTGAGAGGTAGAAGCCGAGAAACCATTTTTTGCCCCCAGGAACTCTCCTGCCTGCTCTCCATGCTGGAACTTGCTTCAAGTCCATCAAACGCTGAACAGCAGGGAAGATGTGGGTGGAAGAAACACACAGAGACAAACTGAATTCTAAAGCAGACCTGGTTAAACTCACCTCCTACAAGGCAGCTTTCTAAGGCCAAGGCATCTTCCAGGTCTCCAGAAAGTACCAGAAGCCAGAGTACAGTAGCCAGAAGCTTTGGCTACAGCAGAATCTGGGCACAGATGGCTTAGGCATTGGGGGTGGGGTGGGGTGGGGGTGGGGCAAGGTCACACAACCAAACCCAACAAGGCCGCATCAGGCACCCCCTGCTTAGAAGCTTATCTTTTAGACCAAGGCATGTGGGGCTGTTCTGGGCAGCTAGCCAGTCCCATTAGAAGCCCAGCTCCTAGCACCAGGAACAAAACGGCTGAAGAGGCCCACTAAGTGGTGTTAGTGATGTCCGTAAAGGACAACACACACACGCTCCATGGTGCCTTTTCATATACAACTCCTGTGCCCCAGACATCCTCAGCACCACTGTCCCGAGGTCCCCCCACTTCTGCCAGCTGGCCCCCTTTCAGACCTTATCCCAAATGTCAAGTGCTCCAGAAAGTCTTTTTCTAGTCCATAGACATGAGTAGCCTCGGCCATTCAGCAGGACTATAGCACCGACTCTGTGCTAATAATAGCAACTTGCATAGGATTTACTATATTCCAGACACTGTTGTGGGCTCTTTGGCTCGTGCTCCTTCCTTTTACGAAGTAGGCACCATTATCATTTCAGTCATAGATGAAGAAACTGAGGTCAGAGAAGTGAGATGATTTTCCTAGAGTGTCCCAGGAACACATGGTGCAGCCTGGGTAGGTGTGCACCGTGCACCGTGCACACCCTTACTGTGAGCTCCCTGAGGGCAGAGACAATAGCCCCCGGTCTCTGCGCACAGTAGGTGCTTTAGGGAAAATGAGTTGACTGAACAAGGAAAGCCTGAGTGAGACAAACTCCATGCAGCTTCAGCCTGTGTGTAGCCTGGAGAGCGACGCCACTCAGGAAGTCTAAGACAGGCACCTTTCTGGTCTGAGGCCACCACACACTCCTGCAGGAGGACCTGTCTTGTTGTGGCTATTTTTTTTTTCCTCATGTCCCTGTGCTTGTTTGTAGTTGTCCTATGGGACTGTCTTCTTGCTGTTTGTGTCCCCGATGCCTGTCCCACTTCCACCGTTCACCATTGACCTTGTCCTGGCCTGAAGTCCTTGCAAACACCCAAGCGACTCACCGCCATTGCCTACCTCTGGGCTTTTGTGACAGTGAAGGCTTACCCGAGGATGGCAAGAGTAGGAAGAACCCTGACTCACTAGGCTTGCCACTGACGAGGCTCCGACACTGACCTCAGATGAACGCAGCAGTGTCCTCCTCACTCTTAACCCAGACAGAAGGTGGAGGCCTAGGGAAAGTGGCTGCCAGCTACAGCTCGTCACACTTGTAGGTCAAAAAAGTCCTCTGCCCTCCCTGCGTCCTCTGCAATGCCCTCACTCCTATAGGAAGCCTTCCTGGATCACGTGAGAAGGTTTACTCATGCAACCGTTCAGCAAATATAGTCTGTTTTCTAAGTGGAGAGACAAGACACACTCCTGGAAAGCTCGGGCAAACGTGAGCTTCGTTGCAACTGTAGAATTTAGCAGGTGCCCTAAACATCATAAGAGCCAAATGAACTGCAACAGTGGTTCCAAAACCACCGAAGGCAAGTGCTCCATTCTTTCTAGGCCCCAGACGAATGCAGGGACTGCGAGGCAGTCCTTTAGGACGACTGAATCGGAGGTTTCTCTTAAGCTCCTCACATAGCCTGGTGCAAAGCAGCTGCTCTGTAAGCTGTCCCCACTTCTTCTCCCTACAAACCGCTCACTGCCCTCTACCACAGCCCTGGCCTTCAAGACAGATAAGGATATATGTAAGCCACTCCATCCTTTCAGGTTAGAAATGACTTAAGCGGTACTATATGGTAAGCAGTGGGGATGGGCTGCTAAGGGTCTTCTGTGATTATTCTGTCTGTGATTTGCTAGGATTATTAATATTCCTCCCTCTTCCTCTACCAAACCTTTGAAAGAAACTAGTGGGCATGAAGCTAAGCAACTATCAAGTTCAAATTCCAGCTCGGTTCTGCCTGCAGCGTGGTTGTCTAGTAAGTGTATCTTCCACTCTTACAACAGTGTCACGCACATAGTAGGTGTCCAGTAAGTAGCTTTCGGATGAATCGTTTTTTTTAAAAAAAGCAACGAGTTTTCCTCCTTCCCTTCAAGTAAAAGAAACAAGAGGGTGGGAAGTAGGAAGAAGGAGAGCGCGAATGAGTGAGCGAGTGGCAGGGAATGGGGGTGGGGGTGGAGGGGGGTGGGGACTCCAGGAGCAGGGAAATTCAGGTGCTAGGCCTGCCAGCCTGGCCCTCTCTGCAAAGGGAGATGCACCAGGGACAACAGCCCATGTGTACCCACTGCCAAGATGTGAGGAGGCCACTGTGCGCCCAGCTTGTGGTTCCAGCTGCGTTTTACAGAGAGGCAAAGGTGGAGATGGAGACCTGGAAGGGAGGGGGGGGAGTAGACTTGGAGAGAGGTGGGGAGGGTGAGAGATAGGGGTGCTTGAAGAGGAAGGAAGAGTAAAGTAGGGACAGGAGGAAGGTGTGGTGCACGGGCAGTTGGCCTGTAGTCTGCTGGCCTAACTTGGTTGCAATAAGGCCCAGATTGGGGTCTGGGGGTGCTTCTAGACCCTGGGAGTGTCAAAATCCCTCAAGTGCCAGAGAGTTTATTCATCTCACCTTTTCCAAATAACATTCAACCCCAGGTCCCAGCCTGTCCCCACCCCTGCCCAGACTGGCAGCAGGAGACATCTGAGATAGGACAGGGAAGGAAGAAGGCTTGAGAGGCGCAGACCCCTAGCTGTGTCCCTTTCTTCCACTTCTTTACAACATCTCCTGGTCAGGAAAGTGGGTCAAGTCACCCACATGTGACTTTTTCTGGTAGGTAGAAGACACATTGGCCATTGGACCTTCGTGTCCTGCACACAGCCCTGCCCATTCCTCCTCCTTTGGAGGACTATTCAAGGAGCGAAGTGGGCCACTGACAGGACAGTGCTAGCCTTCTCCTCCCCTCCCCCCCAGAAAGACAACACTGTCAAGAGTGATGTTGAGGCAGGGGGTATGAAGGCTGCCATCATTCTTGATAAGTAAAGACGCCTACATCTTTGTTTCTGGTCCCTGTGACAATGGTGAAGAAGCTGGCAAGAGGCCACTCCTGCTGTCCTGACCTGGCTGCTCTCTCCACTCCCCCTCCCTCCTCTCCGTCTTTAAGCAGAGGGCCTGCCAGTCCATCTCTGGCAACCAGCGGCAACCAGCACTGTGCCCAGCCCACCCCCTCCAACCCTGCCAGTCGCCCAATTAGAAGCTGCGTTGGCTTCAACAGATGGGAGCTGCGGCAGCCTGAGGAACAGAGCACAAAGCCCAGCTGACATTTTCCTTCCTGTTCATTTGGTGGGGGAGGAAGGGCAGGGGCAGCCAGGAGCATTGCAACACCCCACTAGGGCCCACCGCCGGGTCCAGTTCTTCCCTTCAGCATCCCAGTTCAGCTGCTTCACCCCGCCGCTGGCTGCTCTTTGCTGGCTGGGCAGCCTGCGCCCGCACAGCCCTGTCATGCCAGCAGGACAGACGGCCCACCTGTGGCTGGCCAGCCCAGCCTGTCCCCAGCGCGATGCGGTGGCCTCGGAACTGCTTTAAAACCGCACAGCACCCAGGCTAAGCCCGGCCGGCCCCTCCCCCACCCAAATATCCCATCCTATACTGCAGTCAGCCCCTAGTGTCTCCGGCCCGGGAGAACCCTGCCTCTTGGTGCCAGATACTTTGGACAGATCCAACCAAGGCCATCCTGTCTTTTCTGCATGGCCACCACCCGAGCTCCCAGAAAGGGAAAGTCCCCCAGGCTCTCATGAGCTTCCATCCTGCGAGTTCGCCTCTGTCACGCCCTCTCTAACCCCCGGGGCCACCTCTTTGGCTCCTCCACATCTCCAGGGCTCCCCGCTACCCAGCAACAGTTTGAGGGGTTGGGGCCTCTCCCGGTAGGTTCAGGTCCCCGGCCCCCCCCCCCCGACCCCCTCCCCCGCCGCTCGGGTCCAGCCGGCGCAGCAGCCACCTCCTCTGAATTCTCCAGCTCTCCTTCCCTCGCTCCTTTCGGCTTTCTTCCAAGTCACCAGCTCTCCTGCAGGCATCTAGGGGACCGCCCCGGTCGTGGTCGCGCTCCCCTCCCCCACCCGGTCAGTAGAGCCCGGGCCGCCGGGACAGGATCTCGGCGACCCTCGTGGCCACGCCAGCGTCTTCGGCGTCCACGACCCCGGCCACTGGGGAGCCGCACACTCACCGAGCGGGCGCTGTCCTATGTCTGCCTCTCACCGCCCGGCTGGGGACGCTGCTCCGCGCCCTCCGCGGCTTACGGCCACCCAGGCCCCGGAGGCTCTCCAGGCGTCTCCCCCAACCTGTGCTTGTCCTGGGAGTGGTCGCGTCGTTGAGCCTGCGAGGGAGTCAGCTAAATGGCAGTGTCCCCAATCCTGTGCGCCGCGGCCGGAGGCTGGCGGCCAGGGCCGGCGCTCCCGGAGCGCCGCGCGTCTGCGGAGCACAGAGCAGGCCCGCGGCGCCGGGCGCCCCCGCCGCGCCTCCTCCCTCCCGGCTGCTCGCGCCCGTCCTCCTCACTAGCTGCTCCGCTGCGCTCCCAACCTCCCCAGCCTACTCCGGTCGCCTCCTCCCAGTCTGCTTGCCACGCCAACCCCCTCCAGTCCCGCTGCCATTTTAACTCCTGAGTGGCCAAAAGCCCCTTCTGCCTCTCAAACACACACCCTAGAAGAAGGAGTTGGGTGGGGCCCGATGCTGTAGTTTGAGCGGCCCTTCTGTATCAAGACCCAAGGCTTGCGGGAGAAGAGGGAGAAGGGCATAGCGCTCGGGGCTCAGGGAAGAAATGAATGGCATTGGCGATGCACCCTCAGACCCCCTTGCAAAAGGCAGGAGGACAGATGGGAAATTCAGCTTGTAGGAGCCAGGTGTGGCTCAGAGGCACAGCTTGTGGCTGTGACCACGTTTTTTGCATGGTACTCCTCTCCCCAAGTTAACGGTGGGTAGGAAGGACAGCAGCGGTGGGTGAGTTTGTCCACGGGCACTGGCGGCTCTCCTGCTAATGGCAGGGGGTAGCTTTCCCGGAACTGCTTCCACAATAGGAACCTCTAGCCTCCTGGCGCTGAGTCAGGCGGGTTAGTCTCAGTGGGATTAAGGGAGGAAGTGACAGGACCACACAGGGACTTGGATGTAAGGGTCTCCACCTGCAGGCTGGCCATCATGAAGCCATGAAACTAGGAAGTGAAGCTGCATTCCATGCGTGCAGAAAATGGATGCTGGGCCCCCTGTTTGGTGGCTTAGAAAATTTGGGTCACTACTACACATTGGGGCTTAGAATAAGGTAGGTCTCCTGCTGCAGTGAAGGCTTCAGGCCCAAGTCTTTGGGAGCCCTTCAGTATGGACCACTCAGAATGGGCACTAGAGCTCAGCTTCATAGCAGGCCACACCCAATCAGAGCCTGGAAAATCAAATAAGAGAGAAGATGGAGGCCAAGGTGTGGCGACTTTTGCAAGTCAGGTCTTCTTCCTTAGGCGGCTTCCGCTCCTTGTCCTTTCCTGGGCAGACACAGAGCTTCTGGGTCCTGTCTTTTCTAAGGATACAACCAGTGGTGACAGCCATGCCTACAGGCTTGTAACGTGGACTTGAAGTGCTGTGTTCTATATAGACAGAAGAGTTGGCCCCTCAATCCTTCCAATAAGCGCCTACAACATTCCCGCTGAACTGCTCCCAGGCCTCCACCCGCCAGCCACCCCTGCTGAGGAGTATAATGGCCTGCCGGAGCTGAGAGGGACAAGCTGGAAGTACATGAAACAAATTTTAGCATTTCAAGGCAATGGAAGGTGCCATAGAAACACAGAAAGAAAATGCCATTATGGGTTCTGGTTATTCATGGGAGGTTTTAAAGAGGAGCTGAGCCTCCAGCTGAGCCCAGCTGGAGGGATAGGATTTTAACTGGCAGAGAAAATGGGGACCAGCAAAGCAGGAAGGTTGAGGCAAGCAGAATAGAATGGGCTGTCCGGGAAGGGGGGCAGCAATGGAAACTCAAAGATGAAGTATGAGGCTCCATGCCTCTTCACCTAGCTCTTGTCTCAGGCTGACTTATAGGCTCTTTCAACGGCCCAGAGAAACGGAGGCTGGGGACAGGCGGGACTTGAGTCTTCATCCTGGGCAGCCCTCTCGCGCTAGTCATATGACTTTGGTTTGCAGAGTGGGGAGAGCCTGTGACCAAGGTCTTGAAACTCATCTGTGGCCCAGCGCACAGGGAGGCCAGAGGCTGGGAAGGTAGCTGGTGCAGAGACCGGGAGTGGGGGAGCAGTGAGAAAGGAGGACTAGGTAGAGCCTGAGTGAGTAGAAGGGTTCGAAACTTGGCCCCAAGTCAGTGGAGCCATTTTTCCAGCCTGAAGGCCAGCATCAATGTACGCAGACTGATGTCCAAAGGAGAAGATTTTACCAACCCTTGGCAGCTCCGGCCCTGAGCTGGCACTCACCTCCCACCCCACCCCCACCCCCACCCCGCGCCTCCTATTTCCCACTCAATGGGGACTCGATGCACAGTCCTTTAGAGGCATGTTAGTAATTACTCAGAGGATTTAATGGCTGTTATTGACCTTTCGCCCTCCAAGTTTAATCTCTGGGCTTAGTAAGTACAATGTCGTGCCAGGAAGCCTAAGACTCTAGAACATCAGAGTGTCTCGGGAGACGGATGTTGGGATTATGTGGCCCCAGAAATAAGCCTTGGCTCAACTTCACTGGGCTGTTTAGTGGGAGGTTCAAGACCCTGAACTGCTAGGTGCGCTGGGTGTGTATTTGGAGGCTCTAAGGAGAGGAGCCTGGAGCCTGAGCACACAACATGCAAGGGGAGTGCCTGGCAGGTGAGCAGAGACAGAGGAGGGATGCTGCAGTGTGGCAGCATTCTTCCTCTGGAGGGCCTCCCACCCCCACACTGCTGCATGTCTCCTTTGGTCAGCGCTCACCCCAGGAAGTGAAGGATGGGGCCTCAGACGGCAGTGAGGATGTTTGTTCCGCCAGCAACTCAACTATGGGGAGTGGGACCCTAGAGCAGCTGGCTTCAGTGTAGGAGTCCTGCAGACTGACTGGCTAGACCTTGCTTTCGAGTGCTCTGGCTGGGGTGTCCGCTGCTCTCTGAAGCCCTACCCAGGCTCCCAGGTTGTCTCAGTCCTTGTTCTATTGCCCTGAAGAGACACCATGACCAAGAAAACTCTTACAAAAGAGAGAATTTCATCAGGAGCGTGGCTACAGTTTCAGAGGCTCAGTTCATTGTTTTTATTATGGCAGAGAGCATGGTGCAGGCAAGTGTGGTGCTGGAGAACTACTATATCCTTATTGGAAAGCGAAGGGGTGTGTGTGTGTCTGTGTCTGTGTGTGTCTCTGTGTGTGTGTCTGTGT
>OU015747.1:89418726-89433187 GCA_907169655.1 Acomys percivali | reverse complement strand
TGTGTGTGTGTCTGTGTCTGTGTGTGTCTCTGTGTGTGTGTCTGTGTGTGTGCGTGTCTCTGTGTGTGTCTGTGTGTGTCTGTGTGTGTGTGTCTGTGTGTGTGTGTGAGAGAGAGAGAGA
The DNA here is from genome assembly GCA_907169655.1 of Acomys percivali. NCBI lineage: Eukaryota > Metazoa > Chordata > Mammalia > Rodentia > Muridae > Acomys > Acomys percivali. The sequence goes on along the minus strand of OU015747.1, from coordinate 89,433,066 downwards.
GAGAGAGAGAGAGAGGGAGGGAGGGAGAGGGAGGGAGGCAGAGAGACAGAGAGAGAAACAGAGACAGAGAGACAGAGACAGAGAGAGAAAGAGACAGCGACAGAGACATAGACTGGGCTTGGCATAAACTTTTGAAACCCCAAAGACTACCTGCAGTGACATACTTTCTCCAACAAGGCCACACCTCCTAGTCCTTCCAATCCTTTTCAAAGAGTTCCACTCTCTGGTGACTAAGCACTCAAATATATGAGCCTATGGGGGCCATACTCTCTCTCTCTCTCTGGTTTTTTTTTTTAACTTAATTTATTTATTCACTTTACATCCCTATAACAGTCCCCTCCTTTTCTCCTGGTCCCAACCTCCCACCCTACTTCCCCCATTCCCCCCTCACCTTCTCCTCAGAAAAGGGGAGTCCTGCCTCTGCCAACCCGTCCCAGTACATCAAGTCCCATGAGGACTAAGCGCATCCTCTTCCCCTGAAACCTAACAAGGCAGCTCAGCTAGGGAAAAGTGATCCAAAAACAGGTAATAGCGTCCATGTCAGAGACAGGCCCTGCTCTAATTGCTAGGGGGCCCTCAATGAAGACTGAACTGCTCATCAGCTACATGTGTGTAGGGGGCCTAGGTCCAATCCATGCTTGCTCTTTGGTTGGTGGTTCAGTCTCTGTGAGCCCCCATAGTCCTTGGTTAGTTGATTCTGTTGGTCTTCTTGTGGAGTTCTTGTCCCCTCTAGGTCCCTCTATCCTTCCCCTAACTCTTCCACAAGACTCCCTGAGCTCCATCTAATATTTGGCTGTGGGTCTCTGCATCTGTTTCAAACTGCTGCTGGGTGAATCCTCTCAGAGGACGGTTATGCTAGGCTCCTGTATGCAAACATAGCCAACTATCATAAACAGTGACAGGATTGGCTTTCTCCCATGGGGTGGTTCTCAAGTTGGGTCAGTCATTGTTTGGTCCTTTCCTCCATCTCTGCTCCATCTTTATCCCTACACACTCTGTAGGCAGGGTAAATTTTGGGTGGAAGGTTTTGTGGGTGGGTTGGTGTCCCCCTCCCTCCACTGGAAGTCCTGCCTGGCTATAGAAGGTGGCCACTTCAGTCTCCATGTCCCCTGATGCTAGGAGTTTCAGCTAGAGTCACCCCCATATCCTCCTTGGAGCCTACCCCATGGAGGGTCTCCAGCTTGTCCCCGAGATGTGCTCCTATCGGTTTCCTTTCTCTCTCCCAGCCCTCTCACCTCCCTCCCCCTGCTCCCCAACACCTGATCCCCACCTCTGTTCTCCTCCCCACCCCCTCTACCACCCAATTCTCTCTCTTCATCCACTTCCCATGTCCATTTTATTTCCCCTTCTGAGGGAGATTCAAGCATCCTCCCTTGGGCCCTCCTTGTTACTTAGCTTCTTTGGGTCTGTGGATTGTAGAACGGTTATCCTGTACCATATAGCTAATATCCACTTATAAGTGATTATATACCATGTGTGCCTTTCTGGTTCTGGGTTACCTCACTCAGGATAATATTTTCTAACCCCATTCATTCACCTACATATTGAATAATTTCCTTGTTTTTTAATAGCTGAATAGTATTCCATTGTGTAAACGTGCCATATTTTCTCTATCCATTCTTCGGTTGAAGGACATCTAGGTTGTTTCCAGTTTCTGGCTATTAAAAACGAATAAAGCTGCCATGAACATAGTTGAGAAGCATCCTTGTGGTATGGCGGAGTGTCTCTTGGGAGTGGATCTTGAGGTCTATTCTCAATTTTCTGAGAAGCCTCCAGATTGATTTCCACAGTGGTTGTACAAGTTTGCGCTCCCACCAACAATGGAGGAGTGTGATGGGGGCCATTCCTATTCAAGCCACCACACCAGTGCCAACTCTTGTCCTTTGGGCTGCTGGGGACTAACTAGAGCCAGGAGAACACAGCAACTCAGCCCTAGGCAGATGCACAGTGAAGCTTACGCAGTTTAAAGCTTGGGGTTTCTCATCTGTGAGATGTCGGGGGGGGGGTGTAGAGCATTTTGGGTGGGGAGAGAAAGCCAACTTATAAACAAGAAATAATTTCGTGTAGGCTTTTATGATAAACTGAACCTTGAAGGGGGTATCAAGAGCATTTCCAAGGCTCATGTATTTTGCTGTGACTTTCTGCCTAGTCCTAAATAAAAATTACCACTGGGAGTCAGGGTGAGCGGTTACTGGAGAGATGGCTCAGCAGTTAAGGGCCCTGGCTGCTCTTCTAGAAGACCCAGGTTTGACTCCCAGCATCTATATGGCAACTCAACCACCTGTTAACTCCAGTCCCAGGGGATCTGATATCCTCTTCTGGCCTTCTCAGGCACTAAGGTTGTATGTGATACATAGACATATGAGCAGGCAAAACACCCATGCACATAAAAAAATAAATACCATTGGAGCTGATTTTGTGGGTGTTTTGCTTGTTTCCTTGGGGTTTGCTGTTGTCTGAGGCTCTAACCCAGGCCTCATGCATATGCCCTGCAAGCACACTGGTAACGAAGTCATATGCCTAGCCCCAGACCCAGCTGTAATTCTGTCCTCTGTTTCTTCAGAGGGGCCCATGAGGCCAGGAACTTCCCTAGACACCTGTCCTCAGGAAGCTGCCAGATTCCACAGGTACCCTGGGAGCTCAGTGATCCATAAAGGCAGCCAAGCCAGATCGTGAAGCTCGTGGAACTACAGGGAACACTCGAACGTAGCCTGGGTTCTATTCCTAGAAATGGCACTGCTGGTAAAAATGGTGTGGGATGAAGTTGTTTTACCCATGCACAGAGTGATAACAGAAATTACACTTCTCACTGAGGTCCCGGTGCCCAGTTGTTTGTAGGCGTGAACACAAACACCATATTTAGCCACCTGTAAGTGATATACAGGTACTGTGTGTTTTAAAAACGGAACCCGAGTATCTAAAACAGTTAGTCTGGGCAATATGGTAACCAAATCCCGTTCTGTTTAATTTAATGTAGTTTAAAAATTTCCAGGGGTGTGGGGTGTATTGTCACCATTTTGATCCTGGCACTCCGGAGACAAAGTCAGGCAGAACTCTGTGAGTTCAACACCAGCCTGATTTACATAGTGAGTTCCAGGGTATGTGGGGAGATCCTGTTTTTGAAGAAAAGAAATTGCTGGAGGAATTGCTATTTGGGGGAGAAGGAGTGTGGAGCTGATGAGGCACTGCTCTTCCTCCAAAGGGACCCCATAGGCAGGATGGTGGCTCTCAGAAGTCAAAGCTGGGCTGGATGTGGTGGTACATGCCTTTAATCCCAGAACCTGGGAGGCAGAGGCATGTGGATCGCTGTGAGTTTGAGGCCAGCCTGGTCTACAAAGCGAGTTCAGGGCAGCCAAAGCTACACAGAGAAACCCTGTCTAGAAAAAAAAAAAAAAAAAAAGTCGAAGCTGGAGGTAGGGCTCTGTGCCACACAGCACATCTGGAAAGAGACTGACCAGGCAGCCTCAGCAGTGGTGCTGCCGACCCATTCCAGTGCACACACCTCTTAAGTCAAGGATGACCAATGCCTAAATCAGGAATTGGGGCACCTGTAAGGGAACCTAGAATGCCTGAGTCAGAGTGACGTGGGACCTTGGAGTCCTGATCTAGAAGTGTTTTCTGGAGGTGTGAGCTTTCTGGATGCCACAGGCAACCAGGACAATGAGGCTTCCCAAGAACTCAGCGCCCAGAGAATTAGCTTTGGCCTCCTCACCATAGCCTGCCTGCTGTCAGTAAGGCTGTCCTCCTCATGGGCTCCTCATCCCTCTCTCCTCTACTTGGTGGTGTTGGAGCTGCATGTGGAGACCCACTAGTGGCTTTCAGCAAGCGCTTTAAAAGCAGATGAAATACAAGAGGGATACATTTCAGTGGTGCCTCTGTTCTGGGGTCACATAAACATTTTTGAGGGTATTGAGTCACGGAGTCCTGTAGATTCTTCCTAGGAGTCACTATTGAACGTTGGCTATTTAATCCCTAAGCTCGCAAAAAAAAAAAAAAAAAAAAAAAAAAAAGTTACAAGTCAGGTGTTTGACGTGCTAAGAAGAAACACATGCCTCTGTGCTGGGCACTATCACTTGGCACACTGTCTTCTTTTCCAGTCAGCTTTCATTCATTTCTGAACACACCATTTCAGAAATTGTCCACAGGCCCAAGGCCCTGGGACTCCAAGTCTCCTGATCCTGTTCTTTAAAAACAAAAACCAAAAAGCTCTCTACTGTCTCTGGCCATTATGTATTCCTTCCTATTTTACTTCTTATTATCTCGGGGGGGGGGGGGGGAGGTCATTATGATCTCGCTTCTAATATTTGAATGAATTCCAACATCCCTCTTAGGGCTTGCCAAAGATCACGCCTACATGCTGTCCCTTCAGGGCTACTCCCTGGGTCTGTTTTCAGTCTTTATTTTTATTTACCCCAATGTTATAAATGTATACATGCCAGGAGCGCGCAGGGCAGGCGCCAAGGGATGGAGTCTTTCCCTAGATCAAATAATAGTTTGGACTGGGTGAGCTGGCTCTGTCTGAAGTCTCATCCTTACAGACTTAGGGTGAAGTTAAGAGGTAGAAGCTTCTGGGTCCAGATGACCCCTGGGACTGTGGTATTTCAGTCTTACTGCTTAGAAATCCATCATCCAGTCCAGGCAAGGGTTGAACGACTGGTATGGAGTTCCTTCAAGGCGTCAAGGCAGCTAAGTGCACAGTGAAGGGGCGCTTTGAGGAGCCATCCTACACGAGCAAGATCCCAGAAGGAGTGCCTGCTGAGCTGGCCCCATGCCTGCCTTGCCTCTTCTCAGTTCCAGCCACCTCAGGGGCAGCCTGAGGTACATAGCTGGGCCCTAGATCCAGACCCCAAGACAACTACTTTTGGGCTTGTTTTGATTTTTTCTTCTTTTCCCTTGAAAAACAACTCCTGTCCCTCATGACAGAGCTCCCACAATCTCCAGAGCTGCCTGTCAAAAGGATTAAAGTGGTGAGTCAGAGCTCATTTTCCTATCATTGCTGCGCTCATGCTCCTCAGTTCATTGCCCGGGAGGGGAGGGTGCAGACCAGCCAGCCACTGGCCCCAGCTGCTGCTTGTGGGCCCCTCAGGACCTTCGCTGAAGCAGCTTCTGCTTCTTTTCTTCAGTTATACCAAATAGCCTGTTCCCTCACTGGAGATGTGTGTGTGTGCGCGCACGCGCGTGCCTGTGTCTATCTCTATGTGTGTGCCTATGTGTCCCTGTGTGTGTCTGTGTCTATGTGTGCCTGTGCTTATGTCTGTGTGTGTGTCTCCTTGTGTGTGTGCTTGTGTGTGTGTGTATGTGTCTTGTCTGTCTGTCTGTCTGTCTGTCTGTCTGTCTCTCCTAGTAAAGAAAATGTAGAAGAAGAAAAGCAGGAGAGCAGATGAGGAGACACTTCTACCTCCCTAAGTAAGGGAGTTTGGCAGTCTGAAGGCAGATGCCAGGTGACCTCTGAAATACTAGGTAGAGTCCAGGGTCCTCGGTCTCTGTGGCTCATTCCTGCATCACTTAAAAGTCCTGAGCCTGCAGAGACTTGGCCTCTGCTTGGGGAGGTCTCACTCCAGAGGGAAGATAGTTTTCCTCTGGGACTCACCTGGAGTCCCCAGCCACCCAGAATAGTGGGATTTCAGACATCTGCTGGGAAATCAGATGGCCGAAGGCCGAAGGACCGGAGTCAGGGACCAGTAGGAATCAGCAATTCTCCTTGCCAGGCATTCCTGCTCAGAGTCAGGTGGCTTGAATGAGCGACTAGTGTTTGTCATTTCCAGCTGTTCTCTGTACGACAAGGCACATTCAGATCCAGGTTTTAATTGTGTGTGATTTTAGCTGAGATGGCGTTAATGTATTTCCTTTGCCACTTCAGCGTTTCCTTTTCTTCCATCCGGGTGAAATTATCTAGAATGCTTCTTTCTTAAGGACAAAGAGAAACCGCTGATCTGGCTTCTTTCCACTGGCTGAAACTCAGAATACTTTAGGGGCTGCCAAATGGCTGTGAGGGACTGTTCTCCCACTGCCTGCCCTCCTGGTGCCACAGCAGAAGGCTTCCGACTCCAGGCCCTATCACCCAGGTGGACGCCAGGCATGTCCCCAACTGAGGAGACCTTCAGGTAGGCCTACTTCTGTTTCCAGAATGACAGTTCTTCCTTCTCTCAGCCTTTTAGGGGACAATGTTAACTTCAGAGAGATGTACAGAGAAGGTGGCCAGAGTCCCTAGAGTGCTGCCTTCTAACTGGCTAGTTGTGTTTTAAATGGGTTTTTCATTCAAGTGCCTTTTGGTATAAACATAAAAATGCCACACCTACGTGTGGCGATTCTGTTGCACTTTGCTCCAGAGTTTTGTCCTCAATTGAGTTACTGCTTTTCTGTGTCCAGACTGGCTAAGGCCACAATGCTGATCCTGACTCACTCCAGCTTTTTTTATTTTTAAGACAAATTAACTAAAATAAAATAATTTTAAATTTCTAAATGTAGAGTTTTGAGTATTTTTTTCCCCAACTCCAGTTGAGTCCCACTTTGGAGGATAAGCTTCCCCATTCCCCACTGGAGAATGGAAGAACAGATAATCAGAGAAGGCCACGCTGTGCCTGCCGGGGACAACTCAACAGTCTTTTTGTCCCTTGTCCGAGTCTCTTCTTCATTCTATGAAGTCTTTGCTCCTTCTGACATCTAGTAGGAAACTCAATAGATACATGTTTCTCTAATCTTAAGATACTAAAGGATGAAAATGTGGGGCTAGAGAGATGGCTCAGTGGCTAAGAGTGCTGCCTGCTTCTCAATTCCCAGCACCCATGCTGGGTGCCTCATAACTGTCTATATAACTCCAGCTCCAAGGAATCCAGTGCCCCATGGGTACCCCATATATATGCCATTCACTCACACATATACACACACATACCCATAACAAAGTCTTTAAATTACCATAAAGTGCTCAACACTGTGCAGGTGCCTGGTACCTGACAAGGTGCGCAATGCTAGCCTTCGCTGCCAAGGCTCCTGACACGCTGCTGCCACCACATGCCCTCCTGTCTGCCCTCTGTTGAGAGGGCCTAGCTGGACAGATGCTAATTTTCTTAAGGCATCTTTAAGCCATGGCAAAACCCCTCCTCCGCCTCCACCACCTGCTCGTGTACCGGCTTCTTTGGTGCTGGCCGGAAGCCTAGAGCATAGTGGGGCTTCTCCAAGTGTCCATCCGGGAGAAAAAGTGCTTTGGCGCTCTCTGTCTAGCAACCCCCTAGGCAGGTGAGCCTTGGACAAGCTGGGGCTGGACCATGAGACTTCCTAGTGAACAAACCGACCTCTTTGATTGCACACTGTATGCACGAGGCTCTGACTTACCAGCATGGATATCACCCGCCAGCACCCCATCTTTCTAGCATGGTTAGGCATTTATTTGGAGGACAACACCACTCTGGTGGCTAACGTTTGCTCCTGAGTTCTCCCTCAGGTTGCTCTGAATAGCTCTGGAGTGTGGCTAGCTCTTCTTTCCATCATCCTTCCCACAGCAGTCTCAACCTCTAAAGGGCCATAAGTACAGGTTTCTTACTCTGTGGAGTCCCAACCCCAAGCATAGAGACAGCTCTGAATGTATAGCCGATATCCTTCTGGTTCCCAGATGTGCTCTCTCCTCACTCACCCCTAACTGAAACGTCTTTCAAAGCAAACACACTTGCTCTGATGGTTCATCTTGACCACCAGTGTGATGGGATTCAGAATCGTCATGGAAACCATCCTCCGAGCATGCCTGTGAGGCAGAAGGTAAACTGAGCATGGCGCTCATTGCTCTCTGGTTCCTGACTGCAATGCCTCCTGCTCCTGCTGCCTTGCTCTCCCTGCCATGGTGGGCTGTGTCTCTTAGAACTGTAAGACAAATGAACCCTTCCTTCCTTAAGTTGTTTCATCAGGTGTTTTGTTGAAGTAAAGAGAAAAATAACTACCACCCTTGCTTTCCTAAAGAGTATCATGGGACATGGGTCATAAAAAAACCCACACAAGTCATAGCAGCTTTATTTGTAAGTGGCATTTACTGGGGGGAATGATTAGGCCAACTATGAGTCATCAGTGTCACCAAGTACAGCCCAAAAGCCAAAAGACGAGTACTTGACTCATGTGCATGGCAACTGGGATGGATGTCACTTGCACTGTGCTGAGTGGAAAACACAACTGACTTCGAAGGTCACATGCTGCGTGATTCTGTTCCCAAGACACGCTCAAAAGGGCAGGATTCTACACATGGAAAACAGACGAGTGGTTGCCAAGGTTTGGGGGCGGGTGGGTGGGGTCATGCTATTGCTCTAAAGGGACGGCGCGAGGGACCTCTGCCAATGGAACAACTCTGTGCCCTGACGTCATCATGATGGTGATGGCATGGGAATACTTCACAGAAGCAAACACACACACACGCACATGCACACACACACACACACAGACGCATGCACCCATGCACGCACAGGCACACGCCCATAAGGCCACAGAAAGCTGAATAGGCCATGGATTGTCCAACACCGTTTTCCTGGCTTGACGTTTGTTATAGTGCAGTGGCTTGCTATGATTTGCCATGGGGGAGAATATTGGGTGAAGAGTCCATCCATGGCTCTTTCTTCTACTACTTTGCAATTTCCTGCAAGTACGTAATCACTTCAAACTGAAATGTTTATTTTTTTTTAAAGGGTCTTATCATTGTCTTCCAGCCCCCGACCTGCCCTGATCTCTCATGGTGTTGGGGTGATTTGGGAAGGGCAGAGTCTCCTGGCAGCCTCCAATGGTAGGAACAGAACCACACACTTCACTTCTCTTTCTACCTCCAATGAGTCCCTTTTTTCCAATCATCGTGATCTTCTCTGAGAGCTCCTGACTCTCAGGTCGGCTCCTGCTCTTGGGACATTGTATTCTAAGTGGATTACCTGCCCTGTGAATTGTGAGGATAAACTAGATTTGTTTTTCTTTGTTCTAGCCTAATCAGCTTCACCTTCAAGTTGGAGGAAGACCCTGAATTCAGTTATCATAGGACTGCCTTATTCTGGACCAAATCTGCGCTCACTGAGCCTTCATCCCTTCTGACGCCCCCCCCCCCTTGTCCTGGGCATGGACTACCTGGCGCTCCCCTCACTCAGGAGCCTGAATGAGCTACTCTATGTCTTGATTAATTTAACAGACTCCTTTTCCCTCCTCCCTCCTCAGAAACTTAGCTCACTCTGCCTGCACAGATCTCTTGGAGAGAAAGACGGGCCTTTTTCCTTTCCTTATCACCACTGAGCAGGCTGCTCACATAGTTACACTGCTATCTTCTGCAGCTTGACTTTGTAGGCGCTCCCAGGAAGGTAGACAAGGTAGACAATCCGACCACCAGTGCCCTTCCCTTCTTTCTGGCTCCTTATAACAGACAAGGCTTATCTGGACACAGGCCTCATGTTGCTGGGGAACACAGAGTCTCCTCCAATGAGTAAAGGCAGTGCAGGTCTAGGAAAACATCTGCTTGTGGTGTAGAGTTCTGCTTTGTTCGTGGGAGGAGTGCGACGAAACAGCAGCAGGTCATGGGCCATCCATCATCTGAGACTCCTGGTGAGGGCTAAAGAGCATCCACACTGCCTGCTTCCCTTGGGGCCGGTTCTCCTGGAATTGGGAAAGCGGGTAGGAAAAAGGAAACATCTTAGGCTCTGCCTTTCTATGCTCTGGCATTTTGGAATTCCAGGCTTGCACTGTGAAGGGTCATTCTTCTTTCCGGGTAGGGTATCCAAGCCCCTGAAGTTGTGGGTAGTTGGTGTGACCTGAGAAGTACTAAAACCTCCCAGTGTGTTAAACTCCACCCCCCACATTCACATGCCACACACACTCTTACATTCACACACACACACACCACATACATACATATGCACACACATTCATACACACACACACTCACACCCCCAAACTCACACACTCACACATATACACCACACTCACATATACACACATTTACACACACACACACACACCACTCACTCACAGCACACACACATACACACTTACACACCACACACTCACACACAGCACCACAACCACACACACACATTTACACACATACTCACACACACCAAACACACACAGACACATCCCTCCCTCCACACACTCCCTCGTGTCTTCCTTCATAGATACAGCAGGCGCTTGCAGGCTTCAGGAGCAAGTGTCAGGACTGTTTTTGTTTGTTTGTTTGTGGTCCTCCTTAATGTCATGTCCCTATGACTGACTGTGGAGTAAGACGGTGAGTGGCTGAGGACACAGGGAAGCCCATTTCCACCACCTCCTAGCTGCATGGCTTTGGACATGCCTTTCAAACACTCAACTTCCATTCCTTTGTCTCTAAGTAGAGCAACGGATAGCATCTGTAGCACACGGTTGTCGCAAGTGCTAGAAGAGAATGTGTGTAAAGTGCCTAATCTGGTCCCTGGCATTTATCAAGGCCTCAACAAATGTAAGTTATTTTGACAGTGCCGATGGTGATGATAGTAACTATGAATGTTTCTGAGTCATTCTGAGGATGTGTCCCTCGTGCTTTGGTTCAGACACCACTTCCTCCAGGGAACCTTGCCTGATGCCACTAGGACAGGCCGTTTCTCTGGTCCTGGACCCTACAGAATTTTTCCTCAGTGTCTGAGGGAGATTGGTGCCAGGCCTCCTCACAACTCCCTCCACAGGTGTCCAAGGCCCTTATACAAAATGGCATCGTCTTTGCCTAGAACCCGTGTATCTCCTCCTCCTCCTCTTCTTCCTCTTCCCCCTCCCCTCCTCCTCTTCCTCTCCTCCTCCTCCCCCTCCTCCTCCCCCTCCTCCTTCCCCCCTCCTCTTCCTGCTCCTCCCCCTTCCCCTCCTTCTCCTTGAGACTTGGAATCTTCTCCCTATTACATGTAATTCCTTAAACAATATAAATGCTTTGAAAATAGCCACTTTTGATATTGTTTAGAAAATGATGATAAGGAAAAAAATCTATTCATATTCACTACAGACACAGTCTTTTAAATTTTACTTTCCACCAATGGTCCTCATCTACCTCCATGCCTTGCTTTATACTGTGATCTGGCAGGCAGCATGAGCTGAGAGCTGTGACCTTGTTCATCCCCATCACTCATCACCAAGGCTCAGCACAGTGACTGACAGCCAGTAGCTGCTCCAGAAATATTTAGTGGATGAGTGACTGGAGAACGAGATGAATGGGTGAGGGCCAGTGAGATGACTCAGTGGGTAAGTGCCCTTGCTTCAAAAGCTTGATGCCCTGGGTCCAATCCCTAGAAACGATGGGACTGTGGAGGAAGAGAATCGACTCCACTAAGTGTCCCCTGAGGTCCAAATGCATGCCATGGCATCCATGTGCCCATATGTACTTTATACTCACCCAGTACTAATGACATTTCCCCCTTAGATTTATTTATCTATTACATATACAGTGCTCTGCATGCATGTACACCTGCATGCTGGAAGAGGGCATCAGATCAAATAGATGGTCATGAGCCACCATGTGGTTGCTGGAAATTGAACTCAGGACCTCTGGAAGAGCAGCCAGTGCTCTTACCTCTGAGCCATCTCTCCAGCTCTAAGAGGGAGAAATAAATAAATAAAAAGATGACATTTGGCAGACTCAACAGTCACTTTCCATAGAGTCCTGTTCCTGGGTCCTTTAAAAATATTTATTTATTTATTTATTTATTTATTTATTTATTTATTTATTTATTTATTTATTATGTTCTGCCCACATGCATGCCTGAGCACCAGAAGAGGGCACCAGGTCTCATTATATATGGTTGTGAGCCACCACGTGGTTGCTGGGAATTGAACTCAGGACCTTTGGGAGAACGGGCAGTGCTCTTAACCTCTGAACCATCTCTCCAGCCTCCTGGGCCTTTTTCTTATTTTATTTTTTCCTTACTGATAATTTTTTTTTTTGTCGAGACAGGATCTCAAGTAGCTCAAGCTATACATATAAACTCTATATGTAGCTGAGGCTAACTTTGAACTCCGTATGGCCCACCTCCCCAGTGCTGGGGTTACAGGAGTGCACTGCCACCCTCAGCTTACCTATAGCATTTTCTATAGCATCTCCTTTCCCAAGGGCCTTCTAGAGTCCCTACCTCCTTGGTGAAACCTTCGCTGACTGCTGCACCCCTGTGGTCCTTCTTGGGTCGCACTTGTATGACATGGGCGTGGAGTACTGGCTTACTATGAGCATCAGTGTTCTTTCTCCACAGCTAAAGTTCTTAGAATCAAGGGCATTCTCTTACTCTGGTCTCTGTCCTTAGGGTGCCTGGTCAACTTCAATAGATGGCAGTACTAGAGAGGCAAGCCCAGGCTGTCACCAGATCCACACGAAATGCTGCATGTTTCAGGTCTAGCCTTTGCTCTGTGATAGTGCAGTTCACTCAGTCTTTCCTGTTTCTTTACAATGAGGCCATGTAAGATAGATAGTCTCTGCCATCATTCCTGACCATGCGGCTGTATTCATCTGCTCATCTGAGAGCTCCTCAAGGGTAGCAACTAAAACCAGACAACTGAGAGTTGCCCTACATGGCTGCTGAGTGGTGTGAGATTGGCTGAGGGTGGTAGGCAGGGAGAGTGAGGAGGATGTGGTCCTGGGCAAGGGAGGTAGTGCAGTGAGTGAAGGGGAACACGGTTGTGGCCTTCTTTGGTCTAGGCTGGAGTATGCAGGAGGGGGCCCTCTCAGGCTGTCTGTACAGAGCCACAGAGATGGCTGAGCAGATCCTAAAGAGCCTGTAGTTTGAGAGGCTGAGGAGAGAGGGTGGTCTTAGCCCAGGGTTGTGGCTGCAGCTGGTTATCTCTGCTGAGCCACAGCAGACAGGATCCCACAGCAGTAATCAGCATTTCCCCTCTTTTCATAGAATGAAACAGCTGTCTCCTCTCCAGCTAGGAAACCCAGTCTTTAATTCTCAGCTCTGAAAGGTGACTCTTCCGTTACATGACTCACAGTCCCTGGGGAGGCCATCACTCTGCCCTGTGCTCCCTCAGCGGGAAGAATGAGAGGCCTTGACCATGTCACATGTCCCCAGGGAGCCTCCGGGGAGGGGTTCAAAGGTTACACTGTTGGCACGTTCCGTGGGTGGGGAGTACAGAGTAGCTGTCAGTCATGGCTCTGACCTGAGGGCATAGAGGGAGAGAGGGTTGGTCCCAGCTCCATCTGGTTGGTTCTCCCACACTCAGCACTTTTCATGTTATGCCTGCCTGCTGCCTACTCCACGTGACCTAGACCCTTTTTCCTTCCCAGAATCACTCAGTTCAATCCCTTTTGTAATGTTTGGTCACCCGCATACTGTAGGTCTAGCCTAAAGTGACAAGAAGAGGACATAGAAGTGGTGTGAGGTCTCACAGTGGGGAAGACAGGTGTCACCCCATAGCACTAGTCGGGTGTTGATTTGGCTTACTGGTGCTGTTGATATACCAGTATTACCAGGAATATACCATAATAGTAATACAGAGCATGAGGGCTGCATGTGGCAGAGCAGTGGCTGCCCTGTCCCCTGGGCTGGATGAAGCCACAGGATGGCAACATCAACCACAGTCTTCCTTCGGGCAATCAGGCTCTTGGCCCCATCCCTTGGCAGTTGAGAGGAACTGGTGAGGCAGCCACTTAAGGGATTGGCTATTCTGGCCAGGGGCAGTGAGGTCTAAATACCTATCCTCTCTCTGGAGGAGACCCGGGAGCCTTCCCTTGAGGTATCTCTCTGCAGGAGCAGCTCTTCTTCCCTACTAGCCTGGCTGACCATGCCTTATCCTGTCAGAAGCCCGTTAATCTAATAGAGACGTGGCCCTAAGGAAATCACTTTGTAGGGGCTGCCTCTGGGACCTTTATTGTCCACAGATAGATGTCCAGTTGCAGCAGACAGGCTGGGCGGGCCAAGGTAGACAAGACATTGCTCCTCTGGCTACTTTATTTCTTTGGTGTGTGGCTGTTTGACAACCACCGTAAAAACAGCTTATAAATTAGGTGCCTTCTGTAAACAGCAGAAACATCTTCAGTGCCCAGGAGGAGGGACTCCCAAGGCGGGTCATGGCTCCCTCTCCAGGAGCTCAGACCCCAGCGCATAGGCCCCCAGGGCAGGACAGCAGGAGGGAAGGCTGGTGTCCCTGCAGCCCCGTGTGGCAATTCCTCACATCATCAACAGGAAGCCAGAGCTAAGGTGGCTCCTCGGAGACTCTTCAAAAATACAGACATGTTTGTGTCTTTTCAGGGTGGTTCAGATTGCAAGCAGGGAACTGGAGCCCAGGAAAAACAAAGCCTGGGATACAAGGTAGAGATGTTTTTGTTGTTTGGGTTTGTGTGTGTGTGTGTGTGTGTGTGTGTGTGTGTGTGTGTGTGTGTGT
>OU015747.1:89397039-89415372 GCA_907169655.1 Acomys percivali | reverse complement strand
CTCTCTCTCTCTCTCTCTCTCTCTCTCTCTCTCTCTCTCTCTCTCTCTCTCTCCCTCCCTCCCTCCCTCCCTCCCTCCCTCCCTTCCTCCTTTCCTCTCTTCCTCCCTCCTTCCCTCTCTCTCACCATCATTATTTCTAATTTCCATATAATTTGAACCCCTCCCTTGCCTCTCTCTCAATGCATGTTTCTCACTCAAGACCATTGCTTCCTGCCAGCTCCCCACACCAGAAGCGGGGTGTCTTATGGCAATCCAGAGGTCCCTGAATAGGTTTGCTGTGACAGGAGGACCCTGGGCCTGCAGTACCCTCTGGGAATTTCTGTCTCCCATCTCACTTCATCCCTCAGTTCATTTCACCCCGGCACAGCCGTCATTGAGGGCACCCCAGCCTCTTCTTTCCCACAGACCTGCCAGTTGCTTTCTTTCTTCCAATTTCTGGTCAAGATTTATCTCCTACAAGCTTCTCCCATTTAACTCCATCTGACCTCAAACATCAAGGTCCTTCTCAGCATATAAGTGCACTCTGGAGTACCGATCTGTCTTTGCCTCTTGCTATGTTCTCAGCTGGGCTTCTGCATCTAGCCTCCTCAGTAGCCTGGGGCAGTGGTTTTGTCTGTCTGGCCCAGTTTGCTGTCCCCCCAGTTTAGATTGTGTCCCATAGCTGATCCTCCCACTCGCCACCCTGATCTCCCTGTCTACAGGAATGGACATCCTAACCAGGCATTGCCAGCAGAGGTGCCTTTGAGATGGGAGACTGAGGTGCTGTCCTTTCCTTCTACTTAGGACGATTTGTTCTGTGGGTTTCCTGGGGCCACATTTCTTATCACATGAAAAGAGACTGAGAAATGGCTGGTAAGTCCACAGAGTTCTGGGAACTCCCTAGGGGTCAAGACATGTCATCCCTCCCAGAACAGAACATCTTCCACCTCAAAGCCTGTCATAAATGTAGGTCTCCGTGGTGTCTGTGGTAAAATAGGAGGCGTTTATAGCTTCCCACTTGAGGCAATCCTGATTTGGATCCCCCTTATAGCAATGTCACCCAAGCGGTATCTGTCCAATACATGTGGTGCTGAATCTGAAAGGACAATCAAAGCCAATCTTTGCTCTTAGAAAATTTAGTCAGCAGGGGAAAAAAAATCTCTGTGCTGTGAGGGAGGGGAGAGCATGTGGGGCAGCATGGGAGAAAGGGCGACACTGTCTAGGTCAGGTCTGGACAATCTTCAGACAAGAATTCAGACAAATCTGGAAGAAGCAGAAAGCCCATCTTCCAGACAGGACAGACTAGTATTCCAGGCTAAGGAAGAAGCTGAGGGAGCTCAGGAAACAGGTGAGGGGGCAAGGTAGGAGGGAGGCAGGTGCCCCTTAGCCCTCTCACTTCTCTCCTGGCCTCTCCTTGGCAGGAGCCTTCAATGGAGCTGGCCTCAGCTGCTATAGTCCAGGGTGAGATAGATAGATGCCGGGCTGGCAGTACCCATGTTCCTTAGTCCCCACCCTCCACTCACCATTGGTCTGAATTCTGCACTGCAAGCACACCAGTCCCTCCATGTGCACAGGGTTCAAGGGCCCCTGCAGATGTGATAATTGGAGGATGTTGGAGATTCTTACAGAAAATAGTAATTTGCATATAACAACACATTCCCTGGAACACTTTAAATCACCCCTGAATGGCTTAGAATATCTAGAACGATGTAAATGCTATGCAAATAGCAGTAAGAATAACAATAAGAGAAACAGTCTGCGGGTGTTGTACAGGTGCATTTTCTCACCTAATGTTTATAATCCTTATTATTAAAAAAAGAAACACTTGCAAATACATAAAAGCATCACACACCCAAATCAGCCAGACCCAGAGTTTATGTGACTCAGGGAACTGCCGTGCATCTAGACCGGGCATTCGGAATGGGAGCTCTGGAGCTTCACATTAAACTTTACATCCTCAGTATCAAACCCAAGAATTCCTGACAGAATCAGGACTAGGAAAACAATTAGCCTTGTCTCCTCTTTCCTACCTGGTGTTAGTACCTGCATTCAGTCGGTCCTCGACCCCTTATAGTTTGTCTTTCTTGTTCTGTCATCTTCATGTTACGCTGTACCCACATTCCATTTGTTCACAGATGTGCTACTGGCTAGAATCCACATGTGACAAAGATTATACGATTTAGTTCTTTCTGAGATTGTATGACCCCGCTTAACACTACACGTTGCTGAATCTTTGCGCTACTCCCAGAACTCGAACCCGACTGGGACAGTGAGGGAATGAAAAAAATGACTGACACAGAAAGGCAGGATGTGGGCGGCCCAGACTCTGCTGGAAAAACTGCTGTGCCCTGGAGTGGACAGAGGAGTGGCCTCGTGCAACAAGGAGTCAGGGCTGTCACCTACAGCTAAACAAGGAGGCAGCGTTTATGGCATACGTACATCTGGACCAAGGAGGCGGGCCTAGCTAGCAGTAGGAGGAGTCCCTGCAGGGGAGCAGTCTTCAGGCATTGACATGGCAGGAGAGCTATGGCAGACATTCTCCAGCCCTCCCCGCCCCCCACACTGCCTGCGCACACCCTGTCAACACTCGCACTCCATCCCCTGAGGAGGGCTTTGCCATTTTTCCCTCAGCTTCATCCTAGTAGGGAAGATTCTGCCATTCATCCATGAGTCTGAGGCTCTGGCGTCCTTGACATGGCTGTGCGTATGTCAATAGTACACATTCACTCAGGACTTTACTCAGAGCTTCCTCTGCTCCCTACATCCTAAGTTCATCCAATTCCCTGCATAATTTTTAAACTTCTTTTTAGGATTAAGTAGTATTCCATTATATATATGTATATGTAATACATGTGTGTGTATATATATATGTATATATATTATATATATATATATTACATATAATCCTCATTAGCCACTCATCTGTTGAATTTCAATTTTTTGTTATGGTGAACATATACATACATATATATTTCCTTTGGCTGAATCCTTGGATGAACTTGTGAATATAAAGGGATAATTATGCCAATAGCCAACTCTTTCTGTCAAAGGCATAAATAAAATAAAGAAACCAGTGAGAGATAACTAGTGAGGCATGCCTCACCAGCTTAGGGCTCAATCTTCACAGATCTTTTATGTTTAATTGTTTTTTCCTATATGTGTATGAGTGTTTGCTTGTGTGTAGTCTATATAACATGTGTATGCAGTGCCCACAGAGGCAGGAAGAGGGCGTCAGATGCCCTGGAACTGGCATTATAGACAGTTGTAAGCCACCATGTGGATGCTGGGAATTGAACCCAGACACTCTGGGAGAGAAGCCTGTGTTCCTAACTGCTGAACCATCTCTCTAGCCATTACAGAGCTTTTAATACGTAAATGAATCTCTAAGCAACCACCTAGGTAGAAAATGTAGCATTTGCATCTTGTGTGTGTGTGTGTGTGTGTGTGTGTGTGTGTGTGTGTGTGACTGAAAGAGCAGAACAGATCCTGGGGTTTCCTGTATAGCTCATGTGTCCCTCCCTGCCGTCAGCAATGGTTTCCCATTCATTTATACAGCCCCACAGACGCCCTTGCTGACCAAATGGCAGCACAGCCCCACCCCAACCCACTGGGACACTCATGTTGGATCTGGATACCATGCAGATGACTGACACTCTAGCTAAGCCCTTGAGGCTTGAGTTTCTAGTCCCAGTTTCCAGGCCACAGAAGCCGAGCAAATAGTGTCTTTAGCCTTTTCCTTTCAAGAGCCTCCTTGGTCCTATGAAAATTTGTATACTGTCTTACCCAGCTGCCTCTCCAAGTTCACAAAGTGAGGTCCTGTGTGGGCAGTGGCAGCAGCAGTCCTTGGGGGCATGGTAGAAAGAAATTCCCAGCTCCAACACACATATCTGTATTCTTTGATGTAACTATTAGTCTAGAGTGGCTACAGAAGAGGCTCAGGGAAACAGGGTTATGATAGGTCTGAGGGCCTAGGCAGCATTTTCCTTACAGGGCCTTCTGGGAAAGCATTAGTGTGAGCAGGAGGCCGAGAAGAAGGACTGAGGGGGGAACCCAGGAAATGCCTTCATGGGGACTTGAGGGGAAAGGGAGACAGGGCAAGGGAAAGGAGCAGTTTAGGACTGACAGCTCTGAGCCGCCTGGATCCTGGGCCTGGGAAGATGAGACCGAGGGTGTCAGGTCAAGCTGAGCTGTATTCACTCAGGATGCGCTATTCTGCATATCAGAATGCTCTCTCTAAGAACTGTCCTGGAAGGATCCTCCCACATATGTTTTTAAACATCAAAGCATTTTAATATGCTCAAGACTGAAAGTGTAAATAATATATCTGATGACCCAGAATCTCTGGGGTGGGTGAGAATCAGCTCTGTTTTAACAGCTTTCTAGGTGAGTCCAACACACATGAAGGTATGTGAACCACTATTACTCCAAGAGCCGCTAGAAGGGCAGTCTGTCCTGTCCGATGCTTGTGCAGAGGGCGCCTCCCAGGTGGCCTCCGAAGAGGAGGGCAGTGATGCAGTGGCTAGCTGCTGCTGTCTTGCCCTCTCAGCTCGCCCTGCCACTGCCTGGCTGTGCCTGGAGACACCTCACCTGCTTCTCTGTGTCTCCTCAGCTGAAGATGAGGACTGAGCTCGTAACCTCCCAGGCTTCCTCTAGCCTCACGTTTTCTTGATTCTCTTCATTACTCTCTTCATTACCCTGAGGAAGTGAGGTGATGCGCGTGTGGAAGAGCCCAACATCTGGTGTAAGGCTTGATAAATGCTGGTCGGATTTTAAATTGTTCTTGTGTCCTTCTGTTCCTGCTCAGACTTTACCTCTCCGTTCTGTCCCCCCCAACACTGTGCTTGACTAGGGTTCTAGGACCCTTCTTTTCTGGTACGGTCCTTACATCCTTACAACCACAGTCGGGGAACTCCCAAATACATCCTCGAGAACCAGGGTGTGGATTGAAGGATTGGACTGGTGCAATCATTACCAGTCTTTATAGCCATTGGAAAGCCTGGGGACATGGTGACAGAGCTGGCTCACTGGCCCTCCCTTTTGCTAAGCCCAAATTCCCTTTCCTTTTCCAAGCTTTAACTAGCATCCCCCCGAGGACCAGGTTGGGGTATCTGAGCCCACAGGAGGACCTCTGGTTCTTCACTGCCTGTCACCTCCCGACTCTGCCCCCTCCCACCCAGCCCAGGGCGCCTCTGCCAACGGCTGGTTATTTATATCCTGGAGCAGCTGCTGACAGACAGCTGTGAGCTGGGAGGCGTCTGACAGGGACACAGCTAGGCAGAGATGACAGGGTGGTGGGTGGTGCTGTCATTCTTAGCAGGGACTACTGGGCACAGCTCCCCCACTTTCACCAGGAAGGTGAGACTGACAGTCTGACAGAGCATCTGGGTAGGGTCCCTCCAAGGAGAAGGAACAAGGGCTTGAACCCCAGATGCAGGAGGCAGCTGCAGTTGCGATAAGGCGCTTGCCTTTGAAGCAGGACGGGAACGCCAAGGCTTGCCTGCATACTTGCACATGGCACCTGCTCAGGCTGTGTGACCTTGCAAAGGTCATACCCAGACTGTGGGTCTCAGTAAATCTAGGTGAGTGGGTGACAATTTCCACTGGGCTGTGTGAGTGGAGAGGCCACAAGCACAAGCTCTCCCACTTGCTTGCTGTGTGACCTTGGGCAGCTTAATGTAACTTCTCTGTGCCAATTGCGTCTCCATAAAGTGATGGTTCTTAATGTCACCTCTGGTCTAGGGTTTTTGTAGACAGGAAATAAGATAATGGGTACATGTAATGGCTTGGAGCCAGGCTTGACACACAACAGGGTAAAGATGATTGTATCAGCAAATACTACAGAAGAGGTGTGTGTGGGGGCGGGGGACTTTTAATATACATTGCAGGAGGAAGGTTTTTTTTTCTTCTTTTTCTTTTCTTTCTTTCTTTCTTTCTTTCTTTTTTTTTTTTTTTTAACAGATTTATGTATCATGTACCAACAGGTAGGCAACCTGCAGATTGTGAAAGGTACAGGATAAACCTACATTTATTTATAACCCAGGTCTTGGCCTCTAGTGCTTTCCTCTGCAATCTATTTGGGGCTGTTGTTGGCTTAATACAGTGGGAGTAGCATACACTTGGAATTTCCACTTGGCAGGTGAATGCAAGAGCACTGTTGGGAGTTTTCAGGCTAGCCTGGGCTACATAGGTAGTACCAGGCCAACTAGGGCTAACTACTAAGGCTCTGCCTCAGGAGTCTGGAGGGTGGCACAGCACTTGCAGCTCTTCCAGAGGGCCAGTGTTGAGTGCCCAGCACCCATGTCAGACCACTCAAAACCACAAGGGCACCCAATGCTCTCTTCGGGCACCTGTGCACACATGTGTACACTCACACATAGACTCATAAGTAAAAAATTTTCCTGCCCTGTTTCAATTCTCTCTTATCGCTCTTCTGGCTCTGTCTTCTTTTTAATACCATGCTGTTCTGTTTGAAGACAAATTCTGGTTTCAGAGAACATGCAACCCAGAATGCGTAGCTGAGTCCCTGGGGACAGCTAAGCCTACAGCACCAGGGGGCTTTCAGGGACAGGGTGGATTTTGAGAAAGTGGTGACCTTGGAGTTAGGGGCGGGTGGCCCACCGGCTCGGTGCCCATCTCATCCGCACAGACTCACTGGATTTACAGCCGCTTCTTAGTGGGCGCCTAGAGCAGCTGAGTTGGCATGGATGGTTTCCCTGCTTTCTTACCAACCTTGGCTCTCCTGTTGAGAGGAGGGAAGGAGAGCGCAGAGCAAAGAAGCTTTGGGTTACCATGGAAACCACCGTAACACACTCTTAGCTTCTTTAGCTAATCCTTGATTTGCAGCAATACATCCATAACCACAACTTAAGTGAAAACAGACACACACACACACCTTTAAGAAAAATATGTCAGCTTATTCTTTCATCTCAGCAATTAAGTCCAACACTAGATCCAGGTACGAGGTGAGGCTGAGCTACTTTAAAGTCCTTGCTGTCATCTACTGTTCCTGGAAATCCAGGGACTGAATCCAATATCCAGACGTTACCTAGAAGTTTGTAGGGAGTGTTGCATCATCAAAGCCCCTAAGCCTTTGCTGAGTCATGATGGCCACGGGTGGAGGTGGAGACAGTTGTGTTGCCACTCACCAGGACTACAACACCCAAGAAACAAGAGCCTCCTGTCAGGAATTGACAAATTCAATAAACATCTGATCCTGTCATCAAGAATCATTTCAACCCAAACAATGGAAGGTATGGCGCAAATCATCCACTGCTGATAACGAAGGTTGCCAATTACTTAAGGTGACCCTAGGATGTTGTCTCTTGTTTTTTTTGTTTTGTTTTGTTTTGTTTTTTGAGACAGTATCTCTCTGTGTTGCCTTGACTGTCCTGGATTCTCTTTGAAGACCAGGCTGGCCTTGAACTCACAGCCATCCACCTGCCTCTGCCTCCCAAGTGCTGGGATTAAAGGCATGCACCACCAACGCCTGGCTGGATGTTGTCTTTTTTTTTTTTTTTTTTTTTTAAGAGGAGAAGTTGAAGCCTGGCTCTCAGAGAGAAAAGAAATTGGCTTCAGACCATGTCCCTAACACTCCAAGGTCTCCATCTTCGCCACACACTCCAGCCACAGGTGGCTAACCTCTTTCTCTCACAGCGTCACCGGCCTGCTCAGCTCAAACACTGCCGGGATCCTGGATTCTGTATCCTTCTACCCCGCTTCAAGGCTGGCTTTCATCTCCTCAGGCACACTTGGAAAGCATCCCTATTCACCTGAGAATCTAATTACCACTCCTTCTAAGCAGTGGGCGGCTTCTGTCATGCAAATGTGGCTGTGATTGTGTCAGGCAGGTTTTGTTGTGTTTGTTTGTCCTCCCCTGCACCCTTACCTCCACCTTTCAAGCCAGAGTTGCAGTTTCCCCCTTTTTACTGTGAAGGTTCCTGAGGTGTCCTTACCACCTCCACTCCCACCCCGCTCCCCACCAATCCAATCAGGAAATCACCTTGATTAGCCACAGTGGATCCCAGGAGCCTCAGCAGGCCTATCTTGGGTAAACAGAAGGAAAGCTGAACAGCTGGTATTATAATTTACTTTATTTCTTTGGAGGTGCAATCAGAAGGTTCCAGATAAACTCTGGGAACAGCTGTGAAGACTGGACGAAGTTGACCCTGAGAATGACAGCCGCGTCTACATGGAAAATGGACCCCTTGGCAGGCCAGAAGGACACCCTGAGCCCATGAAAGGCAGGAGAGGCACACACAGCTCAGCGCCAGTCACATTTGGACAGATTTAATGGGCTTACTAGCCCTAAGCCACAGAATCCTTGGTTTGCATTGCTAAGAGCTCCCACCTCTCTGAATGGAGGCTACTGAGAAACTGGCTTGTAGGTTTAATGGCACTGTGCGCCTAGGGATGGTAAGAGAGCACCCACCTTTCCTGGAGGGAAATCCAGGAATGGTCGACCTGACCCCTCAGAAAGCAGGAAGTTCCAGTTTAAAACACAAGCCCCATCTTTGTCCATTTATTCATTGAAGGCAAAACAAAACAAAACAACAACAACAACAACAACAGCAACAACAACAAAAAGGAATGCAGCTGAGGATGGGGTGCTTGTCTGTGCTTCACGCTTGGGACGTGGAAGGCAGGAAGATCAGGGGTTCAAGGTTATCCTCGGCTACAAACAGGACTATGTGAGACCCTTTCTCAGAATAAATACACTAATTTTAAAAACCCATGCGCCTACTACATTCTAGGCCGTATTCTTGGTTCAGGGATACACATCAATGAAAAACTGAAATATGAAAGAAACATTCACAAATGAATGACATGTACTGTAGCAGGTGGCGACGAGCAGGTACCAACTAGGAAAACCCAGGAGGAAGATGCCAGAGCGTGATGCTGAAGGTGTAGTTTGGAGAGGTGATTTTTTTCCCCCTTTCTGGAAGCACTTCAATAGAGGTGAGCACCCACCTCTGGATACAAAACCTGAGCACAGAAGCTTGAGGCTGACTCGCTCTCTGTGTGTGCAAAGGGCTCCCAGGCGGTCACAGGCCTGGCTGAGGTGTGCCTGGCTGTTGGGGCAGTTGGCAGCCATGGCTAGAACTGGGGGAAAGGCTCAGGGGAGGAGGAGGAGGTCAGGGCTCAGATGGCTTTGGGGGCCATCTTGGATTTTGCCTTGAGTAACAGGGAGGCCACTGGGAAGTTTTGAGCAAAGAAGTAACAGGGCATATCTTTAAAGGGCAGTTCTAGCTCCTGCTTGGCCACTTGTGTGAGCTTGTGGATGCAGCAGCAGGCAGAGGGCTTTTTAGGGATATAGGGCCTAGGGGCCCAGGCAGGAACAGGAGTCCCAGGCAGTAGCAGAGGGCCTGGGTGGGAGCCGCAGCGAAGGCAGGAAGTCCTAGGAACCAGGATAAATGTCTCCAGCATGTGGAGGATGGAGGTGGAAGGGTTCAAGGGGAAGGCCTTGTTGAACAATTTGAGCTCCCGTTGACTGTGGTGGGAAAGGATATAGTAAGAACAGGCCGTGGGAGGGAATCAAAGCCTTATGTGAGTAGGCTGGCTTTGAGATTCCCCTAAATAACCAGGTAGTGAAAAAAACGGTGGTCAGCAATTGGAACCTCAAGTTGAGGAATCAGGTTTACAGCTGCACACAGATGGAACTTACTATGGTGAGGGTGGATGAGCTCCCTTGTCCCTGGAGTGCTGCAGGGCTGAGAGCAGACGACGCCAGGCAGGCCTAGCATTCAGCGCTTGCAGTGTAGCAGAACAGTGGAAAGGGAGGATGAACCATCTGGGTAAACTGAGGCTTGGATCTCAAACATTCTGATTGCCCCACCTACAAAACTCTCAGATCTTGGGGGAGGTAAACTAAGGTTACCTTTGGATCCTTAAAAGGAAGTAGAGAGAGCAAGGCTAAGGCAACTCGCGGTGTCACTTCATTTGCTAGGGTTCCATTCTCCCCATTGTCTGAGATTGGAGGAGCTGCCATCTCTGAGGACTCGGAAAGTAAACTCAGCCAATGTCACTGATGTCAGAGGGGTGGCCTGTCATTGTCTACAGTGTACAGCGGGTCCTCTTATTCATAGATTAGCCAGTGCTCAGGTGGCTTTGTCCGTTAACACCAAACAACTTGTAGCTCGCATGCTCAGTCCTGGCTAAGGTCAAAGGGGACTCCGGCTGCCTTCAGCTGTTAGCTCTCTCACTGAGACATAGACTCCTTCCGCAATCGTCTAATACCTTACTTTCCATACATTTGTGCTTCTCATGGGTGATTTTGCTCTTTACGAGGTCTGTGAGCACGGTGCCAATGTGCAGCTTAACCTCCCAAGTATAAGCAGGCTGTGGTGGTAGCTTGTAGAGAAAATATGTGGGTTTAGGTGAGTCTTATGCAGGTGTGGGTTCTGGGTGTTAGTCGTGAGTTTGACGTTAACTGATCAACAATATATGTTAAAAACAGAAACACATGTAAAAACAAGCTTAGGTATTGATTGTTCTGGAAAGCGGCTCTCAGAAGCTTAATCTTGCGCCTATGTTTCCTCTCTGGGCAATACTTCTGTATGTACAGTGGCTATTAGCTAATTCAGAGTTTGTAGGCACTCATGGAGCACAGCCACCTCAGAAGGACCACAGGAGCTGCTCACTTACGTCTCTGTCTTTACAAGCTCTCATGGGAAGTGGTGTTGGGCTTGTAAAGCCACTAGAGACATTTTCTAAGCCCAGTATGGTGCTGCATTATACCTTTGAAACCATTCTCCTGTCATTTGGAGTAACCATTTTCTTTCTCATCTCCACAATTATTTTGATATAGCTATATAATTAATTTGTAACACAGTTCATTTTATTATATTTTAGGTTCTTTTAACTTTCTGCTAATTTTTAAATTTTAATACAATAAAGTTGACTTTTTGTGATATTCGTGCACCTGGGCTTGAATCTACTGCCACTGTCACAGTATATAGAACAACACCTGACAAAAATTCCTTTGTTCTGCCAATTTTATGGCAGCCCCTCTCCTTACCACTAACCTGGCAACCGTGCATCTATTTTTATCATCCCTATAGCTATGCTTTCCAGAATGTCATGTTTAGGGAGTCAGATTTAACATTTTGGTTCTGACTTCTATCAGCTAAGAAAACATATTTAAGGTGCACCACTGTGATGCTGTTTGTGTCAAACTGTGTTTCCTTTTCTTTGTTGAGTACTACTCCATTATACAGAGGTGTTGCAGTCTGTTATGTGTTGGCCAGCTAAAGAACTCTAGGTTCTTCTAGCTCAGTGAAACTGAATAAAAAGCTACTGTGCACTTCCACACTCAGGCTTTTATGTGAACATGAGTTTCTGTTATTGAGCAAACAATGGAGCTGTAGATCATATAGTAATGGTATGTGTGACATCACAAGAAGTTGTCCAAGTGTTACCTAAGCAGCTGAGCCATCTGCTCTTTCACCCACAATGTCAGAGAGCTGCAGCCTCTCCTCGGCCTCCCCAGCATGGCTGCTGTCACTCACGGTTAGTTATTTGCCATTGTAATAGATTCACACATTGTGTGGTTTTCGTCCAACGTTTCTCTAACAACTAACGCTGTAGATACATTCTCAAATGGTGGCTATTGCCCCTTGTGTCTTCTTTGGAGAACTGCCTTTGGGTTTCTAGTGCTGTGAAGAGACACCATGACCATGGCAGTTCTTATAAAGGAAAATCTTAAACTGGAAGCTGGCTTACAGTTCAGAGGTTTAGTCTATTGTCATCATGGAGAGAAACATGACAGCAGGAAGGCAGGCGTGGTGCTGGAGAAGGAGCTGAGAGTTCTATATCCAGATCTGGAGGAAGCAGAAAGAAATAGTGACACTGGGCTTGGCTGGAGCTTCTGAAACCCCAAAGCCTCCCCCACCCAGTGACACACTCCCTCCAACAAGGCCACACCCACCCCAACAAAGCCACACCCACTCCAACAAGGCCACACCTCCAATAATGTCACTCCTATGAGCTTATGGGGGCCAATTTTCATTCAAGTCATCATATGCCTTTTCTGATCTTTTGTCTATTGTTGTCTTTGGATGTTTATCTTCTTATTGATAAAGTTTGTTGGTTTTTGTTTTGTTTTGTTTGGAATTTTTGTTGTATTTTGTTTTCAAGGCTAGTCCGTGCTAGTCTTGAGCTCACTGTATAGCCTCAAATTTATAATCCTCCCACTTCATCCTCCCAGTGCTAAACTACAGGTATGTGCCACCATGCCCAGCTAATTGTTGAGTTCTGAGAGGTTATTATATATTCTGGATCTACGCACTTGGCCAAGTATATGATTTGTAAGAATTGTTCCCTGCTTATGACTTGATTTCCTTTTATTATTAGGGTCATTTGCAGAACAAATTTTTGAATTTTGATATCTAGTTTATCTTTTTTCTTTTGTGGATTGGTTGCATGTTTAGAATTTCACATAGGAGCTCTTTGCCTAACCAAGGTCGCAAGGATTCTCTCCCATGCTTTCTCATCTAGAAATTGTATAGTCTCATATTTTACAAATGATCCACATGTTACATGGCCCATTCAAAATCAAGTTGGGATTAATTTTTGTGTAAGTTGTGTGTAAGTTGTTGTTTTGTGTGTGTGTGTGTGTGTGTGTGTATTGGGGTGATCTTTCGGTACACTGTGCAAAGGTTGTCTTTGTATTGTTCAAATGGTTATTTGTATACCAGCAGAGAGCCAAGTACTGTCTGGACTTTGGTATTATTTTTCCTTTTTGTTTGTTTGTTTTTGAGACAGGGTTTCTCTGTGTAGCCTTGGTTGGTCTGAACTCTCTTTGTAGGCCAGACTAGCCTCGAACTCGCAGCGATCTGCCCGCCTCTGCCTCCCAAGTGCTGGGATTAAAGGCCTGTGCCACCACAACTGGCCTGGTACTGTTATTCTTATAGCTCATCACCTGTCTCGGTATCTTATAAACATACACCTCCCTTACCTTCTGATTGGCTTAATAAAGATCTGATGGCCAATAGCTAAGCAAGAGAGGAAAGGCAGGACTTCCGGGCAGATTGTGGGAATAATCAGGATTTTGAAGATTCACCAGCTTGACAGGGAGGTGGAAGGAACAGGTGTTGGGACTGAGTGAAAGAGAGGTAATGGGCCACATAGCAGGACGTGGGCTAGAATAGTCAGGTTAATCTAAGTTAGACAAGCAAGCAGGGAGGTGGCCTTGCTGTAGTGCCGAAACTTTTATAAACATTAATAGTCAGTCCAAGACAGTATGATGATATGTATGTATATATGTATATATGTGCATACATATATACATATACACACATATATATACACATACATACATACATACATACATACATACACTCACATATATATATTTGCCTGGTTATCTTAGGACTGTTGTTTCTGTGTGTGTGTGTGTGTGTGTGTATGTGTGTGTGTGTGTGTGTGTGTTTTAAACCCACTAAGGAAAAAGATGGAATTCCACAATGGGTTGAAATTGTGCAAATGGGAGAAACTGTGGAGAAGAAGGGATCAGAGAGATGGCCTACCTACTCGGCACTTCACCAGCATCTCAAAACCAGAGTGTCAAAAGTGCATAAGTCAGAGAGTCTGGCAGAGGCTCTGCCCTTTGTGGGAGTCATTACATGGAGAACAGGCTGTTGAGCTGAGCTCATGCAGTGCCCTCTGGGAAAGGCTGAGCCTCATCACTGGTCAGTGACACCCTGAGGTGAGGTCCTGGCTGTCCCAGGGCTCTATCTCCTAGGACTCTGGAAATGAGCTAGATGCTGCAGCCTGGGCTGGAAGCCAGGCTGACTCACCGGCCCAGGGTTGTTTTATTTGCTCTCGCAGCAAACCCTATGGCAATAACGGCACCAAGGTGTCCCGGTGCTTTGACTCTCTCTCCCTGGGCTCCTAATGGAGATTGGCAGAATCCAGCATCCAGGTAATTCCATTGTCAGTTTCAGCAGCTTCCTGTACCTCATTAGACAAAAGCAGAGGCAAATGAGCAGAGAAGGAATGTCAGCCCTGCAGTGGGGCCAGTGCGAGCAAGCAGCTTCCAGGAGATGGCAAGGTAGTCAGGGAATTATCTGGGCCATCCTACCAGCCCCTCTAGCCCTGGGATACAGGATGCTGGTATAAACTGTTCAGTGTGGGCTTCATGCTCTTGGCTTTGAGTGGCAGGGCAAGGGTGGCTATGGTAGTCTTTGGGGGGCTATTCAACCCTTGGGTCACAGGCTCCTCCTGGTATTTCTGGGCAATTTAGGGTAGAGCAATGAGTGTTGGGATCACTGTGGGTGACATGGTTTGTTTCCCAAACCGTGGTTGGTTCCTAGTCTAACATGTTGATAAGTGGCAGGGCATTCAGAAGGTGGGGTTCTGTAGTGCCTGGGTTAGGGCCGCCTTTGGGAAGGGGTTAATGGTGGTCTCATGAGTGGATTAGATCTTATGCATGGATTAGTTCTCATGAGGGTGGGTTCCTGTAAAAGAGTCAGTCTGACCTACTTTCACTTTCATCACCTGACCTTTCTTGCACACACACTCTGTCATGTGATATGGGCACATATGCCCTTGTGTCATATTACCAACCAGAAGGCCACCACTAGACTCACAGGATATGGCTGCAGGATCTCATACGTCCAGCCTCCAAAATTGTGAAGGTGCACACAGCCTCCAGCCTGCAGTACTTCTAATGGGAACTTGCCATAGACCAAGACATGCACGGTCAGAGCCTTATTTGATTTAAACAGTCCAGGAAAGCAAAATGGTGCCAGTAACTGTTGCTGCATCCTCACAAGCCAGAGGGGACCAGGCAGCTTCCTTCAAGCTCTTTCGTAAGGATCCTAATCCCATTTTCAAAGGCCCCCTTCTCCTAAGACTGTCACATTTGGGGGTTTGTGAATTTGGGGGAGGGGGCTGGGACACCAACATTCAGACCACAACACCACCTAACATTAGCACATACAAACTTGATATGGAAACAAGCGTTCGTCAGGGAAGTATCTGTCTTTGGCCTAAGGCAGCAGCCTCTTTGCTTTCTGTTTACGTCTTGGATGTGTACAACTCACACACATATTCACACCCACCCACCACTCTCATAACACACAGCGCGCACTCAGACACCCATGCCACAAACACATCCACATAGTCATACTCTTAGCTATGTTTGTCCAAATGCTTGCCTCTTCCAGCTTCCAAGCACAGGAAACCTCTCCCCCCCCCAAAAAAATTATCTTTTTAATTATCATGTGGATGCTCATAAAGCCTTTTTACAATTAATTTATCTATTCACTTTACATCCTGATCGTAGTCCCCTCCCTCCTCCCTCCTCTTCCCCCAGTCCTACTCTCCTTCCCTCCCCTCTTCTCTGTATCCCTCCTCCCTTACCCCTCAGAAAAGGGGAGCCCCCCACCTACCCACCTGCACATCAAGTCACATCAGGACTGAGCGCATCCTCTACCATGGTGGCAAGGCAGCCCCACCAGGGGGAAGTGACCAAAGCAGGCAACATAGTTCTTGTCAGACACAGCCCCTGCTCCCCTTACTAGGGGACCCACATGAAGACTAAGTCACCCATCTGGTACCTATGTATTGGGAGCCTAGGTCCAATCCATGCATGGTCCTTGGTTGCTGTTTCAATCTCTGAGAGCTCACTGGGTCCAGATTAGTTGGCTCTGTTGGTCTTCTTGTGGAGCTCCTGTTCCTTCCGGGTCCCTCTCTCCATCCTCCCACTCCTCCACAAGGCTCTCTGTGCTCCTCCCAATGTTTGGTTGGCTGTTTCAATTCATTTTTGGGTGGGGCCTCTCAGAGGACAGCTATGCTAGGCTTTGCCGGAAACCTCTTGACCAGAAGTGGTCACTTGAATGCCTGCCCTTACTCTACAGGTATGCATCCTTTTACACACACTCTGTCTGGCAGGCTCCTATCTGGCCATGCTAGTGTCCTCATAGCAAGTCATCTCTCCCACCTCCTTCATGCCATTGACATGCAGCACCTGTCTTGTCATTGCACTCTGGCTTCGACTGGGTGAATGCCAGAGTCTGCCTGGCACAAATCCCAGAGCAACAGCCCAGAAGCAATTGTCCAATGGGAGTGAGCCTCCACAAGCTCCGAATGGCTGTCTGCCAAGTCAGGAAGAGCCATCAAGGAAAGAGGTCTCGGGAAGTGACCAGGCTCCTCCTACCAAGTGCTCTAAGCAGGCCTGAGATGAGGTGAGCCCTTTCAAGCCCTTCCTTTATTCTCCTTTAATGTCTGGGCCCTTTGAATATTCATGGCCTTTCTTGACCTAGAAGAACAAGTGAGGGCTGAGCCAGCTTAGAGAATCCTAAGTCAGGGTCTGGGCTATTGTGTGTGTCTCTAGCCTTTGGTTGTGCGTCATAGCTATGTCCTAAAAATAGTCCCCAAAAGTCCAACCATCGGAAGCTCACCCCCTGCTGCGGGAATGCTGGGAGGTGGTAGGTTGGACACTAAGAGATAGAGCCTGCCAAGAGCCCCATAGGTCACTGGGGGTGCTGTCCCTGGAAGAGATTGAGATAGTTCTTGCGGGACTCTGAATTGCCTCCCAGCTTCCTTCTTCAGGATGTGAGCTCTTTCTCCCACATGTGCTATGGTTGACCTTCTCCATCCTCCACCTCCCACCCCCCGGGGTTCTTCATCAGAGCTGCGTCAAGGCGAGTGTCACGTCCTTGAACCTCCAGAACCATGAACTCAATAAACCTCTTTTCTTTATTAACTTAGCTTGCCTCCGGTATTTCATTATATTAAAGCAGAGGGTAGTAATAATATAATCACTATAGCCTCATAAGTTAGAACATGCCCAGAAACTAAAAACAACCTCCCCCTACACACACACACAGAAGCTTAACTGAATAAATAAATGTAAATGCTTGTTACCCTGTGAGACAGGACAGACAACGCTCTGTCCCTTTGGGCTTTCTATAAGTTATAAGGAGATGTGCAGGTGTGAGGAATTTTTTGCTGTCATTGTGAGCGAAGCAGGTAGGTGGGCCGTTCTCTTCCCAGTTCACACGCTACTGGTTCTCTCCTACCCCCACCTGTACTATCTGTCATAAGCAAAAGGACTCGAGCCGTCATGCCCCTGCTGGTGCCCTGTGCTGCGGCCTTCTCTTCTGTCTGCCCTGTGCCCAGGAAGTGAGCATCTACAGCTAGAAGTTCTGAGAGGCTGGGCAACTCACCCCAAGTCTTATAGCTGTAAATAGCCGAGCCAGGATTTGATCTCCGGGCTTTGTTTCTCACGCCCATGCCTTCTGCAGCAAACTAAGCTTCTGTGTATATATTATCACCAGCCAGGGAACACACATTCTAGACATTTATTGGTTGCCTAAGCCTACATAACCTTTTTTTCTATGTCCACTTCTCAATGTTAAGCTGTATGCCAGACTGTACGGACAGCAGGAACTATGTTTACTGAGTTCATTTCACGGTGTTTAGCATACTTCTGGGAATGGATAGATTACTTTTTAAAAATAGTAATGGCTTCATAAATTTCAAATGGAATCTGGAGTCAAGAGACAAAGTTCTACTTCTGTTATTAGAAAAGAAGAAACTTGTTCAGAGCTGGTCTGTATAAAAGGCTGTTTTCAGGTCTGGGGAGTTGGCTCAGGGGGTAAAGCGCTTTCTGTTTTAGTATGGAGGCCTCAGTTCAGATGCCCAGCACCCATACAAGGGAGGCATCGCAGCAGCATGCATCTGCAAACCAGTCGCCAGAGAGACAGAGACAGGTGGGTCTGGGGCCTTTCTAGGCATCTGGTTTAGCCAAATTGGTGAGCTCCAGGTTCACTGACTCTGTTGTGAAAAATAAGGTGGAAAGAAAGAAAGGAAAACACTCAACATTGACTTCTGGCCTTCAAATGCACACACACACACACACACACACACACACACACACACACACACACAGAGCACACATGCCAGCTAGACCCAGAACTAAAGCTCTCACTCACAAACCTAACTTTGCTCTGATAATTTCCTCTCTTCACCCTCAATTTTCTCAACTGAAAATTGAAGTCCTGGATGTGATAGTCTCTTGGGTGTCTTCCAAACATGACTTTTAAATGTCTACTACTTTGTGTGGTACTGAGTGGAAGTGATGACATAAAATTATTCCATGTGCTTACTGACAGGACCAACCACTCCCAGAATGCTCTTTCCTGCTTCCTCATGTTCCTCTTCCTGTACTGATCCTAAAGGAGTGCACAAATCACTCAGTACCGTGCAAAGCAGTAGACATTTAAAAGTCCAGGACAGCCAAGAGTGCACAGAGAAACTCTGTCTCAAAAAAAACAAAAAAACAAAAAAACAAAAAACAAAAAACAAGAAGAAGAAGAAGAAGAAGAAGAAGAAGAAGAAGAAGAAGAAGAA
>OU015747.1:89366897-89386407 GCA_907169655.1 Acomys percivali | reverse complement strand
GAGGAGAGGAGAGGGGAGGAGAGGGCAGGGGAGGGGAGGGGAGGGGAGGAGAAGAGAGAGGAGGGGAGGAGAGGAGAGGGGAGGGGAGGAGAGGAGAGCAGAGCAGAATAGAGGAGAGCGGAGGAGAGCGGAGGAGAGGGGAGGAGAGGGGAGGAGAGGCGAGGAGAGGAGAGCAGAGCAGAGGAGAGGAGAGTGGAGGAGCGGAGAGCGGAAGAGAGGAGGGGAGAGGGGAGGGGAGGGGAGGGGAGGGGAGGGGAGGAGAGGAGAGGAGAGGAGAGGAGAGAAGAAGGAGGCTGCATCATTGGTTAGGTGGAGGAGAAGCACATGACCAGTGAGGGTGGAGACTTGGCCTAGATGATAATAATTAGTAAGTATTCAGGATTATGGATGGGAGGTAGCTTGATAGAAATTATTAGAAGCATATGGCATGGGATCAGGGCAGGTATCCCATACCTGCCTCACTATCGGGAGTAGTTTAGGGGATTAGTATCTTCTCTGCCTCAAGTTAACTAAGGCTATTTTAAAATATAACAGGTGTCTGTGTCTTGATAGATTGCTAGTGGGTTAGAAAATATTGCTGTAATAATAATTATAGGCCTAAAAATAAACGTTATTAGGCCATACTGGTAGAATAACCATAACAGAGACTTCCAGAGTTGACCCCAACTTCCCTGTCTTGTAGGAAGCCTCTGTAACCCAAGGTGAACTGTCAGACTCGGGGAAATCCACAGTGGCTTGTCACAGATTCCTCTCACTGGCCTTGGTTAGTTGAGGGCAGGCCTCACTGTGCAGGGGGAGTTTTCGGCACAAGCTGATCGTAGAACAGTGTTGGCTGTCAACTTGACCCACACTTGAGCCACCTGGGAGATGGGCCTGTGGGCATGTCTGTGGAGGATCGTCTCTATTGTGTCAATTAAGGTGGGAAGATTTGTCCCCAGTGGGCGGCACCATCCCCTGCCTGGGGTCTTAGACTGTGTGAGTAGAGAAAGGGACCAGAGAAACACACTGCTTCCTGTTCGTGCCTGTGAAGCGAACAGCTGCTGCTTCAGGCTCCTGCTGCCTTGACCTCCCCTCTGTGCTGGACTGTGCATTCAACTGTGAGCTTCTTCCTTAAGGTGCCTTTATCAGGGTGTCTTATCCAGGCGACAGGGAGAGACAGCGAGGGGCACTAGCTCCTGCTTCTCCACACTTCTCCACTTTTAGTAGGCTCCGTTTTCAGGTGCCAACCAAGTCGGCTTCCTTATCCTAGAGGGAAAGAATTTGTTTATTTTTGTACATAGCTCAAAATGGCCTGGAACTCCTACTTCTGCCTCCAAAGTGCTGAAATTACAGGTATGTGCCGTACTGCCCAGAGCTACGGATTTGATAAAGACGCTAATTAATAAACACACTGTGCTCTCATGGCAGCTGTGTGTCTCCCCTCCCCTCCCCAATGCATCACATGGAGCAATTAAGTCCCATTTTGGTATTGAATGAGGTGGCTCCCAGAATTCCTCATTTCTTGCTTTGGGCCCAGGCCCTCCTAGCCAGTCCCTGAGTTGTCAATTCAACTTGAGGAATGTAGGGATTATTTTGTTTTATTTTTAGAATTTTATGTGTGTGAGTATTTTGTCTACAGGTATGTATGGATGTGTGCATACAGTGCTTCTGGAGGCTAGAAAAGGGCATTGCCTCCCCCTCCCCCATGACTGAAGCTATAACCCACTATGTGGGGTACTGGGAATTGAACCTTGGACCTCTGGAAGAGCAGTCAGTGCTCTTAACCTCTGAGCCATCTCTCCAGCCCTCAGACTTCTTGTGTTAGTAGAAATCAATCAAAGGCTCTCATATCTATTGTTACCCTGAGCTCCACACCTGCTGTCACCAGCAATAGACTGAGAAACTCTTTTCTAGAGATGCCCACCCAGGCAAGAATTGGATTTGCCACTCTGAAGCCAAAAACAAAACAAAACAAAACAAAACAACAAAACAAAAAAACAGTTTCGAGGTGAACCAATATGAAGCAGAGAGACTCATTACAGATGAGGAGAGGGGCATGCTGGGATAGCACAAGGGAGGTGGAAATGAAGCACTTTTGATGGGGGTACAGAGGGCTCGGGTGATTCTTAAGTTACTTTCTTTAAAGGTAGATAAGAACTCAGTAAAAATCCGAAGAATATTCTTTTGTAAACAACTTTGTTAGGTGGATTTATGGGATGTTGCTTAGACTTCCATGTGGAAGGCTAAGAAGTCAATGTTGTGCATGATTTAGACTCCAATGGATTCAGCTAAACCACCTTCTTTCCCATCTCTGAGACGTGCTTAGGGAAACACATGATCTCTGTCAGCAATTTTGCCTTTACTAACGGCACCTGAAGTCTCACGTCCTGAAATGGGCAGGGCAGGATCAAAGCCAGGATGAAGGGCCAGTCCGCCTCCCTATGCTCCCTCCCCAGGTCGCTGTAATTTCCCTTGGCTTTCTCCTGCCTCACCTGCCTCTGTTTAAACCGTGGCAGTGTATTGGTTAGAGACCTTGCTGGTTCAAAAAACAGCAAGAATGCTAATCGTCATCACTGAAGACAGAAGTCTGTAGCAACATACAAGTGGAGGGTGACTGGCCTGGACAGGGCTTTGACAAGTGATAAAAAGCTTAGAGGAAAAGATGATACAAAGATGAAACAAAACAAGTTGTTATCCCTAACAACTAGATAAGGAGAGCAAGGGGGAGTGTCTGCTAGATGGCCTCAGGGCTCTCCCTTTCTGGGTCTTATTGGAGAGTCTCAAGAGCTGGGTCTAGCCAGTGCTGATACACAAACTCCCTGAAGAACTTGATTTAGGAGACAGCTACTCTTCTCATTCTGGGGACTATAATCAGATGCAGAACTCAGGGCTGTCTCTTCCCATATCCACCTCTCATGTGCAAGAATACCAGGCACCAGGGTCCTTCTTCTACCAGGATCACTCAAGTGCATGGTAGATGCTGCACATCATGGTCTGGCCAACAGTGGCCCTCCATGTGATGACATTGGTCAGAGAGGCCTGTATCCATCCTGCCGAACACGTGCCTGAGAACTTCTGCCTGAAGTCTGTACTGTGTGTTGCTGGCAGTGCCTTTGGTCCACAGATAAATGAACACACGATTTCAAAAGCCAAAGGAAGATAAAATATGAACATGCTGTCTTTGTGCTAAAACGCCACAGATGAGCTCAGGAGCAGAGAGATTTGGCACTGGAGTTTAAGCTATAGTTTTGTGGACTCAGAGTGAGTGAGCAAAGTGACCTGGTGGCCGCTGAGCTTGTATGGCTTGTGACTTCATTAGCAGATGCATATCTGGCTTTCAGGAAAGGACATGGTGCGCATGTGCCAGCCCACTGTGGGACAGTCACGCTCAGTGCTGCCCGCTCTGGGCCCAAGGAGAGGCAAAGGTGACAGCTGTTGCTATATAGAATATGCACAAGGCCAGTGGAGCAGCTAAGGGAACGAGACTAATTAGCTGAGGTTGACAAATTGGAATCTAGCTGGCCTCAGCTCGTGTCTGGGATTCTAAGTCAGAAGGAAGGGTCAGGACAGACAAAAGAGGCCTGGACCACTGCTGGGGAAGCAGGTGCTGATGTTAAAGTGTGCCATGTGTGATGGGCGGGCACAGGTGCTCAAGGGGCCGAGGCAATTACAGGAAGGTTGATGAGGACAGAGTTTAGGGAAGGCAGGTTGGAAAGCCAGGGCTGGGGAGCTGTCCAGAGAGGCTGGCTCCAGTAGCTCTATCCACCACAGTGGGATTCTTGTTTGTTTTATTTTGTTATTTTTGAGGCATGGTCTTATATAGCTCAGGCTAGCCCTGAACTGGATATGTAATCAAGACTAAACTTGGAGCTTCCTCCTGTATAGCTCCAGAGTCCTGGGATTAAAATCTTGCAGCAGCATCACGCCCAGTTTATGTGGTGCTGAGCTTCATGTGCTGGGCAAGCTCTCTACAAGCTGAGCTCCATCCTGATCCTGTCTGCCTTTAAAAATCATGCCTTCATTGTCATTGTCACCATCGCTGCTGCCTCCTTAAAAAAAAAAATCAGGCTCCTAAATGAGTGTCATTTTTAGTTTTTTATTATTATTATTAAAAATAACACTATCTGGAATGGAAAAATTTTCAATCCTCTGCCCTACTGTTTGAATTCTTCCTTTGAGAAGCAATGCCTTCAGCTATCGTCTGTTGCTTCTGGTCCCTCTCCTCCCCCTTTATCTCCAAGCTGCAGATCACACTGGTGTTTCTCCGGTTTTGTTTGCCGGGTGGGAGGTGAGGATTAGAGTCACTTATCCCATCCTCCAGTTTCCAGTCACTGGATACACTCAACATAACTGCTTCTCCTCACCCTCAGGATACAGTGCTGTGGGGTGTGGGGTGTGGGGAATCAATAGCTGCCATTTATGATCAAAGGCATGGAAGTGTGATTTATGGCTGATGCAGAGACAGTAAAGCAACTTCATTCTCTTTTAAACGGTTGCCTCCAATTTGCCCACTTGTTGGGTTTTCCCTGTATCTGTCATAAAGTCACTCTCAATACTCCCCTCCCCGTGACAGTAGGAGTTGCCACAATGTGTGCAAGCATCAGATAGTGTGGGTTTTTTTGTTTTGTTTTTTGTTTTTGCCTTGGTGCTGCCTTCTAAATTGTAGCTAAGCTTGTTGGGTACTGTTTTGGGAAAGCCATCTCTAATTTGACAATTCTCTTTGCTTATTTTTTGTATTAAGCCTCTTATTGTCAGAATTCCATGTTTTCTTCTGCATTAGGGATCTCTAGAGGAAAGAACCAGTAGGAGGAACACACACACACACACACACACACACACACACACACACACACACACACTTATTAAGTCAGCTTTATAATAGTAACGAAAGCAGAATCACACTAGAGAACAGGGGAGCCTGACAGTTACTCCATCCTTGATGCTGGGTGTTTCAGCAGCATGAAAGATATCCGGCAATGGCTGTCTCTTAGTAGAGAGACCTAAAGCCAGTGGTTTCAGAGTGCGCGGCTGGGTACCTCAGCAGTCCCAAGCTGGCACCGAAAGCCTGGAAAGTTCCTGGAAAGCCTCTGGTCCCTAGCCTGTTAGGAAATCTTAGAACCCTGGTTCTGTTCTCAGCAAAGGAATCAGCTGCAGTAGCAGCAGCAGAAACAGGGCAGGTTGACTCCCTGCAAGAGCTGAACCAAGCCAGCCACAGGCCAGATGATCCTTCCTGGCCATGCCCCCTTTTAAAACTCTGAGTTGCTACCTGAAGTAGCCACCCACAATCCCACATCAGTCAAGGCAATTGGGACACTTCTTCAGGTGAGACTCCCTGTAAATGATTCTAATTTGTTGCAAGTTGACATTCAAATCAACCTTCATACCCTCTTTCTTGGTTTATTCTCCCGTTTTTTGAACAATATGACTGCAAGCAGTGTTTTGCGAAAAGAGAAATAAATGGTAGGTTAGTTTTTGAAATCTGGCATAGCTAAAGATATACATAGGGCTGGAGAGATAACAGCCATTAAAGGCTAGGCTAACAACTAAAATAAATAAAGATGTACATAAAACCATCCATTTAAAGCATATAGTTCAGCCAGTTTAGATGCTCAGAGTTATGCAAACAAAACAATTTAATTTTAGGACACCTTCAACTCACCCCAAACCCTGTCCACATTGGCAGTCTTTCACTTTTGTTCTGCCTCTTCTAGTTGGCTACAGCAATCTCAGGTGACCACTTTCTGTGTCTGTGGCTTTGCTGACCGAACACTTATGTGCAGTGATGTAACCTGTGGCCCTTTGCCACTGATTTCTTTCACTTTAGCACGATCTTTTCTGTTCCCGTTGAGATATGTTCCAGCAGTCATCCTTTTACATTGCTGCATACTATTCTGTTGCATGGACATACCAGGTTTTGTTTATGGACAATTTAGATTGCTGCAGTTGCTTGGCTATTTTGGATAACACTGCTGTAAGTATAGGTTTTTATGTGGATGCACGTTTTTATTTCTCTTTTACAGATACATAACAGTGGAGTTGCTAGGTATCCTGCTAAGTTTTCTATCACTTTGACCTGAGATAATCAGCTTATGAGAAGTAAGGCTGATTTTGAGTTACAGCTGGCCAGTCTGTGATCACTCGGCCCCGTTACTTTGCCTCTGTGATAAGGCTGTACCATGGTGGGAGCATGGAGAAGGGACTGTCCCACTACCTGACAGACAGGAAAGGTCTGAGGTCTAATCACCCTTTTAAGAGTACACCCCTAATGATCTAACTTTTTCCTATGAAGTCCCACTGTCCTAGTCAGTTTCTATTGCTGCTATGAGACACCATGACCAGAGGCAAGCTGGGGAGGAAAGGGTTTGTTTGGCTTACACTTCCATATTGTAGCCCATCATCGAAGGAAACCAGAGCAGAAACTCAAACAGGAAGGGTCCTGGAGGCAGGCGCTGATGTAGAGGCCTTGGAAGGGTGCTGCTCACTGGCTTGTTTCCCTTGGCTTGTTCAGCCTGCTTTCTTACTGAACCCAGGACTAATCAGCCCAGGGATGACACCACCCACAATGGGCTGGGGTTCCCTCATCAATCAGTAATTTAAAAAGGCATTTTCTTAACTGAGATTTCCTCCTCTCGCCTGACTCTAACTTGTGTCAAATTGACATAAAGCTATCCGGCACGCCCACTCTTACAGATTCCATAGCTTTCCAGTTCCATCCCAGGCGGCCAACAAGCCTTCACTCCGTGGCTGTAACCACAGCACTCACCTCCGCACATTAGCTCTTTATCTTTTGAGATACGTGGATGGCTTTTTGCCTATCTCTTGTTCTGCTAATATGCATTCTGATAGCGATCACACAGCATCGGTACACCAGTTCGAGGAGTGTTGTGATCTTGACAGAGTGTGGTCTTCCAGTCTATGAACATGTGTCCCCCACCGCCCACCCCTTACTTAGGCATTTACTGACTTTCAAAAGGCCCCGGAGAATGAAGGTTTGGTCCCCAGGGTGTCATAATCGGTGAGTGTTGGGACCTTTGGTGGCAGGAGTGCTGAGAGGTTTTTAGGTCTTCCGGAGTGGTGCTTTTACAATGGATTTTGGGACGCCAGCCCATCAGTCACTCTTTTTGCTTTAGGCCAGGAAGTGAGCAATTCACCCTGCTTTGCATTTCTTACCACTGCCACCCCACATTCACACCAAAGGCCCAGAGCAATGTTCCTAACTTATCTTGGACAGCAACCTCCGGAACTGTGCGCTAAGTAAGCATTTTGTCTTTGTAAGTTAATTATCTTGGGTGTTTCATTATAGTGGCAGAACGCTGGTTAACACAGTGCTGTATTAAATTGACTCTAATATGTTAAATCCTACTCACATTCCCAGGATAAAACCCACTGAGTTAGAGCGTCTGAGCCGTTTTATATGTTGCTGAATTTAGTTTGCTAGTATCTTTGTTGAATATTTTTACATTTATAATCAAGAGATGTTTGTTTGCAGCTTTCGTGTGTGCTGTCTTGGTCTGGCCCTGATATCAGTGTGACACTGGCCTCATAGATGAGACTGTGAGTGCCTATGGATACTTTGGCCATTTGGGAAAAAAAAAATTGCTTTAGGTGGGCACTGGAAAACTTTTTCTGTAAGGAAGATAGAAACTACTTTTAGGCCCTCAAATGGTCTCTGTTCATATAGTTCATCTCTTCATCCTACAATTTAGAACTTTTCAGGCATTTCTTCTCGCCCACACTCATTTATTCTTTGTTTATGTTCCCCCCCAATTCTCTTGTGGCTAATTTAGAAGTATGGCGTAATAAATGTTTATTATTGGGCTATAATTACTATGGCAGTATTTTCTAACCCACTAGCAATCAATAAAAACACAGACACCTGTTATATTTTAAAATAGCCTTGCTTCACCTGGGGCAGAGCAGATAGTAAATCTTAAACTACCTTCCATATCTCCCTGCTCCAATCCCAAGCCATCTGTTACTGATAGTTTCTACTGAGCTACCTCCCATCCATAAGCCCAAATTCTTGCTAATGTTCGTCATCTGGGCCGAATCCTCCATCCACACCGTGGTGCTGCTCCTCCACCTCACCCATGGTGGTGACCTTCCTTCTTTCTCCTCTTCCCCTCTCTCCTTCCCAAGATCCTCTTCTGGTCTCTCACTGCTTCCCTTCCCAAGATCCTCTCTGTCCCAAAAGCCCGGGAACCTTAGCCACACTTATCCCATTTGCCCCTGCCCACGTGTGTTGGCTTTTTATTGGTCAAACAGGAGTAAAGTTTTAGGCAAGGTTACAAACATTTCGGGGTACATGAGTCTACTTGTTTGAGAAGCAAAAGACCAACCCCAACATACACATTCTCTCTCTCTCTCTCTCTCTCTCTCTCTCTCTCTCTCTCTCTCTCTCTGCTTTGCTTTCTCTTTGGAAACCTCAGGCTGTTCTATTTCT
Source organism: Acomys percivali (assembly GCA_907169655.1). Lineage (NCBI taxonomy): Eukaryota > Metazoa > Chordata > Mammalia > Rodentia > Muridae > Acomys > Acomys percivali. The sequence goes on along the minus strand of OU015747.1, from coordinate 89,377,985 downwards.
GGAAATGTCTTAAAGGTGTGTCCTATTGTATGTATATATTTTATTCATTATACCAGGGAGTCTGTTCAATATAGAAATAGATGGTGGTTCATAGTCTGGACTCTGGGGACAATCTACATGGTGGTTTATAGTCTAGAGATTAAACTTAACTCTGGCGAATGTGCTAAGAGCTCCAGCTCACTGTTGTCTCCTTCCTGAACTTCTGCTGTCATGAAGCAGCCCTCACATTTTCTCACTCTTCTCCACTTTCTCCATCTGTCGTATTTTTATTCTGATGCCTAAGATATTTCCTCAACTGTATTTTTCAACTTGTTTTTTGAAATTTCTGTCACATGCACACCTAACTGCAAGAATTCTTTCTTATTTTACTTTTTGTTTTTTTAGACGGGATTACACTGTGCAGTTCTTGGCTACCCTGGAACTCGATATGTAGACTATGCTGGCCTTGAACTCATAGACATCCTCCTGCCTCTGCCTCTTGAGTGCTGGAATTAAAGGTGTGCACCACCACTTCCATCTCATTGTTATTTTCTGAATGTTCTTCATTATAGAATTCTATTTTGCACCAGGTGTGGTGGCGCATGCCTTTAATCCCAGCACTTGGGAGGCAGAGGCAGGCGGACCGCTGTGAGTTCGAGGCCAGCCTGGTCTCCAAAGTGAGTCTAGGATAGCCAAGGCTACACAGAGAAACCCTGTCTCAAAAAACTGAAAAAAAAAAAAAAAGAATTCTATTTTGCTTTCACTAATGTAGTGTATTTTCCTGTGTGTCTAAAGATGTCAAAGTTTTTTTAAGTCTCTTGTGCTTTATCATTATGCATTCCCTTATTTTTCTTTTTCCTTTGTAATAGTTTGAATGTGAAACATCCCTGACAAGCTGTGTGTTTGATCAGTTAGTTGGTTCCTAGCCAGGGCTGCTGTTTTGGATGCCTGTGTAATCTTTGGGATTTAAGGCCTAGGTCACAAGTGTAACCTGTGAGTTACGCTCACCTCTGTGTCTGGCCTAGAACTCGTTGCCTTCTGATCTGTGAAGATCTGACCAAGCTGAGCTATGATCTCTTACCAGTGTGGATCAGGCAACTCCGGCTTGCTGTGCCTTCCCAGCTGAGAGGGACTATATCCTATGAAACCGAGAGCCTAAATATTCTTAAGTTACCACTGTCAGGTGTGTTGCAGTTAATTTAGCAGTATGGTCTAATAATGTTTATTATCAGGTCTATAATTATTATTACAGCGGTATTTTCTAAACCTGCTAACAATCAATCAAGACAGACACCTGTTATATTTTAAAATAGCCTTAGTTAACCTGGGGCAGGGCAGCTATTAGTCCCCTAAACTACCTCCCATATCGGGGCAGGTATCCCATACCCTGCCCAACCCCATGCCACCTGCTTCTAATAATTTCTGTCTAACTGCCTCCCACCCATAATCCCAAATACTTGTTAATGCTCTTCATCTGGGCCAAACCCTCCATCCACGCCGGTCATGTGCTTCTTCCTTCCTCTAACCCATGGATAGATCTTCTTCTTCCCCTTGTCTCCTCTGGTCTCTCCTTCCCTGAGCTCTTTTCCAAAAGCCTTTGAACCTTAGCCACGCCTAACCCATTTGCCCTGCCCAGGTGTGTTGGCTTTTTATTGGTCAAATTGGAACAAGTTTTTTTGGCAAGGTTACATAGCAGTCCTAGGGCACAGGGACAGCAAGCAGTAATTAGCATCAAAATACATCAGACCAGCTGGGCATGATGGCTCACACTTGTAATCCCAGCACTCAGGAGGCAGAGACAAGCGGATCACTGTGAGTTCGAGGCCAGCCTGGTCTACCAAGTGAGTCCAGGACAGTCAAGATAACACAGAGAAACCCTGTCTCAAAAAACAAAACAAAACAAAAAACAAACAAAAGCAAAAGCAAAAGCAAGCAAGCAAGCAAACAAAAAGCCCATCAGAGCAGCCTCCAGCACAGGTGCTTTGTCACAGTGATGGGGAAGCCAGCTCTCCATCCTTGTTTATTTCCTTCCATTGGGGAGAGCAATAGGTCTGTTCATTGATTCTTGATCTCCATAATTCATTCACTCTTACGAATAGAGACTTAAAATCTAGTTAGAAACTCAGCTATATTTGTCAGCTGGTGAATGTCACTGGTGATCAAACAAATTTCTGCCATCTCGGAGGCAGGAGGTTTGATGGGAAACTAAAGTTAAAAATTTATAAAGAAATAAATACGGTCTACTACCGGTGGGTGTGTTTGGGGGTGCGTAGATGTAAGCTTTGTGGCCAATGTTTTGTAACCAAGTAGGGAATGAGGTGAAGTGTGGAGACAATGGGCTTTGCTTTGCTTTATGTTTCCTCTTGGATGGTCTATATTGCTATAGAAAACACATAGTTCCTTCTAGGCAAGCGTGTTAGTGGTGGTTCTCAACCTGTGGGTCGCGACCCCCTCTGGCAAATTTCTATCTCCAGAAGATAGTCACATTATGATTTACAACAGTAGCAAGACTAGAGTTATAAAGTAGCAATAAAGATAATTTTATGGTTGGGGGAGTCATTACAATAGGATTAGCTTTATTAAAGGAACACAGCATTAACAAGGTTGAGAACCATTGATCTACGAAGAGTGTTAAGTTACATTCTCTTGCCAGAAGGATTAGAGCAATCACATAGTTCTAAGGGGTAAGGGGTTGGATCTGGGGAATAGAAATTATATATACATATATAATTTTATAATAAATAGTAAGAGTTTAATTAAATAATAAAATGAGAGTTTCTAACTTTTGCTTGACAAGCTTTGTTATTTGACACATACGTGTTTAGAGTTGCTATGTCACCTTGATGGCCTGACCCTTTAACATTAAGCAGTATCTTTTTGTGTCATCGGTATTTTTTATCTGATATTAATATATAAATCATATATACTATCCTTTGATTAATATTTTATATAACATAGCACTTCCCCAATTTTACCTTCAAATTGCCTATGCTACTTGAAATGAAAAAGAAGGTTTTTTTATTTAGTGTGTATGAATGTTTTGCCTGCATGTATGCGCTTGTATTACATGAATGCCTGGTGCCCTTGGAGATCAGAAGAGGGTGGTGTTGGATCACTTGGAGCTAGTGTTCCACGTGGTTGCAAGTCACAGTGTCGGTGCTGGGAACCTAACCTAAGTCCCCATAAGAACAACAAATGCTCTTAACCAGTGAGCCATCTTTCCAGCCCTGAAATTAATTTATTGTAATAACATATGGCCTGTTATATTTTTCCAATCATTTTTCTTTTTAAGAGTGAGGGTCTATGGAGACAGGGTCTCACTATGTAGGTCAGGTTAGCATGGAACTCATTATGTAGCCCAGGTTGACCTCTAGTTAATGACCATGCCCTGCTTCAGCACCTAAGTACTGACATTACAGCCAAGTACCCCCATGCCCAGTTTCAATCTTGGTCTTTCATTTAGTGTATTTAGACCATTTGTATTTAGTACAATTAATTATTTATATGTTAATGCTTAGATCTGCCATTTTGTCTTTACTTTCTACTTGGGTTCTTTTACTTCTCAATTCTGTTTTCATTTTTTATGCCTTTTGATGGATTGCTTGAACATTTTTTTTTTTTAAAGAATGTCATTCTGAATGTTTTTGAATGTATCCTTTTGTATACCTTTTGCTGGGTTTCCGTCAGGCACTGTACTACAAGCATAAATAACTCATCAGTGTAGGGTGGTCATCATTTTATCAGCTTGAATGTAGTATACAAAATCTTATCTATTTAAAATACAATTTTCTTAAATACTTCCTCTATAGTCACATTTTTAAAATATGTAAGGGGCTGGAGAGATGGCTCAGAGGTTAAGAGCGCAGCCTGCTCTTCCAAAGGTCCTGAGTTCAATTCCCAGCAACTACATGGTGGCTCATAACTCTCTATAATGAGACCTGATGCCCTCTTCTGGTGTTCAGGCATGCATGTAGGCAGAGCACTGTATAAATAATAAATAAACAAATAAATCTTTCTTTAAAAATTAAAAATATGTAAGATCATGCTATAACTTTTCTTTCAACAATCAAGTATAATTTAGAAAACTCCAGAGGAGAAAATTGTGTCTGCTCATATTTTTACCCTTTGTTGTTTTTCTTTCCTTCTTGATGGTCCATGATCCTTTCTTCTATCACTTTCTGCTGTAGAACTTTCCAGCAGCTGGTCTGCTATGTGAATGTGCACAGTGCGCATGTTAATGCCAGGCCTGTGTGGAGGCCACACAACAGACCTCTGGGAGTCCGCTCTCTCTTTCCACCACGTGGGTCTCCTCGCCTCAAACTCAGTGGTCAGGTGTGATGCCACACACCTTCATCTGTTGAGCCATCATGCTGGTCTTCTATAGTCATTAAAACAAAAACAAAAAACAACAAACAAACCACAACATTTGCTATTTATTTATTTATTGATTGATTGATTGATTGATTTTTACGCATATGAGTGTTTTGCCTTATTGGTAACAGAACTCAGGTCTTCTGCAAGAACAATATGTGTTTTTAATCCCCGAGCCATCCCTTTGACTGAGGACGTGTTAATTTCCTTTTCATTCTGGGCAGCTGTTTCCACTAAGCACAGGGTAGCAGGTTGACAGCGTTTGGGGGAGGGGGTGGAAATGTGCAATTTCCCTCAAGCTTGCGTGGCTGCTGCGGCGGAGAAAGCTGCCGTCCAAATTGCTTTTCCCTTGGGTGAAGTGTTATTTTCTCTGAACCTTTTCAAGACTGGTTTGCTTTTCGGAGGTTTAATTGTAGTATATTTTGGCATCGAGTTTTCCTAGTTGGTTCTGTTGGAGTTTACCCTGATTGTATAGATTTATGGGACTTGTTCAATTTGGAGGCTTCTTGCCATCACTTTTCAAGCAGTGTTTCAGCTCCACCTCTTTCCTTTCTTCTTGGAAACTCTGGCGACATGGATTCAGATCCTTCGCTGTAGTCCCACAGGCCTCTAAGGTGCTGCCATTGTTTTTCCCCACTTAAATCTTTCTCAGTTATTTAGATATGGTTGTTCTGGTTGCTTTATCTCCAAGGCACAGATTCTTTCTTTCTCCCCGACATGCCCCTCCCCCCCTTTTTTCTTACATTCTGCCTTCAGTCCATTCATTGAGCCTTTTAATTTGGGAAATACATTGTTAAGTTGTCAAACTGTTTTTTTTTTTCTTTTCCTTTCTTTCTTTCTTTCTTTCTTTCTTTCTTTCTTTCTTTCTTTCTTTCTTTTTTTCTCTCCTTTACATCTATTTCTTGGCTGAGGCTTTGTCTCTTGGTTGGAGTTGAGTGTGCTTACACTCGCTTACTGAGCCATTTTATCATGGCAGTTCTACAATCTGTGCTGTGTCATTAGCAGCTGGGTCACCGCAACACTAGGACCCACCAATTTTTCTCTTCTTTCCCCGCCCTCCACGCCCAATTTGCCTTGATATTTTTCTGATGCCTCATATGACACGTGACTTATTTAGACCTGAGCTTTTTCATATTATGGCATGAGCTTCCTTGGCTTATGTACTTTACACAGCTCTCTCTGACACAGTTTCGGCAGGGCAGTGGGCAGGGGCGCAGGGAACTGTCCCTAACAGGATGACAGAAAGTCTGGCTCTCTGCTCAGCTTCCATTGACAGCCAGGAAGAATTCTTCATCTCTGCTGGCCAGGCATGAAGCTTGGTGTCCCTTAGCACAGTGGTGAGGAGGTTTTGTTGCTATCGACTGATGGATGGTAAAACTCATGACTCTCTGCTAGGCCTCATCTGATACTGCCTGGCAAAGAAGCGGGGTGGTGCTTTGTTACTTGGGGGCGGAGAAGGAGGTATCCTGGCTTTCCCGGTGGTCTGTGTTGGCCCCAGTGGTGTGTAGTTTGTTACGGAGTCTTCGCTCTCTTCTTGCCTCACTTCTACTGAGTATGTTGGCACAACTTACAACAACCGACAGAGAACAGGAGTCTAAGCGTCTCATTCAATCTCTGCGTTGGGGGGGTGGGGTGGGGGAGGGTGGCACTTGAGGTTCCTTCCTTTTGGGTTTATGATTGAAGAAGAGGGATGGACAGATGGCTCAGCACTGGCTCTTTTTTCCAGAGGACCTGAGTTCAATTCCCAGCACAGCATAGCAACTCACAACTGCCTGTAGCTCCAGTTCCAGGGGAACTGACACCCTCACAGACACACATGCAAACAGAACATCAATGCACATAAAATACAAATAAATAATAATGATTGAAGAAGGGCAGATACTGAGTTCATTTTCTGACCTGCTAGGCTACTCGTTTGCTGGTTTGGCCAGGCTTTTCATGGAGTGCTGGCTCACTCTTGTGATCTCGCAGTTTTAGCGCCTGTTAGTGGCTCTGGGTTGCTGGCATCTCCAGCTCAAGCCCCGTGTGAAAATGAAACAGAACACCCAGGACCTCGCCACTGTGCCGTCCCTGGGTCCCAGGGCTCTAAGCCAGTGTTTCTTCTGTTCCCACACTCCAGAGTCTTCTTGGGCTTGAGGAGACTTAGCAAGAAGGAATGAGAGAAGTGTGTGAGATCCATTGTCCCGGAAGGCTGCAATACATTTTTCTTTCCTGCTAAGTGCAGAAACACTCATTTACATGTGCCTCAAATCACACACTTTGGAACAGGATGCCGAACAATTACCATAAAGCCTTTCTTCCTGTTAGAAACCAGGGGGGCCCAGAACCTGTAAGCATCCTCCACAGCTGTGTGCCCCAAATCTCCCAGCAGATCAGGAACAGAGCTGGACTGCCCTCTCTGGCTCATGTGATTCTGCAGCTAGCACGCTTTCTTGGGCTTCTAGCCTGAGGTGCCTAGGCTCAGACACTAGAAGAGTGGTCTCATGGGATAGGACCAGGCTAGCCTCTTGTGGAGTCAGGTGACAGAGCTGCCTACGTAGAGAGCAGGGACTGCCCATCAGGCGTGCTGTCCAGCAGCATCACCAGAGATCTGGCCTCTGGGCCACCTGTCTGGATTGTTAGGATTGCAGATTCCTCCAGCCTACCTTAGGAGGCCGGTATTGCAGAAGAGGGATGAGGGATGCACTCTTGCAAGCTTTGTTACGGGGAGGAAGGGAGAGACTCATCACTGCATGGCCCTCTTCAAACTGAGACAGGCTCTGTGACTCTCTTGAAGCGACTCCCCCTGTTGCCCAGTATGTGAGACCACCCAGCTGCTCCATCGTTTTCTGGTGAGGCTATTGGCTCAGTGAGGAAGGCCGACTCAGCCTTAGCTTACGGGAAGTGACTGAGCCTTGGGGGTCAGGGAGCTTCCTCTAGGGGAAGCAAGATGGGAACAGGCTCGTTAGGAGCAGCAGACAGTGGAAGACTAATGGGATTAATGCTTGGGATTCATTAGCAGAAGTTTCTGGAGCCTTTCCAGCCCTCCCCAGCAAATGGCCCAAACTGCCCCCTTAATAGCATTAAGTGAAATTACAGATCGGAGAAGCTGGCTGATCGATCTCCTTGGGGGCTTTTCTGAGACTCTGACTGGGGGTGGAGACGATCCTTTGCCAGCAGCTGCAGCGTCACCCCCATCTATTGGGTCAGTTCTCTCTCCTCTGCTAGGGAGGAACAGTGCCCACAGAAGCATCTCTGGCTCACGGTCAAAGCTTATCCCTCACCCGCTTCCCACTCCACGCCACAGCCACCCACACTCAAAAGGAAGCCAGACAGAGAGAAGTTTCCAGAGAGCTTAGACATTTCCATGGCCACAAAGAATCTGAGGTTGGAGTGATGTCGTGGGAAGAAGGGCCACGGGAGACTTGTTTTCCCTCAGCATAGCCAGATGATGGCCCCGAATATCTCACAGGCCTGAGGAAAACAGCCTATGCTGGGTACCACTGCTCTCCCATGGCCAGGTTCTGGGCAGGAAACACTTCTCAGTGCTAAGTCCTTGGAAGCTTCCAGGGGAGGCCCTGCAGCCACAGGCGATTGGCTCAGGCTCTCCGCTGCCATGATAATCTATCTCCTTCTCTCCTCAGGACCAGCTACATCACCTTATCACCCACATCCTACCCTCCTTTCTAGCAAGAAAGACTGATGATGAATAGGTCACAGTCCTCCAGGGAAACCAGACCAATAAGATAGGCATAGACGAGAACTTGTGGATGGGAACTGACTTCTCTGAGAAGTCCTGTGATAGCCCTGTAAGTCAGAAATACCAGGGAAGGTGGCGTTTTAAGTAGTTCTGAGTCTGAAGGTCTGAGACACAGGAGCTCCACGTGTGAAGGAAGAAATGGACACTGCAGCCTAAAGAGAATGAGGGGATCCTCCCCTTTTCTGCTCTGTCATTCTATCTGGTCCCTTGTTGTTCAGATAATGTCTGTGATATTAGGAAGGTGGCTCTTTGTGTAGTTTGCTGTTGCAAAGGCTAATCTCTTCTCCCAAACAACCCTTGGGCGTGCCCAGGAATAATGTTTCACCAGAAACCTGAGCATCCTTCAACCCAGTCAAACGGGTACATGGAATTATCCATCAAAGAAGGCAATGAAGCCAGGTACAGAAATGAGAGTGTGAGCATGAGAGATGGGCTTCTCCATAGAAGTTCAGCAGCTGAGGGGAGACCTCAGTGCCCTGAGCCGAGTCAGCAGTGATGTCAACAGTAGCGCTGGTACAAAGCAATTCCTTCGTGACAGTTACAGAGAACAGATGGACTCAGTGCACTGTGTTTCTGTAGGTTTCATGAGCATCCAGTGGCATCAAACCCTATAGCACACCTGGAGGCCCACGGAGGCTGCCCGTGAAGAGTTCTGCATCCGACAGTGAGCACAGGTGTCTCCATCATCTACCCAGGATAATCTTATCTCTACTCCATCAAAGTGGGAAATGAATTCTGGTGATTACCCTATTTCCTCTATTTTAATATCCCACTGATTATGAGATGCACCCTTGATTCAATAGCCGCCTCCCCCTAAAAGTGAAACTTCACAATAAATATGCACATCTATTTTAAGGCCCATGCCTGTTTCAGAAATGTTGGGATGTGTGCTGGCAAGGGGAAAGATGCATATTATAATTAAGAGAAAATGGTAATTGAGAGATAGTCAAGCCGATTGCCTGATTGAATTCATCAGTAAATGCAGGCGGCATGCATCATTGGTCTGTGCACCATGAGAGAATATCCTTCTCAGTGTGTGTGTGTGTGTGTGTGTGTGTGTGTGTGTGTGTGTGTGTGTTGGTGCGCATCCTGGCCAATCACTCAACCGCTAGAGTTCCCTGAATCCTGGCCATAGGGTAACTACTCGTGGTCACATTCACACCCGGCATCTCATTCCAGATAGGAACACACGGGAAAATTACAGACACCATTCCTTCGCCCGCTTCCATCAGACCCTCCCACACCATTGCCCAAGGGTTCAGAGCTCCCATAGCATCACCAGCATGAGAGGCTCATATCTCTTGAGCTTTGTTCTGGAATAATTTTGTACCAGCAAGGTACATGAGGGCTTGAAACAGAAGAAATTGAGGCAGGATGATCCAGAATTCCATTTATCAAAAGACATACACACGTGGAAGCATGGTCCTGGGTGGTGGCGGCAAGACTAGTTGGGTTTTTTTTTGTTTTGTTTTGTTTTTGTTTTTCAAGACAGGGTTTCTCTGTGTAGCCTTGACTGTCCTGGACTCACTTTGTAGACCAGGCTGGCCTCGAACTCACAGCGATCCGCCTGCCTCTGCCTCCCAAGTGCTGGGATTAAAGGCGTGCGCCACCACGCCCGGCAGCAAGACTAGTTGGACCCCTACAATTTGTGCCAGAAGAAAGTAAGTATATACTGTTTGGAGCAAAACTGAGCTCATCTAAGCTAGAATGTACCTGGCTTGTGTTAAGCTCTCCACCAGGCACATCCCTGGAATGAAGGTCTAGTTGGAAAGCCAGAAACCACTGGTTGACAGTCTGCTGTTAAATTGTTGGAAAACCAAACGAGAGACACTGGTGCCATTATGGCAGTTACAGCTCAAGATGGCTACAGTCATGCCAAGGTGAATCCATATAGACTTTTGCTAGAAGTGCTGGCAATTCTCCTCCTGCCCATTATCAGGATGAGGCATGAGTATGAGAATTACCACTGCTCCACCCCCCACTCCTCCCTCTCTCTCCCAGACACTCCAGGGAGAAGCCTGCAGCCAGATATTCGGTGTTACCTTTCTAGGCCCAACTCCTCCAGGCCCCAGCCTTTGCTGATGTGGTCTTCCTAACCTTGGATTCCTCTCTGTTCTATTAATCGATGGTTCTGAGGAGAGAGCAAGGTGGCTATTGGACAGCTGCTGGGTCACGTGATGGGCCAAGAGCTGATAACAAGCCAACAGAACATCAAGGATGCCCGAGGGGTGGGCGGGGACCTGCTGGGAAATTTTTTAAACGAAATAGAAAAACTTAAATTTTGATTCATTCTGGGAAAGGAGAAGAAATGAGCAAATACTGAGAGGAGTGTGGAGTCTTTGCAGGTAATAGACAAACACTCTATGAAAGAAGCAGAGCACCTCTTGCCTTTCACCTTTCACCTTTCACCTCTCACCCGACTATAGTCCATTTTCTCTACATTCCTAAATTTTTTTATTTTTCTCTATTTTCCATGCAATGGCTCTCAGCCTAGGGGTGAGGGTGTAACCCTTGCCTCTAGGTCAGTGGTTATCTTCCTAATGCTGTGACCCTTTAATGCAGTTCCTCATGTTGTGATGACCCCCCCATCATAAAATTATTTTTGTTGCTACTTTATAACTGTACTATTGCTACTGTTATGAATCATAATGTAAACATCTGTGTTTTCTGATGGTCTGAGGAAACTCCTGTGAAAGGGCTGTTCAACCCCTGAGGAGTTGTGACCCACAGGTTAAGAACCACTGCTCTAGCTGTTTGGGAGTGTGTGGTTGTCACATCACACATTCTGATGATATTGAATGGATGGGGCCAAGGATGCTAAGAATACTAAAGCGTTGGGGATGGTCTTCTATGCAAGAAAGAATGGCCTCTTCCAAATGCCAATGCCAGACAGAGAATCAGCCTGACCTTTCCCTGCTGCTAGCCTGCCTCTGTCCTGAGCTGTGGCAGAGTCTCTCTCCCTGCTGTTAGCCTGCCTCTGTCCTGGGCTGTGTCAGGGC
>OU015747.1:89329165-89358803 GCA_907169655.1 Acomys percivali | reverse complement strand
AGAAAGAAAGAAAGAAAGAAAGAAAGAAAGAAAGAAAGAAAGAAAGAAAGAAGGAAAGGTCCACACTCCCAAATCAGAAAAGCCTCCAATCTCCCTCCTACCCACTGCTTGGACCTCTGAGGCTGGCTTAACTGTGTCATTTTCTTTCTTTTCTTGTTTGCTTGTTTTCAGAGACAGTGCATCTCTGTGTAGCCTTGGCTGTCCTGGACTCACTTTGTACACCAGTCTGGCCTCGAACTCACAGAGATCCACCTGCCTCTGCCTCTGAAGTGTTTGGATTACAGGAGTGCGCCACCACACTGGCCTAACTGTGCCATTTTATGACATCAAAGACCTCTATGGCTTGCAGGAGAGCACATATGTCCTCCACACAACCTGTGTGTTCCCTGTATCTTAACCACTTCCCTCCTTGACACTGCAGCTTGCCTCTGATGCTCTTCTGCGTCAGCCTTCTGTACCTCTGTGCATTTCCCCCCTCTGCCCAGTACTGTGTTCTGTGTATCTTCCAAGTCTCAGCTCAAAGGCCACCTCTGAGAAGCCTGCCCAGATGTCCCAGGTATGTGCAGGCTGCCCACTGCTATGGACTCTAGAGCTAGACTTTGTGGCCTCCACTCCTGGCCCAGGCACCGATGTGACCTTTGGCACTTTACTAATGTTCCTATGCTTCTATTCCAACACTTGTAAACTAAGCAAGGTCAGTGTGAGGATTAATTAATAGGCAAGCAATACCAATAATAATGATTGGGCTTATAAATAATGCATTGCAGAATCTACAAGCAGAGAGGCAGGCCTGGTCTGGCTCACTGCATGCTATTAGTTGCACAAGCACAGACAGGCAGGGGAGTGCTCTTCTGTGTCTTCCTCCCTCAACAGAGTCTGACTTAGAAGCAGCAGGAGTTTGTGGGACAAAAGAGTGATGTCTGGGGTCAGCATCAGCGATACAGCCTCAGTTCCATGTCTACTGAGAACTCTGGGTAAACCATACCCGATGTTTGGCCATTTCCTTATCCACAAAAAGGATAATGGATGTTAGGTTGATCCCTATCAAATACAATTTTTCTCTTTGTAGATCATGCACTTATATAACTCTATACCGTTCTTCCACCCCAGCTCTGACTGAGGGAGGCCCAAATGCAGCAGTGGGTCTGATGGCCGTTTAGAAGCTGTAAAAGGCTATGCAGTGTCAGGGCTGATTATTACATACATACATGATAAACTAGTGCTGGGGTGTTTAAGGGTTAAATTGTTCTGTCCATGTAGTAAGTAACAAACCTGAGAAACAAGCTGAAAATTTAAATTTTGGATGACAAGTGTCCCCAGAGTTGGACTTGAACTTGGGACTCTTGCCATAGAAAGGCTGTGGGCTTATGTGTCCGCAGAACTGTGAAGAGGAAAGAGGCATCAGCCTGCATGTCTGTGCCCACTTCCAGGTTTGAAAACCCACCAAAACTTACCAGTCCCTAAGCCTGAAAACCCACCAATCTTGAGCCCCCTAAACCCACTAGTCCCTGAGCTCAAAATCCCACCAATCCCCAGCCTGGAAATCTCTACCCTGGAAAGCTCCACCCCCAAGAACCCCTATATAAACCTGCCTCCTGCTTGGATCTCTGCTGCTTCTTGCTGGGGCACAGGCAGCCACCCTCTCCTACTAAGTCTCTTGTGTGAGGTTTGTTGTGTGGTGTGACTCTGTGGCATTCTTTGGCTTCTGACTACCAGGATACCTTTCCCTTCAGAGCTGTCACACTTGCATTAGGGACACCTTCCCCCACAGAGCTGTAGCACTTGGCTAGTTTGCATTTAGTGTCATGTGGCTCTTGGGACACACCCAGCAAGGATTTTTTTTTTTTACCAGAATTTTGGTAATTTTTCCAGCATCTGGTTCTACCTTTCCCAGACAGCCAATGTAATCGTGTCCCCAGGATTCCTGAGTAGGCTTTTGATGGTGAACAGCAATACTCAAAGAGCCATGAGGGTTAATATAGGTAAATCTCCTGTCCTGGGGTGTCTGGTGACAGAGATGTGTCTTTAGTCTAAGGCCTCTCCCAGCAAGCATCTATCCTGTTGTCCTTTCATGAGCTCAGAAGGGCACTTGTGCTGGGCACAGTCCAAAGAGATGGTGAGTGGACCCTGACTGGCTGCCAAGAGGGCCAGACAACCAAGAAGGCTTGTCCAGTAGCTGCCACTGAGCCTGCCTGGCTAGCCCAAGCCTCTACTCCCTTCCTTTGAGTCTCTTTTGCTCCATACACTTTCCTGATGAGAAAGACTGTCAATCCCTCACACTTACTTAGGTGGAAGTCACAGAATCCATAGCAATACTGAGGAAAGACTCTTCAGTAGCCACCCTGGGGATACCACAGCCAGACAAGAGAGAGGAGGCCCAGTCACTCAATGTGTTTTGAGTAGTACACTGTTGATTCTAAGAACTGGGGTGTATGGCACAGGGAAATTCTGGGCTCACCTGAATTTTCTCTAGGTACATGGATACTTTTTTTTTTTTTTTTTAAGTTTTTTAAGACAGGATTTCTCTGTGTAGCCTTGACTGTCCTGGACTCACTCTGTAGACCAGGCTGGCCTCGAACTCAGACAGATCTGCCTGCCTCTGCCTCCTGAGTGCTGGGATTAAAGGTGTGTGCCACCACACCCAGCAACCCGCCTGGTCTTAAAAACCTCGTTGTTGTAGGGAACCAACCACATGCAGGTGTCTAACCATGACACAGAGTACACTTTAAAGTGAGTGCACATTACCTTAAATAGAAAGAACTTTGTTGCATGTTTTGAAAACAAGTTAGAGGACTGTGGGCAGGGGGGGGGGCGGGGGCTAGAGCAGGGAAACAGTGCACCCCAACATTTCAGATGTTGGACTTTTTGATCCTGTTTTGGTATAAGACTGGCACCACACCGCTCAGTCACATTCAGGGAACACCTATTGCATGGTTATTGTGAGCCAGGCCAGGTTACATTTGGTAGCGGCAGAGACTAAGTCAGCAGTCCTCTGCCCTGGAAGGTGGTCTGTAGCTTGGGAGGCAATGCCCAGAGCTTGTGACTGCCAGGCTGCTGAGGCGTGCAGCAGAAGAGGATACAAGGGAGACAACATTCTGGACAGAAGGGGAGGTTTGAACAAGCGCCTGGAGGCATGAAATCAATTTGGAGATGTCGGATAGGCATGAGCTGGGCAGCTGACAGAAAACAATTCAAAATAGCAGCAGTTGGAGCAAGCTAAGGCTCTCTCTCTCTCTCTCTCTCTCTCTCTCTCTCTCTCTCTCTCTCTCACACACACACACACACACACACACACACACACACACACACACACAAGGCAGGGCTGGGCACACAGACCAGATGCCGAAGCCGCTCAGTTACCAGGACCTGCCAGCTGAGGCTCTGTCTGCAAGGTATCAGAGCTTGGGTTTCAGGGTCCCTGTGGGACTTTAATTCCCTCAGGCTATGGGACCTTGAGAACTTGCCCATTCTCTTGTTCTCTTGTCTGTAAAACAAGAATAAAAAAAATATGTATCACCAGGTGTGGAAGCACACGCCTGTAATCCCAGCACTCAGGGAGGGCAGAGGCAGCAGCAGGCGGATCTCTGTGAGTTCGAGGCCAGCCTGGTCTACAAAACAAGTCCAGGACAGCCAAGGCTATACAGAGAGACTCTGTCTCGAAAAACAAAACAAACAAAAATCTATCTATGGGAGTTTCTGTGAGGAGTAAACGGTTTACTACAAGAAATGTGTTTTGGACAGAACCCAGGTACAGCTGAGAGTGTACCTCAACACTTGCCTACCTCACAGAAGGCTCTTGGTTCATCCCAGCACAGGGAAAGAAGAGAAGAGAAAGAAAAGAAAGTAATGGTGGCGTATATTTTACTAGTCTGCTTTTTGCTCTACCACCGTTAGCACATGGCTTTCATTCCCAAGGTTTCCGTGGCTGCTGAAGCTCCAGCCATCTCACCCCAACTCCAGGCAGCAGAGACTGAAAACTGCAAGGACTAAGGCTCCTCCCTCCAGTTCAATCAGTTTCCTTTAAACGGTTGTTTTCCAGAATCCCCACGTGTTAAATTATCGGTGTCTGAATTTGATCACAGGGCTTCTTGTTGCAAGGAGGCTTGGAACCTCCGTTTAGGTGGAGTCTCTGGGGAAAAAAGAAGATGAGATTTGGTGAGGACACACTGCGGCGGGCTGAGCTGCCGGAAATCAAACTTCGGATACCATTACTGGCCTATCTCATACAAGGGCTTGAAGCGTCGTATTGACCTGCACTTCATTACTTTCAAAAGGGAAATGTGCTACTTTTCCAGAGCTGTCCTCCCTCACTCCTCATCCCCATAGCATCTCAGAAGTCTACACTGGAGGAGTGAGGTACTGGGCTGGGTGCTGGCTACTCTGGTCAAACATCCTTGCCTTCCACATGGGCAGGCTCTCATGAAGAGAGAGAACAGTGTGAGCATGTTCCCTTGCTCATGGGGGATACTAGGGCAAGATTCTATGGGAGATCTTCTGGAAACCAGGCCTGCAGGATCATGGCCCTGCCATGCTTAGGGCCAGCACCTTCCTGTGATGGATGAGTCGGGTGGTTGCAACTGCCCCCTGCAGTGTCTCTTTGGAGCTTTTGCCTCACCAATGGAAAGCCTTTCTCCCTAACGCACCCTTCCCAAAGGAGAAGCAGGCATACTGGGGGGTGGGGGAGGGAGGGAGGGAGGGCAGGAGGGTGTCTGATTTTATTTCCCCTCAGGAAGACAGTTGTGTTGTATCCCAAACCGGTGGCTGCAGACCTGTTTTCTCCATCTGAGAAGCCTAGCACCAACACAGCAAAAGCAGAAATAAGGAAGAAGGTTTGCGGGCCAGGAGGCCTAGGAGAAACGTTGTTGGGTGGTTCTGGCCCTGAGCCTTTCAGGCTATGACAAGGCACACTAGGGTCTGGGCTGCAGCCACCACGAGGCTGGATGGGGGCAGTGCAGTCACTCACCCATGCAAAGGTGGAGGGGTGGCTGTTGGCAAGAAGCCGTGAGTGGCTTCTGCTTCTGCCAGGGCAGGTCAGCGGAGGGGAGGAGGGCCAGGCAGCTTCTGTGTCTGAGGACAGAGGTTCAGGAGTCACGCGCAGCCTCTGCCACATCCTGACCTTCAGAGCTGAGTGTCCTTAAGCAGCAACCAGGCAAGAGGAAGGTGCAGCCTCCACCTTTTGAAGAAAAGGGTGTTATAAAAGTATTTGCAGAAAAAAAAATTGAAAATCCCGAGACAGGATTTGGAAAACCTGAGATAAGGAGGTCAGAGGCTGAATCGGAAAGGGAGAGTAATGAAACCCACCTCACGCCTTCAGGGATTTGAAGGCAACGCTGGAAATTATATTGATTTAGCTCAGAGGATCCTGTGATCCAAATCCGGAGATTTCCAAATGCCAGTCGGATCTGGTGTTTGCTTAGGTAAGACTGGTGCCCAAGAGCCCCAGACTGTAAATTCTCATCGCTGTCAGGGGCTGCAAACGTCTCTCTAGGACACCAGCCTAGAAAGGGAAACTAGGGCCAGGAGAGGCTGAGTGGTCTGACCCCTGACCTCTGCTGTGGGTCAGGCAGTGGTAGAAGGATTTGAGGGCCTCTTACAAGCCCACTGAGGTAGGGATGCCTATTCTCATTTTATTAATGAGGAATCAGAAATAGAGGTATTAAAAACTATATATAATTAGCCGGGTGTGGCGGTGCATGCCTTTAATCCCAGCACTCGGGAGGCGGAGGCAGGCGGATCGCTGTGAGTTTGAGGCCAGCCTGGTCTACAAAGCAAGTCTAGGGCAGCCAAGGCTGCACAAGGAAACCCTGTCTCGAAAAACCAAAAAGAAAAATTATATATATGCCCATATATACATATAATCATGGACACACACATATATGTACACACACATACACACACACACACACACACACACACATGTCATGGGCATATATATGAGTATTCAGCCATAAATAGGCAGGGCCAGTTGGTCTGACTCCAAAGATGGTGCTTTGACCCTTCCACTCTCCCACTACCCACCTAGCAATTTCTGAAAGGCATCATCCCTCTGCTGTCAGCATTCCAGGCTGCTGGGTGGGAGGCAGGGTCCTCCCAGAGGCAGGAGCCAGAAGGTTTCCCTGAAAGAGGTCATGCCCCTGCCTTGGCTCTCCCAGCACTTTCTCATTTTCAGACTCTGAGAACCTGGTGCCAGGCTAGTCCCAGTGCCAGGGTGCTGGGGTCACATGGGCCATGGCTAAACCTCCAGTTTTAACAGCAGCTATAGTCAAGGTCAACAGCAGTGCTGTCTACCTCCCATGCATCCCCCTAACTACATCACTTCACTCACCCACTCTGAGCAGTGGGCCTCTGTCCCTGGGCACGGTGCCCTCTGCTGGTGGGCATGACTCCCTTGGCTATAAACCTAAGAGGGGGAGGGGGTAGAGAGAGGAAGCCAGGGTAGCATCAGCTCTGGGTTGGGGGCACCTCATCCAGAGGACAGCCTGCAATGGGCCATGCCTGGAAATGTGGCAACTGGGTATTCTAGATTGCCATTTTCTCCCTAAGATGAAAGCAGACCCCATAAATGCTTGCTGGGAGCTGCGGACCTACTGAGTATCAATTCGGATCTTTAAAAAAGCCCCCACCCCCAGCCCTGTGCTGCTGCCAAGGCACCAGCCGCAATCTTGAGTGCAGCTACGAACCGCTAAACAGCTGCTGCCAATTCGGCCTCAGAGTCAAACACCTCCAGCTGTGCTGGCACGGAGGGAGTTTGGGAGAGCCCCCCTCAGATCAACCCCTCTTAGCTGGTTCTGCCCCCTCAGAAAAGGCACAGAAGGAGAGACCCTTTCCTGCTCCCGGCTTTCCCACGTCTGCTCATCTAGGGTCAGCTATGTTTATGGCAGTTATCTACTTTTTTCATTTTTAATATATTATTTTATGTATATAAATGTTTTACTAGCTGGGCATGACCATGCATACCTGTGTTCCCAGCACTGCCTGTAGTCTCATAATTGAGGAGGCAGAGGCAGGTGGATTGCTGTGAGTTCGAGGCTAGCCTGGTCTACAAAGGGAGTCCAGGACAGTCAAGGCTACACTGAGAAACCTTGTCTTGAAAAACAAAATAAATGTTTTGTTTGCATGTATGTAAATGTACCATGAGCATGTGCCAGATGCCCTAGCACTGGAGTTATGGGTGGAGGCCTGTGAGCAAACCCAGGTCCTCTGCAAGAGCAACACTGCTTGCTTTTAACTAGGGCACCACCTCTCCAGGCCCAGCTATATACTCTAATTAAATAGTATGTGAACTAATGAAATATGAGCAAAATAAAAAATATATATTTCTATCAGACTTAGACATAACACTTGACCCACCAAAGCGATTGACTGAAAACAAACGAACGACTCTGTATCTAGGTGTGGCTGGGTTGAGTTGTCTGTAACAGAGGAGCGAGGAGGAGGACTGGGAAGGAGTTACAATATCCCAAGGGACAGTGCTTCAGATTGTTATGTGAAACAGAAATCAATCACAGCAGATGTCCTGCAGGCGTGATTTATGAAAGAAAAGCAAAAGGGAGAAAAGTGAGTCTGTACTTACAAGAAAGGTCATGGTCTTAGATCAAAAATTAGCAAATGCCCATTTATAATTTCCTAGGCAGTGTCTGAGGTGGGTAATATTTCATCTGGCACTACCCCTTGGACAAGGGTTCCTCTTACATTGTTGACAGCCTTAGATTTTGGAGCCCAGCAAGGCAAGAGATCCCAATACAACCAAAGGCTAATTACAAAATCGATGCATCCAGGCCTAATTGACAATGCTAATCATTGCTTTGAACCCGGGGAGTCAGTAGGGCCTGTCAGTGAGAAATCAGGCCTGAGATCCACACAAGGAAGCGGGCGCTTTGCTCAGCAGACGCAGACCTGATCAATACTTTCAGTATGGTGACCCATGACCTTTCTGCTTGGTGACAAATGCTTCCAAGCCTATAATAGACTTCACACCCCTGTGCTTATGCATGGCTGTCTCCAGTGAGACCTTCCCCCGCCCCCCGCCGCCCCCCCCCACGGCATGCTCCACTCTGCTCCTGATCTACGGAAGCTGCTAGAAGCCCTCTCTGCTGAGCCAGTAAATTCCCTTCCTCCCCCCAGGTTGACATCTGCTGTGTTTGTTTTCTGGGGACACCTTAACCACTGCAAGGAATGACTATAAAACTGCACTTTTCCCTGGCTCTTGTACTTGTCCTCCCCCCTCCCCCTCCCCCCTCCCCCCATGTCCCCTTACCCACCCCCCACCTTACTTTGTTGGAAGAAGAGAAACAACTTTGTGTGCCCCCTCCCGCCTTACAAAACTCCTCCTTCCGTTTTCTCTTTTTTTTTCCCTGTCCCCTGGTGACAATCGAGAAAAGGCCCTGAGAACAGAGACTATGCCTGACTAGTCCTTGACACACAGGCGGCACAGTGAATGACGGAATCTTCCAGCGTCTCCCGATTTGTTGGGCCGGCTGTAATTGTCTAGAGACTCCAGGAAGAGAAGGAGCTGAGATGATAAATAGGAATGGAATTGTTGCTGCCTAGATCATTTGTTGAGTGCCACGTACAGCTCATTTCCCCAGGAGCATCCAAGTCCTGCTTCACCTGTCATCTACCTGTTAAACATGCAGGATTCTCCCAGTAGGCTGTCCTCTCTGTGTCTGCATCCTTAGCGTGCCGCGTACACACTTGACACACAGGTGTCGTCACGTGGCTCCGGTCCTGCCAGTTACTCTGCTTTCCTCCCTTCCCTGCATCTTCTACGTTCCATCGGTCTATCTCTTAGCAGACACCTACCTTCACTTCAACACTCGTCCCCAAAGTGTCAAACGGGAAATAATGTTGTCATATGGAACATGTGGTCTCTACTGCAGCATTCAAGATTCTGCTCCCTGTAAAGAGTAGGCATGGCTCTGTTCCAATAAAGCTTTATGTACAAAAAGTAGGGCTGGACAGGATCTGGCAGACATTCTCAAAGCTGCTGTTATAGAAAGAAAACAACGCTGAGGAACGGAGCTATCTTCCAGATGCACATGGGAGCGATGCCACAGCCTGGGACTGCCTGTGTTTGGTATGGAGGCCCCACAGCCTCCCTCCACCAACCAGCACCTTCGCCTTGCTTTCCCACTGGGCTGATGTTTTTTTTTTTTTTTTTGGTTTTTCGAGACAGAGTCTCTCTGTGTTGCCTTGGCTGTCCTGGACTCACTTTGTAGACCAGGCTGGCCTTGAACTCACATCGATCCACCTGCCTCTGCCTCCCAAGTGCTGGGATTAAAGGCCTGCTGGGCTGATGTATTACAGTCACAAAAACCGGCACCATGGCCTGACCGCTTATTAACTGATGATCCTCTCTAAGTCCCTTACCCATTAGGCTTCCTTCCTACCTTCACAAAAGTGAGGAATGCCATACTTTTGATGAACCAACCTGCCTCCATCTTAGGCTTAGAAGCTATTGTACAGGAAAGACAAACAAGATTTATTCCTGTTTATGATTAAACATCTGTTTCCTCAAAGACTGGGCTATGCCCTGCCTGCCACCTTAACTATAAATGGGTCTGTATTTCCTACTCCAGGAATGACAGTCTTGTCTTCGCTTCAAAAAGTTGTAATGATCATCTTGCAAGCGCACCTTTGTTTTAATAGGTTGTTATGGTTACCCTGGGACCACCTTGCAGCCGTGTCTTTGTTTCGGGAGCTTGTTATGACTAACCTATTATGCTTATGTTCTTCCGGTAACCCCATCTATTTTGCTTGCCAGATCCCCCATTTGGAAAGCCCCTACCCGTGATCTATAAAAATCTCGTCTTCCTCACATTTAATGTCGATCTCTTGAATCTTGCTTATGGAGAGAGGCAGCCCATGTACACACACACACACACACACACACACACACACACACACACACGCACGCACGCACGCACGCACACACCCAAGCACCCAAGCACGTGCTTTAATTAATTTGGTCACGATGATTTGGGCTGGTGATCTTTCTCCTCCTATCTTTGGGATTAACACTTTCTCATGGAACTCTCCTGGGGGCACTAGTGCAGAGCACAGAACAGGTTTGCCATAGCAGCCAGTGGTATGGAGATTTTCATTATCTCCTGACATGTTTCCCCGTTTATAAACACACCTACGTCTGCAGCGAAGAGCTGTCGGCCAAGACTTGGAAGGTAGCCCCACCTCTTACCGGTTGTGTGAGCTACGTAGGGGAAGTGGCTTGCTTTGGTCTGCACTTCAGTTTGATTAACTTGCAAACTTGTTCTGAGGATTGTATGAATCACTACACATACAGTGCTTCAAAGAGTGTCTACGGAAGTGTTTGCTAGCACCAGCACCAAGTTGAGGAAAGCATCCCTGGACCCGTTGCCCTTCTTCAGCCCTTGGGTCCTGCAGTCACACTCTTTGCTCACCCATGGTGACCCCAAATAAAGACTATTTCCTCTGCCTGTGTTGGCAGCTCTGAGCTCCTACTGCCTATGCAGCAGGGTTCCAAAGCTCTTAGTGTTCTCTTATCCGAACTCAAGAAACCCGCATCCCCTTGCCTGCCTCCTTGGAGCCAGTGAGTGAGCTAGCTATCCTTTTTCCTGTGCCCCTTTCCTCTCACCCCTACCCTGGGATATTTGTGCCCCTGCTATTTATTGAGTGCTCCCAATCAGGCCGCTTGTGATGTAGTGATTGGCATCCTACCAGCTGAACAGGAATAGAATTGGGTCTCCAGCTCCCTCTGTGACCTCATTCTTGACTGACACTCATGGCCCCTGCAGGGGTGACGTAGGAGAAGGAGGAGGCTTGGGGCCTTCTACCTTCCTAAAGTCTTCTAGTGTCTGCCAAAGTCGCTCAAACCTCTTAGCATTGGACATCCCAAAACCTGCCTGCTTGGCTCTGTTCGAGGCCGACTCTGTTCCTCCTGACTCCAAGTCTCCTCCCAAGAGGCCTACAGCTCAAGGTGGCTGCACGGCCTGCAAAAGTCAGGATGTTCTTCACTTCCCAAGGCCTTCTAGACTCTGACCCAAAGGGATGGGTGCTGCTCGGTTCAGGTAAGAGCTTAGAGAGTGGTCAGGGCGTCTATACAGAAGAGGAGGAAAAGGACCTTAATACTGAGAGATGCCTCACATTGTAGGTTCATTAATGTAAAGGCACAAAACAAACAAACTTCTTTTAGAAGCCACAAGATGCTCCAGTCAGGCAAGGGTTAAACAAAATCAAATCTACCCGGACCACACTGAATTTTCTTCCTGGGATCCATTGCTTATTTGTCTCCAGGCCACCTCCAGGCAGCCTGGGCCTCTCCCAGGTCTGAAGCTGCTTGTGTGCGTTTCTGCAGAGACTGCTGATGTTACTTATCTCCAGGGCCCCCTGGATCTGCTCAGCGCTTCCAGCATCCTCAGAGATTGGCTCGATTCCTGCTTGCCTCAAGTAGCTCTGAACTTCTTTCAAAGAAGTTCCCCTGTCAGCTCTTCTCCGGGCTCCCTGCCTTGCTCTCTTGGCTCCTTCCTTTCAACAAGCGAAATCTTCATCTTATTATCTGACTTCTGAGGGAATTGGACCTTTCTTCCCTCTGAATAGTCATCAAACAAAACAGAACATGAATTAAGTGAGTCTCTTCCAACACCAAAGCAGCTGTGCTCTGTGAAAGCGGGACTCGGACTTCTGGCTGGCCAGGCATGCTGAGCAGACTGGAAAGAGCTGTGCCTCTCCCCCTGCCCACATCCCCCAGCCTCAGCCCTCTCCAAATCTGGGAGCTGGGATGGCTGTGGAAAGAAATAGAACAAAAAAAGGAAATGCAAACCCACAGCTAAGTCCAAGGTTAAGAGAGAAGTCCTTATGCTAGATTGACAGAGGAAACTCCGTGTCAAGGTGACATCTTGGCAGCTGCAGAATGGCCTGTGATATCATGAGCATTTCAGCTGGGGCTGAGAGCTGATCTCAGGCGGTCAAGGAGCCTTGGCTGCAGACCCCGTGTGGTAGAGCGGAGCTGTCACAGAGGGGATCCTGGGTGGGGCTGGTGCATCATCACAGAGGGCATCACTGGGCTGCTGCATCCATGATGTGCAAAGCACGAGGACGTCACACTCGCATATTGCTAAGGAAAGACTGCTTATCAGGAAACAGCACTCTCAGCCGAAGGGCAGGCTTGGATTCTACTATGCACATGTACCAGCACCCAAGTTAAAGAATTATTATAAAGCCAGGCATCGCTACTAAAGCCTGGAAGAGCTGGCAGATGCCCTCAGAGAAGGGACTCTTCCAGACAGGCCAACAGCTAAGAGAATACAATGGAGAAGAAGTCACAGTCAAAGAACCCAAATCACCATAAAGGGTCCTCATTAGCCGTGTCAGAAAAAAAAAAAAAAAACTCATTCTTGATGTGGGATATAAGAAAAGATTAAAGGATACTTTAAGAAGTTCATGAAGGAAGCTAGAGAGATGGTTCACTGCTTAAAATCATGTGCTGCTCTTCCAGAGACCAGAGTTCAATTCCCAGCACCCACGCCAGTTTACAACTGTCTGTGACTCCAGCTCCAAGGAGATCCCATATTTTGGGCCTTCACAGGCAGCAACACTCATGTACAAAGACCCCTATGCATACACACATGCATACACACGATTTTAATTTTTTAAAAGTTCATTGAAAATATTAACATATTAGCTGAGGCTCCAGCTCAGTAATGGAGCGCAGGCCAGACTCCGGTTCACTCTTCAGCGCTGTAGGACATTAAATGTTGAAACACGGAAGAAAGAAGAGACACCAGGATAATAAGAACAGCACAATACAGCAAAGGGCAGCATTAATTATCAAGGGAGCACGTGGAATAAAACTATAATACTCAACTGTTAAAAAGCCAACAAAAGGGTGAACTGCAGCCTTTTCCAGATCCAAGATAGGATCGGCTAGGGTTTTTGAAAGGCTGGAACTGAGGTAAGGTCTAGAGTATAGCTTGAGCCAAAGAGCTGAACACACGAAGTGAACCTCGGAAGTGGGAACGGTGGGTGCATATTAAATAAGAGCCATGAACAGAGAGAAAAGTCAAAGACAGATGCTTAGAACAAACAGCTGCCAATGTAGAAGTCTATACCCAGCTCAGCTATTGTGTACGAATGACTATAAAATAAAAAATGTTTTAAGACATTTACAGAGTGAGAGATTACTGCTCATTGATTTATCTTGAAAACATGGTTTAAATAAGAATGACCCCCCCACCCCATAGCTCATATATTTGAATGCTTAGTCAACGGGGAGTAGAGTTCTTTGTGGCTCCAGATACGGAACCCTCAGCTCCTTCTCCAGCACCATGTCTGCCTGTGTGCCGCCATGTTTCCTGTCATGATGGTAACGGACTAAACCTCTGAAGTGTAATCCAGCCCCAAATTAAATGTTTTCTCTGATAAGAGCTGCTGTGGTCATGGTGTCTCTTCACAGCAATAGAACAGTGAACAACACAAAAACAATTAACGAAACTGAACACAAGGAAGAAATTGTTTTCAAAAACTAATAGTGAGATTATTTTATTTGGCTTAGTGGTAAGGTCTTTCCTCCTGGCTACTCAGGAGGTAAGGCAGGAGGAGCAGAAGTTTGAGGCCTGCTTGGCCAACTTAGTGAGTTCCCATCTCAAAGGAATATATAAAAGGAGTTGCAGGCAAGATGACACAGTTAAGAGCTGATACGTTTCCCAGAGGAGCTGGATTCAGGCTCCAGCATCCACACAGCAGCTCCCAACCATCTGTAATTCCAGTTCCAGGGGATCTTATGCCTTCTTCTGGCTTCCGTGAACACTAGAGATATGTGGTGGTTTGAATAGGAATGGCTCCCGTAGACTCAGTATTTAAATGCTTGGCCCATAGGGAGGGGCACTAATTAGGAGGTGTGGCCTTGTTGGAGGAAGTGTGTCATTGTGGGTGTGGGCTTTGAGGTTTCCTAAGCTCAAGCTACGTCCAGTGTGATACACAGTTTCCTGCTGCTGCCTGTGGATCAAGATGTAGACCTCTCTGCCCTGCGTGGTGGCACACACCTTTAATCCCAGCACTCGGGAGGCAGAGGCAGGCAGATTGCTGTGAGTTCCAGGCCAGCCTGGTCTACAAAAGTGAGTCTAGGACAGCCAGGGCTACACAGAAAAACCCTGTCTCGGGGGAAAAAAAAAGTAGAACTCTCAGTTCCGTCTCCAGCACCACATCTGCTTGCACACTGCCATATTTCCCACCATGACTTTAGTGGATTAAACCTCTGAAACTGTAAGCTAGCCCCAACTAAATGTTTTCTTTATAAGAATTGCTGTGGTCATGGTGTCTCTTTACAATAATGGAAACCCAAACTAAGACAGAAATTGGTACCAGGCTCTGGGGTATTGCTGTGATGGGCCCAACCATGCTTTTTTTTTTTTTTTTTTTTTTAAGAAATGTGGGGGGGGAAAAATGTGGATTTTGGGACTTTGGTTTAAGAAAGCAGTGGAATGCTTTAAATAGGGCTTAATGGGCCATACTAGTAGCAACATGAAAGACAGTGGTGCTGAGGGTGATTTGAACTGTGGGGGGTCTGGATCAAGAGCTTTCAGATGAGAAGAACTTTAGAATGTTGCCTAGAGACCATTCCTGTGATATTTTGAAGAAGAATGTGTCTACCTTTTGCCCCTTGTCCAAAGAGTCTGCCTGAGGCTAAAGTAAAGAGATTTAGATAATTGCATTGGCAAAGAAAATCTCAAAACAGCCTAGTATAGACTCTGTCATGTGGTTCAGTCTTATGAAGAGTGCTTTGATGACAAGGAACAAGCTGAGAAAGGAAAAATACAAACTGTATGGCTCAAGAATTAAAGGGGCACTAAGAAGTAGAGTGGAGCTAAATCCTGTGCTCAAAGAGGTGGATTAAAGATATTAAATGGAATTAAGGGAGTGGTGACCTCAGGACAAGATCCCACCCAGCTCAGTTTCCATCTTGTAAAAAGGAATTAAGGAAAAGGTTAGGTTCAGACATGGTGGCACATGCCTTTATCCCAGTACACAGAAAACAGTGGCCTCTGAATTCAAGGCCAGTCTACAGCAACTTCCAGGACAGCCAAGCGTATGCAGTGAAGGAAATCATCAAAATCAGAAAGCTGTAACAGAAGGAAATCATCAAAATCAGAAAGCTGTAACAGAAATAAGGGATGTTTAGAAAGATGTAATAGAACAAGGGGACCATGGTCCAGCCCCAGCAAACAGCAGAACTTGACAGCTTTGGCCACGTGGCTCTGGCTTAGAATGAAAGGGGTTATGGATTCTCCTTTTGTGACTGAGAAAAGCCACCCAGGCGAGGCATGTGGCAGGGGTGTTGAGGTTATTTTTTTACAAAAGTGTTTGTTTCTTAGTTTCTCTCTTAACTAGTTATCACACAAATAATTGAGACTCTTTTATATATATATATCTTTTTTTTTTTTTTGGTTTTTCGAGACAGGGTTTCTCTGTGTAGCCTTGGCTGTCCTGGACCCGCTTTGTAGACCAGGCTGGCCTTGAACTCACAGCGATCCACGTGCCTCTGCCTCCCGAGTGCTGGGATTATAGGCATGCGCCACCACGCCCTGCTTTATATTTGTTTAAAAATAAGCTTCACAACATAATCTTGAACAGTTTAAGTCTGTACTTTTTGTTTGTTTGTTTGTTTTCTGTGTTAACAGCCCTGGCTGTCCTGGAACTCACTCTGTAGACCAAGCTGGCCTCGAACTCACAGAAATCCACCTGCCTCTGCTTAAAAGCCTGTGTGCCTGCCACCACCCAGCTTTAAGTCTGTTCTTAACCCTCTATGTTATACTTACTCCATCTTTGTCACATCCCCAAGTTACTTGCTTTTTAGTTCTTTCATTGCTCCAGCTGAATCTTCATTTCTCCTGCACCTCTGCCTGTGGTTGAGTCTCCTGGCTGAATCCCCAACTTCCTCTTCTAACTCCTCCTCCCCTGGCTGGCAGGAAGTCCAGCCCTATTCTCTCCCCTGCTCATTGATTGGCTATAAGCTGCTTTATTGACATATGGGGGTGTAATTAGGGAGCAGAGTTTACACAACATTTAGACAGAAAAGTCTCAGAACAAAGTTTGCAACCAGATATGGGGGTGGGGTTCAGAAATCAGCATTTGATTTACACAGTAACCCTGTGCCAACACAGGGGTGTCCCTGCATGGAGGCTCAGATAGGCCATTGTGTGGAGCTGTGAAGTTGAAGCCTGGGTTACCTTGGAGACTCCAAGATGTTGGAGATGCCAGAGTCCTGGGATGCCTGTCAAGGAAAGCTGCTAACAGGGAGTGGAACCAGCCTAAAAGAAAGATGTGTGTTACAGTCAACAAAGCTGAAAGGAGTTGGAGATCTGAAGAGCGCTTTGACAGCAGACATGGAGATGCAGAGTTGGGAGTTTGTCTGGATGGTTTGGGTCTTGCTTTGGTCCAGTATTTCATCACTATGCTCCCTTCTCTATGTTTTGGAACAGTAATGTACATCTTGTGCCATTACATGTTCTAAGTATGTGATCTGGTTTTTAATCTTGATTTTATAGGGGATTACAGTTAAGCAATTGCATGAATCTTTCAGAAGAGACTCTGAACTTTAAACTTTCTTCTTTTTGGTTTTTCGAGACAGGGTTTCTCTACGTAGCCTTGGCTGTCCTAGACTCACTCTGTAGACCAGGCTGACCATGAACTCACAGCGATCCACTTGCCTCTGCCTCCCGAGGGCTGGGATTAAAGGTGTGGGCCACCACTGCCTGGCTGAACTTTGAACTTGGAAACATTGTTGAGACTGGGATAGACTATGGGGACTTTTGAAGTTGGACTAAATGCATTTTGCATTATGTCTTGGCTACATACCTACGGGGCCAGGGGGTGAGTAGAATGTGGTGGTTTGAATAGGTCTGGCCTCCATAGACTCATGTATTTGAATGTTTAGCGCATAGAGGGTGGCACTATTAGGAGGCGTGGTCTTGTTGGAGTGGGTGTGGCCTTTTGGAGGAAGTACGTCACTGTGGGGGAGGGCTTGAAGTCTCCTATGCTCAAGCTGTGCTCAGTGTGGCACATAGTCCCTTCTGCTGCCTGCAGATCAAGATGTAGAGCTCTCAGCTCCTTCTCCTGCACCATGTCTGCCTGCACACTGCCATGCTTCCCACCATGATGATAATGGACTAAACCTCTGAACCTGTAAGGCAAGCTCAAACTAAATGTTTTCCTGCATAAGAGTTGCCTTTGTCACTTCATTCACAGCAATAAAATCCCAACTAAGATAACACACGTGTGTTACACAGATATACATGTGGCAAAATACCCATCTCCATTAAAATAAGTAAAAGAAATACACATAAAATGTAACTAAGATACTGTTTTATGGGAAATATCATTTTTAAAAAGATTTATTTATTTGTATGTATACAGTGCTCTGCCTGCATGTTCACCTGCAGGCCAGAAGAGGGCATCATCAGATCACATTATAGATGGTTGTGAGCCACCATGTGGTTGCTGGGAATTGAACTCATGACCTCTGGAAGGGCAGTCAGTGCTCTTAACCTCTGAGCCATCTCTCCAGTCCCCATGTTACCATTTTATAGGCTAATAAGTATAAAATATTATATGGCTCAGCTTAACAGAGAGTGGAAGCTTCCCAGATTTGGAAGGGATGTGACAATCCTAACACATTACAAAGACTTTGGATAGTTCAGGCAAAGGTTGAAATAAGTCATGTCAAATTTGAAGTACTCATTCTAATTTTTTTTAATGTACTCTAAATTTTAAGGATATACAGTTTAGGAAGAATGCTGATAAGAATAGAATATATAATTACCTACCCAGTTAAAGAAAAAATAAATTAGCCAGGTATAGTGGCCCACGCCTCTAATCCCAGCACTCAGGGAGGCAGAGGCAGGCAGATCACTGTGTATTCCAGGCCAGCCTGGTCTACAAAGTGAGCCCAGGACAGCCAGGGCTACACAGAGAAACTATTTCTTGGGAAAAAAATTTAAAGTGATAAGATTTAATGAGTTGGCTTCCAGCTTAAAATCAAGACTTGATTTGTCACTTCATAACTCAGCAGCCAGTGTCACCAAAATACTTACTGGTCCTCCATTCTGAGCCTCACTTTCCTCAGCCATAAAATGGGAGCCGTAAAATTAAACACAGTACTGATGAGTATTGCATAATATTATAGACAGCATATATATGTACATATATGTGTGTGTGTGTATATATATATATATATGGATAGCTATGCCACAGTTGGTACTTGGCGATGCCAGTTCTCTGCCCTCCCTTGCTGTCCAGTGCTACCTTCATGGTCAGCAGTGCTAACCAAGCATGAGGGACCATCTCTCTTCCTCCTTCCTTCACTATGGCTGGATCACTCAAGTCAGTGTTTGTGCTGCAGCTCTTTTTGTCAGAGGACTCAAATTACATCTCTGTCCTTTAGAAGCTGCACAGTATTAGAAAAGTGAACATTCCCAGAATTCGAGTTTCCTCCTGTGTGAAACGGGTTCACAATGGCACCTTCCGTACCCAACGCCATGGTGGAAAGAGAGAAGCAATCCCTACAAAGTGTCCTCAGATTTCCACAGAGGCAGCACATACTATAGCACACATGCCCAACCTCCAACAAATAAGTAAATACATGTTTTTTTCTAAAGAATTTCAATGTTTTACAACATCATCAGGCACAAGAATAACACTGAAAACTTTATTCAAACATGTCAGTGCAAAAAGTCTCTTTAGGGAAGAGGGCTATTGGCTTTCAGATCTCACAAAAGGCTTTAGAACTCATTGAATAGAATAGATCATCCTGTCTCCTCCCCTCTGTTTGACAGATGTCAGGAGAGACAAATGGGACTCTGTGTTTACTTACGTGTCATGGGACATAAGTACAAGTCATATTAGCCTTGTGAGGCCATAGCAGACATGTACAAGACAGACACAAATAACCGGTAAAATCTTGGATCCAGGAAGAGGAAATTCTGTTGCTGGTCACCTGCAAACTGGTTAGCGAGCAGGCCAGACATGGTCTGTGTGTGTGTGTGTACCTACAGCCTACAGCCTTTCTTATACTTAGAAAAGGAGTCTCAAGGGGCAACTCCATGGTTGTCTTCAGTCCTCTGTTTGTGAACAGCACAGAACATCTTTCTTGGCATATGGTCTCATTTACTTCCGGAGTAGCCTCAGAATTCAAGAGTAATGAGCTGTAGTCTGCCCCCCTGTGCTCATGGGAAATGAGCTAAATCCAGAAAACCCATTTGATTTGCCTGATGTCGTGTAGCCAGGACTTCAAACCCAAGCTTCCACCTCCCTGCCCCCTGGTTCTTTCCATCCCTGCACACTTTGAGTTAGGGAATAGTTTGTCAATTCAGAAAAAAGTTCTTTTCCCTTTGAGGGAGAAACATGAAGCAAAGGAGTATCTGTGGGCCAAGTCCTGACTCTCTTTTCATGGGGGTGACAAGAGCCCTGTTGGGGGCAGACAGAGCAATGATTAGAGACTGCCACTGTAGGAGAAGGGTCCTTCAGCTGTGTTTCTGGGATTCTGGATCATAAAGCAGGAACATGTAACTTTTAGGGAATTCTCTCCCTTCTTTCTAGAATTCTCCCATTGCTATGTAACCTGTAATCTCTACAATAAAGTTCTCTCTCTCTCTCTCTCTCTCTCTCTCTCTCTCTGTCTCTCTCCTTTCTCATAACTCATGAGAATGTATTTCCTTTCCTTCTCCTTATGTAGACTTGAAAGAGTACCCAGAACAGAAACCAAACCAGTGACAATGCAGTGGCTTCCTCTTCCTGTCCACTACCCTGTAGGGTAAGGAAGGCTCAGGTCTGCATGCCCACTTGCTCCAAATGGTCAATAGGAATAACAAAGCAGGCCTTCTCCGATGGGAGGCTCAAATGAGAGCATAGTTAAGAAAGAGGCAAGAAAATGTAGCTGGCTACCCAGCCCTGGCAGCACAGGTTAACAACCATTATCAGTGCAATAAATCCTTAGTTCCCAGAAGCCCTTCTGCTGGCTAGACTCCTTTGGGACTCCTTCTTCCAAAGGCAAATGGTTTTGAATCAAGCAGATATGGAGAATTTATCTTTTGATAAAGTAATGTCTGTCCTGTACAATGCATTCAAGTCCCAACCCCTTCCCTTGCTTTATCGGCGTTATCACCTTGAGATGTGATCTTCCGGAAACAATCGTCTCGGGACTCGTTAACATCTCTGCTCATCAGAAAAATCATCTACCAGGCTTACCAGGCTGTGCTTGTGGTGGGAAAAGAGCAGAGTCAGACCTTTCAGGAAGATATTTAACAAGAGTTTTCAGAATAAAGTAGAGCTACTTAGAAAAGCTCAATTTACCAGAGCAATCCATTCACAAGCCTTCTGGTTGGTTGTGCTGCGTTGTTACCTCCAAAAAGCTTTCCAATCAAAGTTGGTTGAATTGGATTGAATTCCGTGAGCCTTGTCTTCTCACTCAGTGGGCTGGAGAAAGATGACACACGAAATGCAGCCGGACCCTCTAGCTTGTGCTGCTGTGTGCCTCTATCATTGACGAGGCCATAGTGCAGGATGTTCTAGAGTCATCTGCTACAAGGCCTCAAAATAGCTAGTAGTCTGAGCTCAAAACGCAGCCTGATTTCCTCAACACTTTGGACCAATCACCTTAGGCAGACATGGTGGTCCTTAACTGAAGCTTATTGGTCAGGCAATTAGAGGAGACCCTAATAGCCAGAGAGGGATGTCACCTTCCAGCTTAATGGAACCATTGTTGGGGATCTTGGTTTTTTTCTGTAGTAGATTTTTGTTTGTTTGTTTCATTTTGGTTTGGGCTTTTTTGTTTGTTTGTTTGTTTTGTTTTGTTTTGGTCTTTTGAGACAGGGTTTCTCTGTGTAGCCTTGGCTGTCCTGGACTCACTTTGTAGACCAGCCTGGCCTCGAACTCACAGCAATCTGCCTGCCTCTGTCTCCTGAGTGCTGGGATTAAAGGTGTGAGCCACCATGCCTGGCTTCCTATATGAGTTTTAGGACTTCCAGACTTTCCAAGACAGGAGACATTGTGCATCAAAGGAAGAACATCCACAAAGGTTTTGCTAGCTGTGATGGTGACAGGTGTCACCCCCACTTCTTGGCTTTCAGATCTTTATATTTTGACTATGAGAGACGAGGCGCTATCATTTGGTCATAGATTTAAAGCATATTTGGATCTTATGGAACAGTACCCTAATTTCTCAGGGCACTGTCACCCAGTTAGGGTCATAAATGAGACGCTACTGGCCATTTCCCTTATCTCTCAGACCAGTTGCCTCAGTTAATGGGATGCAGGGGAGATTTATGGACGAGAACTTATCACTACAGTCTATCTGCATTGAGATGAACTCCTTATCAGAGGCTAGAGACTGTTGTGTAAGGCGCCACCACAGTGGGACCCTGTGAGTCCCTGATCATGTTGGCAGAGGAGACCCACTCAGGCAAAGAAGGTTTCTACATACAGAATATGTGAGTATTCCCCCATAAGACACTGCCCTGCCCCTGGCAAAGGTGGAAGGAAGGAATTCAAGGGCAAGTGATTGTTTGGGTCCCAAAGTGACTGTGCCCTTTCTAGGGGTCAATGTTGTCCTACGTTGTTGGTAAGCTGGGCACTCAGCGACTGTGATTGGCAGAGAAGCCTTGGTGAGACCATTTCTACCACTATGACCATTTTATACACAGACTCATAGACCAAGCAGCTGGTAGCTAGGAGAAGAAGCCAACGGTTAGCAGCAAGGTGTGTCATCTTCTCTACTTTCTTTTTGGAGGCTTCCCCTGAAGTGGATGCTCTCCACTTCACATTTCACTGGGCCAGCAGCATCCTCATGGCCTTCACAGGGGTTTCACCCATATACTCTCCCTAAGGCCCCTGTCACCATATCAGCCTGTTACTGCTCATCTTTCCATGTTGTTAACCATTCAAGCTGAGCCATAACCCACAACACCGAATGATCTGTGTGTAAGCTCATCTTTCTTTCTTTCTTTTTTTTTTTCTCGAGACAGGGTTTCTCTGTGTAGCCTTGGCTGTCCTGGACCCGCTTTGTAGACCAGGCTGGCCTCGAACTCACAGCGATCCACCTGCCCCTGCCTCCCGAGTGCTGGGATTATAGGCGTGCACCACCACTCCCGGCATCTTTCTTTTTATTTATTTATTTATTTATTTATTTATTTATTTTATTTATTTTTTTCATCTTTCTTTTCAAGGAAATCAATTGTTTTGTCCAGGTTACTCCGACTCCCCGCAATGGGGGCAGTTCTTCTTTGTCACTACCTTTTAGGGCCAGCTCTGAGTACAGTTGTAACACATCGGCTGGTGCCAGGATTCAAATAGACTATTCTAAAAACCATGCCTACCTACAGGTTTTCCCTTTTTCAGTTGACTGATCAAGGTTTGGGGCCAGGGAATTTCCATTAGGATTGAGGAAGAGATAGTGAAACAGGGGAAATAGAATACCAGTCAGCTTGCCCGGGACTCCCAGAACAGCACAGGCCTGACTTCATAAAAGACTCAGTTAATGATGAACTGCTGCTGAACAGGCCTAAGCTTATGATTCGATGAGTGACATAACGCCACTTCATAATCGACACCATAGGTCACAGAGCCATTTGGACAAAGGCTCAGGGTTTTAAGTATCCAGATACTTTAAGAACCATTAGGAGGTCTTAGGCTGGGTCATTAGGCTGAAGTTGCAGAGTCACCTGTCCTGTAGCCTGGGCTTGGTAGAGTTCTCACCTGCTTTGACACTTGCCCTTTTATGACCATTTCTTGGGTTACTGAGTAAATGGGCCAGGATGGGACGCCCAGTTGTTTCTTCCAAGACCAAAGAGGTCAGCAAACAATTGCCTTTTTCCCTTGTGATACATTGCACGAAGTGGACTGATTTAACTTAGACATTGGAAAGGCTGTCCCCCACAATGCTCTGGCTGTATCTGTTGTACCAATGTCACACTCCTACATTTTATAGGGTCATTCTCCCCCACCTCTTTGTTATGCCTTTATCATGTAAAGGCCTCAAGGGATTTTGTTCACCAGGTTCATCTGACACAATGTGATCAATGTAAGTGGCCAGCATGATGTCCTGTCAAGTACCAAGGTTCCTTTGAGCTATATTATGACAGCAGGTAGAGGAACTGGCGTAAGCCTTGGAGGCCATGTGGGTATATCCTGTCTCAGCCAGGTGAAAGCAAAGCACTTCTAATTGTTCTTACTGATTAAGAGGGAGAGAAAATCATTTTCACAGTTCATAGTTTATAACAGATAAGACAACTAAGCCAGCAGCATCTACTCACCAGGATTTGGACAATCCCTAGTCATTGTCTATGACTTGTATGGTGTTTTTGGCTTTGGTTTTGGTTTTTCAAGACAGGGGTTCTCTGTGTAGCCCTGGCTGTCCTGAAGTTCATTCTGTGAACTGGGTTGGCCTCTGTCTCCCGAGTGCTGGATTAAAGACGTGTTTCACCACTGCCCCACTACTTGCATTGCTATGGCTTTTCTCCTGACCAATTAGGTGTTAAACAGGATGCATTTGAGACCATCACCTTCATCTTCGAGGTCTCCTTGGTGACTGTAAGGAGACTGTTTCAGGTTTCCTCTTTGGGCAGGTGGGAAAATGAACAATGCCAGCTTCCTAGAGGCCTCCTCATGGCCTTGCTTATGCTGAGAGTTTTTTGTTCTATGACCAGGAAGGAATTTTTTTTCCATTTGCCACTTATGACCTACGAGGTTCTGCTTTTAAGAACTGGGGAAGCAGACACAGGCTTGGTCAATGGCCTTTGTCAGATGATTGCAACTAGCCTCAGCAGGATCCCATGTGGCTCCAGATCTTCACAAGCCTTCGCTCTGGCTGGTGGGCCATAGTGCTTTGTTTGTTTTCTTCCCACCCATGGAGATTAGTATCAATTCAGTTAGGATCCAATAACCTCTGCCAGGCCTGGGTATTTCCTTTCTTTTAAGTCCAGTCACCCTAGCAAATGGCCCTTTGCCTACTTGTGCTGAAGGCTTGGAAGGAATTTATAGATACACTTGTCACACTCCAGGGTCTTCCTAAAAGGAGCCTGGCTTCTCAGTCAAGGGCACTGAGAACTCATGAAAAGAATTACCTACAGTAGCTATAATTTCCCCAATTATATAGGTCTGTTCTACCTAACAGGTAGCTACTAGTCACACATACCTACTGGTCACCTGAATTGTGGCTCATCCCAGTGAGATGTGTTCATACACTGAGTTTAAAGACAGAACAGTGTAAATCATCTCAATACTATTTCACATGTAGTGAGTTAAGGATACTGCTAAAATTGTTATCACTAGCCTCTCTTTACCTTTCTAACATGGCTACTAAGAAATTTAAATGTATCAATGTGGTTCATCCTATACTTCTATTAGGCTGCTAATATACCTTAGCCAGCTAACAGCATAATCTTACATGTCACAGAACAACCTGTTATTCTATTCTTCTGGTTTACAGGGACTGAACCCACTGTCTCTGATAGTCGGTCACTGTCACCCACTGCCACTGTGGGTTTCTATTTTTCCCATTAGTATGCGTAGCCCCAGTTCAATGGCAACATCTCCCTCCCACTGTCACCTCTGGTCTGGAGAGGATAGCCAAGTATGCTAGTGTTCTTCCTGATGCCATTTTAACTGCTTTTATGAGGGGCCGGGAGTGTTGTCTGGGTCTTAACTGGAGGCATTAAGCAAGTTACATATAATAGATACACTACAAATTGCCCATCACCCTAAGATCCTGTAATGTGCTAAGGAGGCTGTGGCACACTCAGTCCCATTAGACAGAGTGTTTGCTTTCACAACAAGAGTTTAATTACTCAGCCAGGCAAGCTATTACAGCCACTCCTGACCACTTAAGTGACTATAGTACATCTTGGATCCCAGGTGAATCCACCCATGTTGACAAAATTGGATTCTATCCAACTATATATTTCATCCTGCTTGGTCTAACCTTAGTTAAGATTTATTCTCATATATGTGCCGAGCTTCCTGTCAGTAAGCGTGGAATGCTAGTACAATTCCTCTGGAAGAAGAACTATCTTCTTCTGGGAAGGGCTTACCATGGTTCCCCTGAGCTGGAACTCATTATGAATCTGAAGGTAATTAAAATAAAAGGTACTGGCCCTGAGGGCAGTGCCTGACTTCTTACTCTCCCTTCATCCTCGGCTCTGTCTGTGTGTGTGTGTGTGTGTGTGTGTGTGTGTGTGTGTGTGTATGTGTGTGTGTATGCATAGACATGTGTATGGAGATCAGAAGACAACTCCTTCCAGCATATAGGTTCCACAGACTGAATTCAAGTCATCAGGCTTGATGGCAAGTGCCCTTACCACTGAGCTACCTCAGAGGCCCAATGCCTAGCTTCTTGCAGGGCCTCCCTTATATGTGAAATCTCTGTGCAAGGAACTCTTTTCTCTGATGAGAGAGAGACTCGGGGGAGAACGAGGGCTCCAAGCATCTCAGTTTTCTTCGTGTCTCTCCAAATGTAGGGATTCTACTCCCAGGAATCCCCTTCTTGACAACCCGCACCTCAACATCAGTGTAGAGACTTGATGAGGTGCATTTAACCTGCACTGCAAACCCTTCCCGCTGTAACTCAGGGGCTCTTGTAATGCCTCCATGGAAACCTCCTGATTCTACACACCCATGTCTTGAGTTGGACATCAGAGGCTCAAAGGCTTAAAGCCTACTCACCCGCCTCCCTCCAGCACAATCAAAACGGACCAGTCCACTCTGCAGCTGCAATTACCGTTTCTGCATTTACCACGGTTGCCACGGCAACCAACTGACCTAGTCACTTAAAATCTAGACTTCCACTCTATATCAACACTGGTAATAATTTGAGCATAATCTTAATGCTACTTTATACCACACAGTATCCCAATTCCCTCAGCAATTATGCCACTTACGTCTTCGGGGTGTGAGGAAGAGACTTGGTGGCAGGGTACCATTTTGAAGGTTGTTTCTTGGGACCATCATTCCTGTCTTCCTGTCACCAACTATTGTATTCAAGGGAGTCTCAGCAAGAAGCAGCATCTACACTGAGCGGTGCAGAGAAAGATCTTAATGACGAGCGATGACAGAGATGTGAGCAAAATCAAGGGCGAGAGACAATTTCTCCTAAGGAGGAGGTTGAGAATGGGGAGTCATGAAGGAGGAATAGGTAATGAAAGCCGCACTATGGGAGGGTCTCAGCTGTTGCCAAGGGTGTGTGGCAAGGGTAAGGAAGGCGTGGGGAGGAAATCTCCAACTCCATCGTCAAACTCAGTGGAAGCTAAGAGGCAAAAAGAGCCCAGTGGTAAGGTCCAAAGCATGAATGTGTGCCCCAGGCCTCACGCAGGTGAGTCGGATCTGAGATGAGGCTCAGGAGGGGGACAGCTGGGAAAATTGGCAGCTCCCCATGCAGTGCACTTGCATGCACGATTTCCCTCAAGCCTTCAAACCCACCATCCATGTGGTATATACTACCACCATCTTCATATGCATAAAGATCATAGAACTAGACGCAGCAGGTCTGAAGCTTGCCACGGGCAGTTTGGACTTGATTTCATGCTGAGATTTGTTCAGTTGCAGTACAGGGCCCAGTTGGGGGTGGGAGTGGGGATCCCGGCGGGGTGGGAGGCAGGGCATGTGGATGTGCAGGGGCAGGGGAGATGGTGCAAGAAACTCATTGGCACGCTTTCTCCAAGTGTGAGCAATGATCATGTCTGTTCCTGCTTGCTTAAGGCCTGGAAACATTCAGAAACCAAGGATGTGGGAGCTTGTGGAAACAGCCAGCCTTGAAACACTTGCCTAGTGTTCCCTGAGGGTGGGGGGACACAGTCATGCAAGCGTCTTGTTAGTCACCTCCTTTTATGTGTTATTTGCACTATACTGAGCTCCCCTCCCTCCCTCTTTGTATTTTATTTCATGCATACGAATGTTTTGACTCTGCATGCATGCCCTTGACGGTGAAGGTCAGGAGAGGGCATCCAACCACCTGGAACTGGATGATTTTGAGTCCTCATGTGGGTGCTGGACCTGAACTCAGGTCCTCTGCAGGAGCAACAAGTGGGAAGCCATTTTTCCAGCCACTGTGCGTAGCTCTCTGATTCCTCATAACCATGACGTCTGGGTAGAGCTCTTCAGCAAAACAGCAAACTGCATTTTCCTAATGACCTAATGACCTAGTGGGTATGTGACCAAAGTCAGGCCAAAAGAAACCAACAAGTCAACCCCTCAAATGCCATCAGGGGACTAAGACCCTGAAAAGAATGTAGGGTACACCTCTTATTGGCTAAATTTCTTCAGATGAAGTCTAGACAGAAGCCAGCATCCAAGAAAGGCAAACTAAGAGATGGCCATAATCCCGGCGTGGCAATGCTTGAGCTCTAACCCAGCCATAGCCAGCCTGTGATGTCCACTGGACTTCGTGTTACACAAGCCATTAGGTTTGCTTTCTTTGCTCCAGACAGACTTCTGTCCTCTGTAAATCACAGGCAAAATGTGTGAAAGAGAGGGACTGGCTCACCTTTTCTCAAAGCCTTTACCCAAGGATTCAGAAAGATGAAGCAGAGCCCCGGAAGAAGAAAGCCCAGTGCGGGCAGAGGGCGAGGAACAGGGAAGATGTCCCCGAGAGCAGAGAGAAGATAAACAGCAGAGCCAACACACGCCCCCGCAGAGGTATATTTAGTAAACTTTTTCCTCACAGGGCTTGAAAGATCAAAATTGCTTTTTAAAAATAATAAAAAGGAAACAGCCACTGTGGTTTCTCTTGACACAAGCCCAATTTCTTGGCTGTCACAATACTTCCAAATAACAAGTGTAAGACTTCGCTGGGCTGTCTCTGTTGCCTTAAAGCTCAAGGAAAAAAAGAAAAGGAAAAAAAAAAAAAAGCCAACAGAAGAGCCTGTGGTTCTTGCTGCACTATAATGTGTGCCCAAGAGGCTGCTACACCCATCTGATTCCAGGCTGGCTTAGGGACCCGATGCTTCACTGCACCCACATCTCTGGGCAGATGGGATGGGGTTTCAGAAGAGAAGCTCAGTCTGGGCCACAGGCCTGCATCGTTAGCAGGGACCCTCTGATATCTGCCTGGTCCAGCACAGAAGCAGACACAGTGAGCTGTGAGCTGAATTCCCGTGCTGCCCTGAGACATTCTCTACCCTCTTCAGTCCCCATAATTCCGTGCTCCCCAATGTCTCTGCATTCTTCTGGGTATATTTTCTCCTCCAGACCCCCTGTATTCCCGCTTAGCTATTAGACTTAGAGCTTTGATCCCATTTTACATTTGAGACTTAGTTTCAACATTCTCTTTTCTTTACATATTTAGAAGTTGTTTAATCAACTTTGTGGCAGTATTAATTTACATATAATAAAATGTAAGCATGTTGGCCAACAGGTGTATTTTGCTAAATGGATACACCTTTGTGACCATCATCAAATACTGTGCTCTTTGTCATTACTCACCAGGGAATTGCCTCATGTAGCCAGTTCCCCTTGAATCTGCCCCTGTCCCAGAACCTACTGTTGGGCACAGTGGACATGCTTTGGTCTTTTTTTTTTTTTTTTTAAATTAGGTTATAATGGGATTTATACAAATACAGTCATATGATATATACTCTTTCATGTTTGGCTTCTTTCTCCAACATGTCTCTGACTTTCACTGCGTTATGACTCTTCAGAGCTCACCTCTTCTATTACAGAGTGGCACACCACTGTATAAACAGCTAAAATTTCTTTTATCCACCTACCTGCTGATGGACATTTGGGTCACATAAAAGGTAAGCACTTGAAAGAAATAAAATTGCTATGAATACAAGTGTACATCTTTACATGGGTGTGTTCTCATTTCATCTCATGTACTCCCCAAGTTAACTGAAACTTTTTTTTGTTTTGTTTTGTTTTGTTTTGTTTGTGTTTCGAGACAAGGTTTCTCTGTGTAGCCTTGGCTGTCCTGGACTCTCTTTGTAGACCAGGTTGGCCTTGAACTCACAGCAATCCGCCTGCCTCTGCCTCCCGAGTGCTGGGATTAAAGGCGTGCGCCACCACGCCCGGCTAACTGAAACTTTTGATCGTATGGAAAATATATGTTCACTTTATGGAGATTGCCAAATTGTTTTCCAGTCTGGACCATTTTATTCTTACGCCAATGAGAGTTCTAGTTACTTCATATCCTTACTACGGTGTTGCCAGTATTTTTACTCTTTGTGACAGGTAAATTTATGATGGATGTTGGGTATGTCTTACTGTGGTGAATGAATTTTGACAGGTGTTGAGTGTGTCTCAATGTAATGAGTGGATTGTGGTTGAAGTTAATTGTATCTCACTGTGATAGATGGAGTTTGATGGATGTTGGGTCTTGTCAGAGATGGATTGTGATAGACGTTGGGTGTGTCTCATTGTGATGAATGGACTTTGATAGAGGTTAAGTATGTCTCACAGTGCTCGATGGATTTTCATGGATGTTGAGTGTGCCTCGTTGTGATGGATGGAGGTTGAGTGTGCCTCATTGTGATGGATGGGTTCTGATGGCTGTTGAGTGTCTTATTGTGATGGATGGATTCCGATGGTTGTTGAGTGTCTTATTGTGATGGATGGATTCTGATGGTTGTTGAGTATGTCTCATTGTGATGGATGGATTTTGATGGAAGTTGGGTGTGTCTCA
>OU015747.1:89313060-89329155 GCA_907169655.1 Acomys percivali | reverse complement strand
TGTCTCATTGTGATGGATGGATTTTGATGGAAGTTGGGTGTGTCTCATTGTGATGGATGAAGGTTGAGTGTGCCTCATTGTGATGGACAGATTCTGATGGCTGTTGAGTGGGACTCATTGTGATAGATGATTTTGATGGTGGTTGAATGTGTCTTGCTGTGGTTTTATTCTTTTTCCCCATTACTAAAGGTGTGAGGTTTTTTTCCCTCAGGAGCTTACTGGTTGCTTGAATCTTCTTTTGTTTTGTGACTGATCAAATTTTTTGTCCAAATTTTGTTTGTTTTATTATTGAGTTGTAGTAGTGCTTACAAATGTATACTTGATGGTGTACATACATCTAAATAAACAATTACATGACAATATGATATGCAAATATGCTCAGTATATATCATAAATTTGTTTTTATTTTCTTAGTAGTTTTTCATTTTCTTTCTTTTTGTTCTGTTGTTTGAGACAGACTCTTACTATGTAGTCCTGGCTGGCCTGGGACTTTCAGCGGTCCGGAGCCAACCCAGGGCATTCAAAGCCAAAAGAGTCTACAGGCTATGGAAAAATACTGATGCCCCGTTCCAAAGCTAAACTTCTTCCTTTCAGCCTCTGTATAACTTCCTCCTTTCAGCCCCTGCATAACTTCCTCCTTTCAGCCTCTGCAGAACTTCCCCCTTTCAGCCTCTGCAGATGCCGTTTAGCAGGTTAGCTCGGGTATTTCCGAGGATAGTTAGCTAAGATAAGATAGGAATTGTTCAAGGTGAACCACAGGATGTTCCCCTGTGGTATCTGGATGCATTCTCGGGCCCCCCCCTACTGCTTAGCTCCTGCCTCCACCCCATATAAGCTTTTGCTTTTGATTCAATAAACAGACCTTGATAGGAGTTCTACTTGGGCTCGGCTCTCTCTTTTTCGTCCCATCTTTTCAGGTATGGCTCCCCTCGCAACCCCGTAATTACTGGTCCTGCTGGACAGGATCATTCAGCGATCCTCCTGCCTTTCCCTCTCTAGTGTCAAGAGCATATTTTATTTTATTTTGGTGTAGTATAATTCATCCCTTCTTAAATCTTAACATCTACTGGCTCCTTGCTGTCATCATATCAATGTGCTCAAGTTCCTCCAGTAACTTCTAAAACTCAACCAAATAAAAAACAGGACAAACATCCCTTTATTGAACCCCACAGCTCTCTCTGGTCACGTTCTTCCTTCCCCATACACAGCCAAGCAGCAAAAATTCAAAATTCTTCGTTTATTGTCCCTACGCCTAAAACCTCATTTCTTCTTTTGCCCCTCCCTCCCCTCCACTGTGACATCTCTGGGAGAGAAATGGGCTGAACTACAAAACTACACCCTGACATCTAGGTGTCCAAAACATCCCACGTGGTTGGTTTGAAGAGACAGAGCTGGGGGTGAGGTTGCATGGAGATAGGCCTATGTCGGTGAACGGCAGGGACTGGGCAAGCGCTTTGACTACTTTCTCCATGTGTTCCAGAATCTTCATTTCCCAAAACATCTTTTCATCATTGTCTAAATCATAGTCACATCAACACGTTACCTTATAGACACCTGCTGATACATGTTACCTTACAAACATCTATTGGGGCATTAATTACGGATGAAGTCATTCTCATGACAGGGACCACCTCTGGCCTCTGCTCTGAGATGTATGACTTTCCCGGAAACCTTGAGCTTCTCCTCTCACTCCTCCTCTTCTTCAACCACCAGTAACTCCTCCCCCACAGTACTCACCCTCTATTGGCCTCCTCGGGCACCAGACACACATGTGGCACGCAGGCAAAGCACCCATACACACAAAGTATAAGTCAGTAAATGATTTTTTTTTTTTTTATAAGAAGCTCATAGTCTGGCTGGCGAGCTGGAAGGCCATCTGTCAACACATGCGATGAACAAGAGTAGAGCAATGTAGCTCCAAGTCAGCCGAAGGGAGTGGGGGCGGCTGAGAGCCTCGCTCTAGGGAAAGTACTTGAAAAAAATGACACGGAATGTATAAGCTAAGTGTAGTGGGGTTCGGGGTCACTTTATCTCAAGTGGGGGCATCTGAGACGGCTTGTGGGAAGTCACTCAGCACTGAAGAATAGCATGGCCTGCGTGGTGCATAAGCGCATACATATCTATCCAAGTCCCTTCCCTCTTTTAACAGAAACGGGATCACAGCCAACCGTATGGCTGGGCTGCATCTTCCAGCCTCCCTTGTTGTGAAGTGGGGACACGTGACTAAGCTATCCCGGTGGAACATGCGCAGAAGTGATGTGTGGAATGGAACATGCGCAGAACTGATGTGTGGTCCTTACAAGCCTCTCAAGAAGGGAGCATGCCTCCTTCGTGCTATTTCCCTTTTTCGTAACTGGTTAGAGACAACGACAAGGTCCCAAGAAAGGATGGAGCCAGGAGATGGAAGGCGTTTGAGTTCCTGAGTGACGCTATAGAGCAAAGCCAACCTGCAAACCCAAACACACGTCCCATATTGTTACGGGAGCAACAAATGAACAGGCGGGTTAAACCGCGGAAAAGTTGGGGTCATTTTCATTCTTATGGCATAGCCTGCGCTATGCAAACACATCCAGGTTATGGT
This sequence comes from Acomys percivali, assembly GCA_907169655.1. NCBI lineage: Eukaryota > Metazoa > Chordata > Mammalia > Rodentia > Muridae > Acomys > Acomys percivali. The sequence continues at coordinate 89,326,574 of OU015747.1, read as the reverse complement.
AGATTTGTAGAAAGTTTATAAATTATACATATATGTAGAGCAAAGAAAATGGAGTAAAATACACCAAGCTGTTAATAATGGCGGTAATCTGTGGGTGGTGAAATTATGGGTGAATTTAACTTTCTTTGAACGCGTCTGCCTTTTCTGTATTTGCTGCAATGGGTATGTGTTATTTTATATTCATGACAAATATAAATTCTCTAAATTCAGGTAGTTACACAGAGATAATGACAGGTTAAGGAAGAACCTTATCACTAGGTGGTACATAGAAAGTCTACTCACGTGGCAGATTTGAGGACAGAGAAAAGGAAACAGGAAGACAGTTCAGCCCCGCATTCTTGAGGATCATGCAAAGATGGGGCTAAGACACAGCTGGGAGATGCTGGCATCACATGCCTGACTAGATTCCTGCTCTCCAGCCCAGCTTGGGGTGCACTCTGCCTCGACTCACAATGTGTCCTGCCAGTTTTTCTGTGTCGGCTCCTGTTGCGGTGTGACACGGGTGTCTCTCACAGGCTCCTTGGAAAGCTTGGTCCCAGCTTGTGGCATTCTCTCTCCCTCTCCCTATCCTCATTCCCTCTGTGTGTGTGACATGGTACACTTGTGTGAGGATCAGAGGGCAATTTTATGGGGAGTCACATCTCCTTCCTTTTCACGTGTTCTTGGGAATCAAACTCAGATCATCAGGCTTGGCTGCAAGCACCTTTACCACCAAGCCACCGTACTGACCCTGTGGTACACTTTTGAAAGCTACAGAGCTGTAGGCAATGAGTCTTAGGTGGGAGCCTGAAGGGGATTTCGGGTTCTCACCTGCTTTCTCTGACCACCACGTTTGTGTTCTCCCAAGTTCTGGCTACCACAGACCGACCCACCCCTGCAGCTAATGGTTCCTGCCCACCCCCCTATGATGGACTGGTGGCTTCTGGAGGAAGTAGGAGTGGAGGTGGACGTGGGGGGACTTTTAAAGGAAAAGGAGAGGGAAGGAGAAAGAAAGCATCAGTAGAATTTAAGGAAAGAGATCGGAGGAGAGAAGCGGGAGATGAAAGGATGTTTAAATGGAGGGAAAGAAAAGACATGAAATGAAGAGGAGGAGATGTTTTGCTAGGACAAAAGGATGCTCCTGACATAGTAATGAGTCACCAGAGCAAGGTTTGAAACCCAGGCAGGGCGCACTGGCTCAGAACCAGTCCACCAGGGGGCAGTGTAGAGCTCTTGCTCCCTCTGCATGCAATTTCCCTTCTCGCAAGATGTGAGTCGATGTCGCGTCCCTTAGATAGAGTCTGCTACTTATTATTTGATGGGTTAGACAGGCATCGAGCTTTTTGGAGATTAATTTTTGATTTATTGGTGGTAACAAATGATTTATTCTGATACACCCCCCCCAGGGCAAAGAAGGGGCCATAAATATTTTAAATGCTGTTAGCTGGTGACAAGAAACATGGCTGGTTGGGGAGTAGGGCAAATGGGAATTTCCAACGCCTTCCCTAATTACTTAAAGGCAGATCATGAGCACTTGCCAGCTTGCTTAAGATCAAGGATGGTGGGGGGGGAGGGGAGAGAAGCACATTAAGTTGTCTTATTAACTCACACTCTGTTTTCTCTGCTGAATCCTTGGGCCCGCCCCGGGATGAGGCATGCCGGCTGCAGATGGGGCAGGGAAAGAGAGCCAGCCCCCAGGGTCTTCTGACTCAGGACCAAGGGCAAGGCAGGATGTGGGGGGCCCTTTGAACTAAGAAAATAACCCAATTTCCCCATCTGTTAAACGGGCTGATCATCCTTGAAGGGACTTGGGCATGGCGAGCATGGCTCTGGTAGGGACTTGGGCGTGGCGAGCAGGGCTCTGACAAGGACTTGGGCATGGCGAGCAGGGCTCTGGCAGGGACTTGGGCATGGTGAGCAGGGCTCTGATAGGAACATGGGCATGGCGAGAATGGCTCTGATAGGAACTTGGGCATGGCGAGAATGGCTCTGATAGGAACTTGGGCATGGCGAGAAGGGCTCTGGCAGGGACTTGGGCATGGTGAGCAGGGCTCTGGCAGGGACTTGGGAGCAGGGCTCTGGCAGGGACTTGGGCATGGTGAGCAAGGCTCTGGCAGGAACTTGGGAGCAGGGCTCTGACAGGGACTTTGACATGGCAAGCACGGCTCTGACAGGCCTTGACCTTCTCCCTGAGTCTCTCTGCCTTGCTAAAAAGCTGTTAGCTCACATTCCTAAAGCAAGCCCCCAAGCTCTAGTCCCTTATTTGGCCACTTCCTCCTCTTGAAGCTGACTACCAAGGTCTACCTATCAAAGAATTGAAGTCCAATAATCAAAAAGCCCCCTTTGGCTCACCTAATTAACACATCCTATCAAAATTAAACACCTTATCCTGACACAGGGTTTCCCCCATACTTTTATAAACTGCCATTTTCCTATGTGCAGGGTCTATTTCCTCTCTACCCAGAGTCTGTCCCTTGTCTCATTTCCCTGTGGGACAAATGTCCCTTTCCCCTCTCCCTCTTCCTCTATCTCCTGTCTTTGTTCCTTATCCCCTGCCCTCTGCCCCTCTGGGGCAAATCAATCTCCTCTGTGCTGGGAACTTGGCCCTGGGGGTCCTGAGCTGATACTTTTCCTTTCCACTCTTACTGGTATGGCATGGTGGAGACTCAGGGCTGAAGCAAGGAGGTAATAATTTGACACAGTCGAAGGGTCTCCTCCCCGAGCCAGCCTCTGTCTCATCTGGTTCCATGCTGAGAAGAGATATGGCCTCCTCTCCCCCTAGCTCTCTTGCCAGCCCTGGAGTTTTGGGAAGAGCTGGTGATGCCCCCCTGCATGATGAGAGAGCCATGGACGTCCCAACCCATTTGGGAAACCAGACACAAGCCACTAGTGCATTATGGGTAATGATCTGTGTCAGCAGCCTGGGTGCTCACGTAACCTGTGTCCATCCTCTCAGTACTGGAGCCACGCTAAGGAGAGTCGAGCACTCAGGGAATGCTCACAAAGTTTAAGAGTCTCAGAATGAAGAATATTTAAATGAAGACGTTTCAAAAACCAAAAAGGAGTTGGAGAGCTTGCTCAGCGTGGAAAGTGCTCTCTGTGAATGCACAAGGTCCTGAATTTGGGTCCCTAGCACCCAGGCAAAAGCCAGGTGTGAGGAAAAATGGCTGTGCAGCACAGTACTCACGTCAGGCAGGTCACAGCCACCTGCAACTCCAGCTCCTGGAGATCAGACATCCTCATGTAGCCTCCCTGGGCAGCAGCACACACACTGGCAGGCACGCACGCGCGCACACACACACACACACACACACACACACACACACACACAGAGACAGACACACATGCATATAAACAAAAATAAAACAAGCCTTAAAACAAACAAGCAATAGGTGTGTCAGTATACACCTATAACCCCAGCCCCGGGGAGGGGGAGATAAAGGATCTTGGGAACTCACTGGCTGAGGGAGATGTCTCAGTGTCAGGCTCTGGCTTTCACGTGGTTTTTTACAGGTGAGCAGACCTGCACACATGCACAGCTACACAGGCAAACGCAGGTGCACATGTGCATACACACGCACATTCTTCCCTTGGATGCCAGTTCCTAAAATAATTCTAAGCATGGCCCGGGCATTGCAATGACACCTTCCCAGGAAAGACTCAAGGTTAGACCCAAAATGCACACAGTCACAGTAAGAGTGTTAATTCCAGCCGCATACTGCCTGCAGCATGGTGCTACAAACCGGAGGCCGCCAGGCACCATCAGATGTCAGGTGCAGATACCAGTCCAGCTGATGCGCCAGGGGTAAAAGCTCACCCCCTGCAGCACTGCTGCTGGCCTTGTGTCCCTTCCTGACCTGGGTACCAAGGAGCCTAGAGAGCTAAGTCTGTGGCTCATCTTCAGCAAGCACAGAGTGCTGCATCTCACACATTTAGCATATGGGCTTCCTTTTAAAATTCTTGCTCTTCTTTTTCCTTTGTTTTGCTTCCCTCAGTTTAATTTAAGCTGCCTTAAATACATTTTAGTACCAGGCGGGGGAATAAGTATGTCCCTGTGATCCACATTACAAACAGCGTCCCATTGCGAAACTTCCGGGCCACAGATGCCCAAGAATGGCTGTATTTTTGTGTGCTCACTACACCACTGATGGGGTTTTAAATTGAGGCTTCTACTGAGTGCTCAAGACGCAAAGGCACTGGTTATAAAGGGCAAGACTGGGCTCAAGTGTCTGCCTTTTGGAGAAATGGTACCTGGTTAGGGAGAGGACTAGTCTGTGAATTAGTGTGTACAGATGTGGAAATTGAGAGGTCTTCCCAACTGCCACAGGCAAGCCGGAAACCTAGGAGACAGGCTAGAAACCAGAGAGCCAATGGTGTAGACTCCAGTATGAAAGGCTGGAGTGCCCAGGAATGCCCAGGCAGAGGATGGAGGGTGGTGACCTGCTGTCCACCAGCAGAATAGGCAGTTTATAAACAGCAGGTTTGTTTGGAAGCTGGAAGGTTTACATGCATGGTGCTGGTATCTAACAAGAAGCTTCTCCCATCATCATATGGGAAGAACATGTCTGAGACAGAGAAGAAGGTCAGGTGAAACTCAGCCTTTCCATCAGGGACCTACTCCTACCATAACTGACTCCCAAGAAGATGCATTGACCCTATGCTGGGGTCAAAGCCCCATGACCTCATCAACTCTTTTAAATATTTTAATTTATTTACCTTTATTTTATGTGCATTGGTGTTTTGCCTGAATGTCTGTCTGTCTGTCTATGTGAGGGTGTCAGATCTTGGGGTTACAGACAGTTGTGAGCTGCCATGTGGGTGCTGGGATTTGAACCTGGGTCCTCTGGAAGAACAGTCAGTGCCCCTAACTACTGAGCCATCTCTTCAGCCCCCCACCCCACCCCTAATCATTTCTTAAAGATCTTACATCCCAATAGCCTCTATGTTGACAGGTGGAATTTGGAAGGAATTTGCAGGCAGCCTTTGAATTCAACCTTCCTCCACATCTTTATTATATTCAGGGCCTCCTGTGAGGAATGGCATTCCCCCACACTGAGGGCCATCTGATGCACTCTGTCCACGGCTAGACTGCTAACCTCTTTTGGAAATTTCCTTGCAGATATAACGTACTTAGAAATTATGTTGAACTATATTATCTAACCGTGCGTTGGCCTAGCCAAGTCAACACGGTTACCCTTGGATCTGCCTCCATCTTTATAAATAGCCCCTTCCCAGATTTTCTTCAGAGTCTCCACATGGGAGTGTGCTGTCTGTTTGCTGCAAGGGTCTCACGCCATATTCATTCACTTGTTTTGTTATCACCGTTCAACGAAAATCTACTATGGACTTAGACTCTGTTCTAGGTGTTTGGTGAATGAAGCAAGGGTGCCCGGCCAATGTCCTCTTTGTGGCTAAGATCTGGGGCACTGAGTGTACGTCTGTGCTCAGCCCATTTGTACAGACCCCTCTGTATGAGCCGCTGGTACCCAACCAGGGTGTCAGATCTTGTGAAGCGCCTTCCTGCGCACACAGGTTGCAGTGTTCCCACGCCATCTTCAAAGCATTCAGGTATCCAGGCTGAGAGGCAGGCCTGGAAGCCTTGTCAGTGCCTGTGATATGTGGAGTTCATTTGGGGCAGGCAAGCTTGTCAGGTGAAAGACCACAAATCTGGGAGCCAAGAACTCGAGTTTGAATCCTGGCTCATTTGTCTATGGCTATGGATCTACAGAAGGGCAAATCTGCCTGTGATAGGGCAAAGGTTGCCACCAGCTCCCATGGTGGCAGCTGACAGTTGCCTTTTCCTGCTTTGTCTATGCAGCTATGAACACACTTTCTTGGAGCTGGGCACACAGGCTTGAATCCGGGGCCTTTGTGTTAAGCAACCGGAAGGCATGTGGCTGTTTCTAGGCCCCAGAATCTGGGCTTGGGGGTGGGGGGTGGGACGGGGGAGTTGTAGTTCATGCAGCTGCAGACCTTCCCTTCCCATTTGTCCAGAACACCTGCTTCATGTAATCCAGGTGCTGGCCCACCCAGCTGCTGGACCTGCTAGATCTGAAGCTGAGGGGCCACATCCTGGAGTCCAGACTACACACAGGGTGCTGAAACCCTGCCTCTCGCTGCCTGAGAGCTGGTCTTCTCTGTCCCTCAGCAGGCCCTGCCCAGTGCTCTGGCACTCACTCAATACACATCAGCAGGCCATAAATATTTATGACATGCAACTAATGCAGTGGCTTATAGCATTCCTGGAGCTCCAGGCGCTCTTTGCACAACAAGCATTTTACTTGAGGAGGGGGTCCTGGGCAGGAAAACAGTGTATGCAAGCAGGGAGGGGGCTCTTAGCCTCTTAGAGTGTTCTGGAAACCTGCCCTTCACTGCGGCAGCTGAGCATTTCCATTTGCAGGAAGGCTTGGCTGGCAGCTGCCACCTTGTTCATGCTCGCAGACAATCAATCCATCAGCCCTTGAAGCGAGCTCTTCAGAAGCCCCGCCCAGCCCTGCCAACCAGAAGACAGAAAGAGTTCCTTAGCCCCGCCCCCACCGACCTACCCATCTGGAAGCTGAGTCCTCTGGAGGTGGGTAGAGCAGAGGGCTCCACTTTTCATCATCACAAGCTTAGAGGTGGCTCTCAGAGCTAAAGCCAAGGATGACTGCCACTGCCCACCAAAGCCCCCCAAGAAGTGCAAGTATCCGGCCAGCTGTGGTGGTGCACACACACATGTAATCCTAGAAGCTAGGAGGCCAAGGCAGGGGCATCATAAGCTTTGAGGCTAGCCTGGGCTAAACCAAAGTCACATAGCAGGACCCTGTCTCAAAAAAAAAAAAAAAAAGGAAGAGAATACAAACATCTTAGACTTCCAACAATATAACGAAGATTCATACTCATCTGAGTCAATCCCTTCCCTTCTGGCCTGCCAGCATCCTCACTGGGGCCATCTACTAATACCTTTTGACCCGGCTTTTCATAGGTTCTAAGGGAAGGGGTGAGGAGTGTCGAGCAAAGTCCCGAGACAGGGGGCTTGCTCCTGAGCACTCCTGCCTTGTGCATCTTTTCCTGGGGGCATCGGCAGTGGCCAAACCTGACCTGGCCTTTGAGGACCTGGGCCTAGTTGCCCAACCAAGACTGGAGAGGAGACTGCTCCTTTAGTGGAAGGAGGACCTTTGAGCTGCCTCCATATGACAAGATGCAGCCACCTGAGAACTCCCACTTCAACCCCTCCAGCACTGGCCCCTAAGCGGCTTCTGTTCCCAGCACCGTCTGAACCGCACATCTCTGCCTCTAGGATCTAACCGCTTTCTATTTGTTCCGTTAGACAAACCAGTCTCCTTTCCCCTAACCTTAGATAGCTCCGTCTGCTGAGGAGGTGTAGAAGAAAGTGTTGGGCTGTGGGTAGGGGTGAGGGTGGCGAGCATGGAGCTGGTCCTTTATCCCTCAGGGCCCCATGACCAGCATAAATCTCTTCTTTCTCTTAACACCTGGACAGCTCCTGGTCACTGTGCTAACAGCATTGCATTGATTTTGTTCACGTGACTGGCGCCCCGCCCTCCCCCGCCAAAGACCATAAACTCCTCGAGAGCAGAATCTATGCTTTGTTTGTGTTTTTGAACTCGGCTACCCACCAGCGTCCAATACAGAACAGGCACTTGATAAGTGCTTGGTGAAAGCTCCTCCAAGCTTATAAATTCACAAAAGCAAAAGTAAGCTCTGGTTGTTTATGCTGCTCCCCAAGCAAGGCCAGGGTGGGACTGGAGAGGAAAGGCCTGTTCACAACCTACAGGGGTTTCCAGAGGGCTGCTGCTGGCCCAACTCCAAGCACACATACAAAGTCAGCTGCCTGCCCCGCTCCCTGCTGGTTTGTCATTTCCATAGCAAGAGAGGACCCCTGTCCTTGCGACAGAGAAAGTGAGTCACAAGCACAAGTGAGCTATCTGATAAGGCCAATGCTATCCCTTCTCCGTGCCCCGAGAACAGGACTCATTGCTCTAGGGTAGGATGCTCACCTTGCCTCTAAGCATAAAGGGGAGAGTGAGGGTGTGCGTGAAGCCCAGCCCCCACCTTCTGGGGCCACCAGTGCAGCTGAAGACACAAGTGTCCTACTGCGTGGCATGACCGTGGGTGTTCCAGGGGTTTGGGCGAGAGGCATGACTTACAGCCAAAGGCTGGCAGCATTCTATGTGTCGTACAGATGAACTGGGCGATGCTAACGGTAGGGCAGCAACAGTGAGCTCCAGATCCCGCGTGCTGCGCGGTGAGCGCGGGGGAGGGGAGGCCAACTCCACAGACTGTGAGGAAGGAGGCAGAGGCTGCAGTGCGTCTTAAAGATAAGGAAGCATTTAATTGTTGGGACAGGAAGGAGGAAAAACAACAGCGAGTGCCTAAAATGCGCCATTCTGAGTGCCATGGGAGCAGTTGTCCTTGGTGATTAACAGGGTCCTTCCTCTCTTGGGGGGGGGGTGTCTGGCAGGGGGAATTAAAGTTGGGCTATGGAGATGGCTCAGTGAATAGCGTGGTTGTCATGCAAATGTGGAGACCGGGGTTCACATTCCTAGAAGCTATGCCAAGGCTGGGCAAACGTGATGGCATTCTGCAATCTTCCTACTCCTGAAGCTCCAAAGATACAGACAGGGATCCCTGTCTAGCTGGCTGGCGAGAACCAGTGAGCTCCAGGTCCAGCAAGGGACGCTGGCTCAGTGCAGTGGTGCAGAGGACCACAGAAGGCCCCCAATGTCAACTTTGGGCCTTCTTACACATGTACACTTGCACCGACACACATGTGCACCCTTACATTGTGTAAACATGCATATAGCCACATGGCACATACATATACACACAAAACCATGTAATTTAAAGTTAATGCAGCCCGTTGAGCTTTGGTTCTCTTTTCAGCTCCCATGGGTAACTGTCTTCTTTTCATTCCAGAGATTTGTAAGAATCAAGAGCTTGCAGTTCCAGCACTTGGGAGGCAGAGGCAGGCAGATCTCTGTGAGTTCGAGGCCAGCCTGGTCTACAAAGTGAGTTCAGGACAGCCAAGGCTACACAGAGAAACCCTGTCTTGAAAAACAAACAAACAAACAAACAAACACAAACAAGAGCTTGTATTTTCACACAAATGGCAACATACTACATACCATGTTTTGGATACTGTTTTTTTTTTTTTTCCCCAGTTAAAAAATACAAGTGACCATTTCCTTTCAGTCTTCTAATGGTTAATTTCAATCGTTAACTTGGTTGGATTTTTAAACACCTTGGGGCACTAGGGAACTAGCTCGGCAGATCAAGCAAGTGCTTGCTGCAGAAACATGAGAATCCGAATCTCCAAAAACACACGCAAAGCCGGGTGCAGTGCCCTGCACCTATGGCTCCAGCGCTCTTATGATGAGAAGAGAGGCAGAGACCAGAGAGTCCACAGGAGCTCCTGGGCCAGTTAGCCTGGCAGGACAGCCAGGAAGCCACAAGGAAGAAGGCAGGGACCTCAGACTATGTCAAGAGGAGAAAAGGATGGGTTGGAAGGATGACTCAGCAGTTAAGAGCCTCTGCTACTCGTGCAGAGGACCTGGTGGGCTCAGGGCACTGCACCCACACCAGGCAGCTCACAGCCACCTGTAACTGCAGCTCCAGGAGACCTGGCACCCACTTTGGGTTTCAAAGGCTGCAGACATACAATCGGTGCACATACATACATGCGGGCACTCACATACATACATAAAATTAAACTTAAAATACTTTTTATTTTATTTACTTCTTTCTTTCTTTCCTTCTTTCTTTCTTTCTTTCTTTCTTTCTTTCTTTCTTTCTTTCTTTCCTTCTTTGTGTATAGTGAGCAACATCTCATTATGCAGCCTTGACTGGCCTAGAACTGGCTCCCTGTAGTCCAGGCTGGATTCTAACTCAAAGAGATCCTCCTGTCTCTGCCTCCCAAGTGCTGGGATTAAAGGTGTGCATCACCACACCTGGCTCATAAGTAAATCTTTTTAAAAATAATATTTAAAACAATATCTTAAATATTATATATTTTATTAAATATTAAATTAAAAAATAATATTTAAAAGGAAAAAAACAAGCTGAGCACCAGCTAGGCCTCCTCTCTGTTCCTGAGGTGCCTCCTGCAGAGCCAGCAGCCCCACACTCCTGATGCCTGCCTTCCCAGACGTTCACGCTATATTCTGGCAAGGGCGGTGGTGGCATTCTCCCCATGTCTCAAGGATGTGAGGGAAAGTGAGTTCAAAGTTGAGGGACTTTTTGGAGGAGGAAATTTCAAGACAGTATAAAATATAGGCAGTGCATGTACCCAGATTTACAGCAGCGGAGAAAGCAGAAAGTAGAACAGAAAAATACAAAGCAACAAACAAGTGCAGCTTGGCAGAGAAAGGACTGTGAACCAGTCAGAGCCAGGTGGGGTGGGATAAACGTTAGGTTTGGAAAGCGATGTGTGTGACCGTTGTCCCGGTAACTGGTGGCGGCCTCCTGATGGCTCATCATTGTCAATTTGACCTGGTTTGGAGGCATCTAGGAAACACCTCTGGTGTGTCTGTGAGGGTCTTCCCAGAGGAGTGTGGCTGAGAAAGGAGGGTCCTGCACCTTCCCATGGGCCAGGAGCCCATACCGAGAAAACGATGAATTCACACACACCCTGCCACGAAACAGTGCGCCACAGAGGGTTTGGGGCCACAAAACAGTGTGCCACAGAAGGCTTCAGGCCATCAGTCCCTCCTTGTCAAGTATTTAATGCAAGTCCCTATAGAGTTGTCTTACCTTTTTTTTTTTCTTATCGTTTCATAGTATTTGACCAATTTCACAAATAGTCAGTTTTTCTATTATTGTGATTAGTGTTGATAGAACATTCTTGCATATCCACCCATGTACACATGCAGATCTATAAGAATACCTGGGCTCAGAGGTATGGGATGTAGTCTCAATAATGATCCAATAGAAGTGTCTTTAAACGAGAGTGCCTCCCAACAGGATTAAACTTAACCTTTGCCACCCTAATGACAGTACTGTCTCTGCGTGGTGCAAACCTGCATTCTGTGTGAGTCGAGGTCCTTTCCAGGTGTTTAGAGTCTTTTATTTCCATTTCCTTTCCTGTGGATTATGATCTTTGTCTACTTCTATTACTTGTTTGACATTTTCTTAATGACTTGCAGGAATTTTTTATTTTATTAATGATTTGCAGGAAATAATAATTTTATTATAAATTTTATTTATTTATTTATTTATTTATTTATTTATTTATTTATTTATTTATTTATTTTTGGTTTTTCCGAGACAGGGTCTCTCTGTGTATCCTTGGCTGTCCTGGACTCACTTTGTAGACCAGGCTGGCCTCGAACTCACAGCGATCCGCCTGCCTCTGCCTCCCGAGTGCTTGGATTAAAGGCGTGTGCCACCACGCCCGGCTATTGATTTTATTTAACATAAGTTTCCTCAGATGCCCAAGTCCTGGGAGGTCAAGGAGAAACTTTTTTTTTTTTTTTGAACCTAGTCTCTGACCCAAGCTCTCCTCAATGTGTGTGCCTGGCCAAGTAAGGTCATGAAGTGTTCTCAGCCATACCTCCAACCCTCGTGCCTCTAAAGAAGACTTGTCCAGACTTAAGAGGGAGGGGTGTCTGTTTGGGTGGGGAGAACTGAGTAACGAAAGAAGACTCCGGTGGTGTGCTGGCAATGGTTAGCTGTCTCCCCACAGCAGCGGCCCTGGTGTCTAGCTTGTTTCTGTAGTGTAAAGTCTCCCTCCAACAATTTCTAGCTGGCAGAGCCCCATCACTGCATGTGGAACCGGTTAGAGCAGTCCCAAGCATCAGAGACAGTAAATGTAAAAATCCCCAGTGACAACAGACCGTAGCACAACCATTAGAAAATTAGGAGTTTTAGTGCTTGCTGTATTTTTAATGTATTTAGTTGTAAATTTTTAACGAAGGCTGTACTTAGCAACAAGTCTGAGAAATATAACTGTCTGTTCTCATGAGCCCATTTGAGGCAGCTCCAGCTGGTTCTTTTGGGTCCCCACTTTGACAGAATCTATCCTCAAGGACAGACAAGCCTTGGAGGCTCTTTACTGCCTGTGCCTTTGAGACTCTTGTTCCCAGAGACGGCTACGCTGCCAGCATCAGTGCTCTGCCACCCCCTATCGTCGACGCCGCCCCTCTGCAAGCACTTGGGAGCCTTATCTTCGGTGATAGACATGGACACCCCAGAGGCGGGTGGAAAAGCCCCTTTCCCGCAGCTTTTTTGTGCGGTTCTTCAATTGTACTATGCATCTCGTCACTTGGAGAGGAGGTAGCACTCACATGACTTCTCATTCGGCCTTTGAAGGGCTCGGTGAAGGCTCCCCTATTAAATCAGGGCTATTTCTAAGCACCAGTTTTGAGTCCCGGGAACGGACAGGGAAGGTCCAACCTCTATCACCAGCTAGCCACTCCCTCTGCACCCACCACGGCGACGGGTCCTCCGCCCTCAGTAGCTCCCCCGCGGAGGTGCAGGCACCAGGCCTTTACCTGGAACTGTGGCGCCATCTAGTGCCTCTCGTGGGACATTGGCGAGTGCACCCGATCTCCAGCCCCGCCTGCGCGCTGACTGCAGAGCCTGAGTGTGCTGTGTTGAAAGTCTGTAAGACATCTATCTGCCAAGCTGGCTTCCTGTCACAGAGCATGCTGGGAGGGAAGCACACCTCCAGACCTTCCGGGAATACTCTCCTCACTATAGCCATCTAGACAGGGCGACCCTGGGGTTCCCCTTAGCCAACAGCTTTCAAGCCTCAAAGCCCAAGACCATCAGTGAGAAATAATTTACCATAGACACAGCAGTCCAAGGCATCCTAGGCAGAGAAGGTGTATAATGCATTTGGACATTCGTTTTTACCATTAGGGGGGAAAAGCCAGCCACAATTTTAATAAACAGAACAACTCATTCAGGTCATTACCTGTCATTTGCAAAATACTAGCCTAGACACTGAGAAGAGCCAGAGGGCAAAGGAAGAAGAAATGTGCCCCCTCCCAAGTGAACCAAGGGCAGATCCATCAAGGTCCAGGCCGCTGCCGCCTACCCCTGCACTCTTCTCCCCTCATGGCTGTCCTTTCCTGGGCCCTGCCTGACGTCCTTTGCATGGGAACCCAGAGGCTCCGCTGGCCTTGGCCACCTGGATGTGTGTACAAGCCCCTCAGATCCCAGAGGTCAGGTTCACCATCATCTGGAGAGGAAGTTCTGTTTGTGGCATCTGGTGGGCTTGCTAGTGGGGATGAGAAAGGTCTGGCTGGTCAACAGGTGGTACCAGCACTCTCTCTCCACATCACAGGCCTAAAAGCAGCCTTTGGGATGTCTGTTTGTCTGTCCGTCTGTCTTTTTATTTTGTAGATGGTATTTCACTCTGTAGTTTAGGTTGTCCTCAAATGGACACTTCACCCTTGGGACTGTCTTTCTTTTAAACTTTCGTTTATTTAGTATTAGAGTGTGTGTATATATGTGTGTGTGTGTGTGTATGTGTGTGTGTGTGTGTGTGAGAGAGAGAGAGAGAGAGAGAGAGAGAGAGAGAGAGAGAGAGAGAG
>OU015747.1:89292570-89311187 GCA_907169655.1 Acomys percivali | reverse complement strand
ACACACACACACACACACACACACACACACACACACACACACACACACACAGAGCCCTCTCTTTGGGCCTCTAACATTCTGTATTAAAAATATCTTCTGGGGCTGGAGAGATGGATCAGAGGTTAAGAGCACTGGCTGCTCTTACAAAGGTCCTGAGTTCAATTCCCAGCAACCACTTGGTGGCTCACAACTATCTATAATGAGATCTGGTGCCCTCTTCTAGTATGCAGGTGTACATGAAGGCAAAACACTGTATACATAATAAATAAATAAATTTTTTAAATCCTCTGGTTATGGTGGTACATACCAGTAGGATATGCTGAAGAAGCAGAAACAGGAGAATCACAAGTTCAAAGCCAGCCTAGGCTATACATTTAAAAGACTACAGAGATAGCCCAACAGTTAAAAGCACTTCTTGCTCTTGGAGAAGACCCAAGTTCAGTTCCCAGTACCCACATCAGAAGGCTCACAACCACCTATAGCACTAGCATTCATGTGTACACATTCCCACGCGTGCACACACATGCGCGCACTCACTCCCCCCCCCCACACCACTCAAAATAATAAAAATAAATACTTTTAACTGTCCACAGTCCCTAGGAACAAACCAAGTATGGCCACAGGTTTATCTGTTGGGCCCAGGAACTGCATGGAAAGAAAGACTGGTGTTTAGTTTTCCTTTTTCTTTTACTTTTTCTTTTTCTTTTTTTCTTTTTTCTTTTTTTTTGGTTTTTTCGAGACAGGGTTTCTCTGTATAGCCTTGGCTGTCCTAGACTTGCTTTGCAGACCAAGCTGGCCTTGAACTGACATCAATCCACCTGCCTCTGCCTCTCGAGTGCTGGGATTAAAGGCATAAGCCAGCACTCCCAGCTTGGTGTTTAGTTTTCAAGCACTGAGGAACATCTGAAGTCTACACAGATGTTGAGGGATGCTGGCGGCTGGTGAGACGTGTGGGTGGCCATGGTGCCACTGCAGTGGTATCTCCACACCAAGCTCATGTAGAATTGCTGACATGTTTGTTCTAGTCTCTTTTGTTGGGTGTCGGTCGCCTGGGCCACTGTTTACTTGATGTCCTGCCTCGGCTTTCCCTTCAGTCGACTTGAGTCTTTAGCATAACACTTTAGCATAGCACTTTGTGTCCAGCCTGACAATCTTTGTCTTTGGAGCATTTAATGGACTCGCATTAAGCGTTTTATTGAGCTGGTTGGATTTCCACCTGCCGTCTTACATTGTGTCCTCTACATATCTTACCTCTCTCTCTCCCCCTGCTTTTCCTTCCTCGTGGTGTCCTTTGGGTTAACTACATCCATCTAACACAGCTTTTAAATGTGGGAGAGCAGGACTAGGGATTAAACTCCAGCCCGGATGCATGTAACACGCACACACTCCACCACTGAACCACACCCTAGCGCCTGCATTTAGTTTCTTGATGAGCTCTCTCACTTCTGAGCTGTTGTTCTAGTCTAGACGAGTGGTTCTCAACCTTACTAAGGCTGCGGCCCTTTAATACAGTTCGCCATAATGTGCTGACCCTCAACCATAAATTTATTTCATTGCGACTTCATAACTAATATTGCTACTGTTATGAATTGTAATGTAAATATCTGATATGCAGGATATCTGATATGTGACCACCACCACCCCTCCCTCGCAAAGGGACCGAGACCCACAGGATGAGAACCACAGCTCTAGATCATTAGTGTGTATCTTTGTCCGTGCCCTTCCTGGCCAGCAGGAATAAGACTCAAGACAACTAGGTTCCTTCTCAAGGCAGTTTACTCAGGAATGAATTTACAGCAGTTTAGCAAAGCAGAGAATGGCCCCCTCCCTAGGCGGGGCAGAGGCTTATATCCCGGCAAGAGCCAATCAGGAGGCGCCACATGTGAACTCCTCGTAGGTCAAAGAGACGGCAGAGCTAAACGCCCGAGCTTGTTAGCCATATAAGGACTTGTTTACCGGAGAGAGCGCGCACCGCCAGGAGGGTGACTAGCAGAAGCCAGCGCCATCTTTAGGTGTGTCTACATCGCAGCTCTCGACATATCTTAACTTGTTGGAGTCAGCATCGGGTCTACACTGCTTCATGCCAGAGCTGTGCAGAAATGATGCTCCTCACCAGCTCTGTCCCGTCTCGCTTTTCCATGGTGTGTTGCTAGACTGAGGACTTTGAAAAGGTACAAGATTTCTGGACCGCACCCAGCCTTTCAGTGTCAGAATATATATCGTTCCTGGATGGTTTGATGGCTAGCAGGTTGGAAAGCTCCCCTTTCTTAAAACTAAGAATTTGGGGGGCCAAAATGTAATGACAGTCATGCTCCCTGAGCTGATAGCCAATGCCCATGTCCCTGTCTTGAAACCACTCATTTCTCTTCCCCACATGCTGTGCTGCGCACCTGCAGGACTTCACTGTGACTTCTGTGTCATACACCTGCTTTGGGCTTCTGTGTGCTCCTTAGAGAAGAAAATGGATTGAGAATAGAAGAAAATCCTCTGAGCCCTTCTAGATATTTGAGGGGGGATTTGTTCATGATATATATGTATATATATATATATATGTGTGTGTGTGTGTGTGTGTGTGTGTGTGTGTGTGTGTGTGTATAATTTATTCACATTACATCCAGATTGTTATCCTCTTGCTTGTATCTTCCCCCGTTCTCAACCATCCTCCTTCTTCCACCCTGTTCCCCTCCCCTAGACTTCTGACAGAAGGGGACCTCCTTCCCCACCATATGACTACAGGCTATCAGGTCTTATCAGGGTAGCCTGCATCTCCTTCCTCTGTGTGTCCACAAGACGGCCCTGTCAAGGGGCAGTGATCAAATCATAGGCACCAGAATTCATGTCAGAGGCAGCCCCTGCCCCCACCCCCACCCCCACCCCATCCCCACATGGAGAATGAGCTGTCCATCAGCTACATCTGAACAGAGGGTAAGGATCTCTGCATGCATTGTGTTTGGTTGGCGCATCAGTTTGTCAGGCCCCCCTCACTCCAGATCCTCTGGCCTTGATGGTCTCCTTGTGGACTTCCTGACCCCTCCAGGTCCTTCCATTCCCTCTACTCTTCCACATAACTCTCAGTGTTCCTCCCAGAGTCCAGCTGTGGGTCCTAGCATCTGTCCCAATTCCTTGCCAGGTAAAGTCTCTCAGAGGACATCAATGTTGGGTTAATATCCACTTATAAGTGAGTACATACCATGCATGTCTCTCAGAGTCTGGGTCTCACTCAGGATGATATTTTCTAGTTCCATCCATTTGCCTGCAAATTTCAAGATTTCCTTGTTTTTAATAGCTGAGTACTATTCCATTGTGTAAATGAACCACAGTTTCTGTATCCATCCTTCGGTTGAGGGTCATCTAGGTTGTTTCCAGATTCTGGCTATTACAAAGAAAGCTGCTATGAGCATAGTGGAGCAAATGTCCTTGTTGTATAGTGGAAGGTCTTTCGAGCATATGCCCTGGAGTGATATAGCTGGGTCTTGAGATCGCACTATTCCCAGTTTTCTAAGAAAGCCCCAGATTGATTTCCAGGCCAACTGTCTTAAACAGTGTTTTATTGCGGTGAAGAGACACCACGACCACAGTGACTCTTATCTTTTACAAAGGCATTTAATTAGGGCTTGCTTACAATTCAGAGGTTTAGCCCATTATCATAATGGCAGGAAGTACGGCAGCACTTAGGCAGGCGTGGTGCTGGAGAAGGAGCTGAGAGTTCTGCATCTGGATCTCAGGCAGCAGAAAGAGAGACACTGGGCTTTTGAAATTCCAAAGCCCACCCCCCAAGTGACATACTTCCTTCAACAAGATCACACCAACTCCAAGTCACACCTCCTAATCCCTCTCAAGTAGAGACACCCCATAATGACCAAGGATTTAAATATATGAGGGTATGAGAGTCATTCTCATTCAAACCACCACACCTACTATGACCTGGATGTAAAGGACTCCTTCCATTACTCATGAGGAAAAGACTTTGTCATTCAGCCTCCAGCAGACAGCCTGGCTTCGGGGTCCAGTGGGCTGGTCTAGGTGCTGCTTGCTTCTGGACAAGAATGGATGGACCTTGAGGTCAAAGGTACCATTTCTCTGTGGACCAGCTAGAGAGCACTTTAGGGTGAGGCCCAAGGCCCAGGTGCTAAGTCAGGTTCTTGGTCTTATGGGGGAGGAGGTGTTGACATTTTAGCTTTTTTAGACTGAGATTGCTGGTATCAAAAAGGCAGTAGAGACTTTTGAGCTCCATAATTCTGTGATGACTCCAAAAGTATTACAGCCCTTTGTCAAACCACTGTGCTAAGAGGAAGCAGGTGGATGTTTAAAACCGGCTGGCAGGAAGGTCTGGTGAGATGCAGGTCTGGTGATGCTTCACTGGGGGTCAACAGTGAGCTGACAGTGATGGAGCAGGCTTCATCAGCCGCCAAGGCAGCTCTGCCATCGCTGCCTTGACTGCTTTGACTGGCAGTCAAGATCCAGGCATCCAGCAACAGTTCTCCCCCAGAATAAATGGGGTCTCAGACAGTGATGGTGGAGGAATGGTTTCAGCACACTTGAGAGACCATGCAAGCCAGCCTTTATTTATAAACCTTGGGTAGTGAGGAGGGATTTGTGGGTGAATGTGTCTGATTTGCTGGGACTAGAGGTGCCAGGGTACTTAATCTACATGCAGGAGCATGGGGTCTTATCATGAGAAGAAAAACACAGTACTTAACTAACCTATGGGTGGGGGAAGAACTTCCAGGTGCGATTAAAAATTATTTGCTTAAGGCTAGGATCTCCTTAGCATAGGGTGGAGTACTTCCAGGAATCCCCAGGTGCTTGCTATCAGGAAAGGGTCAGGCCCGTAATCTTCCTTGAGGGCTATGTGATGCTCCTTAGAGTTTCTAAGGCTCAGAGTGGGGACCCGGCTGAGAAAGGGTCCCCTCAGAGGCTATTCAGAAATGTCAGACTTCAACTTCTTCAGCAGCATCCCACAGGACTGCAGGACCCAACGGGCAAGTCATGCACTAATTCAGCATGGACTAAAGTCTAGCATATGCCAGGGATTAGGGAAGGCATTAGACATAAATAAATGAATGAGACACACATTGAGATTCAAGTAAAGAATACAGGGAAATACTTAGCCTATTCAGAAACTGAATACTTTTTATAAAAGTGGCGAAGGCTGAGCTGAGCTGAGGAAGGAATTGGAGATGTTCTCCGCTCCTCTGTGAAGATTCATACATTTCACTGCAGACATATCTGACCCAGAGGTTTCTCATAAGGGCTGGTACCCCACATTTCCTTAAATCCCTCTAGCCCCAGGAAGACTTTCAGAGGCTTGAGGCTCACAGCCTTGTTATGAGCAGAACCCATAGAAAGCATCTGATTGGTCACTGAGATCCAATATTCTATCTACAGCATTTGTTTGTGGTTTACCAGAACGGTAAAACTTTGAACTTTTGCTGTTGCAGAGCTCTGGACAAAACCTGGCTGGTGAACCCTCCACGGCATCACTACGTACTCTCAGGTGTGGCATGACTGACTTTCACAATAATGACTAAAAGGAATGATGGGGCTCCTCTGCAGGTGCCAGGTAAGCAGAAGGGAGCAACACTCCCAGAAGCTAAGGGAAATCTAGGGATGGAAAGCCCAGAGAACTTGCAGAGTCCAAGCCAAGAGGCAGTCCCCGAGGCTCAAACCCCATAGTCCCAGAGAAGGCACCAGTTAGAGCAAGTAGGGCACTGATGCCAGGGACGCTCGGGGAGAAGCTCAGCCTGTGGACAAGGCAGAGAAACCAGTTCCTGCCTGGGACTAAGGCAGGGCCTGACACTCAGAAATGGGGTGACCTGCTCTGTAGTTAGGCCCCAAAGAGAGACACACTATGCACCTAGGACAGTCTGCATCCTTCCTGAGGTCTACGGGCCCTGGAGACTAGACATGGACTGGGTTTCAGAACAGATTTCTCAATGGCAGAGTCCAGAGCTACAAAATCAAGGGCCACAAGGAAGAGAAACTCTGATTTCCTTCATCTAGAGTACCCTGCTGACTGAGTTGGTCCTTGTGAAGCAGAGGAATAACTTTCCTAGCGACAACAGGATTAGGACTTGCCTGACTCCCGAGATGTGACCTCCAAACCTTTGCAACATTCAGGTTGATAAGAATGTTCTCATTGACGTTAAGGTTTTGGACCACACCATCATGTATTCTGACATCCTAGCAAGGTGATAGATACACAGTGGGCCCTTGGATCAAGTGATAGCAAATTGCTCTTTGGAGAGACTGGAGTCCAAGGTCAGTGATTTTGGGGCAGTCAGCCATGCCTAAACGTTTTTTGCCCCCAGTAGGAAACCCTGACACCAAGGCTTGAGGGAGTCTCTCCGGCTGGCAGTGCTCTGTGTGGTGTGACCACGTGCCATGAAGGACAGAGAAGAAGGAAACACAGCCTCATTGTCCTCACCGAGAAAGGACAGCTGAAGCACACATCTGTTTCTCCCAGGCTTGATGCTACCAGCGCAGGCGCATTTATAAGCAGCTGATGCCGATGGGTGTGCTGGGGTTTCTAGTCTCTGCTCGTCCCCATGGTTGGGTCAGCACAGCTGATGGAGTGTCTCCAGTTCCATTTGTGTCAACTTGATGTAACTGAGAGGAACCTGGGAATGGAGTCTCAGCGGGAGATTGTCTATGTTGAGTTGGCCTGTGGGCATAATATATATTAGGGATTGCCTTAAGAAAGGTGGGAGACCCATCCCAGGGTGTTACATTTCCTAGGCAGCGGTTCCTCAACTGTATAAGTGGAGAAAGCAAGCAAGCAAAAAAACAAACAAACAAACAAACAAACAAAAACAAAAACAAAAACGTAAGCATGCATTTGTTTCTCTCTGCCATTGAGTATGGAGGGGAAGTGAGGAGTTAAGTGCCTGTTGCCTTGACATTGCTGCATGGAGGCTTAAGCTGAAACTGTAAGGTTTCTTTCCTACTTTTCCTTTTGCCTTTTGTCACAGAGACAGAGAGCAAACTGTGCTTCTGTTTTTGTCACAGTCACAGAAACAGAAATCAAACTGTGATAACCTGCGACCATCCCAGAGTCATGAAACCAATTATGGTTCTAAAAAAAAAAAAACAAAATGGTGACTTGGTGGTAATAGTTACTTGTCAACGATTTCATGAGATTCCCAGGTAAGCAGTTGCTCTGAACCCGCTCCATGGAGGAGTAGCGCAGGGACAGTGAGACTCCAGAAAAGCCCGTCTCAGCTCCAGGGATCAGTTCTCTATTTATAAAACGGGAGCAATTGTCCACACACTGTCTACTCCATAGCTGCTGAAGGCTGATCAAGTGCCCCACAGCCCCAGGGAGTGGTCTGCAAAGTACAGGGAGGGACCCCCTATAACGAGCATGGTGCGGTCCGGTCTGTCCTGAATAGCTTTGGGTGAGAGGAGTTTGAGCAGTTCCTGCAGCTCCACTTTCCTTAGAAGAGATTTCCTTTTATTACCAGGCAAACTAAAATAACCTTTCAAAGGCAGGATGTAGGGCAGCAGACAGCGAGTGCCCTGCCCTGGTTCCGTTGGCCAGATCGCAGAGAAATGCTTTTCTGCACTTTCTTGCAACCAGCCCCTCTCTCCTCTCATCAGAGCAAGTCCATTAGGGCTGCTGCTTATACTTTTACTGTGATGTTCATCTCCTGCCACCTCCATCCCCTTGGCCGTTCCTCAGGTGACCCCTGAATGCCACATGCCATGGGGGAGGGTTTGCCCAGGTCCCGGTGTGGAAAGGCAGATGCCTCTCACAGCTCCCAGGATGTCAGGAAAAAGGACTCTGAATGTGCAGGTGGCTTCTCCAAGATCCAAGTCAGTCTTCACCTCTTCTGCCCAAGGCACCCTCAATCCTTCCACTTGCTCCCCATGTGGAGGGGCAGAGAAGCCACCTACCAACTGCCCCAGGTGGATCCCCTGCCACTGCCACCCAGCCCAGGAAAAGAATCAATTTTGCAAATCCTCCTTCGCTGCCACACATGCAGTCTGCACGTGCCTGAGGACATACTGTGTGTGGTTGGAGATAAGACACCAGAGCCTGGGGGTTCAGTGCTGCCCCTCAGTTTGCTCTCAACTGAGGGAGCTCAGGCAAGGCTTCTTCTGTTCATGTGCTTTCATTATGGAGGGTCATAGTGACTCAATGTACTTTCCATGCGTCCAGTTCTGGGACCAGAGACAGGCACACAGTGAGCATGGTGCTGTTACCTGGTTGTTGTTGTTGTTGTTGTTGTTGTTGTTGTTGTTTTGCTTTGTTCTGAGACAGGGTTTCTCTGTGTAGCCCTGGCTGTCCTGGAACTTGCTCTGTAGACCAGGCTGGCCTCGAACTCTGAGATCTGCCTGCCTCTGCTTCCCAAGTCCTAGGACTAAAGGTGTGCTCCACCATGCCCAGCTAGCTGTTTTTATTTTGGTATAATATATATAAAATTACTCACTAGTCAGATTATAACCTCCCTTCTCCATCTCACTCCTGTCCCCAGTGAATATGATGACCCATAGATACATGTCATGTCTTGACAGCACTGACAACCCGCGCATTGGAAAGCACAAAGTAGGAAAGCCTGGGCCGGCACAGAACCCCAACCAGAATCTCTTTCATCTTCTCCCATCACCAAACCTTTGCCTAGCAGCAAAGCCCTGCTCCCAAGCTCGCTCGCTCCCAGGCTCCCATGGCCCTTTCTGTTGCTGCTGGACACAGCCTTGAGGCCGTCATCTCCCAGCTGAGAACAGTGGGAGGGCACGTCCTAGGAAAGGAAGTGGGTTGGAGAGGAAGCTGCCATCCCGATGCGTGGCCTGGCCCACAGGGCCCACTGAGTCAGCGTGCTGCACAGGACAGCGGTGAGTAGAGGGCCTTGGCAGGTACCCGGGGGCCTCTGAGCTACCACTGGCCATTGAGAAGATGCTGGTGCTGATAACCAGGGCCCGTTTCAGAAAGGACACCATCTGGGAGGTGACAACAGCAGCTATTATGTGGGTAGCTGTGGGATGCCAGCCGTGTTTGACTCTTCTGTTTCTCAACTTCCTAAAACACGCACTTGCCTCATCACGTGCATTCTGGAGGCCGAGACACAGGAATTCTAACCTGGAAGTGGCTGTCACAGGATCACATATGCGAGTGAGTGGCTGCAGGGCAGGCATGTGTGGGCGCTAACTCAAACCAGCTTACAGAGCCAACCACTGAAACCAGCGGCTTTGAGAGGCTTAAAGAAGCAGAGCCCTTACTAGGAATGAAAAATGCCCAACTCTACAATTGAACAAGTACGTATTAAAACGTAGTGATGGAGGGGTGTAAGTCAGAGGTAGGACGTTTGCCTGGCATACATGACGTCTCAAGTTAGAGCCCCAACATTACAAAAAGTAGAAATAGTTTAAACTCTCCATTTTCTAGTTATTTTTCATTTTGCTTTTGCCTATGATCTCAAGGTTATTTCTGCCTCTGACGGGTAGAAATGCAAAAACAGTAGTGTGACATAGATCTCCGTACTTGACATAGAGTGACATCATGGTAGGACTTTGAAACTGACCTCTGAGGGAAAATTTACACCACAGAAGTTGGAAGACAATGTTGAAAACAGGGCTTCTCTGCATCCAGAAAGCCAGATATTAAATATTCACTGTGGACAAACACACACACACACACACACACACACACACACACACACACACAGCCCAGGAGGGGTGGGTGACATGTCCTTGTTTGTTCCTGGAGTTTTAAATCTGGTCTTTGTCAGGGCTGGAGGAAACACTATCTGGGGTTCTTTTCTCTCCCCGGCACCCTCACCTTCTGCAGGGAGCTCCCACCTGCTCGTGGTACTTGATACTCACAGAGCACAGGCATCCAATGGCCCAAGAAAAAACAGCTCAGAAGCTTGGTGTAGCCTCCTTAGCGCGTGGCTGCTCATCAGTTCATCAAAAAATGCTCTCCTGGCTGAAAGGATGGGGCCCAGCTTAGCTTGGTCCCAGATCCATAGCCTGTGTTGCTTAGCCAGCTGACAACTCTTCCCAGCTCCTGACTTCTGAGAAGGAAGAAGCAGGCTTATCGGGGCAAGATGAAATGATCGAGGATGTTATTTACAAAGCCATATTACTTAATAGAGATTTCTTTGTTGCTAATTGCTACTTGGAGTTCCTTTAAAAAGAAGACTGAGCAAACAGCTTGCAGTTGTGAGAAATCACCACACGCTAGAAGCACACACCATCCCACCTACAGGACAGAGCTGTGGTGGCGGTCCCAGGGAAGGAGAGGCTACCCACCTGCTCAGGTCACTGGGCTCAGGAGCTCAGCTTACATACCTGAAATTCAGTATTTCACACAGGTGACTTCTCCAGGCACACCCCCACCCCCAGGGGTTCTGCGCTGCTTAGACCAGGACAGGAGTGGTGTGGGTGCAGACAGGGTATTAGTAGGACAGGCTGGGACCACAGCTGGCTGGCCTGCAGCCTGGCACCAGGAAGTAAAAGGGTGTCTCTCCTTGCCCCAGCATGCAGTGTCTGGCACAAAGCAGGAGGGACGTTGACCACTGATGGGAATCACAGCTACAAAAGAGGAAATGGGCCCCCCTACCCCCAGGGACAAGGAAGTACGGAGACCAAGGTTCTGTCTGACAAGGTCTTCATCTAGGTGGTGATGGTACGACACCCGCGGAGGCTAGAGTCCTGTGATGGGGACACATCACATATCTGTGGCTCCTAGAAAGCCATAGGCAAGGGCCTCACACAACTTACTTTCTGGAAAATCCTCAGCTGCTGTGTCCAGCATGCTCCGGCTGCTCTATGAATCTAGACACTTTACTTGGCTGTGTTTCTGTCCCTAGTAGGCTATTTCTGTCTGCAATATTTATTTCTTGAGGAAATAATTCCAGCAAAGCAGCATGCATCTCACATGCAAAAGAAACAGACACAGTGACAAGGGCAGTCAAATTTCCTTCCTCTGGTTTGTTTCTTATTTAGTTGATGATACTTAATCAAAATCTGTCTACTTCTTGGGCAGGAGGGTTAAGAGTATGGACTGCTCTTTCAGGGGGCCCAAGTTCAGTTCCTAGTACCTACATCCGTGTCAGCTGCCTCTATGCCAGCTTCGGGGCACCTAACAACATCTTCTGAATTCCTGCACTCATGTGCAGACACACACACACACACACACACACACACACACACACACGCACTCATACACAACTTAAAAAACCTCACTGTAAAGCCCCAAGTGATGCTTGTCATAATGCAGTCCTGTGCTTTCTGTGGTGTACATCACCAATATAATATATCATATATTATAATATATATCAGTATCCTGAGTCACTGAGCCATCTCTCCAGCCCCCAATATAATGCCCAACATAATAACCAACAGTCATATGTGGCTTTTGTGCACTTACGATATGGCCGCAGTGGCTGGAAAGCAGAGTCTTTTTTATTTTAGTTAGTGCACGGTTAAGCTGTGGTCACCAGCAGCACCAATGCAGCTTCCACTGAGCTCAGCCCTATGAGTATACAGACCAGGTTTAAGTCCCCAGCTCCTGGAAACTCACCATCTAGCCACTCAGCGTGCTAAATGTCAGGAAGAGGGTGCTAACTGTGGTCCCCGCCCCCCCCTTTTTTTTGCCATACCACAGAAGAGCGCGGGGCTGTCAGGGTAAGAGACTTTCATTAAGAGATGCTTGGGCTGTGACTTAAAATAGGATGATGTCGTAAAGATAAAGTGGGCAAGAGATTGCAGAAGCTCTGCTGTGTTTTAACCACTCGCATTTGACGCAATAGCTATCTTTGTGGTTGGCTGTGTGAAGTCCACCAGCATGGCTGAAGGCCAGTCAGCTTCAGCAGGAGAACGTCCCTCTGTCCTCTGAGCCAGAGTCCAGCTCTGTGACCCAGGCTGACTTCAAACCTGCCACCTTCCTGCTTCCGCCTTCCTAAGCCCCAGTGCTGGGAGCAGAGGTAAATCGCACACCTGACAAAGGAAAAGCGCCTTAAATATGGGTTAACCCCAGGACTCCCAGCAAGGGAGAGACCTTGCTTCAGCCTCCGTGCAGGGTCAGATAGACAACCTGTCAAGATATCCGTCCTCCAAAGCCTCCAGGAAGCCACGCTTTATGTGCTCAGAGAGTGGGCATTCGCAGCCGGGCTTCTTTTGCTGGGTGTTTCACTGGAGGCTGCTGTTGCTAGGGGCGTGCAGGTCTTTGTGCAGAGAAAGTCCCTCAAGTTCCCCGAGTTTATGCATGACAGCTGTGAGGGCAGTTCCTCCCACTGCGGCTAGGCAGGTGCAGGGCAGTTCTTATAGTGCGTGACCCTAGGAACTGGGGTACACGCTGTACTCAGTGCCGTCTCCTGGGCACTGCCTTCTCTCTTCTCTCTTCCTCTTCCCCTTCTCTTCACCCCCACACCCCACCACCCTCTCTCCTTCTCCCCCACCCCCTCATTCTTCTCTCCTTCTCCCCCACCCCCTCATCCCTCTCCTTCCACTTCACTGCCTCCCTTCACTGCCAGGCCCCACCAGAAACGACATTTCACCCACTCCACATGCCTGCAGAGGACTCTGCCTCTGGAAGTCTGAGGCATATGCTTGGCAAGTGACTCATGAGCTCAGTGACATGGTTGCCCTTCGCTGTGGCAGGCTGGAGCCATGTTCCAAAGCATGTCTTGTTTTTTTGTTTTGTTTTTAATGTCCAAGCAGGTAATAGGAAAGCAGGCAGATAAGCACCTCTGACCTCTGACCTTTGACCTCCCTAGGGTGAGGGCAGAGAAGCCAAAGAAGCTCTTCAGTATCTCAGTGAGGGAGGTGCTGAGGGCCTGTGGGAAGGCAGGCTCTGCTTGCCTGATGCTGCCGCAGTGTGGAGGAGGCAGGGGACAGGTCTATAGTTGCCAGGCTAACTGGGAGAAGTCTCAGAATCCGGTCCTGGCTTCTCACCCTTCCTCCCTGAGTTCCATACACTAGCTGAGTTGTGACTTTTCCTCCTGGCTCAAGGCAGGGGGTTCTGGGAGAGACAAGAACAGAGGCTTGGGGATTCCAAGTTGGGGGGGGGGGGGAGGAGGAAGAGGAGGAAGAGGAGGAGGAGGAGGAGGAGGGCCACCATTGCCTTGTGACCCCTCTGCTTTCTCCGAGGCCTTCTCTGAGCTATGCAGGAGCCTCCTCAGACCTGTACTTCTGTGTTCCCTCTGAACAAGCCACAGTTAGCCTCGTTTTTCAATGCCCTTGGCCAGCCACCATGCCAGCTCTGTGTGGCTGTCACTCTGCTCTGGCCACCCATGGCAGGACTGAATGTGGGAACAAGGTTCACTGTGGGCCTTGGAGACCTTGACTCCCCACCACCTCTGCTCCTTCAGTACAGTCTATAATTTTAAGGGGCAGCCCACAAACCATGCAGTTTGCTGCAGGACCCAGAGCGCTCAGGAGAGTGTGGCTGGGATCTACCCCAGTGAAAGGGCACAGAGAAGACATGTGCTGCTGTATCCAGCGAGATGCAGGAGCAACATCCAGCCATCCCAGCACAGTGGAGGTCTGGATAGCTCCGGCTTGTCCTGAGACACTATGTGGGGTGCAGAGGCCTCAGCAGCTGTGTTGTCAGAGTTTTTATGGGACTCGCTCACTTTGGTTTTGTTGACGGGGGCAGGGAGTATGGTGTTGGTGCTAGCCTTCTGAAAGCAGTGCTGAACTCTTACCCACCAGCTTCAGTTGCTGTCACAGACCATTGGGTATAACCTAAGGGCCCCAGGAGACGCCCATGGTCTATAAGGCAGGGCACTCTGATGGCCTAGCAGGTACTACTGAGGGACCAAGAGAAAGCAAAGCAAGGGCCTTCAGATCAATCCTCTGCGTCTTCCTCTCCTGTGGCAGCTCACTAGAGCCTTTCAGGCCTCTTCCTGCATAGTGAGTGGGCAAAACAATTTGCACCTTGGTGGCTTCTTCTGAGGATTAAGGGACAAAAATATTTGGTAAGCAGAAGATTTCAACACTGACCGGGTCCCTCCTGGTGCCTTTATAACTCTGACCTAGTCTCCTAACCTGGACTAGGCCATTCCTTCTGGGTGTGCCTGCCCGTGTCCCAGTTAGCTTTGATTTTTCCGCCAGCAAGAGAAAACATTCTGCATGCTGTAACTGGGTTTTCTTTCGAGAAGATCCATGTGTGGTGTTCCAAAACCTGCTTGCTGCTCCCCTCCCCCTGAAAGCATTCTCCCAGTGTCAAGCCACTGCCTTCCTATGGCCACACTCAATGCCTCTGCATTTACACAGCTTCGTAGCTTGTGCCCATGTTTGTGCAGGCCAGATTTTTTTTTTAAAAAATTATTTGTATTATTTTAAATTATGGTTAGTGTATGTGTGTTGTGAGTGTGTACGTGTGTGTATTTGTATGTGTATGTGTGTGAGTGTGCTTGTGTATGAGTGTATGTACATTTAAGAGTGTGTGTGTGTGAGTGTGTTTGTGTGGGTGTATGAGTATGTGTGCTTGTGTTTGAGTGTCCTTGAGTGTACATGTGCCTGTGTGTTAGTGTGAGTGTGCTCAAGTGTCCACAGATGCCAGAAGTGTCAAATGCCTTGGGGTTGGAGTTATGGGTGGTTGTGAGACTGCGGGCAGAGGTGCTGAGAACTGAACTCTGGTCCTCTGCGAGAGCAGAGTAAGTGCTTATAACTTCTGAGCCATCTCCCCAACCAGATCCTTAAAAGTGGCACAGAGAGAGAGAGGGAGAGAGAGAGAGAGAGAGAGAGAGAGAGAGAGAGAGAGAGAGAGAGACTGTTCTGGTCTTCTTGGGTTCTGGACTCACTTGGTGTATGGCACACGCAGGCAAAACACCCCTACAAATAAAAGAAATAAATATTTTCAAAAACAGTAAAAGGAAAATAAGCAAATTCTCATCTCTTAGGTCTGATACGGTGAGGATGGCATTTGGACGTGAGTAGCTGGCATAGCCACTATGTTTCACCCGCCGATAACGGCCTCCTGCCACTACAGGGATCCACGCTGTAAGAATCAGGGAACTGGGCCTCTTAGGATGGTTATCCCATGGGCCAGCTACCACTGGACACTTTTAGTAAAGGGTGTCAGAGAGCCCTGGCCTGCACCCCAGACCTGAGGTATCTGAGAGTTTCTAAGTACCTTCCTCCAAGTCTTCTAAGAGTCTGTCAGGTGTCTGGGAACTACCAAGGGGCCAGGAGCAGCACCCACTGTTCTCCCTCTCAGAGTTTCTAGACCGTGACACCTCCTCACCCCCACCCCCATCCCTCTGGTTGGGTGGACTGGCTCCTTGGTGTCACCTGGCTCTGGTGGAATGAAGTCTCCTTCTCAGAATCGATGATTCTGGGGTGATGCTGAAATGTTGATTTTGAGTGACTTGATGGTTTGTCTGTGTAGGAGCCTTGGAGAAAATATTTGCCCAGGGTTCTGATACCTAGGGGCAGTCTTGCTTCCAGGCTTTCAAACTCTTTGCACTGCATCTGCCCCTAGCTGAAGAAAGGACGCTTTGTCGCTTTGTCAGTGGGTGGGCGAGCCTTTACTGAGCACCAGCTCGGTGTAGGGCAGGAGGGTGATCTCTAACCTCTCTTTCCCTGAGCCTGCAGTCTGGGGGCGGGGCTAAGGCAGGCAGGTGAAGTTGGTACACCGGTGTGAACACTGGACTCTCAGAGGGGTGCTGCCTAGGGGCTGTAGCTTTAGATGTGGAGCTGAAGTAGACGCTTCGAAGGGGCTCCTTCAAGACTAAGATTCTCACTCGCCACCTTGGACCTTCCTACTGTTTTGAGGTGATAATTGAGAGCACAGGATTCTGCCTGTGCGCCTTAGTGAGGCCAAATGATACTCTCCACCAAGGAGGAGGGGTCTTAGCAAAGATGCAGCTCAGCTTGCAAGTTCATACCTGCTCAGTCACCCAGGCAGGAGTAACATTTGGATGTGTGGCCTCCAAGTTCAAGGCTTTTTCCACCCTAACTCAAGTCTGGGACAGTGTCCCAGGGTCTCCCGTGGGCAGAACAGGTCTTACAGTTTTAAAACAAGATCTGCCTGCAGTCCCCTCAAGTTTTTTTCCCCTGTTAGCTTCAGAAGGACAACCCTTCCATTAGCAGATGGTTTTGGAGGGTTGACCATGAGTATTGCTAAGCTAGGCCCTCCAACGCTGTGGACAAATCCCTGCCTCTAAGAACTCCTAGATTTAGGGTCATTTATGGGACAGATCCGCGGCAGTTCTGGTTCCAGGTCCGGCGTCACTGAGTGCCACTCTCCTGAAGGAGCATCCAAGATCAATTGAGAAAATAGGGTTCCTAGGTCCTAGGTCTGCGAATTGCTCTTTAGCTCTCTGGCGGTGCCACCTGAGCATCCTTCCGTGCTGCTAGGTCCTGGTCCTAGCTTCTTGCGCACGAAGGGAGGGGGTTCGGGGACGCGCACGCAGGCAGTCGGGGACGCGCTGGCCGCCCGGGGGCGCGCACGGGCCATCTCTGCCCTAATGCGGTGGCTGGCGGCAAGAGGCGCTGCAGGGGACGCGGGGGAAGTGGCGGCGCCGGCAGCGGACATCTGGGACTGCGCCCGCGGCTGGAGCCTGAGCTCCTGGAGGTAAGGTGAGCGTTGGTACCCGGTGGGTAGCAGAACAGGGTAGCGGAAGCCTATCGAGCGGCACCCCTGCGATTCCGCCCTCCTCAGTCCCTCTGCATCCCCAGACCTGCCCCATCCCCCTCCACCCACAGCCCTGTGCCTTTTCCCCTCTGCAAGGCCACCTGCCCGGAATTCGCTGTATTCTGGCGGTGCCTCCCTCTCGCGCTTTCATCCCTCTCCACCGCAACAGCCTTTCAGACTCGGTTGGCAACATCCCATATTCCATCCCTCTTCCTCGCTCTTCCCTGTTCCTCTCTATCTTAGCCTCATCGTTTGAGTCTTGCATCCCCCCACCCCCCACCCCCGCTTCTTATCTCCACATCTCACTTTTAAGTCCCCCCATTCCGCCTATGTTTTCCTGCCTCACCCGTCGCCCCTCTGCTTGCCCTCCCTCAGCCTTTCCTATCTTTTGACCCTGTCGCTCTCCATTAGCTCCCTTCCCGGTTATCCTCCCGAGTCGGTCCCGTCTCCACACCCTATCCCAACCCCTTCTCGGTGGCTTTTTGGTTCCTACGCCGCACAGTCCCTCTGGAGCAGCTCCCCTTCTCTCCTTGGTTCCTAGCTGGCCTACTACCTTCTCCAGCTGCCCTTCCTGGTGGTGTAGAGCTGGTGCTGACTGGGTTTGTACTCAGCCTTCCCACTCATGCATCATCCTACTCTGCCACGGAGGCCTAGGGCTCTGCAGGCCAGGTGTTCACTGCTGTGGATGCAACTGCCCCCTCTCCCCGCCCCCCTCTTCCCAAAGCTCTTTGCTGCGTGTTTGATCCTGCAGGGAGAGATACTCGGGTTAGCAGGCCTCTGTGTGGTCCTCTCCTCTCCTGGAACTGTTCGGGGTTGTTTCCTAGATGGACTCTGGGAAGCTCGGGGAGGTCATGAAGCTCGGAAAAGAGGCAGGTCTAAAGGAATGGCCCTCAGACTTGTCTAAGTCTTGGGCTGCAAAGACTTGCCAGAGAAGCCTTGATGGAGGCTCTGAGAGTTGGGGGGGGGTGTCTTATCAAGGACCTTGCTCAGCTTCCGAGTCAGCACTCTGGCATCGGAAGTGGTCATGAGTGTTGTCCATGGCTGGGCTGGGAGTGGTCAGAGTGCTGAATCACAGGGGGGCTCTGGTCCCAACAACAGCCCCCTCACTCCCTGGGCCAGGGTCGGCTTTTGACTCCTTTCTTGGATTCTCTCTCTCTCTCTCTCTCTCTCTCTCTCTCTGTGTGTGTGTGTGTGTGTGCACCCGCGCGCGTGCGTGTGATGTTGGACAAAGATGCCTCTTCTAGGTCTAAGGGAGAGGATGACAGTGTTTCTCTTTTCTCTTCTTGCTCTCTCTTTTCCTGATGGGAAGGCCCTGGTGTGTCTCCTCTAACCTTGGAACTGAGGTGAGCCTGCTGGGCCCAGATCCAATCTCCAGCCAGGCAAAGGCCGGCTACATACAGCCTTTGAGACCTGAGTGGTCAAGAGATGTGTGGTTTTAATAGGGCCAGAGACGTGGCAGGTTCAGATTGCATAGAATCATAAGCCCAAGTTGGAGCTACCCACGGAAAAGGTATGGAGCAAGGAAGACCCTGGGGACTAGGACCCTGGATGTGGGGGCAGACAGAGGAAAGGAGGCAGAGCTCTGTCCTTCTTTTGGCCAAGGATGCTGGGTCAAATGGAACTGCACACAGGAGGAGGCACAGGAGAGAGTGGAGGGACCTCCTTCCCACCCAGTACATTCTACCTTTTGTCTTGACAAAGCTGGCTCTTCAGAGAGAGAAAAATTTCTACCTGAAGTCTTTGGATTAGACTGAAAGTGTGTGTGTGTGTGTGTGTGTGTGTGTGTGTGTGTGTGTGTGTGTGAGAGAGAGAGAGAGAGAGAGAGAGAGAGAGAGAGAGAGAGAGAGAGAGTGTGTGTGTGTGTGTGTGTGTGTGTGTGTGTGTGTGTGTGTGTGTGAGAGAGAGAGAGAGAGAGAGAGAGAGAGAGAGAGAGAGAGAGAGAGAGAGAGAGAGAGGAGGGGGAATATATTACTGAGAAAAGAGACGCAACCCAAGAAATGATATTTGCCTTTGTAAACAGGGCTGCCCCCCC
>OU015747.1:89220195-89279670 GCA_907169655.1 Acomys percivali | reverse complement strand
CACATGTATGTGTGTTTTGCCTCAAATATATGTCTGCACCATGTGCATGCATGATTCCTGTGGAGACAAGAACAGGACACTGAATCCCCTGGAACTGGAGTTGCAGACAGTTGTCAATCGTCATGTGGTGCTGGGAGTCAACGCTGGTTCTCGAAGAGGGTCCGCCACTCTTAGCCCATGAGCCATCTCTGCAGCCCCCCAACAGCTCCTTTTATGCCATTTTCTCATTCACCTGGGGAGACTTCACATGCGGGGTGTTAGGGCTGTGGGGAGCCGTGCTGTCCCTGGCACATCCACCCCTGGGAACATGTCACCTGCTGTGCCCTGCCATGTGGAACCCTTAGAGTTAAGGAGGGAGCGCAGCACTAAACTTTCACACATGTGTTTGAAGATGGTGGCTACCACACTGTGCCCATTTGGCAACATTTGTTATGTCAGCATCAGGCTGTTTCCAGTACTTTATAAGGTGTCATTTAAGTCAAAAGTGGATTCTCATCTCTTGCAAGTAAATATCTGTATTAAAGATGTGTGTGGTCAGTTTTAGAAACATGTCTGAAAACTTACCCCGCAGCAAATATGTTTCCAGATGTGGGTATGAGAGAAGCTTCAGGTTGTTTTTTCTCTCTTAATATCTAATTAAACCATTAGAATGTAGTTCGACCCCTGAGCCTGGTGTGATAAGACATCTAAAAATGTTTTTCCTAACTGGTTAACCTGAGACACACTGAATAGCATTTGCCTTTACTAAGTGGGATAAAAGCTGAAATTTGCTTACATGGGCATAATAATTATTAGTAAATATCATATTAAAATAATAATTTTAAAAATTCAAACTGATATAAAAATAAATATAATACAATATAGTATATAAGCATAAGATAACCAAAGTTATCCATATATTTATTTTTCAAATATTTATATTTTTAAATTTTGAAATCATACCTTAAGCCTCTAATACCAGCACTCAGGAAGCTGAGGCAGGAGGACTGTAAGTTTAAGGTTAGCCTGGACTACACAGTAAGAACCTGTCTGGCCTGGGCTACATAGTGAGACCCTATCTCAGAAACCTATAGGGCTGGAGAGATGGCTCAGTGGTCCAGAGTACTGGCGGCTCAGTCATGGAGGTGAGTTTGATTCCTCGCACTCCTGTAGAGAGACTCAGAGATGCTCCAACTCCAGCACCAAAGGACCTTCTCTGGACTCCCTGGGTGTACACACACACACACACACACACACACACACACACACACACACACCACGCATATACACAGATACATGCACATACATAAATAATTATTTAACAGACAAAAACCAAGCAGATACACACACAGTTTCCAGGATGACTCCAAGATGAAAAGATGAGAAACACCAGAGAGCAGTCTGGGGTCCTCCTGGCTTGGCCATTCTTGATTCTCAGGCATTGAGGGGCCTGAGACCCCTGGGACGCAGTGGTTTGGGAAGGGAGAAGGATACTGTTAGCCCTGAACTATTGTTGGGAGTGAGATTGGGTGTACTCTTTGTGAGCTAATATTTCAGAGAGCAACTTTCTCTCCAGGCTAGCAGTGAGCTTCCTCACCACCAGCACATTGTCAGCTGTTTGAGCTGAGGGAACTTTAGCGATCATGAGATCTGACAGTGCTGACCCCAGACAGAAGGCAGAGAGAAAGCTGAAATGGCCACTTCTGCCTCTTGGGCATGCGTAAACTGGGGCTGTCAACTTTGACCCGGGGGACGAAGGCTGATCTTTTGACTCCAACATTGGAGCCACCAAAGGCTCAGACACAAGTGTAGCCCTCTCTCTCTCTCTCCCCCTGTAGCTACAATTTCTTAAATGAAATTTAGCCCTTAGATGGGTGAGCCTGGGGCTGGTCCTGGGACTCAGGGGTACTGGCGTGGGTGGTGTCAAGTGGTTCTTCCACCTTCCCAGACATGCCTCATCTGAGGAAGCTGGAGGCTTCCCAGCTGCAATCTTAGAACTATTGAGGGTGAGGGCAGCCTGACTGACAGTGAGTTCCAAGATAACTGGGGCTATATAGCAAGCTCCTGTCTCAAGACAACAAACTAAAAACAAATCAAAAGAAATAAATAAACGAATTGTAGGTACTTTGGGGTGTGGCTGCAGAGACCTCTGAAAGAGGTCTGGTCTAAGAATTTCCCACGGACTTGATTTCAGGGCACACTGGTGTCTCACCTGAAGCAAAGTGTCTTCAGCTCTGCCACAAGTCCAGTCCCTTTGTGCCTTCCTACTGGCCTGGCTTGATTTTCCCCCTATGGCCGAAGTAACAGATGGGCAGCAGATCAGGAAAGCCCAGCCCAGATAATCCGTAACTCACATTTGGTTTAGGAACAAACAACTTGATACAATTTTTGAATGTACCTAGATTATCCTTCCAAATTCCTCTGTGGTTAAGCCTGCAAACAAATGCTTTTATGTACTCAGCAGCTACATTGAAAGTGGCCATCTTGGAATAGGCTTAGGCTCTGAGGGGAGCTGGCCTGGGCAGCAGTCAACTGAGGTTGGTTTTCATTTCCATAATCACATTAGCTTGCACTTTTATATGTTAATCATCACTTTTGGCTACCCCCACCTGCGCGCTCTCTCTCTCTCTCTCTCTCTCTCTCTCTCTCTCTCTCTCTCTCTCAGACAGAGACAGGGAGGGAAGGATGGGGGGGAGTGGGGGGAGGGAGAGAGAGAGGGAGAGAGAGAGAGGGAGAGGAGGGACCCATTTAGGCTGAGTGGCTTCCTAGAGCACCAGTCTAGAGCTCTTTCTGTACCCCACTATACCTAGCCCTGTCCTAGGCTTTTGAGTACTTTGGGGTGCCGTCTTGAAGCGGCAGAAGCTCAGGCAGGCTCCTTGTGCTTTCCTGCTGACTGTGGGAGAACTTTGCTGTGTGTATCCTGAGTTTAGCTGTTCACACAGTTCTCCGTATCTCGTCAAGTTTGTGTCAGGCCTCCCAATGTCCCAACAAGTCGAGAGGAGTCTTTAGTGGCCTTGGCTTGCCTCATTTGGTAAAAGGAGTCCCCGGGGTGTGGGTGTGAATGAGTCTCTCGGCTGGGCTTCTCAGAACCCTGTCTTTCTTTGGCTCCCACCTATTGGGCCAGTTCCGTTATCTCCTGCGTCTCTCCTGGCAAAGGACAGCCTGCCTGTGTGGAGGAGAGGAGGGAGAGGACCCGAGAGTCAGCTGTCAGGTTTCTTACAGGCTTTTGTCTGTTCCTCTTTCTGCGGAATTCCAGGTGAACTTTCTGACTTGCCTCACAAGCCTAGGCTTTCCCACTAGCCTAACCTCAACCACCAGGCTAACTTTTGCACCTGTCACTTTGCTGTCCTCTCTTACCCAGCCTTCCTGTTTGATCTCAAATATTCAACAGGAACAATTCCTGGATCAGTGCCCTCCCTCCCTCCCTCCCTCCCTCCCTCTCTCCCTTCCTCCCTCCCTCCCTCTCTTTCTGGGCCTTGAGCTCATTGAAAGCATGTATACCGACCGGGGCTGCATGCAGGTAGCCTTGCTTATTCTATTTTTGGCCACATGGGGCTCCTTCATTTTTGGCTGACATTTAACCCAGCCAAAATGAGGAATGGAGCAGCTCAGTCCCTGGGAGCTTGACCTGACAGAGCCCAGTTAGGCCACCTCCTCCCAACCTCCTGGCCAGGGGAAATCCTCTAAGCCGCCCTAATTACCTGTGGCTTTCCAGCAGATGCTGCAGGGGAAGGAGGAGGAGACCCTTGAACAGTTGTTCGTCACCCTTAGATTAACCCTCTGGTTTCTTTCCTCTTTCACTAGGCAGCCTGTCCTTCTGGGCCGCCAGCCCTCCTCCAGGCATACATCTCTGAGACAGGCAGGCAGCACAGCTTAGCACTAGTCCACCCAAACTGTAGTCTCTCTCCCCGCCTGGCATCAGGAGATGGGTCTATTTAGCTAAGGTCCTTTTCCTACCCTGCCCAGGCAGGAGCTGTTCAGTCCCCTGGGAAGTCCTTGCTGAGTCTTCTCTGGGTTGCTGGGCAACTGATCTTCAGACCCACTACCTTCAAGGATGCTGAGGTTATCAGCACATGGGGCATCAGTGAGTGTGTGCTTTCCCGATGTCACCTTACATTCCCTCATCCCTTACCGTGTCCAATGTCCCTGCAAGGAGACCCTGATCCCAGCCTCCTAACAGTCCTGCCAGGTGCTCTGACTGGGAGTCCTTAGCCTGGATTCCTAGGACTCAGGCTCAATCACCAAATGACAGGTAGAAGGAAAGTCCATCCACACGACTCTAGCACAATGCTCTTCTCACTGTCCAAGCTGCAGATGAGCTTACGCACGCACACACGCACCAGGTCAGCATGGAAAGGCGTCAGGTTTCAGACTGTTTTCAATTAGGGATGTCCAACCTGCCTCCCCAGCTGTGTGGGGGAAGGGCAGGGGTGTGTGCACAAAACCCTGTGTTGCACAGGCAAAGACAGACGTATGATAATGATCTCCCACATACGCACCGCTTCAAAAACTAACAGTTTGCCGAGGCTCAGTTCTCGTGTAAAACTGACGATTTCAGCCATGCCTCATGGTACAGGCCTGTAATCCCAGCTACTGGGGAGCAGAGGGAGGAATGTCAGAGGTTTAAGACCTGACTGGCCAGAATGAATTGAAGGCTGGTCTTGAGACCCTGCCTCAAAAAAATCGAGACCATATGGATATAGTGCAGCGGTTAAAAACCCACCTCACATGCATGAGGCTCTTGGCTCAATTATCAGTACACTCTTCCAAAAGAAGTCAACGAGTTTAAAGAGAACAGTTAGTTGACACTTAGATTTGCTCTGTTGTGCAGCCTCACCCCTCTCTGGTTTCAAACTTTGCCTCGCTGCAGAGGATGGCTCATACCTGAGGAGCAGCGTTTGCATCTCTGCTCTCCTTGGTCCCTGGTGGCCGTTTGTGTGCTTTCTCTGCATGGATTTGACAGGGATGGGCATTTCACGTTAGTAAAAACGGAGAACACATAGCTCCTGTGTCTGGCTTTGCTCCGTTTCCACTAATGCCCTGGCGGTTCATCCACGCTATGGCATACATCAGTACTTCCTCTGGTGGCGGAGTTATTCTGTGTTGTGTTTGCACACAGTGCCCCTCACCACTCACCTGTTGGCGGGCCTTTACCTGTATGATGGATATTGCTGTGAACAGAGGCACGGTGCTTGTGTGAGTAATGCCCATGTCTGGTCCTTGAGGGGATATTGCTAGGGGTGGAGCTGAGGGCCACGCAGCAGTCCTGCCATCTGTCATGCTATGGTCCACAGTGGTTTTGGCCACATTTTAGCCACACTGATGCTGTGTGGAATTCTCACCTGCCTGGTTTCTTGCTGGCTGATGCTTGTCTCTTGAGCTAAAGCCTTTCCTCTATATCTGCCCACTGGAGTTGGACAGTGGGGTCTCTTGTCTTCCTGAACACAAGTTCAGGGTCACCCAGCAGGTTCACACCTAGCAGGGTCCCGGGCCTTGGCTGTTCTTTTCTCTGATGTTCTGTGTCTCACTCTGCTCTGCCTTCAGCCTCCTGTCTTCTCAGCTGGAGGATGAAACCCCCAGAAACTGACTGGTTTGTGATGTAGGACAGGTGCTGTCCCCTGCACTGTCTGCCTCTGCCTACCTGCTGCCAGGGCTGTGGCTGGGCTCAGGGCTAATTGCTGTGCCTCTCTTGTGGCCTCTGCCCTGAAGCCCATGGCAGGAATACATGGTATCTCACTGTCTTCTGACCCAATAGCTTAGATAGTTTTCAGTCCTGCAGATCTTAAAGATGGCTTTCGGGGTTCCTAATTAGATAGCACGCTGTTTTCTAGGACTACCCAAACAAGCACCACAGACCGGGGAGCTTCAATGACAGACACTCGTTTCCTCCCGTTCGAAGCTAAAGCGCAGGATTGCCAGGGATGATTTCCTCTGAGAGCTCTCCCTAAGTTATAGGTGGCCACTTCCTCTGTGTGTCCTCATGCCCTTTCCTCTCTGTACTTGTCTGTAGGATGATGCCTTACCAGGCTATTTATTATCGGAGTAGAGCCCAGAGCAGCGACTGCATGCCTCTTCGCTTGCCTCTCACTCTAAGGTCCTTCGTGGCAGCATTTCAGCGTGAGTTGATAGACCACATAATCCATCTATAACAGGTGGCTGGAAGAGCAAAGCTGTGTGATGGCAATGCACAGCCTGGGGCATGGAGAGGAGGTCTCGTGATTCTCTGGGCTCCTGTTGGGTCTCAGAGTGACTCACTGAGGCAAACACAGAACAAGCGGAGTGGGGCAAGAATAGTGATGTCAGAGAAGAGGGCACTGGGGGGCTTTGAGAAGGGGAAAGAACCACTACCCCTGATCAATAATTTATTCCTGGGTACCAGGCAGGAGGGTGTTGCCATGGCAACGGGACTGCCTGCCTGTTAACCTCTCAGAGCAGCCTCTCCTCCCTCAGCTCCCTCCCTCTCCCTCTCTCTCCCCTTCTTTGCTTTCTAGTTGACATTTTCCCTTTTCCTTCGTTTTTCTTCTGTGTCTTCAGATAATTTTTATGAAGTAGAGTCTGCCTGCGCCTGCGCCTGGGCCTGCTCCCTTACACATCGGCTCACTGCAGGGACTTTTGGGCCCTCAGTGGCTATGCCAACTCTCTCTTTCCACCATGTCTATGACCTGCACTAAAAAGTCCAAAGCAAGGGGTCCTTTCAATGGCTGAGCCCTGGCCTCTTGCCTTAGCACAAGAACACTGGGTAGCTTTCATACAACCTGTCTGGTGGCCTCCTCTAATTTGACAGCACTGACTAGGCACGCTCTGCTCCCTGCAGCAGGTTCCCCTGGGCTCAGAGTGACCTTATGAGCCGGGTATCATCCCATCGCTGGCTGCAGCAACCAGTCCTCCATTCCTTCCTGGCCTTTGTGGGTTGGAAGATTCTTGTAGCTTGCAGCTAACCAGAAAGTCTGTTCCACTACAGGGACTTTGCCTTGGTGCCACATAGTAGAAGCCCAAGAAACTTCTGCGTGTTTATGGAATAAACAAAGAGAAGACCAGGAACAGACTCCTACCTGAGCCTCCCTCCCAGTATTTCCCAGGGGCCCTCTTGGCTCCAACAGCTATACTAATCGAGACCACTGAAAAATTCAAGTTATTGTCTCATATTATAATAATCATTTAGGACTTCACATTATTAGCCGTGTAATTGCTGCTAAGGGTCTTGTCTTTTCTCGGTGTTGGTAAATCCTTCTGTGTAAAGATTAAGGAGGTACACCTCTCGGCTAGAGGCTGCCACAGAGGCTACCAGGCTGGAGAGCATGCTCAGTGGCTGCGTGACGGTGAGCTTCCCATAAGGCCAGAGCTGGGATGCAGAGACACACTGGGACCATCTGTGAGCATAGGTGGGGGTCAGGATAGGAAGGGAAGACAGCAGGAGAGAGGGGCTGGGAGGCTCTGGCGACCACCAGCTGCCTTTGGGAAGAATGGTAACCCGTCCAGCTCTGCCCTCCCCCCTCTGCAGCCTGCAGTTTGTAATCTGACAGCCGTGAGTGGGATTCACAGCTGTGCTACAAAGGTCCTCCTCTCATGCTGCTCAGACACGCCTCCATCCCTCCCCTGGAGATCTTTTCCCACCCTAGCTCCGTATCATAAACTGTATTTAGGACAAGCCTGATAGTTGGAGGTGGTAAAGGGCCAGAGCATTGGGCTGAGTGTCCCTGGGCAGCATCCTCTGCATCGGCCTCTTCACTTTACCACTCTTGAGGGTCTCAGCCCTATATCCTGGGAGAGTTGCTAACTGGGTCCCACGGCCACTGCTCTACCATTTGCAGACCTCTCCTTCTAGAATCCAGCATAGGCAACTCCCCTTCCTTTCCGGTGGTAAAATATATATACATAGAATTTACATTTAAATCTTCCCCCTCTCTATGCTGGAGTCTGAACGCAGGGCCTTTCATACACCAACCTTCTGGTCATCAGCTCTGACTTTTGAGAAGTGTATATAATTCATTGGCATCTAGTTTCAGGACTTTCATTGTCCCCCAAAGAAAATCTCCTGTCAGTTAAGCAGTCATCTCCTTTTCTGGGTTCCCAGTGCCTGGCAACCACTTGTTCTGTCTCTGTAGACTCACGTGCTCTGGGCATCTCATATAGCTGGAATCATACAAACTGACTGTGGGTGTCTGG
This sequence comes from Acomys percivali, assembly GCA_907169655.1. Classification (NCBI taxonomy): domain Eukaryota; kingdom Metazoa; phylum Chordata; class Mammalia; order Rodentia; family Muridae; genus Acomys; species Acomys percivali. The sequence continues at coordinate 89,271,525 of OU015747.1, read as the reverse complement.
TTTCTTCCACTCGTGTTTACAAGGTCTAAAATGCTGACCTGGTGAGCGCCGGTACTTGATGCCTTGTCTGTAGGCACATTTGTCTGTTCCTCTGTGGATAAGCTGTTTGGGTTGATTCCACCTTCTGATGTAAAGGTGCTGTTGTGAACACTTTCGTGTGTAAGTTTCTGTTTGAACACTTTTTAAAGTTTTGCTGGGGCATACCCAGCCGTGAAATGGCTAGGTCACGAGGCAACTCAGTGTTTAATTCCTGACGAACTGGCAATCTAGGTTACCTCTTTAGGCTCATGACTGAGGGACACTTGAGAGAAGTTTCTGGTCTTTATCCCTGGTCAAGACCAAGTAACATGGTTGAACACTGTAAGGATGTGTCACCCCACAGCTGTGGGTTCTTTCTCAGAATTTTCCTGTTATGATAGGATCTTATTCACTTATGTGCTACCACTGCCCCAAGCCGCGTGGTTTTTTTTTGTTGTTGTTGTTGTTTTGTTTTTTGTTTTTAATCGAAGCCAGTGCTCAGAACCTAATTTCATCTTCGGGGCAGTAGCCCCGAAAACTTCTCTTTCTTTGCCTTTGATGCCAAATGCTCACTATCGGCAGCTGCGCACGTCCCTCTCCATCTTTCCAAGCCTTGCCTCCATCTTTCAACCTGAGGAGAAGAAAATCGTGTGTACTCTGACAGGATGCAGTCATGCCTCCGTGGGGGCCCTTTAAAAGGTGTGTGTGGCAGGCTTTGAAGGCGGTGCCATGGAGAGCTACGAAAAGTCTGCTCCAAGCTTCAGCTGTGCATTGTCGGCTACAGAGATAGGCTCCCGGGGGACCTCTTTGAAGAAGACGACACTCATTTAAATGTATAAATTCCAATTCATTTGAAAGAAGAGTCAGACAGCTTTCTAGGCTTATCATAAAAAGCTGCTGTGAATGGTGGTCGAATTATGTACGCCTTTAGGAAATTAAGGAGGATTTGCCTTTCAGGACTTTTAAGGGGATGAAGTCTAAAATATAAGCGGAATGTGTGGTAGGGATGGCTGATACCGACCAACACTGTATCTGGGCTGCCCAAAAAGAGCTGGTGAGGAACCCAGGCTTAGAACGGGTGTCCCATCTTAATAAAGAAGGAAAGGTACCTAGGGAGGATGGCTGGGAAAGGGAGCGTGCGGAGAATACTGCTTCATTTGTTGCTTTTCTTTTGGAGGCTGGGGGGACTAACGTGAGGAGAAGGGAGGCCGGTGAGAAATACAGGCGGTCCCTTGATGAGTTAGGTTTTGAAACGTTTTAAATAATATGTCTCCTACTGTAACTTGGACTGTCAGGGATGCCCTTTAAAAATGAAACATTTTAGCCAGCTTTGGAAGGTCTGAAAAAGTCGCTTTAAGGCAAAGCACCTAGGCTAGGCATGTTTGACCAGATGGGGGTCTCCTCCTTGTTCAAAACCGGAAGCTATGGGGTATGGAGATGGAGGAGAGAGGTCCAGTGAGTAGCCTTGGGGAACGGTGATGGCTGAAGAGTCTATCAGATCCTTAGGAAATTTCAAAGGCGTAGGAAGCTGGTAACACTGCCCTCACTTGCACCCAGGACTGAAAGTAGATGACAAGGTCAGGAGAATTTCAGAGCCATGTACAGGTCCCCCCTTGCTACTCACCACCACAGTAACTTACCAAAAGCTTTGAAGAATGCTGCCCTTTGAGGAAGTAGCGCCTCTGAAAATGTTTTCCCAGCAGCCATTTCTTTGGGATCCCCATATTAGTGGCTTGGTAGCAAAGTATGGTAGCAAAGTATGCTGCAGCTTTATTATCATTATTTTTGAAATTGTAGATATACAGTCATTGAAATGATTTTAGCCATTTCAGGTTTATAACGCAGTGGCATTTTCTGCCCTCAGAGCTCTGTGCACAGAAGACAGAAACCTGTAGCTACCAAGCAGTGACTACCCACTTCTCGCCTTTCATAGCTTTGGTCTAAGTCACATCTCCATGAATCCCCTTACTCTGGCTTGTCCATAGATGTGAAATCATACCATCTTTGTCCTTTTGGCATATTATTTTTAAGAATTCAATTTTTTGAACTATTTATTCATGTTTTATTTTTATGTGTACATGTGTGTGGTTGTGTGAGGTGGGTGTTCCACATGCATGCAGGAACCTGTAGAACAGCAGAAGACATTGGGTCCCTGAAGTCACAGACGGTTGTGAACAGCTGTGTGGGTGCTGGGAATCGAACCCAGGCCCTTTGGAAGAGTAATCAGTGCTCTTAACCCCCGAGCCATCTCTCCAGCAACAGCATAATGTTTTTAAGATTCGTCTACATTATAGCGTGTATCTGAACTTCATTCTTTCTTCATTTATTTATGATGATGGGGGTCAAATCCAGCTAGGCAAGCAGTGTACTGACTGAGCCGGACGCCCAGTCCGTTTATGGGGTCCTGATTTTCTGTTCTTTTGGCTTTACACAGAGAAGGTGCTTCTCTGTTTAGTTTGCTGAGGGACTATTTCCTGCAGCAGCTGCACCATTTTGCGCTCTCGGGGTGATATAGAAGAGCCCCCGTCTCCTCACACCCTTGCCAGCACTGTTATTATTTCTTTTATTCCACTGATTATAGCTCTGCTCATAGGCATAAGGTGATATCTCACTGTGGTTTCATTCTGCATTTCTCTAATAACATTTTTTTTTTTTTGGTATTTTTTTTCATGGTTGAGTGTTATGGGCTCTTCACATATTTTGGGCATTAAACTCTTAAACATATAATTTGGAAATATTTTCTCCCACTCTGCAGATCTCTTTTCACTTTTTAGTAATATCTTATAATGCGCAAATGTTCTGGCAAAGCCCCGTTTATCCCAGGCCCTCCCTTTCACTGCTTGTGTGACACATCGAAGAATCGGCTTTCACACTCAAGGATGTGAGATCTGCATTTTACTTAATCACAAGAGTGTTGTGGTTACAGCTCTAATATCCAGGTCACCCGATCCATTTCGACTTAATTTTTTGTTTATAATTGAAGCATACACTGAAGGGCTCAACTTTATATTTTTTAATTTTTCATGTGAAAACCTGGTTGTCACAGAGCCATTTGTTGATGACACGCTCCTCCCCTCATCCAGGGGTCGACTGGATCTCTTGTCACATGCATTGTTCACAGATGTGTACGCTCATCTGTGGACTCTCGTTTCAATTCCATTCCTCTCTCTGCTCAGCACACTGATCTGAACACCATGGCCTTTTAAGCTTTGAAATTGTGAGGTGTGAATCTCTGACTTTGCTCCGTTTAAAGGTTGTCTTGGCTACTTGAACTTCCTGTGAATTTGGGTCTTCATTGATGTGTCTTTGTGGACCCACATACTGCTTTCTACTGGATGGAGCGGAGCTGCTAGGCCTTGAAATACAGGTGTCTCGGCTTTGGCACACTGTTCCTGAGTGTGCTGCTTTCTTCTGAAAGCGCCATGACAGGCTTGTCCACTGGGCCACATCTGTGCTAACGCTCAGCTGGTCAGCCTTTCTAAGAGCCTCAGTTCTCAGAGTCCGACACTGCTGTCCCCTTCACGGGTGGCATGAGTGTCACATCCAAGTCTCCCAGTACCAAGCCCTAGAGAATGCTTCCTGCCCCATCTCAGTGGGTGGCTATCAGGGTTTCTACTCTGCTCTGGGAACTGAAGATCTGGCTGGACTTGGAGATTGACCAAGCTCATCATCACAGAGCTGAAGCTCTGATCATTCAGGAGAACTTTGGTCTTAAAGAATGTGTCTGATGAGGCAGCCATGTTGGCGGAAGGAGCCAGACATGCTTTCTGGTATGGATGGGGCCTTGGGAGCCGTGTCCAGCCCTTGAGAGAAGTCAGTTCTTAGGTAGCCGTGTTTCTTGAGAATGAAGAAGCTGCCTTCTTCTCATGCAGAACCTGAGTCCAGAGACATAGAAGGGCCTTTTCCAGCCATTCCTGCCACACACTGGAGCTGGCAACTCTCTGGCTTTCATCTCGTCCCTACCAGCTCTCACACTCTTTCCCTCGCCAGCCTGCTGATGTGATAGGTCAGTAAGTGTTTCCTGCATGCTTCTTTGCCATTAGATGAGGTGCCTGAGAAACTGCAGAGATACGGTGCAATGAAAGGAGAACGGAGTCTATGCTTAATAAGGACGTCCATGGCCCACTCTGGAAACCAAGGGTGGAGCTGGTCACCTCCAGCTGAAGGACTGGGCAGACATCATGGAAGAGGGAGCCTGGCACTCGACCCTATGGAATGGGCCCAGCCAGGGCTCGCCACAAAGCAAAAGTCTTAGGCTCAGAAGGCTGAGGTGTGCAGGTGGCCTTCCTCTGCATCTGGAGAAAAGCAAGTGTGTCCGATTATTGTATGTTGACAATGAGGCTGCTGGATGTCCACCTGGGCTAGGAGGGTTGTATTCTGTAGAACAGGGATGTCCCTCATAGGTCACCTGTAGAAGAGTCTCTTAAGTGCTGCTCTGTTTTCAGCTGGAGAGCGTTCTAGTGAGAGCAGGGGTACCATGGGGCTTTGATTCCTTCCTTCCCTAGCTTCTCCATCTACAGACACCATGAACACACACATGTACACACACCCTGCGTGCACACACAAACACATGTCATGCACAAGCGCATGCGTGCACACACAGGCACACATCATGCATACATGAAGACACAGAGCTACTTTGCACAGATCAAGGTAGACATGCATATGACAAACACACATGAAAGACACATGAGACACCTAGGACATCTCACTAGGCATGCACACCCATACCATCACCACCACCACTAACAACAGCCTATAAATCCATACATTCACACATGCTGAGATGCCTGTATACACCTGAGACAGACTTGTACACAGGAATACAGTCACACTAAGACAAATACAAGACAGACAGACAGCCTAGAATAGATATATGCACACACCAGGCAGGTGTACTGAGATACTTTAACACACACACTGGGTCACACAGGCACACACTCACTGGAGCACACATGCGTACACACAGAGAGACTGAGACCCTTCCCCAGACTCACAGTTGCACACCTACACACTAGCACAACCACAGTCAGACCCATACAAGCACACCTGAGCAGAGACAGGGACAGGTCCATGTGGTCCTGACTTGGCCACGAGTCCTCCAGAGGCTTGTGTTAGCCAGACATTCATGTGACCGTGACCCAATACTTCAGAGAAACAGCTTGAGAGAGGAATTGTTCGTTTTGCCCATGGTTCCAGAAACTTTAGTCCAGTGTCGCATGGGAATGTGGCAGAGCAGGACAGCTCACCTCGTAGCAGCCAGGAGACAGAGAGACAATGTCTGCAAGAGCTTCCCCGTTTCCCTTTGATTCCATACAGGCCCACAGACCGTGGCATGGTGCTGCTCTCGTTCAGGGCAGGCCTTCCTCTTCGCTGCCTCTGTAAACACGCTCGAAGACATTCCAGACTCCTTTTCTCAGTTTCTCTAACCTCGTTTTCTCAGTCCTATTGAGGAGACAGTCGCGACAGCACGTGGACCTGGCTAGCTTCAGTGACTGGCTTTTCCACAGCTGCCGACAGCCTATGTACTCAAGGTCTCAGGCTTGGACGAGACCTCGGGGATGGTTGTGGCCCACCTGCCCCTCAGTGCCAGGCTCTCTACAGCTCTGAGGTGTGTCACCCAATTTCTACTTAAGCTCTTTGGGCAGAATCTATCATGACCGCAAGTTTCCTGTTGTACAAACAAACAAACTTTTGATTTCCAAACTGGACCAGAGTGTGTACCCAAAAGTCAGCTGTTTGCTGACAGGCATGGCTTCTGGCTTGCTCAGCTTACCCCTGTCCTCTCTGTGGCCACAAAAGCCAGCAATCCCCTAAGTCATGGTATTGCAGATCTATTTCAACATGAAAGAAAGAGCCAGAAGGCTGGATTTGGTACATGAGGTCAAGGGGCGGGGAGGAGGGTGGGGGGCAGGGAGTGATGTCCAGCAGGCTAGTGACCCTGATGGTGGAAAGCAGCAGAGAGCACAACTCAGCTGCCTGGCCAGGACAATGCCATGAGTGCTCCTCCAGGCCCGCCAGCTGTCACTGCAGCCACTCTGTGTTGGCATGCCTGCTGTCCTCTTCGAATGTGACCCACATTCAGGTGGGCTGGCAGCTCCCTTCTATGCCCACGTCCCTCTGCGGCCTGTCACTCCTCTTCACTCCTGTTCTCCCCACCCCGTTTCCCTACTGGGGTGTCAGCTCTCTGGGACGGGAAAGGAGATATGCCTCAACTTTGAGAACCAGCTGATGGGCTGCCTAGAAAAACGCCAGGGGAACAGCAAAGTGTGGCAGAAATCTTGGGCAGAACTGGTGCAGGGGGACGTAGAGAGGCAGTGACAGGAGCAGCTGGGTCTCCTCTACTCCTCAGTGATGAGGGGGTGTCACCTTAATGCCCACCCAGCTTCCTCAGAAGCAAATCTTCCTCTGTTTCTCTGTAACATGTTCTAACTCTTTGGTTTGGCATTAGCCCCTCCACCCTACTCATCTGGAAGGATTGCTTCTTCAGGGGACCTAACTAACCAACCCCATCCCCACCCCCAACATACCTGTTCTGTTCCAGCTCTCTTCCTAAGCCAGCATCCCCCCATGTACACTTTTCCATCTCCCTGTCCCCCACAAATGGCACTAGCCATGCTTGTTGTAGGCCAGAGAAATAGCCCAGCAGCAGCTCTGGAGAGAAGCAGGGCTTGGGATAAGATGTGGGCTTCGAGAAGCCAGAGGCAAGAGCTGCTGACCCGATTGAGGCCCGGTGTGGTGGGCAGACCCACAGGGGTGGCCACATCCAAAGCCGAGGACCCCGTCTTCAATGTGCTCTAACCACTGTACTCTTGTGGACAAAAATCGCTTCATGTTCTTTCCAGAAAATTTAGGAAATATAACCAAAAAAGGGGAAACACACATTGTCTGTAATTTTACTCCCAGTGACTATCATTGTATTTTTACCATTTACTTTTTCCACCTTATTAAGATTATTTTATATTATTTTATCATCACATTTCATTGATTATGATGATGAGCATTTAAGCTTTTAGCATATTTTCCATTCCTCAGGCACTGTCGTTTACTGAACCCTTATAATTTAACATGTAAATGAGGAAATGAAGGCCCAGAGAGGCTAAGTACCTTGCTCAAAGTTACACAGCCTGTAAAAGGCAGAGCCAGATTTTGAACCCAGATTCTTTGGTTTGAGAATTTATCATTTCTATTTTCTTTTAAACTGTGGACATATTGTAATAACTGTGCTCTATTTCCATGTTTTGCCTTTGAAAATTTCCTTTCATGTACATGGGTTTAAAATTATGGGTCCAACTAATAATCAGAAAAAAATCTATGTGAACACGTGTCGTTGTTTCTTAAACAATGTGGCAGAGCTACTATGTACACATTAACTTGTACCAGGAATTTTAAGTAGAGTGGGGGGAGGGCGGATAATTAAAAGTATGCACAGGTTCCGTGAAGACACAACATCTTACATATAAGGGGCTTATGTGTCTGGTCTGGGTGTCCACTGGGCCTGGATGGAACATTGCTCCCACAGGTTCTGAGGGCATCTGTGTTTGCATGAGCTCTGACTTAAATATGCCCACTATCCTTGATTTTTCATTTGATGCCCACTTCCAGAAATGAAGTTTATGGAACAAGGGGCGTAGACATTTTTAAAGCTGTTTAAATGTTCTATACTTCCTGCTCTCCAGAGGAAGCTTTGGAGAAACCATGACCCACTCCAGCTTGCCCACCACAGGGAGAACAGGGTGGTGGAACAGTTGGAAATTGGTTCCTGAAGGGTCACCGTGGGGGATTGGAGGTGTCTAGTCAGCAGAAGTGTCATGGAGTGTTGAATGGAAGAGAAAGATCTGCCCCCCAGACTTTTACACAGAAGTGGCCAGGGGGTGGAGGTTGTGGAGAACCCTGTCTACCTTGGCTAGAACAGCACTGGTGTCGGATAACCCTGGGCTGGGTTCACGCAGGATGTGTGTGTAGGACAAGGCTGCCACACAGTACACACACACACACACACACAAACACACACACACACACACACACACTACGTCTTTGAGTTATTTCTGAGGGAGTCTGCCCTCCACTGCCCCCACCTTAGGGAGCCTGGTCCAGGCTGGTACCTCTCCCCATCTATCTCCTCAGCCTGAAGAGCACAGCCTGGCTTGTGTCACAGGCCACACAGCTCCTCCATTATGCATGAGGGGGACACAGCGGTGAGCGAGTGAGCCAGGCTGAGGGAGGGGACAGGCCGTTATTAATAAACAAGTTATTGTGTGGTGTTCCATTTAGAGAACTCTCAGAGGACGTGGTGGGCTTGAGATAATAAAGCCCTGTTTATGTTACACAGGGCTGGGAGGTGGCAAGTGGGGGCTGGCAAGAAGCAGGGACACCAGGAATGGTTTCGATTCCTCCTTGGGTAGGGCTGCTGTCTTTGCTCTGTAGAGGGCCAGAGATGCGAGAGGGCCTAGCTGGGATTTAACTCAGGCCAGCTTTCAGCATCACCTTGTCCTGGAGGAAGGCACCTGCCAGCAGAGAATCTGGACCAGCCAGAAGAGGTGGGTGGTAAGCTCTCTCTTGCTCCTGGCCTCCTGCCTGCCTCTCCTCCATCTGCTCTGACCTTCTGAGGCTCCCTGGAGGTGTGTGCTGGGACCTCCCAGCCCAGTGGTTTGGTCAGGGTTAGCAGACAGGCTTGGCAGGCAGAGGGTGACAATGAGAGTCTTCTATATTCTTAGTAGGTTAAAATTTTAGGAGAAACAGGGCGAGGGATAAGTACCCAAAGTCCTGGTGAGGGTGGACAGTGGCATCCTGGTCTGAAAGTGAGGCTGTCTAGGAAAGAGAGACACTGAAGAGCTGTCGGGGTGGACTGATTTGGGGATGCTCATTAAGTCCCAAGGACTGTGTTGGTTTTGTGGCCAGTCATCTCCTGGGTGAGGATCCTGTTACGGTTCTTCGCCTTTTGCTCTGGGCATCAGGATCCCGAGCCACCTCGCCCTCCAGCAGGGGCTGTCTGGCTCAGCGTTGGTGCCTCTGCATGTCAGGGCAGAGGTGCAAAGCTGCTTTTGGGAAGAGAACCTGTGCTGGTTCTGAGGAACCTTGGTTCCTGTCACTTCTGAATGAGGACAGAGAGCTAGAATCTGGCCAAGTCTGAGTCCCTTGGCTCTGTTGGAACCTGATGGCCCTCTCCTGGTCCTCTTTGTTTGGGACAGCTCTTCCCTGGCACCTCCTCAGAGGTAGAAAACTGCCTTCCAGGATGGCTCTGTCTAAGAGGAGGTATGCCAGTGGAACAGATTACAGAGGGGGTGGGGGACAATCTGTTCTGTCCTCACGGGTGCAGGCTTAGAGGCAGAAGTTTGGATACAATGACTTTAAAGTTGTTTGGGTTGAAGAGTCAGTGCCCTTGTTTAGGTTAGGAAGACCACATTAGGTCCAGAAGGAACAGACCCCAAGAAGAGCATTGCATCGCTAGCTGAACTCTGAGGGCTCAGCCTCTCCAAATGCAGTTCAGCCCTCTGCCACGGGCAGTGTCAGGAACCAGGGATGTCTAGGATGCTCCCTCATTATGGAGCTCCCTGACCCGGCCTCTGTGGGGCCTGAGGAGGAGGAGGAGGAGGAGGAGGAGGAGGAGACATGGGACAGAATCACAGTTCTCCCAGCCCCCACACTTCAAGGCAGCACCTGCCGGTCCTGGGAACAGGCTGTGTCTGTGATGTGCATCCCAGGCCACCTGCTCTTCTGCCTACAGAGGTTGTGTTGTCAATCAACCACAGGCTGCCTGGAAGACACCTGGCTTGGAGGGATGGCCCGATGATCTCTGGCATGCCTTTGAGGGGCAACTATTGGCTCTGTTGTGTGCTTGTCTGTTGTTGGGAGCAGGTACTAGAAGGATTAGGAACCAAGACAAGGCCTTCTGCTTAGAGGCTGAAGTAAGCCAAGCTGTCGATCAGTTCTTTCTCTGAGGTCAAGGCTCGTGGTACACTGGAAAGAAGCAGTGAGTTGGGTTTGCCCCATGTTGGTAACACAGTCAGGAAGGCTAACCCCATGGCAGGCCCTTCCCTGAGCACTGGATGCCCATCTTCTCACAGCTCTCCCAACAACTTGCACTGTCCTTACCTTAGAATCAAGGAAACTGAGGCAGAGAGAAGCTAGCGTGCTGTCCGCTGTCCAGTGTCGCAGCCGGTGACGGGACCCAAGAGCATACATTCTAGATGCTCTCACCCTGACTTCTCAGGAGGGAGATGACAGAGTGGATTATTTTTGGTGACCACTAGAAAGAACTAAGGTCTGATGCAAAGAAACAGTTCCCGCCAGTGAGGGGCCTGGTTGGCATGTTCTTTCTTAGAAAGCTTGGCGAACCCTGCCCTTAAGGCAGAGCGCTGCTGCGGGCTGGACTCTGGACCAATGACCGCTCAGCAGTCTTTCTTCTGAGGACTGTGGCAGCTGCTCTCTCACTGTAGACCAGCATGAGGTACCTCTACGAGGTGCTAGACTATGGATCAGTACATACAGGACACTCCAAGAACCGTGCTGGGATGTTGGGTTCTAGGGAGAGTCCTGGCTTGCCGGAGAGTTCTCAGAGTGGGTCGGGGAATACCCGTGAGGAGCTGGAGCAGCCTGGGCTTGGTGGACATCTCTTTACACCCTTCAGTAGGGTGCATCTGTTACCTAGAGAGAGAGGCTTCTGCCCCTCTCTCTTCTCATGATCCCTACCACAAAGTCCTGGCCTGTGTAAGAACCCAGCACACTATTGCATGTGCTACAGGGTAGCAGCCAAGGCCTGAAAAGTAAGGAAAAAGCCTTCAACGGGACCTGTGAGCCATTCAGGTGGGGCCAGGGCACCTCCAAAAGCTTCTTCCTCTCTGCTGTGCAATCTGTGGTAAGGCAGCAGCCCCAAGAAAGGGTGTCTTCCTCCTGAGGGGCTGTGAGGGGAGCATCTTGGGTGTCATGAAGCGGAGTGGTCAGGCTGCCTGCTTCATGTCCACTTCCACTTCTACCTGGGTGAGCTCCCAGTCTCCTCACCTGTCAGGTGTGCTATTAATAGCTCCTGCCCCTTGGACTCTGATGCTTAAAGCACAGGAGGAGGAAGGAAGGAGAACCCCCTGTCCAGGCGTCAGTGGCTACTGTGTCTTCTTCTTCAGCCCCAAGCCTTTTGTACCAATACATGTCCACAGCTAGCCCTGGCTCAGGTTTCTAACTCCAGCCCACTTCCTCCTTCACCCCATAGTTGGGAGAGCCAGTGCTGGGCCACATGCCCACCGCTAGCTAGCTCTCTGTCCAGACTGTCTCTGGTCCTTTCTGGGGTCTCTGGAGGTGAGCCCTCTGGCATTTGGTGCCAGTGTCTTACTTCCTGTGTCTTCCTCACAGCTCAGCAGTGTCCTCACTGCCTGGAGACCTGGCTTTATTCCACGCCCTCTTTGTGCTAAGCCAGGCTCCCTCGGGAGCCCTGCCTCCAACTCTTGAATCTTCTGGATCCTCCACCTCCTCTCCACCTCCTGGCTCCTGTCCTGATCACACCCGCCCCACCTCCTCCCCTTCCCGGCTTGTACCCTCTCTGCTCCCTTTCTTCTGCAGCCACCCACCTGGTTTGAACCGCACCTCGGAGTGTGTGCTTCCCAGAGACTCAAGCGCATTTTACATTCCTCAAAGGAGCTTCTTTCAACTTTAAAAAAATCTTTGAGGACCCACATCTGCATGTTGATGTGAACTCAGCAGACCTAGTATATTTCCAGGAAGAGCTCAGTGCCCCTCACTCTGGTAAAGGGAGCGTCCACTGCTGTATTCTTTTGACAGATGTTCTCAAGTAGTGTCTTCAGTAGCCTGGTGGGGTAGATAGCAGCCTTTATTTCATAGGCAGGCAGATGAAGTGACTTGCCTGCAGCCACACAGGGATCAGGTGGGAGAGCGAGAGCTCACTCGTGGGCCTTTGTGTTTCCCTTAGAACCACTGGGGCTCTAGAAGATGGGCGGCTACAGGGGATTCACGTGAACACATATGAGCTCCAGTCGTACGGGAGCTGGGTTTCTGGGTGAGCAAACCCAAGCCTCCTGCCATGGTCCTTCCTCCAGACTCCCAGACCTGTGGCCCCAGGCCCCTGTCTCACACAGAAGAGGCTGAACGGAAGGGCTAGAGGGATGGAGGTACCTTTCCAGGGTCCCTAAAGCTTAGTTAGACCAGAGAGTGGAGCCTGAAAGAGGCTCTGAGTTGCTGGGGGAGGGGAAAGAACAAAGCAGGGCCCCTGGAGGTGGCTGAGTAACACAGGTCAGCTGTTCCTTTTTCCTAAAAGTGGGCTGTGAGGGAGCATTCAGCAAAATGCTTGCAGATTATCCAAGAGGCCAAAGGGCCAGAGACCTGTGCAATCCTGACTGACTGGCAGCTTTAGCCTCCAGTGGGGCCTGAGTGCTAGCTCAGCCCTACACACCCCTGCTCCTCTGCTGTGGGGGCTTCTGTGGGGAAAGATGTTAGTGACTAAGTGCACTCAGTTCATTGTACACATACCAGGTACATTTTGTTCATTGTGCACACACCAGGTGCTCTTTTGTTCATTGTGCACACACCAGGTGCACTTTGCTCATTGTGCACACACCAGGTGCTCTTTTGTTCACTGTGCACACACCGGGTGCACTTCGCTCACTGTGCACACACCAGGTGCACTTTGTTCACTGTAGTGGGCTCTGTGGTTGCAGGGTTGGAGCATCACAGACGCAAAGCATTTACTCCACCTCTGAGCTATGCCCTTCTATTAATTTTCCAAACCAACTGTAGGGATGTACAATACGCACTCAGGAAAATGTACATTTGTTAAGGGCACAATAGGTGAGTTTTGACAAGTGTGTGTGTGTGTGTGTGTGTGTGTGTGTGTGTGTGTGTGTGTTTAAAACTGAGTAAAAATGCATGTGAACACCCATACCCATTCTTTTTAATGATTTCTGTTTGCACGTGACATTGTAAGGTGGTTTTATGAGGTGCATTGCTCAAGTGTACAGATAAGAGAGACATGCCAACACAGTTAAACTCAGGGCCACAAACACCCTGCCATTAACTAGGCATACTTTGGTGTTCTTGATTTCCTCAAGGTGTCTCTTGGACAGTTTGTCTCTGTAAGTAGTCCTGGCCTTATCAGTTATGTTGAAGTTCTGGCTGCTCAGCCAGACCCAGCAGTAAGGTGGTCTTTCTCTTCCCATAGATTTTTATCGTCCCCTGCCTCTCTGTGCTGCCTCACTCCCAAGCTGAAGCCGCGCTCATTAGGCATTGACTTCATTTTCCTTCCTTCCATCCCCTCATAGCCACCATCCTTCATTCTGCCTCTGCGAGTTTAACTACACCAGGAACTCAGATAAACACAGTCATACAATATTTGTCCTTTTGTGTTTGGATCATATTGTTATAGAAAAAAAGTGTGCAGAGAAATCACTCTGCACACTTACAGATTAATAAGGCAAGACTCTTTAATAGCTCACGTCCAGCTCTAATGCTCAAATGGGAGCCAGCCTTGAATAGATTTCAATAACTTGTATACAACTTGGGCTGATGTGTTTTACACATGCTTAAATCTTAAGTCATCCTTAAACCTATTATGTCCCAACCCCAGGTTATGTTTTGGACAATTTAGACAGAGATGAGAGACTCCAAGTCTGTCCACTTGGTTAGATGAGAGATTTACATAGCAAAGGTATTGCCAGAATTATTTCTTAAGTACACCAGTGTTGTTCTTTTTGAATAACTGTTACCCAGGGTTATCTTGCCCATCTGGCAGAATTATGTTTTTCAGAAGAAGAGAATTGGGGCCTGTCTGGTGAATTTTGCTAATCTCTAACAGGCCTAAGTAGCATACCACTTATCTGTGGGGTGTTTTGGAGGCAGCTCTCCCTTAGCTAAATTCTACTTTGTGTGATTTAATGTCTCCCAAGCAAACCTATTAGCAAATCCTTTATAATATCAGTTCTGTTCCTTTGTGTTTCCGCTACACTAGTTTCACATCACGTGAGGTAGTGCTCAGCTCCATCACCTTTCAGCAAGTGTCAGAGTTTTCCCTAAATAGTGCTACCATCTGCTCCTGTGGGGGACATTTAGTATCAGACCACACAAAAATGTGCAAGCCACATTTGGTTGTCCATCTCTTCGTAGACAGACGTTTGAATTCCTTCCACCTTTTGGTAATGGGCTGCTCTTGTGGGCACTGGTGTACACATCATCATGGCAACCTCCAGTGTTCAGCTTCCTCCAGGCAAAGCCTGGGCTCTGAGTTCTTGCGCATTCATGCCCCTGGCCTGCTTGGTACCTCTAGTCAGTACCTCCAGCTCTGACTGCTGGATGATCTACTGTAGCTCTAGCAGTCTTGATCAGTGGTTCTCAACCTGTGGGTCGTGACCCCTCGGGGGAGGGGATCACATAGCAGAGATCCTGCATATCAGATAGTCACAGGACGATTCATAACAGCAGCAACATTACAGTTATGAAGTAGTAACGAAGTGATTGTATGATGGGGAGGGAAGGTCACCATAATATGAGGAACTAAAATGAAAGGGTCACAGCACTAGGAAGGCTGAGAACCACTGGCCTTGCTGGGTACTTTCTCTAGAAGCTTCCTTTCTCAGTATGTGTTGGCCGCCAGCTGACTTCTGGAGTGTGATTCCAATAAGGCTCTCAATGCAAGAATACAGTAGAGCATCGCTATTTCATCAAGTAAAGTGATGAGACTAAATGTCGTCAGGCACCCACTGTAGTCTCTGAAGGTGTTACCATGGTCCTACATGCGCCACCTTTCATATGTCGATCCTGTGAGGTAGGATGAAGACCCGGGGACAGTCTCAGAGCTCCAGCTCACACAGGCTGACACTCTTCCTCCGCACACCTGTGTAACCCCCTGGACTTCCAAGGCCTGTGAACCAGGGACCTTTGCTGGCCTTCTCCTTTCTAACAGAACCCCAGGCATGGAATTCCTTCCGTGATTTGAAAGAAAAATCTGTGGGGCTTCCTTGCCCTGGCTCTCGCAAAGAATATAGAATTATATAATTAAGCATTTTCGTTTTACAACGTATTAAAAAAAATAGGGAGAGCAGCATAATAAAGCCCCACGTGTCCTCTGCCTAGTGCCAAGGACAACCTCTGCTTGGCCCATCTCCTCCCATCCCTCAGATTCTTTTTGATCTGGGGGCCCAATTCATGGGGTAGCAGTTGGTGTTTTCTGGATGAGGGCAGGAAAATGGACAAATCTGAGTATCCTGGAGCAAAATCCTCCCCAGTTGGCAGAGTGTTGTCTCCCCCCTACCCCCCATGCCAGAGTCCCTACATCTTTCGTCTGGCTCTTGAGCATTGTCCAGGAGGCTGGGGACAGGGAGGGTCTGAGAGGCCTGCCAGCCCTGCTAGGGTAGTTTGCAGGGAGATTTCCTTCATTCGAGCATTTTCTTCCTGTAGATAGATTTTATTGGAGATTGTTTTGAGTGGAAACGGGCCAAATGAGATTAGCCTTCACCTTGGGTTCATGGTGTCCATGGTGGAGCTGCTGGCTTTATGGCAAAAGATGGCTGGACCAGCAGAAAGCGAGCACATGGCCTCTTCAGAGATATTCAGCAAGAATATATGTGTTCATTTGTGAGACAGGGCCTTGCTGTGTGACCCAGCTTGGTCTCAGACTTGAGATCTTCAGCTTCCTCAGTGATGGGATTACAGGTGTAAACCACCCTATCTGTACTAATTTGTGGGAAGGACTGTAAGCTTTGTCACAGGTGAAAGCAGTCTTGGCGGGCTTTGCCCTTGGACACACCACTGATACTCCCTGAGATTAACCTTGAGATAGACTGGGTGGAGCCATCCTGGGCCTGGAATTCAGGAAGTGGACCTGGGGACTCCACCTGGACTATTGTGTTTCTAATCAACCCTCAATGAGAGAGAGAGAGACGGCCCTTGCACGTCAGAGACAGGCAGGCGGAGAGGACAGAGAGGAGCAGCAGGTTCAGAACAGGCTTGAGCACCTGTGGATCGGGAAGAGGATCATCGAACAGGCCGGACCAGCGCGCAGGCCAGAGACACCTAGGGACCCGTCCCATGAAACAGATAACGAAAGGTTCACTCTTCCCTTTAACCTTTTTTCCCTTTTTTGTAAGCTAGTTGGGTTGTATAATAAAGTTTAATTGTTAAGAAACAGAGCCAACCCTAGTTTTCTTCTAAAAACAAAGGAAAGCTGAAAGTATCTACAGTGTGCCAAGTACTGACCACAAGCTGAGACTACACGTTGGTATCCGTTCGCACAGAGCTTGTGGCCCACAGAGGGAATGGCTGATAACAAGGGTGTGGCAAGGGATGTTATGGATGTCTGTCCACTGATATGTGTGCTCTTGTAGCATTGAGGAACAGCCAAATGATACATATTTCTAACCAAAAAATAAAAGACCGTGGGGCTCATTTTTATTTAGAAAGCAGGGCAGTTCATTTAGAAGAGAAAAGGAATAGAGATTGAACCTGAAATGGGTGGAGAGAAGAGAATTCAATTGGATTTGCTGGTTTGCTGTGTCTTAGTTAGTGTTTTATTGCTGTGAAGAGACACCATGACCACGGCAACTCTTATAAAGGAAAGCATTTCATTGGTGCCGGCTTACCATTCAGAGGTTTAGTCCATCGCCGTCCTGGTGGGAAGCATGGTGGCGTGCAGACGGACGCGGCGCTGGATGGAGAAGGAGCTGAGAATTCTGCATCTGGGTGGGCAGGCAGGCGGGAAGACAGAATGACACCGGGCTCAGGCTTGAGCGTTTGAGAACCCCAAATCCCACCCGCTAGTGATGCCACACCTACTCCTACAAGGCCACACCTCCAAATAGTGCTACTCTCTATGGGCATATGGGGGCCATTTTTATTCAAACCATCGCACTCTCTGGTTTATTTCAAAGATTTAGCTTTTGTCCAAGGTGAGCAGGAGGGATAGAGCAGGTGTGAGGGAGCAGCCATCAGCTGGCGTGGGGTTGTAATGGGATGAGAAACCGGGGAGGCATGCCCAGGTCTTGCTTGAGGCCTACTTTGTGTGTTTTGATGTGTTTCCTAGAGATAGAGACCAGAGACAGGCTCAGCTACTCTACCAGTAGTTTTTGCTTTGGTTTTGGTTTTGGTTTGTTTTTTTTTCAGTGTTCTCATTTGATTTGTCTCATTTTAGTATTTTATTTACTTTTGAAAACAAAGGCTTGAGTTGCCTCACTGTGAGATGGGATGGACGTTCCTCTGACTCAGGGTTAGGGCAGTGGATCCTTTTCATAAGCTTTCTTATTGTGTGGTCTGGGTTTCTGTCATTTTTCCAGTTGTCCTCTCTCAGCCCGAGTTCCCAAGTGTTATACAAGCAGGAGAAGGCCTTGTGTGTGGACCAGGGCATCTGTCACGTCTACGTGCTCCTTGCTACTGAGAGGGGAATCAGATGGAAAGGGGAAGAGGGCGTCTCTCTGAAGAAGCCCGAGCTTTCCCAACCAGCCAGAGAAATTATGTCTTCACACTGAATAAATGCCTTCTCCCCAAATGAGCTGACTGGAGAGCATCAGCCCTCCGGCCCTCTCTCCTGGGGCCATAGCTCACAAATGCTGGTTGCTATGGATACAGGCAACTGTGGTTCTCCTGGGGGTTATGACAGCATGGCTGTGGTGGAAGCAAGGCAAGCTGGTGTTGGTGTTTCCCCATGACAGTACCTCTTCACAGAGGCAGGGATTAACGTTGTCTGCACATCACCTCGGCACCCAGGACCCTAACTGGCCACGCCACCCACCAGGGTGTGTACCTGAGTTCAGCCACATTGTGCCACTCTATCAGTGGCCACTCTGCCTTTCTAGTTCTGGAGGCTGGCAGAGCTAACTGGGACAGTGCTCCCTGGAGTGAAGGTGACACAAGTCAGCTTTCTGTGAGTGGGACTCTGTCCAGGAAGCTGAGAGAGAAAGAGTTATCAAATGGCAAGGGAGGTTCAGTTCGTGCCATCAGGGAGTTTCCATGGCTGCGACACAGACCCTGCCCACAGTGAGCTCCCTGCCTGATGGGACAGCCAGGGGCACCTGAAGACAACACACTGGAGAGTAGACAACCAGGCACAGAATGGGTGGCTCCTTTGTGTGTGACAAGGAGTCTTTTCTTGCTGGGTGTGCTGGCTCATGTCTGTAATCTCAGCACTCCAGGGTGCTGAGGCAGAAGGGTCTATAACAGAAAACCACCTTAGACCACATAGCATGATGGGATCCATCATAGCCTCCCTCCCCGCCCCTCAAAAGATCCTTTGCTTGACTGGACCACAGTCAGGTTCCTGGACCTCTTCCCAGGTCTCACTTTGTTCTCCCTTGCAAAATCCAGTTTTAGCATGGGTCCTGCTGAGTCACTCGGCAAGAACCTTCCATTTCAGTATCTGCCCAGGGTCCTCAACCTTCACCACATCCTAAGTTCTTAAGTGACATTTCATCTCACTGGCCTGATATTCGGCCAGCTTAGTTTAAGCGTTCTCTTAGTTTCCATGCACAGCCCCACCTCCTTCCAGGCTCTACTAGGAATTGAGCCCAGTCTCTCTCCTATTGCAGAATCCTGTTATTGTGGCCTCCATCTTCCCACTTTGGTGGCCTTCAGTAAACTTCATCTTCTTTGATTTAACAAGTGTCACAGATTAATCGCCTCTCCCCCTCCATTTCAAACCTCTGTGGCCTCCCTTCGTGCCTCATGGCACAACTCATCCCCATGGCCATGGGACCTGACCCAGTCCACTCATCTCTCCTCATCTGGTATTTAGGTTGATACCAGCCCTGGAGTTTTTCTTTGCTATTCTGCCTGGAACTATTTTCCCATTGCCTCTCAGTTTAAGCCTTCATTTTAGTCAGGTCTCTTGGCCACTTCATGTAAAGCCAGCCGTCCCTCCCTCTCTTTCTCCCTCCCTCCCTCTCTCCCTTCCTCCCTCCCATACCCCACTTCTTTTCCAACTTTATATTTCTGTTACCTGTGCTTGTGCTATTTATATATCTAACATTTTATTGTCTGTCCCATCCATTGAAAAAGCAAGTCCCCTGAATCCAGAGATAATGTCTTGCTTACGCCTGAATCTCATTGCCAAGGGCTTTGCCTGGCACATGTGAGCTCCTCAATAAATAATGAGTGACAAACTGTAGCTCAGTGAGTGTCATTGAATTCCGGGAGAATGTTCGCAATATGTTTTTCTATTGTCTTCCCCAGAATAAAGGGAGCACTTCTCATTTGCAATTTTAATCGGCACTTGAAAGACATTTTTCAGGAAAGTAGATTTCAGGTTTAAGATACTGTCTCTCGAATTTCCCTGGTGGTGGCAGGGGGTGGTGGTGGGGGCAATGGGGGCAGGGGTGCCCTCTGTGCTCACAGGAACCTGTGAGAGCTTTGTTCCTTCTGTGGGTATCTACATGTCACTCCACGCAGGAAACTGGATTGTGCAGGGACTTGAGATAGGATGCGCTGGAGCCGGTCACCAGAAGCTTTTCTGGAAAGCACATCTTTCTTTAGTAAAAGACAAAATGTGCTGAGCCTTAGTTTGTGCAAATGTTGAGAAACCACCTGGGCCAAGCCCTTGTGCGTACCAGGGAGTAGATCTACCTGTCCCAGCTAGAGTCTGAGCTTGGCTAGGACGGGGTAACGAGGATGAGGGCTTTGGAAGCCTGCATTTGAATGACAGTCTGTACGGGGCTGGGACTGCACTGGAGCCGTGACCCATGAACTCTGCTCTCTGGCCCCTTCCTGGTCACTTACTTACTTACGGCCCTTTTGAAGCTATGTTAACATGATGGCCCCTCTGGGGAGTACCGATCCTCCTCCCATGACCTGTACAGCTGGGGCGTGGGGCATCTGTGTGTACAAGAGTCAGCTGGCAGGTGGAGGATGACCCAGCCCTCAGGAGGATGGCCCTCGGCTCAGCAGCTTGCGGCCTTTTGTTTAGTTGGGAACCTGACAGGCCAGAGGTCAGCATTTTCCTTGGAAGATATCAGAGCTTGCCATGGGGGGGGGCTGGTGGGGAGGGGGAGGCTGGGCAAGGTGGAGGGGAGATTAAGGTCAGGTTTCCGGGGAGCTGACTGGGATAAGGTCCTATCTCCATCAAGTCTCCACTATATACAGTCTGGCTGGCGTCAGTAGCACGTGACTGGCATTGCTGCTTCTGCAACCTGGTTACAGGGCCATAGAGCTGGGCAGCTAAGAGTCCTTTCAGAAGCCAAATGGGACCCTATTCTGAGGATGAACCATCTGAGGACCAGCTATTGGAGGAGTTAGGAACTGAACCTGGTGTCCTGGTGTCCTGGTGTCCTGGTGTCTAGCTCCTTAAGGGGCCAGGAGAGCTGGGCAGCCATGTGGCATCGCAGCAGTGCCCCAACACCTCAGAACCCTGTCGTGTTTCCCAGGAAGCAATAAGCTTGGCTAGTGTCACAATAAGTGCCTTTTGCTCAGTACCAGAATGACAGCTGTTCTTCTACATGGTGGTAGCGGTGGTAGCGATGTGGCTGCTCCCTCACTGTGTCGCCTCCAGGTGCTTTCAGGGGCCATAGACTGCACTGGGCTCCAGTCAGCACTGTGTTCATGTAGACTAGCCTGGGATGGAAAAGCAACTGGCCTGAGGATGCAGGAGGCCTGCCACATAAGCCTCTATCTGCTTCCCCTGTCAGCGCATTGGTGGTTCTTAAAACCACATACACACTTGTAAATGTTTGGTCTTGTTTGTTTATCTGTTTTGAGGGGAGTCTTTCTAGGTGGTCCAGGCTGGCTTAGAACTCAAATTCCTCCTGCTTCAGCCTCCTACATGTTGAAGTGACAGGCATACATTACCTTGCTCAGCCACGCATGCGTATATCCTGTCCTCTCCTCTTCCTCTGAGGATTTGGCAGGGAGGTGAGCAAGATGGCACTGGGGTGGAGAAGGTATTTCAAGCTGAAGCTCTGCACTGTTCTAGCCCTTAATTGGGGGAGCCGGGTTCACACCCGAATGCCTCCCCCTTGAACCCGAACAGGATCTTTATTTAACCTCTTGGAACCACAGCTTGAAAGGAGATTTAGCCTCATGCAGCACCGGTAGTCAGTGAACTGAGATGGCACACCGCGTGGAACATTCATTTGTGTACTAGCACACAGTAGGTGTACATGACTGTGTGGGCTTTGTCCTCACCAGCACAGTGGTTGCATGCCCATACTGTGTCCACTGCTGTGGTTGGTGGTGGGAAAAATAAAGAGAATGGCACACTCCAGTCCTTAATTTCCCAGGGCCACTCTATTCCACAGGTAAAGAGAAGAGTGCACAGCTGTCACCTGTAAGGATATTGTGGGAAGGTGACTTTAAAGGCCTTTAGACCACTGAGGGTAGCATTATATAAATGACTTTATATGGTGCCCAATGAAGCTCTTTGATACAACAGGAAACAAACAGGGAGCCCTTCAGGTAGGGCCAAGTAGATGCTCTGGACCCTTCTCTCTCCACGGCCACCATCCACTGGGCACCTCCTTCAAAGACCAGAAAATCTGTATGGCTTGGTGGATAAAGAATCCTCCACCCTCCGTGCTCACTGGACTACGTGGGATGCTAGAAATATTCCTCAACCCACTAAAGGAGAAAGAATTGACCAAAGCTGGTGCCAAAATATTCAGTAAATTCAAAAGAGCCTTGTTTAGGAAGAAAGTCGCCAGGCTGGGAGCTTCGTCTTCTGATTTGACGTCACAGCCTGGTAGGCGGGGCCTGCTTCTGGCCCCATCCCCATCCCCAGGTCCACAAACAGTTGGCTTGGGTGAGATTCTTTAGAAAATTTCTGTTAGTGTGTCATCTTTAAGGTGGGCATCGTTAGCATACCTTCCTCTAGTTGCTTAGCAACCTCTGACATCATCACAAGATGCCCACCACCTAGTGTGTGCCCTTGCCCAGGATATAAAAGACAAACCCATCTCACCACTTTCTCTTGCTCTCTTCTGTCCCTCTGTCTGTCTCTCTGTCTCTTTCTCCATCCCCCTGGGGTGCCCCTTTCCCATTTCCTCCTCTTCCATATGTTTCTACAATAAATCTTATACTATGAATGTTATATGGTGCATATTTCATATTTAGCAGGCATTGCCTTTGATTGTCCTCATGGGGTATCCTGGGGGGGGGGGGGGGATTTGGTTTTTAGAAGCTGCTACTCAAGTGAGTCTAGTATCAAGCTGAATGAAGAGTCTTTTAGTTCCAAACCAATGAGGCTGGGTTTTGTTCTGCTACAAGACTGACTCAGAAATAGGTTGTAAGTAAAATGTCAAAATGGTTGGAGCCATCCATGGTCACAATGTTAGAGCAGCAAATGGCAGGCCATAACTTGTAAGGACAGCAGTCATTTGGGTATACTAATTATGATTTAAAATTTTTTACATAAATACTTTATGTTCAAAGCTGAAATTTAAAGGGGAGCCAATTGCCTTTATTCTCATTCATTTGGTAATACATTTCCTTAATATGTTTGTACTCTATTTTCCTGGAGCTTGTTTATCCAGGTCATTGGTTATAAAAACATAAAATATCTCTATGGTCTTCAGACTGCAGCTTACCAAGCCCAGATTGCTGTGCCCACACAGGGCTTCCGACTCAAAGTCTAGAGTGAGATGCGATGATTGGCATTTTAATATCTTCCCAGGTGCTACTCCAGGATCCTGTTTTTAGATCCCTTGGTCTAACTAGAAGGGCCTTTGGTCATCTAATTCAGCCCCTTATACAACCCATCAAACTGAGACGCAGGGGGAAAAACTGACTCTCTTGGTATCACGTGATTGGTTAGTGTTACAGCTGGGAGCCCAGACAGCCCCTAGGCTGATCCAAAGCTCTTTCAAGGTTATTCCTTGGTTGAGGACTAGTTTACATGGTGACAGGTTTTCACAATCTTGTGGGACTTCTTTTTTGGTTTCAGACACGCTGGCCTCTTACTATCTCCCATGGTACAGTGACATCAGGATCTTCACTCCATCAGAGCAAAGGCTGTGTGGACTTCCTAAAACTATAACGTCATATACATACGATAGCATTTCCAAACCGTGAGGCACATGAGTGTGGCAGGAAGCACATTCGGTGTCATTGCAGGGTAGTCATGGTCCAGCCTGGTCTGAGTTCTGTTTGGTTGGTTGGGTTTTTTGAAAGGGTGTCTTGCTATGTAGCCCATGCTGACCTGAAACTCCCAATCTTCCTGCCCCAGCCTCCAGAGCCTCCTCATCTTCCCAAGCCAAAGCTCAACCCAGTACACAGTCTCTCGCGGCCCCTCCCCCTTCACCCTTGGCAGCCACTGGTCTGGTTTCTTACTCGATGAATCTGAGCACTCTGGGAGGCGCATGTAAGTGGAACCGCACAGTCCTTTCACTGAGCGGTTTAATAGCATGCCTTGGATGTTTACCCCTGCTGAGGCAAGCATCAGCATGTCTCTCTTGTAGCTGTCTAGCGTACGCCTCAGCACCAATGTATTGCCTTATCTTTACCCGTCACAGGTGAGTGGACATCTGGGTTGCTTCTACCTTTTGAGCGCTCATGGAAAAATATGTCTATGGTGCTGTAGAGGTGGCTCAGCTGGAGAAGCAGCTGGCTACAGCAGTGTGAGATCAGAGCTCAGATCCTCAAAACCCATATAAACGTTTAGTGGATGTTGTGGGCAAAACCCATATAAACACTTAATGGATTTGGTGGGCAAAACCCATATAAACGCTTGGTGGGTGTGCTGGTCTACCTACAGGTCCAGCCTTCAGAAGCTGGTGGTGAGGAACTCTGGAGCAAGCTGGCTAGCCAGACCACTCCTATAAACAAGCTCTGCGTCAGTTAGGAGACCATGCCAGATGCAGGTGTCAGGGAGCATGCCTTTAAGGCCAGCACTTGGGAGGCAAAGGTCTGTAGATCTCTGTGAGGTCCAGGCCAGTCTGGTCACTCCTGCCAGGGCTACCCATGAGACCCTGACTCCCAAACAAACAAACAAACAAACAAAACAAACAAACAAGAAAAGAGACCCTGCCTCAATCAACAACATAGAAAGAAATCAATGAATGCTGACATTAGCCTTGGACCTGCGCGTACAGGTGCGTGTACACATATGGACACTCACGTGCACATCGAGCACATAAGAGAAGTTCTGCTGTGAACATGGCTGTGCAGTGCCCCTGAAGGTCCTGCTCTCAATTCTTTTGAGTGCAAGTAGGGACTTTGCCATAATTGGCTTGCTGGATCATGGGGTAAAACAGTGCATAATTTTTTCTAGGAACCTAAATTGCTTTGGGTTCTGGGAGTTTGAGGCTGGAAATAGGGATCTGCAATTAACAAACGAGTGGGTAAGCATCCTGAACAGACCCTGGCTCCTCCCCATCTGGTGCTGCCATTAAATGGCAATCGACCGCCCCAGGCCCTGCAATAAGAGTGACTTTGTTATTCACAGTTCAGGAGCAGGGGTTGCAAATGGTCTCTTGGAGTTGCTCTGTTCTGTGCTCGGCTCTCCTCCCCGCCCCGCCTGTCATCGGTCTCTGGTTTCATTTGTCTCTCCCCTGCCTTTGGGCGTTTATCTGTTGTATTTCTGTCCATCCTCTCCAGCGAGTGCCTCAGACTCTCCTCACTGCAGAGGGGAATGAAACGGTGATCAAAAGACAAAATTCAGGCATGTGGTTTAAAAAGCTTTGATTTTTGTGACTTTAAAATCAGATAGCTGAAAACAAAGAAGGGACAAGGAAAAGAGAGTGGAGGTATATGGCTCAGTAGTTAAGAGTGTTGACTGCTCTTTTAGAGGACCCAGATTCAATTCCCAGCACCCACATGGCAGCTCACTACTGTCTGTCTATAACTCCACTCCAGGATCCAACACCCTCTTTGGCCTCTTCCAGCACTGCACAACCATGGTGCACAGACATACATGCAGACACAACCTACACAGTGTGTGTGTGTGTGTGTGTGTGTGTGTGTGTGTGTGTGTGTGTGTTTTAAGCAGAGAATAAAAACAGAGAGTTGGAGCACAGGGACTGTCTTACACCAGGACTCAGGGTGACTGGAGTCGCGGGGCTGGTCTTCTTTCTGAGATAGAAAACCCAGAATCCATTGGGAAGCAAACCCAGAAGAGCCCATTGTGTCCACCTCTGTGTTTCTCTTCCTATCCATCATCTCTTCCAGATCGAGACAGCCAGACGTCTCCCACCCCGTGTGCGCATGCCTTGTTTCTTTCCCTCAGTTTAACTGGAGGCTCCAGGCAGTTCCTGGATCCCCGGGATAATCAGGGAAGGCACATGTACCCAGTAGTAATTGGTGATATTTATCCGGCTGCTGGGAGCTGTCATCGGGTCTTCAGACTACAGATTTGTAGAATCCATTAAGATCGGTGTGCGCTGCTGCTAATTGTAACCAGACTCCACCTTATCTCGCTCCGTGTGTGAAAGGGAGTGGAGGCAAGGCTAACAGTCATCAGGCGAGAACAGAAAGGGCTTGTGGGCGTCTCAGATCTGCTTAGAAAGGGGCAAAGCGCACGGGTAAACTGTCCGGGTTTCCTGGAAGACACACTGGAAGGGTTAGTTATTCATCACCTGAGATCCCTGGGCTGGCAGCTATGAGGCGCCCTCTTGTCAACACCGCTCCTTCCTCTGCCCCCATGTTGAGGAGCTGCTGCAGAGCTGGGCGAGTGTTGGAAGCAGCCTGGGCTCTGCAGCTATGTGAGAGCCCATGGGATATCCCCTTATGGCTGCCGTGGGACTGGGGATTCTAAACTACCCCTTAGAGCATCTAGCCACCCTAAAATATTATCTGTTTTATAGGATAATAAAGCAAGCAGTGATTCCCCCCTCAACCCTCCTCCCCCCCTGTCGTCGCCTCCCCCCCCACCCCCCGTGGCTTGTGGTATGAAGAAATACCAGAAGAGGATGATAAAGGAGAAGTGTTTTTAAAAAGGCCAGGTGTGGAAGCACACACCTTTAATCCAGCACTCTGGAGGCAGAGGCAAGCAGATCTCTGTAGGTTCGAGGCCAGCCTAATCTACAAAGCAAGTCTAGGACACCTGGGCTTTGTTACACAGAGAAACCCTGTCTTGAAAAACTAAGGGAGAAAGAAAAGAAAGAGAGAAAGAGAAAGAAAGAAAGAAAGAAAGAAAGAAAGAAAGAAAGAAAGAAAGAAAGAAAGAAAGAAGACAACAATGCTTGTGTCCTTAGAATGCAGAGAGTGCTGTCCTGGGGGCAGTGCAGAAAGCATGATAACATGCCCCTCCCCAAATGCTCAGCTTGCTGTCCTAGTGATTATGGACCAGGCCTTCTGGGTCAAAGGTGGCAGGGTAGGTAGAGGAAGCATGACTGCATTGGAGAGCCAGGAGTTTGCACCTCCACTAAAGCATCTACAAATAAGGTGACGAAAGTCCTAGTTGATGCAGAATGCAACACTCTCTTTGCTGTTCTGATCACTTGACATCTTGTCTGGAGTCCCTGGAAAGTGACACCTAAGGGTCTGGCTTTGTGCTGCATTGTGCTTAGGAAATGCAGTCCAAGAGAATACAGTGAGAGCAAAGGAGAGAGAGGCAGAGAGGGAGGGTCAGCCAGCACAAGGTGCACTGTTGACCTAACTTGTCTTTGTACCAAGTCTAGCCAGTGACTTTTTTTTTTTTTTTTTTTTTTTTTTTTAGGGCTGTAGAAGTGGTGGTTCCTCAGTCCATGGAGAAAGGGTTTTCCCATTGGCCAAAAAGCCATGCCACTGGGCATCAGCTCTCCTTATCTGGGCTACATGTGCTCTGAACAGGCCCTACTTTGTCTCACTTTCATTGTCAGGACAAAATTATGGGATTCGAAACAAGATGCACAGATGTAGGTGCAAATCTAGGCAGTGTTGGGACAAGCTTATGGATGTGGAGAGGTGGTCAGAGCTGGGCACCGAGGCTGTACCTAGGGCTGGGAGAAGTGGCCCAGCTCCTGGACTCCGACATGTCTGGGAGGAGCTTCAACTGCACTTGAACCCAGACCTGCAGGAATCCCAATAGTCCAAGACATGACCTAGCAACAGGGCCTGGTACCCAAGATATAGCTACGAAAGTATCGTTCTCAACCTTTGCCGGGAAGTTAAACAACTCTTTTGCTGAGGTGGCCTGAGACCATCAAAAACAGTAGCAAAATTACAGCTGTGAAGTAGCAACAAAAATAAGTTTACGGTTGGAGGTCATCACAACATGAGGAGCTATATTAAAGGGGCACAGCATTAGGAAGGTTGCGACCCACTGTACTGAAGAAGGGGCTCCCTAGTGATCAGAGTGTTACTGTGTTATTTACTTGTCTTGCTGTGTCCAAATGCCTGACAAAAAAGTTATGGTAGCCTGAGCTTGAGGCAGCTGATTACATTGTATCCACAGTCAGGAAACGCTGGCATGAATGTTTGTGTTCTGTTGGCTTTCACTCTTTACTAAGCCCAGCACTAGTCCCCCGGATGGTACCACCACATTTAGGGTGGGTCTTGCCACTTCAATTGACCTAATCTAAATAACTTCTCACAGACATTCCGAGAGAGGGATTTCCAATGGTGATTCTAAATCCCTTCACGTTGACAATCAAGATGAACCAGCACGACTCTACTGATCACATCGTGTGTAAGTCATAACCTTCTCCTCCTTATCCTACAGGCACATGGCAGTTATATAATGCAAAATTCATTTAGTATGATTTCAAAAGTCCTCATAGTCTTTAATAATCTAACACTGGTTAAAAGTCCAAAGACCAAGTTCCATTTGAGGCAAAATCTTACTATGGCCTACAAAAGCTAAAGCAAATGATATAATTCCAGTGTACAATGACACAAAATAAACATTGTCCACTTAAGAAGGGAAGAATGCCGGCATACAAAGGAATGATTAGATAAAAGCAAGACTGAAACCCAACAGGAAATATATTAAATCTGTAGCTTCATATTCAGCATCAAAGGCTTGTGATGAAGTCCTTGAGCTCCAAAGGACTTGGGTAGCCCAACGCCCTCCAGCTCTGCTTCTTGCAGAACTCATTTATGGTCTTTATCTTGGGCCGACTTCACTTGGTGTTTGCAGGTGTACTTGGCACTTGTCTGTCCCATGGTCCTGGCGTCTTCAGCATCCTGGGGTTTTTGGCTTCATGCTGTGACCCTGCAGGACCGTTTTTCAAGGACTTCCGACCCTGCTACACATTCCCTGGCCTCAGTAACTCTCTGGAATTGTGATGCAAGACTCAAATGACTTCCTCAATTTTGCATCTTTATGCCTGCAAATGTACCGTGTGGGTGATGGTACTAAGTTCTGCTGCCAGCTTTGGATGGAGCCTGCTCCACGTTGGACCATGGTTGCATTGACCCCGAGGAAACACTTTCCTAGGTTGCTGTCTTTGTGTAGTAAATCTAGCTTTGTTTTGTTCCATGTTGCTGTAATAAAATACAAACGCAATTTAAGGGAGAAAGTTTATTTGGCTCACAATTCAAGATTACAGCCCATTAGTGAGAGAAAGTTAGGCTGCAGGGACCTAAAACAACAAATCACCTTGTATCCACCTCCAGGAGCAGAGAGCAGTGAGTTAATGCAGGCATGCCAATGCTGGGCTGGTTTTTTCCCCCTATTTTAATGCAATCCAGAATCCCCCACCCAGGGAATGATGCCACCCACGGTGGACAGGTCTCCTCACCTCAATTAATATAATCAAGATTGTTCTCTTCAGACATCCACAGGCCATCCTAATCTAGACAATCATCCATGAGTCTCCTTCCCAGGAGAGTCTAGCTAGCTTGCATCAATTTGAGGACGGAAAGTAACCATGAGAGATTTTCCTTCAGCGCCATTCTTAGTTTACCCTTCTCTCCTTTATAAATGGATTTGCATCTTCACAGATCCGTTACTTCGTGGGACCTTGATCTCAGGACACCTTTGTTGTTGCTCCAGGTGTCTCTTTAATAGTGCTAACGATGTGTTTAACAAGGACAGCTGCTCTAAAGCCTTGCTCCGCTGGAAGTTCAGACTAACCCACATCTGCCTTAACAAGCTGCGCATTTTAAACATCTCTCTCTCTCTCTCTCTCTCTCTCTCTCTCTCTCTCTCTCTCTCTCTCTCTCTCTCTTTCTCTCTCTCTCTCTCTCTTTCTCTCTCTCTTTCTCTAGATGAGAGCTGAGAGACAGTAGCCATGCGCACAGCCTGAATGTTCTCTTGTCTGGAAACTTTCTAGTCCAAACAAATTAATCCGTTGCTCCTGTGTTCCTCCTCATACATGTTCCTGTATCCCACCTCATCCGTGTTCTTAGGTCACAGATAGAAGACAGCCAGATTCTTCACTAGATTGTCACAAGAATAACCTCCAGCCCAGGTCCTGCACTTGTTCCACTCTCCCCCCCCCCTTTGGTTTTTCAAGACAGGGTCTCTCTGTGTAGCCTTGGCTGTCCTAGACTCATTTTGTAGACCAGGCTGGCCTCGAACTCACAGCGATCCACCTGCCTCTGCCTCCCGAGTGCTGGGGTTAAAGGTGTGCGCCACCACGCCCGGCCTACTTGTTCCACTCTTAAACATACTGGGCCGAGCCTCCACTGCCCGTGTTTCTCTCGGTGGTGATTTTGTCTTCCAAGTCTCCGCCAGAACAGTCCCTTAACCTCTGCCTCCGGCAGTCAGTTTCAGCCACAAGCTAATTTCAAAGGTCTAAGAACCCCCTGGTCTGTTTATCATAGCAATGCTCCCACTCCTTAGAACTTATTTGCTCTGTGTGATTTGTTGCGATATCAAAACACCTGGCCGAAGCAACTTCCGGACGGAAGGGTTTATTCTGGTTCGTAAGTCGGTCAAGGCAGTGAAGTCACAGCGGAGTAAGTTTCAGGCAGCTGGTTGAGTTGTATCCACCATCAGGAAACAAAGTGATGAATGTTTATACTGAACTCAGATTCTCATTTTTTTTTTCAGTCCTGCCCAAGGAATGCTACCATGCATATTTAGGGTGAGTCTAATTAACCTAATTCTAGGTAATCCCTCAAAAACATTCTCAGAGATGTGATTCCATGGTGATTCTAAGTCGAGTTAGGCTGACAGTGAATATAACCTTCCCAGTGTCTCACCATTTTATTCTCCAAAGGTTCTTGAACATAGAAAGTGTGCAAATAATAGTCATTGAATTAGCTAGGGTAAATTACGTTGTGTCTTACTGTTCTGAATTGAACCTGTCAGCCTTGCAGCTTCCTGTGTAGCTTTTGCAGGGTTAGGCTGTTCCTGACCCTGCCTAGCTCCTCCCCCTCCCTCCTCTCCTGCTTACTGAGCCCAGGATACAGGACAAACTTGGATGTCAATTAAATATTTTAGAGTCTTAAGAAAAGCTACTGGGGTTATCACACCGGTTCTCACTTGCCTGCTTGCCTCACGACACTTAACAGAGTGCCCAAGCAGCCTGTACGTACCCACCTTTCCTTCTCATAGGAGTTGCTTTGCAGTTTGGAGTAAGACTTAGGTTTTAAAGGTGTTTTGTTGTTGTTGTTGTTTTGTTTTTTGCCTTTCTGCTTTGAAATCTTTAACTTGACACCCCTTAGCTCCCAGATTTATAACTTCATAGTTGCAAAATGGATGCCTTATTCCAAACCTACATCCTAAAACAGTTAAGCTCCTGGTGGAAGGAAAATGCCATGCCTCTGCTGCACGCTTTACGGAGACAAAAGTGTATGTCAGACCTTTCCTCAGTTGACTTCTTTGTGCCTCACTGGCCAGCTTAGCCACGTGCCTGTCCCTGAGCCAACAACCTGCAAAAGGAAATGGCATCACCCTTTGCTTGGCTTGGCCAAAGCATTAGCTCGTTTCTTGGAGCCAGGAGAGGAGGAGGGAGGCCCGTTGAGTAGGAGAACAGTCTCCGATGCCTTGTTTTGTTGTCCGGTTTTGACTTCAATCCTTTGAATTTAGGATGAAAACTTCCAGTTCCTATCACGTGGCTGTGTATCGTGAACTATAAGTTCACACTGAAAAGAAAGCAGCAGCAG
The DNA here is from genome assembly GCA_907169655.1 of Acomys percivali. Lineage (NCBI taxonomy): Eukaryota > Metazoa > Chordata > Mammalia > Rodentia > Muridae > Acomys > Acomys percivali. The sequence continues at coordinate 89,240,622 of OU015747.1, read as the reverse complement.
TTTTGTTTGTTCACTTTTTTCTTTCTTTGACATAACGTCTCACTGTGCTTCTTGGGCTGAGTCAAACTCCCGGGCTGAAGCTGTCTGAGTGTCCTAGCCTCTGAGCAGCTGGGAATGCAGTCAGGTGCCATTCTGCCCAGCTCACAGATTTCAAAATACGGGGTAGACCTTCCTGCCATCTTTTCTTAGTTGTCTTTCTTCCTAGAGTTGTTTTTTTGTTTGTTGGTTGGTTGTTTTTTGGGTTTTTTTGGTTTTTCTGCTTGATCTACTGAGGCAATTCTGAACTGGTATTATTACTGATTTGTGTGTGTGTGTGTGTGTGTGTGTGTGTGTGTGTGTGTGTGTGTGTGTGTGTGTGTGTTGCGAGGAGGTGCTGGGAATGAAACTCAAGTCCTGGTAGAGAAGTCTTCTACCACTGAGCTACACCCTGAACCCAAAGGAGCATTCTCTCACTCTCTTGGTTGGTGCAGAAAAACCCACTCTTGTCTGGTTTATGACAGAAGCTGTTTCTTGCCTCTGTCCTTCTAGACTCTTCCTCTGCTCTTACCTTTAAAATATGCTACCTTCAGCGTGGTGGTGCACGCCTTTAATTCCAGCGCTCAGGGGACAGAGGCAGGTAAATCTCTGAGGTTGAGGCCAGCCTTGAACTTCAGAGCAAGTTTCAGGACAGCTGGGGCTACATAGAGAAACCCTAGCTTGAAAAACAAACAACAAACAAACAATGCCACCTTCTACTCTTCTATCTCTAAGCCAAACCCGGAAGACTCGGTTCCCACAGGTCAGTTTTAGTACCGCTGCAAGCTTATTTGCTTGCCTTCTTCCTGCATCATTCACCCACTTCCATCCCATGCCATGTCAACCTTGTGTCTCAAGAGTTACCTGTCATCTCTACTGTCTGTTTCCCTCTTGAACACCACCATGTTTCAGGAAGGTCCAGCACTTCCCATGTCCCGTGGCATGAGTTCTTCTGTCGGCCGTTAGGATAGCTTAGGCTAATAACAACACTGGCTTGTTGAGGGGACTTGGGTGAGAGAAGAGAGTGTTGGAGAGGCATTAGCTGAATCGCCCAGGCGTTTTACTGTAAGAATGTCTCACGTGTTGTCTTCACAATTGATAAAAGAGAAAACTCTGGCCTGGCATTCACCGCTTCCCACGTTCTTTCCAGTTCTCCCACTTCTCTTCCATGCAAACTTTCTTCTCTGTTCAAACTGATGTCCTTCTTGCCCTAAGACCAGCTGAGCTGTTGCTCAGATCACAATCTACTGTCACATGATCTGTTCCTCTCCCTCCTAGCCTACCCAATTCCTGCTCCCTTCTCCAAGCATTTGGGACCTAAACTGTCCAACATACCCAACGTCCTGCGTTGCCCAGAAACCTCCCCCAGTGTCTACCTCCTCTGAATGAAAATAGAGCTGTCCCTTTGTTTGCCAGTCACCAGGGATCTGGCAGTGGACATGGCTGGCCTTTTGTGTCATTCACCTCTGCTCTTTGGGAGCTACTTAGAGTGTGCGCATTCATTCTTGCTGCCTTTGTTCATTCAGTGACGACACTCAATGTGGCCAGACTGAACAGAACAGAAGGCAATTAGGGTATCAGCCTTTAAAATTTGGTCTCTGAGCTGGTGGCACAGGCCTGGAATCCCTGTAATACTCGGTAGACCAAGGCAGGACGATCACAAGTTCAAAGCCTGCCTGGGCTACTAAGGCAAATCTGGTGACTTAAGGAGAACCTGTTTTAAAAAAAAAAAAAAAAAGGATGCTAAAGAGGTTGAAGATGCAGCTCAGTGGCAGGGTGCTGCCCATTAGAAGTGGGCTGCCCATTAGCCAGAACAGCTATACGAGGCATGTGGTCTTTACACATACGTGATAGCTCTGATAGCGTAGCCCGAGGCGTCGCTTCGTCACCGCACAGCAATGTTTCACTCTTACATACTTAAGACCCTGAATTTGAAGTTGAGCGTGGGTGTTCCCCACCCGCTCTGTGTGAGTGGCTCCTCTAACCCGGCATCTACCTTGCGGGATCTTGACTCTCAGACTCGCTCTAGATTTCTGCTTTCTTCCTAATCAACTGGAGGTTGAGTGTGAAGGGAATGGGCTCCGCAAGTGGGTTAGATATCCCAGAAGCAGTGCAACCTGCCAGCCTCCACACTGCTCGCAGAGCTCACCCACTACCCAGTACCCATCCTGGGCAAGGCAGCATGGACTAGGCCAAAGGGACTAGGAAGGAGAAGGGGACATGGGGCTGGGACAGTAGAAACACTGAAGGCATAGAGCTAAGCCTCTCTGGCCAGAGCTGCCGCAGATCAGTTGCAGGGCCCCGCCCTTGGCGTGGCCGCCGCTTGTTGGGTTTAATAAGCGCGTTCTGAGCAGCATCTGAGCTGGCATTTAGACGAGTCTAGAATGTGAATTCTTGCAGGGGAGGCGGCCAGGACAATCCCGCTTTGTTCCAGTTCTTTGAGGACTACGAAAATCATTTTTTTTTTTTTTTAAACAATAACCCTCCTTCCTGGGCTCCCGTTGCTTGTTTGTTTGCTCTGAGGAATGCTTGGTAACTCTGGTCTCTGAGGGTCGTATTTCAATTCTGTGTTCCTGACCCCTGGTGAAAGGGCAGCTTTGGGCTGTAGGAAGGGACAGTGGTGTCCTAATTGTGCTCTTCTGTTAGATGTTGCCTGCTCCTGGAGGACTGTGGGCCAGAGCCTCTTATGGGTTTGCTCTCTTAGTTATCCACTCGGCAAAGCGTTTCCAAGCACGTAGTTATAGGCCCAAGGCATTCTAGAAATGATTTGGAGCAGAAAGAATTAGGAGCTGTGGCCCTTGCTTTCAGAGCTGTATGCAGCATATATGTTATAACTGATCCCCTTTGACTCCAGCCAGGAACCAGGTTGCGCACATCGTGACTGTTGCTCCGTTGAGTTGTCCGACCTTTCTGGAATGTTTGCATTCAGACAGCAAAGGCTGAGCAAGGCAGAGGGCTACCCAGGGCCTGAGTCAGTCAGGAAATACAAATAACATCAGTGGAGCAATTATGGGTGTCCATGGGGCCTTTCTGCTTTCAAGGGTTCTCTTCCTGGGACCATCAGATCCACCTGGCGATCACTAGTTAGACCACTGATTAGAAATACCTAAGGTAGCATCACACCCTACTTGTTAAGAATCACAACCTGCTCATTTTGACGAGGTTATAAGAGGATGATCCACTTGTATGCACACTGACCTTTGCTGGGGGTGGGGGCGGGGACTGTTGGGAAGCCTGTTGCCATGTGAGGACTGGGTGGAGGCCTGCAGAGGAGATAATGCCAGGTGAAGGGTGGTGGTGGGCGTAGCCAGTGGGCAGGTTGGGACTGCTGAGCCCAGCATGAGGACAGCAGAGGCAGGACCAGCTGGGAAAGGCTGTGTAAGTCAATTTAGATCCACATTTTGGACTGAAAAGGAATTCCGCCTCTAATTTATACACCAGGAAACCAAAACACAAACAGGTTTGAGTAATTTACATAAAGCCACATGGCTGATCACCCGCAGATCGATGGATACAAACTGGAATTCGCACCTTGGTCGGTGATCCCAAAGCCCATTTTCAGAGTCACCGCACTAAGGCCATAAGGAGACAAAATATAAACATGACATCAATTTTACTAATTCGTTATGTGCATGAGCATTTTCCTTGCTTGTATGTCTGTGTACCCCATAGTTGCCTGGTGTCCTGAGAGGCCAGAAGAGGATGTGGGATCCCCTGAAACTGAAGTTACAGAGAGTACAGATCTGTGGGTGCTGGGAATGAGCCCCAGTTCTTTGAAAAGAGCAGCCAATGCTCTTAGCAATTAGCCGTCTACCCAGCCTCTTGATCTCATTTTCCGTGCATCTTTATGTCTTAGCGTTTGATGAATTATATAATAAAATTCCTTAACAAACACAAGATGATTAGGATTGGAGTAAAATAACAAACTCCACGAGCCAAGAAGAGCCACGAGTTCTGTTTGTGGTATCAGAGGTGGACAGCCCTTCCCATTCACAAGCGCAGATGTCTTCCCAAGAAGGACCCTGTTCCCAGCTGTTGCTCTGTAAGCAGCTTGAACCAACCCACCGTGAGGGCAAAGCATTTTGTGCCTCACCGGGGCCTCTTTTGCTTTCTGCACTGTCTCCTGGGCCAGTCCTTCTATCCTTCCTTTCTGTCTGTCCTACTGGCAGGGGTGTGCAGCAGAATCCATGGCAGGAATGCAGAGAGGGAGGAGAGACCCAGTGCAGCCCCCCTCCCCCTCCCCTCCCCTCCTCTCCCCCTCCCCTCCCCTCCCCCACCCCATTCCCCACCCCATCCCCCCATCCCCCTACCTCACCCCACCTATCAGCTCTATATGAGACCTGAGCAGTGGCACCAAGGTGCCTTAGCTGATCATAGCCTGGTACACTCACCAGCTCCTTCATAGTCAAAGTGGCTGTTATGGTCTCTGCGGGGAGGGATGAAAGCGCACATGTTTTTGGTGGTACAGGGAGCTAAAAGAGCTGATGGGGCCCAGCTCCGGAGCCTCTGAAGCTACCTTGATCATGGGAGCCTTCAGTCTAATGGAAGAGGCATTGCCCTGGCCTTCAGACGACCTCAAGTGGGATGAGCGAGGCACGGTATCCGTTTCCATGAAGTCCAGACTGCCCCAGGAGACTTCTAAGCCCATGGGAGAAGCAGAAAGCACAGACAGAGGAGAAAGTGGAGCACCAGGGTCAAAGTTACCAAAGTAAAATAAAGTCAGAGCGCTGTTGGCCGGAGGACTGTGGAGCATGAGCTGGCCCTTTTCCTCCTAAAGCCATAAGCACATTGCATCTCCCCAATCAGAAGCCAGTGAAGACACTGGAGACCCAGGCGTCACTGCTCTTGGTGATGAGGGGTTATCTGCCCGGGACTTATTTTAGATTGCTACAGAGCCAAGATACCCTCCTGAGATGGAGCTGGGTAGCTGGCAACACTTAGCCATCTCTCTTCTCGTCCATCTTACAGCCAAGGCTGGCGGTGCCAGTCTGTGTGACACAGCTGTTGGTTCCCACCTATGGAGAACAGCTGGGCCTTCCAGAGCACTGTCTAGCATGTGGTATATTTGTTGGCTGTGGCAAAATGGCATCCTTCTGTCTCGCCACCGTTCCTCCTCAACACCTCTCCTTGAAAGTGGCACTGCAGTTGTTGGAACAAGAAAGAGAGCCTGAAGTCCGCTGAGAGGGGTGTTGGGCCAATCAGGTTCTTGCTTTTGTCCCACAAGTGACTCACATGTCACCTTGAGTGAAGTCCTCCATTTCCCAGTCAGCAGTAAAGCAAGAAGAATGGCAAAGAGGGGAGGCCACAGGATCTGGAGCTGGGACACACTGGCTCCGCCCTGAGTGTGTGATCTTGGGTGAGGCAACTCTGTTTTTCCTCAGAGAAAGGGTGTTACCTGTCATTTGAGTTTCGTTATTACCCATGACACGGGAGTGATGCTATACTGAGTTCAGCTTCTGTGAATACGGTGAAATGCTTCGGAACACTGGAGCCTTTGGTAGCTGGTGTTGCTGTTAGAAGAGGAGGCTGGTGCCCATCCTTGTCCTCACACGGTGTTAAGCTGATAATATTTAAAAAAAAAAAAAGGGGGGGGGCATCAGTGTAAAAAAATACTTGTTAAACACGACATTCATGTTAACCAAAATAAACCTGAACTGTAGGGACAGCATGTGCTTGGCCTCAGGGAGCTAAAATAAATAAATGGGGCAGCTAAAGGGCTCGTGGCATAAAGGCCTTCCCACCAAACCTGAAGAACTAAGTTTAATTCCTAGGTTCCATGTGGTGGAAGGGAGAACTAGCTTCCAAACATTATTCTCTAACCTACCTACACACACACACACACACACACACACACACACACACACTCACACACGTACACACACACTCACACACGCACACACACACTCACATACACACACTCACATACACACACACACACACACACACACACACACACACACACACACAGGGTGGGCACTCAAGAGCTAAGGTTTGGAGAACTCAGAACCAGGCAGGAAGATGAGAGCTTAGCATGGTACGAGCGAGCGCTGCACAGTATTAAAAGCCACACCTGAGCCCAAAACACAGGGAACCTCAGAGAGACTGCAGAAGCCTGAGCACAGGAGGCCTCCTCTCTGCTAACGCGAGAGTGCACTTAACTATAACTGATGGGTTTGGACCACTGTTTCAGTGGACCACTTTACTCATTGATGAGACAAAATGCCTGGTAAAAGCAACTTAAGGGGATTCGTTTTGGCTTGCTGGGGGGGTAGGGCAGGATACGATCCATCATGCAGGGCAAGTGTGGTAAGAGCACACAGCCGCCACACTCAGGAGGCAGGCGGAAGAATGCCAGTGTGCAGCCAGCGCTGTTTTATTACGTTGACATGCCCAGTCGGTGGCATGGCACCATCCACGTTCAGGGTGAGTTTTCCCTCCCCAGCTAAGCCTTTCTAGAAGCACCCTCACAGAAGCCCAGAGGCATGTCTCCTCCGCGACTCTAAGTCCAATAAAATTAAATCAACAACGGTTAAGCATCACAACCACTTCTATAGTGTTAACACTGCTTTAGATTTCAGAGATACAGGTGTGAACAGACTAGATAAAAACAAACAAACAAACAAAACCAGGGCGCTGGAGAGATGGCACAGAGGTTAAGAGAGAGCACCACCTGCTCTTCTAGAGGTCCTGAGTTCAACTCCCAGCAACCACATGATGGCTCACAACCATCTATAATGAGAGTCAGTGTCCTCTTCTGGCATTCAGGCATACATACAGACAGAACATTGTACACATAATAAATAAATTTTTAAAAATAATAAATACATTTTTAAAAAAGAGAGAAAAAAGTCTTTGAAAGATTGTGTATTTTCATGGGGAAAGACACAGTAAATAAAAACACATAAAAGATCACCATGTGTTAGTTAAGTGCTAAGGAACTGGTTATAAAGTAAAGCAGGCAGGGGTTCAGGGTTATTGAGGTGGGCGTGGCAGGAGATGGGGATGGAGGAGAGCACAAGGCTCTGAAACACAAAGTGGTAGGGTTTGCTATCGTTGAGTTGTGAGGGCCCAGAGGTGAGGAGGAGACACAGGACTCACGAGGTATCAAAGCACAGACTGTGTTTGAGGGCGCTAGAGGAGGAGAGCTTTAGATTTCTTGGCTCCGAGATAACCTGTTAGAAACACCCCCAAAGGTGTCCCGTGGACAGGTGGCTGTGTCTGTCTGAAGGTCAGGGGGTCTGAGTTAGGTTTAAAACTAGAGGTTTTCAACATAAGGATGGGACTCGGGCTGTGAATGTATGGAGGACCCCAGAGCAGGGTGTGTGTGTGTGTGTGTGTGTGTGTGTGTGTGTGTGTGTGTGTGTCAAAGAGGAACTCTGAGGCTGCAGCCTAGACACCCAGCATCAGGAAGTTGAGAGAAGAGGACCTGGTATAGAGAGTAGAGAAGGAAGGACAGACTGAAAGTTGGTACTTAAATAAAGGTGACAAGGGAAGGTGTATAGAAAAGTGACCACCCATGTCAAATTAGGAAAGATGGTGGCCTGTGGCCTGGCCGCTCACCATCTCACTGAGCACACCGAGGTCACTGGTGCTGACAACGTTTAACTGCCAGCATAACAGTGTTAAGAGGTAGCATTTACTCAAGGTGCTTATGTCACAATAACCCCCCCCCCCTTTTATAATCAGATGAAGCTGTTATTTGGGGAAAGGATTAGTTAGGAGGGAGGGGGAGGGTCTATCTTCCCCATCTCTGTGTGTGCCCTCTTGCCATGTGCTACCCCTGCCAAGTTCTGATGCGTGTGCCTGAAGGTACTTTTCTGCCAAGTCAGGCTTGTTGAGTTATAGACCGAGATTCCCTTTTGTTGGGTTTCGCCAAGTGCAGAAGTTGATTCAGAAAGCAGCACTACAGCCATCTTTCCAAAAGCCCCTCACAGCCCTCTTTGCTCATTTTCTTAACCTATTTATTTTTCAAGCATACATATTTTTACTTTTCTACCTGTACACCCAAGTCTCTTCATTGGATTGAACGATTTCTGCTTCCTGGTTTTCTTCTTCCAAATTGTTTTTTTTAGCTACTCTACTTACTTTAATTTTCAGTATAAGTTTTAGGATAATCCTGTCCGTTGCTACTACAAATCATGTAGAGAATTTTTTTATAAGAATTGCATAAAACCAGTGTATCAATTTGGGATTAATTTGTCTGTTTGTTGAGTCAAACCCATGAGCATAGTATTTCCTCTCTATTTTTCATATATTTTCTAAAATTTTACATAAGTCTTGTATATATTTTGATTTTGCTGTTGTCGTTTGAGACAAGGTCTCTGAACTCTGTAGTTCAGGCTATCCTCAAATCCATGCTTAAGAGTCTTAAGTAGGGGCTTGGAGAGATGGCTCAGAGATTAAGAGCACTGTTTGTTCTTCCAAAGGTCCTGAGTTCAATTCCCAGCAACCAAATGGTGGCTCACAGCCATCTATAATGAGATCTTATGCCCTCTTCTGGTGTACTGGCATGCATGTGGGCAGAGCACTGTATACATAATAAATAAATAAATCTTTTTTTAAAAAGTCTCAAGTGCTGGGATTATAGCTATAAGCCACTATGCTCAACTTGAGTCATTTTACATATGGTATTTATTTTATACCTAAGGACGTTTGAAGAGTTGTAAATGATATTGTCTGTTAAATTTCTGTCTCCTTACGTGCATGGCTTTTTTGTAGAAATATAATTGATTCTGTATATGTATCCTATACCACACAGTCTTGATGAATTCACTTACTAGTTTTAAAATGGTTTACTAGGACCTTGGGATTGTCTGCGTAGATCATCACGTGGAATCAGAAATCATTTTATTTCTCTTTCTGAATTTCGTGCCACACATATCCTTTTTTTTTTTTTTTTTTTTTTTTTTTTTTTTGGTCTGGGATGGCAGCACTGTGCTGAGTAACAGAGATCATCTTGGATAGAGTTTCTGTTGCTGTGATGAAACATCATGACAAAAAAGCAAGCTGGGAAGGAAAGAGTTTTATTTGGCTTACATGTCCACATTGATGGAAGCTAGGACAAGAACTCAGACCCAAGGAACTTAAAGTCAGGAGCTAAATGCAGAGGCCACAGAGGGGTGCTGCTTACTGGCTTGCTCCTCATGGCTTGCTCAGCCTGCTTCCTTATAGAACCCAGGACCACCAGCCGAGGGATGGCACCACCCACAGTGGGCTGGGCCCTCCCTCATTAATCTTTAATTAAAAACATGTCCTACAGGCTTCCCTGCAACCCAGTTTTATGGAGGCATTTTCTCAATTGACGTTGCCTCTTCCCTAATGACTTTAGCTTGTGTCAAATTGGTATAAAACTATCTAGCGTAGTGATGGAAGACACACTTGCCCATCTCAGATGTTAGAGGAAAGGGTTTAGGTTTTTACCACTCGGCATGCTCTTAATGTAGATTTTTTTGTGATGTTTGTTTTTTTAAAAAATCACGTTTAGGAAATTTCTTTCCATGTCTGTTTCTCACATTTTTTCTTTGTTTTGTTTTAAAAATTTATTTAATGTGCATAGATGTGAGGCTGTCAAATTCCCTGGAACTGGGGTTATGGACAGTTGTGAGCTGCCATGTAGATGCTAGGAATTGAACCCCGATCCTTTGGAAGAGCAGCCAGTGCTCTTAACTCCTGAGCCATCTCTCCAGCCTCTTCTCATGGTGTTTTTAAAACTCAGAATACTGCTGGATTTTGTCAGAGGTTGTTTTTGTATTGATTGATATGGGGACCTAATTTTTTTTCCTTTGATCTGTTAATGTGGTGAATTGCACTAGTTAATTTAAAATATTGACCTAGCCTTGCCTCACTTGAGTCAACCTCATTTGTCCAGAATGAAGAGTTGTTTTTATGTATCACTGAATCCCATTTGCCAGTATTTTATTGTAGATTTTTGAACCTATACTCTTTGATTTTTTGTTCTGTTTTTGTTTTGGAGGGTTTCTCTATGTAGCCCAGGTGGCCTGGACCTCTCTGACCAGGCTAACCTTAAACTCGGAGATCCACCTGCCTCTGCCTCCCAAGTGCTGGGACCAAAGGTGAGTACCACCTCTGCCAGCTGAACCTACACTCTTGAGAAATATTTGGTCTTCGTGCTTTGGCTCCTTTTGTCTTAGACTTTTTTTTTGGTCTGGTTCTGGTCTCAGGGTAACACTAGCTTCCCAGAACAGCTTGAGAAGTGACCTTCTTCTGAAGTCTGTTAGAAACATCCTAGAATTGGGTTAGCTCTTTTTATGTTTGATAGAATTCTCTAGTGAAACAGTCTGGGCCTGGGGCTTTATTTTGGGGGGGAATTTTTAAAATAATGAATTTAATTTTCTTAGTGATTACAAAGATATTCCATTTTTGTTGCATTCAGGAGTGTGGTCATTTGTATTTGAAGACCTGGTTCATCCATGTGTTTAAATCTGAGTGTGAGGAGTGTTCGCTGGTTATGCCCTGGAGTGCGTAGGTTCTGTAGCAACAGCCTCTTCTTCATCCCTGGTGTCGGCAATTGTATCATCTTTCTTTTTTTCCTCACAGCTGTACTAGCATTGCATTTTGTCAGTTGTCCTGACCCTTTTCAAACACCCAGGTCCTCGCTTCCCTGCTCTTTGCTGTTTCCATGTTCTTCCTTTGGCTTCACTGACGTGAGCTTTGCCTCCTTCACCCACTGTGGGATCCTGGTTTAAGGTTAAAGTCTGGTGTTTCCAGACAGCCTCTGAGCTCCGTACAAAAAGGACAGACTCCCTTTTTTAGTGGGGTCCCCTCTTCTCCTGATCTGGGGGACTTTAGGTCCCCTAAGGAGCATCGCACAGCCCTCAGAGAGATTACAGGCCCAACCCTTTCCTGATAAGAAACCTGTTTAGCGAGCACCTGGGGATTCCTGGAGATACCTACCCTGTGCTAATAATATGCCTAGCATCTTGGCTTTCAACCAATGACCTTTAACTGTACCTGGAGATTCCCCACCCCCACACCCATAGGATAACTAAGTACTGCCTTTCCTTCTTATGATAGGGCTGTTTGGTAACATGTAGATTAACTATCCTGGCACCTCTAGTCCCAGTGAATCCGACACATTCAGCCTCAAACCCCTCCCCACTGCCCAAGGTTTACACATTCACAAACAAGGGTTGGCTTGCTCTCTTACTCCATTCTTCCACCATGACCATCTGAGACTCATTTACTCTGGGGAAGAATCGCTGCTGGATGCTCGGAGCTTGACTCCGCGGGTTAGGCAGTGATGGTGGAGCTGCCGCTGAAGCCCACGCCATGGCCACGAGATGGCCGTTGAAGCACCTGCCAGGCCTGCATCTCACCGGACCTGCCCTCAGACCTGGTTTCGGGTGTGCGCCTGCATCCTCTGCTGTGCTTAGCCTGGCAGCTTAACAAAGGGTTGTAACACTCCCCCTTGTCCCCAGTCTGGACTACAATGCAATATTACTAAGGAAAGCCCCCCCCTTCACTAGCTCTCTAAACCTAGTCATTCCATTACTATTTCATAGGCTTATAACTCCCCCATTGGAGTGACACATTCCTAAACCGTGAGATTCAAAATCGTCAGTGTGCTCATTCTAAGACTGCTTATTGTTTTACTATGATTCTAATGAAATACACGGTACAATTGTCCTTTAAGAACTAGGGAATGTGGGTGCTGGGGAGAGAGAGCACCCAGGGACATGCTTTTTTTTGAAAGGGTGAGAACTTGACCCTGGTTCCCAGCATCCACACTGAAAGCTTAGGTGTTGTGGCCCATTCTTGTGGTGACTCAAGTTTGTCATCTCATTTCTGGAGAGGCCAAGAAAGGAGCATTTCCTGGGCCTGGCTGAGAAGTCCTGACTCAAAAAAACCAAGTGGATGGCTTTTGAGGAGTGGAACTGAGGTTGGCCTCTGGTTTCCATATGCACATACACACATGAAGAGAAAATTAGGCAAATTGACTGTGTAGTTCATGTAGAAAAAACTTTAAAAAACAAACATAAATAGAAAAATATGAAAGACTATAAAGTCAATTATAAAACTAAAGTAAATTTAAATCGAGTGGTATCAGTGTGTGAAGGGACAGACAGAGATAAGGATCCAAACACATAGTGGAACTTAGCCTAATGATAATGATTTTTTTTTACTGTTTGATGATTTCTTATACATATGTAATGTGTTTTGGTCATTTCACACCCCCACTGCCCTGTCTCATACCCTCCCAGGGCCTCCATCCTTTCTTCTTTCCAGCAGGCCCCCTCCTACTCTCAAGCCTTTTGTTTGTCTTTTGTGACCAGAGTTTAAGAATTGCTTCCACAAATAGCTCCCCTCCTCCAGCAGGCATTAACTTCCACCAGCAGCTCCTCCTGCTGGAAGCGAGGCCTCAGGAGCCCCTCCAGGACCCAAGGCTGACAGACCCTCCCACACTGTGAGTGAGCTGTGTAGAGAGCCACAGCATGCCTGAGCATGCCAGAAGAAGGTGCTAGAACACTTGGAACTGGAGTTAAGGACAGATGTAAACTACCACATGGGTGCCAGAAACCTAACCCAGGTCCTCTGCCATGCTCTTAAATGCTGAGCCATGTCTCCAGCCCCAGTGTTCACTTTTTGAGACAAAATTTCACTGTGTAGTGAGTCCAAGGCGAGCCTCATACTCATCCCGTAGCTTCTATGGTGGAGGGAAAGACAGTCACAGAATAAGGAACACTTGCTGAAGAGAGATGGGGAGTCTCTGCAGGCATCAAAAGAAGAATGCAGGGAATTAAGAGGAGCCTGTTTTGGAGCTAGCTTAACACAAGACATGCTTTCCATGATCATCACCTGACATGCCTGGTCCTCCTGCTACTGAGAGCATCTGCTCTATCTTCCATGCTCCCTCCCCAGCCCAGACTCCATGCAGAGCAGTGGATGCTACTGTCTGCATGCCACTGCGACCTTCCAGAATCTGGGGCAATGCCCAGAGCACACAGCAAACTCGCCATACTCCCCATCCTTCTGGGACCCACAGATGCTGTTCTTGCCATCCACTCACTATCAGGTGTCCGTGTGGTCCCTGCACCCTGGGTGTCAGGTGTCCTTCCTGGGAGCCTCCTGTCCCTGGGTCGGACAGTGAGCCTGTTGCCTGAATTCAAAGTCTCATTTTTTTACTTAGCCCCAAAGCCCCATGAATGAGGACAAAAGTGTTGGTGGCGAGTATAATCGTACCTCCCTAAGGAGTTTCTATCTTTCCCTCTTAAAATCACAGTCCTTTCTTGGTCTCACAACATAAGGAAGAACCGATCTCTAGTTTCGAACAAGCAACAAAGCATTTGTGCAATGATTTTTTTTACACCATCTCATCAGGTATTAAAAGGGCAAGAGCGTCTATAAACCAAATAAATGGAAACCAGTTGAGATTTCTTGGGAGGAAAGGGGCAATTCTTTGCACCTTAAAGATACATCATCTGCCTAATAAAATATAGCCAAATTACCATGTTTTTTAATTTCTCTATGCATGGCACTTTATTTTCATTTTTAGAGATTTTTAATATTTTGTTATGTTTTATGCTTACGTCACATTTGCATATTTCAAAGCTACCTGGGGAAGCGTATTAAATACCTATCCCCTATCCCTGTCCTCTCCACCTCGTTTCTCTCATGACCTTCTAATGTGTAGTTTGTGCTTTGTCCTTTAAGCATATGTAAAAATGCAACCATATACATGTGGACTTCTGTGTTCCTTCCCCATTCTGTAATGGTGGTATACAAAACATAGTTTGTTGCTGTTGTTGTTGTTGTTGTTGTTGTTGTTGTTGTTTTCTGTCACCTTTCTCTCCTTGACCCTGGAAGTCACCACAGACACACGAGGGTATGTTCTGAGTAGATTCCTAAAGCTAAGATAGCCAGAGTCAAAGAACAAAGGTCCATAGTGTTCTGGAGAGCTGGGGCACAGCCTCCTCACTGTTCGGAGCGGATATTCCTGCGGATTTACTGCCGTGCAACGCAGATTTCACATGAGATGTATCATCCGTAGCAAGAGATGTATTAATTAAGAAAGGTTAGATATTTGTTCAAAATAACTGGAGCCGGTGCTTTTGCTAGCTGGGCTTTCTTATCTTATCAAACAACCTAAGAGAGGCAAGATGTATGTATTGAGCTCACCAGGGGCAGCGAAGGCACAGTAGAATAGAATTGCTCGACCCAGGGCAGCCAGGAAGCACAGTGGAGCAGTTACAGGAAGGGGCCGGAACAGAATTCAACCCTCAGTAGCCTGCTTCCTCCAAGCAGTCCCCGCTTTCCACAGCTCCATCACCTCCCGATTGTCTGGTCAGCCTTTGAATCCATTCACAAATTAAGCCATTCACCAGGTGAGACCCCTCACGCTCTGGTCTTCTCTGGAAACTCCCTCAAACACACCCAACGGTGTGCTCACTGCTCGCCTGGGTGCTTCTCCAAGGTGTCAGGCAAGACCAACTATCTCAGGATTTGAACTTCCCAGATGCTAACAGAGAGACTTGCCACACACACTCATACACCTGGAGTAACCCTGGGGTTCTTTCCTGTGTTTGCTTTGGGACAGGTTGATTGACTTATGTGTGGTTTGGGAGCCTGGAGTTTGCTTGCCCTCTGCAGACGGGAACAGAGCCTCCGCTGGTGTGGCGAGAAGCAGTCCGAATGAGGCAGAGAAGGTACGCATGGGGCTGGGACTGAGCGAGAGTCCGAGGGTGGGGTGGGAGGGGGCGTTATGGCCCCTTCTCCCAGGCTCTCTACCTGGCTCCAAGAGTTTCCAAGGACTTGGTTCCTTCCTTCTCCCCAACACATGGAAGCCAGGAGTCAGCTGCAGAGCCACAGCTCTGAGGAGGCCTGCCCTCCAAGGAGGCTATGCTGTCCCAGGAGGGACGGTCAGCTGGCATTAGTTTCTCTCATTGTCTCTCCTGTCCACCTTAATTGAAAAATTGGAGAGCAGCTTTGTTAAGGATCGTCATCCCTTTGCCTGGGCCTCCACACCCTGGGAAGTTCCTGAGCGACAGCCTGGGCATATGGGGGCCAGCCAGAGAGCCCCTCCTCTGGGTAGGGCTCACGGCCTTGTCAGATGGATGCCTGTCCAGGCTGCAAAGAGCAAGGAGGGCTCATGGCACTGAGGCCACACCCTGTGTCCAGGGTCTGGATTGTTCCTTTCTGGAGTAGCTTCTCTACTGCACAGGCAGCACCTGTCTTCCTCAGAAAGGGTGGAGGCCAACACACAACAATTGAGGCCGTTGCTTTTATCAGAGCAGCCGGTGGAAGATGACAAGCCAGGAGGTTGTGGGGGACAGTGGCCCAGACACCTGGCAGAGGAAGATCTTTTTCTTTTTGACTTTGTTCATCTCTGCCTCACAGCAGTGTCTGTCTTGCTCTAGCCTTCTCAGAGTCGCAGAGTCTCTGACTGAGGAGGCAAAGGAAGAGATGAGAAAGACAGTCCAAGGGTGGCATGGTGTGGGGACCCAAGTAGCCTCCATGTGGGTCCCCTTTGGACTACAGACCTGTCAGCTTAGGGGACACCCCCCCCGGAGAGATTAGGCTGACTTTGGGCCATTTTTCATCCCACCATTATGGGATGCAGGTCCCTGATCAGAGCATGCTCAGTGCAGCTGTGTTTCGGATGCGTCCATCTAGTCGGCAGTCCTCGGAGCTGGCTCAGAGTTTTCCTTTTTTCATCACATTTATTAAGTGTGCCATAGAGAGCTGGGTTTCTTGCCATGACGTCACACTGCGCAGCCAGACCTAGTGAAGGGGAAACACCTTTCAAAGACTGACAGAGAAGGACATGAGGGAATGCAGAGACTACAGACAGACAGACACGTGACATCGTGAAAATAGGACTCTCCTGGGTTCTTGGCCAGTGACGCTAGTCATCTTTATCGTAGTGTCTATTTGAGTGTTTCTGCATGTGGGCCCTATGCTCTGCACACACATGTTCTCTTGAGGCAGCCCCTTGAGACAGGGCCCCTTAGTCCCCACCTTTCCCTGATGACAGAATCCAAGTTAAGGACATGCCAGCACCTCGCCTGAGACGGTACCATGCCTGACTATGGGTTCTGTGTGGCTCACTTCAGGTTTGGGGCTAAGGGTGTTTCCAGCTTGGTTTGTCCAAGTTTCATGGGAACTGCATGGTGATTCTAAACAAGTGTCCTCTGGGTCCCAGATGTGATGCGGACTTGGTGTCTCCAGCTGGGAAGCCTTCTCAGAATGGAGCCCTGCCCTTCAGGCCTCCTCGGTCTCTTCTCCCTTTGTTCTCAGCTCGCTGCCATCTGGAGCTGCCCCAGTCATCTGCTCCTGAGCCTCACCCTTTCCCTTGTCTGCCCACCCCAGCAGGAGGAACCTTCCTGAGCCCAGGGCCTCAACTCATTGTCAGCTGGGGTCCCTTGGAGCAGACACCTGTCCGCTGACGCGCACAGGAAAACAACCCAGCTTCCCGGGGCCTTCAATTGCACAAATGGATCCATTTGGTTAATTGCACTCCTACCCCTAAGCCCCTCTGCCTGTCAGCTAGAGACAGCCTCCTCACCACAGGCCCCACAGACACAGTGTGTGCTCTCGGGACGCAGCTGTGAATGCACGGGACCAGGGCTATGCGCTTGACTGGGGGCTGTTTGACTTCCCAAAATTGATTCCAGGCTATTTGTCCACATTGAGCCACCTTTGCCCATGGGGGCTGAGACAGGCAGGGGTAGGTGTGGACTGTGGGTGGCTGCAGAGACAGCTTAGAAGCTCCTGCTGTCCACTCCTTTCAGCTTTTTACAATTCTCTCTGTGTCTGTCTCTGTATCTTTGTGTCTCTGTGACTCTGTGTCTTTGTGTGTCTGTCTCTATCTCTATGTCTCTGTCTCTCTCTGTGTCTCTCTGTCTCTGTCTCTGTATGTCTCTCTGTCTCTGTCTCTCTCTGTGTGTCTCTGTCTCTCTCTGTCTCTCTCTCTCTGTCTCTCTCTCTCTGGTTTCACGCTGTAGTCCAGGCTGGCTTTGAACTCATAGCCTCTCCCTCCCAAGTGCTGAGATAACAGCCTCACCTCGCTCTCTTTCCCTTGGCCCTTTCTGCTAACCCAAGCCCATCTCTCTAACAGAGGCTGCTGAGTTCTGGCTTTTCCTAAGATGACCAGAGATTGTGCAAAGCTCATTTTCTTCACCAGTGGGGCCCCCAGTGTCTGGCGGCACACACAGCCACCAGCACTTCTCACAACCAGACTCCTAGGCCAAATGTCGCTACTTAAAACTTGGGGGAAAATCTCCCTCTATCTGTTGTCTCCCCCTTTTTTCAGCCCCCCTCCCCACCTCCTGTTTTCACGCTCTTCCTGTCTGTGGGAGCTGCCTGCTGGGGTGCCAGTTGGATGGGGACTGCTGTCTGCCTAGGATGTAAATGCAGAAGGCAGAGGGAGGAAATCCGAGAAGGGGGAGGCTGGGCAGTTGAGGTTCTTTCCTGCTGCCTTCCTCCTTTCCTTCTGCGCCCCACTTGTCACAGCAGACAGAAATTTTAAAAATGCCATGTGGCACTTGGAATATCAGCAGCAAACCCATCACTGGCTCCAAAAGGAAGTCCCATCAGAACTGATTCCTGCTTTCTCGATGGCCAAAGGGCTGGGTCCTGGAGGAAAGAGCTGAGTGAAGAGGAGTGTGGGCTGCATTGGAGGAGGGGTGGAGGAGGGGGTGTCAGAGCAGGCAAGATAAGAGCAAAGGGGCTGAGGCTGGTCTGGGATCCTTCAGGGGCCTCCTGTTCTCTTTTGGGTGGAGGTAGAGAACATCTGTGCAGATAACCCTGTGGTGGTCCTGAGAGTAAATGGTGGCTCTTTGGGCATCAGGCCAGCTTGGAGTGGTCTGCACAGGCACTGACTCATTTACAAATATATGAATATATGTGAAAGCTTAGCTGGTCCAAAACCAGGCAGCAAAGTCGGTGTTCCAGTTGCGATTCAGAGGGGAGGATAAAAGTCTGGCAGTTCTTGAAAGGCACGTGTGTTAGAGGCTTGGGTTAGAAGCTCATGGCTTGACCTGACAGTTGTCATAGCAACCCTGCAATAAATGAACATACATATGCCCCATTCCTACAGAAAGGGAGCCCGTGGCTGGGGGGGGGGGGAGAGAGAGAGAGAGAGAGAGAGAGAGAGAGAGAGAGAGAGAGAAGCGCCTGTAGTGGCAGTGGCTGGGGTGGGTCTGCAACTCTAAGATGAGGCCCTTGTCATGCCAGGGAGATCACACATTGCTTCTTAAAGTTAAATCTCCGTGTCAGGCTCTGGCATATTGCCCCTGCCCTGCACGGGGTCCTAGCTAATTATTAAGCTCGCCTCTGTTCAGTTCTGCACTGACACTACCCTCTGTCATGGGCTGGAGACAAAGAAGACATCACTCTCTTGCTCACAGAAAGCTCATAATCGGCCCCCACCCCAAGTTCTCCTATAATACTCTCTCTCTCTCTCTCTCTCTCTCTCTCTCTCTCTCTCTCTCTCTGTCTCTCTCTTCCTCCCTCCCTCCCTCCCTCCCTCCCTCCCTGCTTCTCTTCCTCCTCTCTGCTAGAATCAACCTGTTTCTAACTGGCTTTAGAACAGTGTCTGGCCATAGTAAGCTCGGATTCCCCATGTGGGGTATGTATGTCATAAATAGAGGTGTCCTCAAGTGGACCATGATCTGGAGCTCAAATGGACACCCCCTGAGCGAGCCTGGGACCCTATCGTGCAGCGCTGGGGTCTGGAACACAGGGTAGGGACTTGGACTTCTGGCTTCCTTTTTGGAAGGAAAATGCTTGGCTGTCCTAGAGTCACTTTCCCTTCATCTCAAAAGCTAGTGCTCTCTTAACCTTTTATCTTCAGTTTTATACGTTTCTCTTTAACGATCACTTCTTTGGTGCCATTAATATAAACAGTCGGTTTAATTCCTTTCAAATTTGAAACTTGCTTTGTAGTGTAAATATATATGTATATTGTTTGTTTCTTTTTATCAAACTGGGTTTCTCTGTGTAGCCCTAGCTGTCCTGGATTCACTTTCTAGAACAGGCTGGCCTCAAACTAACAGGGATTCACCTGCCTCTGTCTCCCGAGTGCTGGGATCAAAAGCGTGTGCCACCACCACCTGGTGATTTGTAAATTTTATCTTTCATTTTCCTTTATGAAATATCACAGTTTTTTTCCTAAAAGCTCTCTAAGTTCTACTTTTCTTGTTAATGTTTTTGGCAATTGCTTTACTGAGATGTAATTCACATACGGTAAGTGTTACCACTTAATGTGTACCACTCATGAGTGGTTTGTGTATACAGTGTTTTGCTAAGGTCTAGTGCTGGACAGCTACCAAGTACTGAATTGCTGTAACTGTATCACCATTCCCCATATCCCCGCCTCCCCAAAGCCACACCATTAACAATCAGACTCTATCCCCAGCCCTAGGCAGCCACAAGCCTACTCTCTGTGTCCTTGAATCCGCTGTTCTGGAGATTTCATATACATGCAGTAGGGTGGTCTTTGTGTCTGGTTTCTTTCCTTGGCGAGACATTATCGAGATTCATCCAAGCCGCAGTGCATTAACACTGCGTCCCAGCGAGCGGCTGAGGAGCAGTCCTTTGCACGGGTAGACCCTGTTTTGTTCGCATCGTCACTTGGTGACTCTCAGCACTTCTCTCTGAGGAGCCCAAGGTCCTATAGTATTAATTCCATTAATCCCTTTCTGGCATTCTACCTCCCATCTCTACCGTCTCTCCCATCTGGGTCCCTCCTTCTTACTTGATCTAAGTCTTGAGCCCACTCATCCTTGGGATCTGCCACCCAGCATTATGACCACTGTCTCCCCAGCCTTCTGAGCCACTCCCCTTAATGATGGCATGCTGGGGAGACAGTTGGAACCATGCCTGATAGCCTGATGCCCCCTTTCCTCCTCATGAAGAAAGATCAGTAGAGTGTCCAGTGCTGTGAAAGCTTTCTGTTTGATGGTAGAGATGCAGGCTCCTGCCCTGTCCAGCTTGTAGCATTCGAGATTCCCTCTTCTCCCTCAGATGACTTCCTGCATGCGCCTGGCAGGCCGCCTTTGCAGTGCTAACCTCTAAGGTTATTTGTTCTCCAAGTGTTCTTTGAAAGGAGAGGCCCCCTCACCCTGCCACTTCTCCGCCCAACCCGGTCCTCTTTCAGAGATCTCTCCGCCTTTCTCCTCACTTGCCATTCCATCTCCCTGAGAGGGTTTCCTGCATCCCTGGGTTGTGGTTTGAGTGTGAAATGGCACACCAGGGACTTGGTCTCCAATGGGTCATACTGGTCTATGAGGGTGCAGAATTTTAGAGACCCAGAGTCTAGCTGGCTAACACAGAGCACTATGGTGAACCCTGACTGCCAACACCATATATGTTTTCTAGTTCTATCCTTCAAAGGACGAGAGAGTAAACACACACACACACACACACACACACACACACACACACACACACACA
>OU015747.1:89184542-89208686 GCA_907169655.1 Acomys percivali | reverse complement strand
AGAGAGAGAGAGAGAGAGAGAGAGAGAGAGAGAGAGACTGACTCACTTCCGTTCCTGCGGGTGGAGCCCTGTCTGAATCTGGCATGCTGGGCTCACATCTGGATCTCTATCCACCAACTCTCGCCGCCATATTCACTGCTGGCTGCTGATGGCACCTTGTTCCTTGGCGCTGTTTGGCATATGCCCCTTTGCCACAGGTTTGGCGCTTGCACCATATGTCTTAGCATCCTAGCACTAAGGTACAGGCGTAGCACCTCTGCCTCCTGTTCTCTGCCTCAAGGAATCCACGGAACCTGTGGGATGCCAAGATAGACTTGGACACTCTCCAGTTAACAGGTGACTGAAAAGGAGGTAGCAGGTGAAGATGGCCTCCAAAAAGACCCCACAGGGCTCTAAAGCCAGACCCGCTCCACCCCAGTTAACAGCTATCCAAGAGGAGCCTGCACTTGCGGATGACAGAGACCAGTAATAACTGTGAATTGACCCTAGAAGCAAACTGGGCGAGACCACCACCGCTGCCTGAGTGTATATACACGGGAGGAGGAAGAGAGGAGAGCTGTGAGACGAGCGTTCCCATGGTGACCGTCTGTGGTTGGCTCGAGGAGAGTTCTCATTAACAGCCAGGCAGACAATCTAATAAGCAGTGAGATAAGGGTGTGTCCCTGGAGAGGAAGACGCAGAGGAAATTGGGTTATCGGGAACACGGTGAAGGCTCATTTCTCTTCTGCCACTTCTCACTCACCTGTCGTTAGCTACCTGGGGGAGGGGGGAGGGGGGAGGGGATGCCAGTGGGGGAGGGGCGCCTGCAGAGTGAACACAGAAATAGATGGTATGGGCTTCTATATTGAAAATCTGGATTTCCAAACTCTGCTGGAGATGGGGATACAACAGGAAGCTCATGGGCTGCCTGAGGCAGAAGGTTGAGGGCCTTGACTTCCTCACCACTCACTCCCCATCCCAGCTTCATGGAGGAGGCCAGAGAAGACCCCTCTCCTTTTATGTAGCATACACAGAGCAGGCCGGTCCTGGCCTAAGGTCACACCTCTCAGGGTGATAATGTCAGAATGGAGTCTGGCACTGAGTTTTGACACTGTTATGGCACATTGATCCTGCTCCCTTTTAGCCCTTGAACCTCAATGGAACTGCAGCTGCCCTAGGCCAGACAGGGACCTCAGAGCTGTGTTGATCTCCCCATGAATCTGGTTCTCACAGTGAATCTGGGTGTGAGTCCCATCCTCAGTTGACAGGCTAGAAAGCAGGACAGAGGCAGAGCCAGCACCTGGCAGTAGCTTCTCCCTGAGAGGAGTCATCCCTGCCACATGGCTGTAGTCGGTCTGGCCTGTGTCAGGGTGGACATCCCATAAAGCATTGCACCTCCCTGGTTGCTGCAAATCATCTCAATAGCTCTTCTGTAGAACAGAACTCAAAACAATGACACAGCAAAGGTGAAGGTTTCCTTAGCAGGCTTCTCTCCAAACCCCCACCCCTCCATCCCTTCTCCCCCTCACCCCACTCCCCTCTGCCCCACCCCCACCCCTCACCACTGGCTTAGCCACAGCCCTTCCCACATTCTCTGAGATTACCTTCCAGCTGGGCTGGGAATAAGTCAGGTGTTCCTAATTTACCCCCTTTGTTGGTAGGGTGGGGCCAGGGCGAGACACTGTCCTGCCAGATGTCTTCCCCATTTGCCCATCCAGGGCATCCTCTGTGCCTCTAAAGCAGGGACAGTGCTTCCACTCTAGGGCCTGGCACAGCAGCTTTCTGGAGCAGCACCCTGGGTGGCTGCACAATCCCTTATTGAAGTGCTCAGCCTCTGGCTCCAGCAGCCTTGCTAGAAGAACCACCTCCCTTCCATTAGCCTGAAGGAGAACAGCATGACCTTTGCAGGGGTGGGGGGCTGGTTGGGGGGGTAGGGGTAGGGGGGAGAGCAATGGGTCATCTCATCAGTTAGAGTGGCTTTGCCAAAAAGAAAACCGACTTTTCCTGGTGGCACTCAGAGGAAGGGGAAACAGGCTACCCAGATGAGACCTGATAGGCTGTGATCATATGGTAGGGGAGGAGGTCCCCTTCTGTCACAGGTCTAGGGGAGGGGAATAGGGTGGAAGAGGGAGGGAGGGGGAAACAGGAAGATATAAGAGAGGGGGGTAACAATCAGGATGTAATCTGAATAAATTATATTTTTTTAAAAAAACAACTGACTTTTACGGACACTTGCATATACACTCATCCCCTGCCACTCAAGGGGATCCAGCATTTCCTCCCACGAGCCCCCAGAAAGAGGACAGCAGAGAGGAGAGATGCTCCTCCCCACCGCATTCAAACAGTGCTATGGGATGGAACACCCACCCCACAGCCTCCATCCTCCCAGGATGGAGCCCAGAGGCCAGGGACAAAAGAAGAGCATGAAGACAGAGCCCTGGGGCCAGGGCGGGCACCAGCTCTCCCCACCAGAGATGCACTAGGACACTATTTTTTTCCCTTTCTTGGAAACCAAAAGAACAAATTCATTCCCCGCCTGGCATCGCCAGACAGCCAGCTCTGTGAAAGGAAAGCAGAGCATGTGGTGGGGTGACAGCAAGAAGCACTGTTGTCCTTGTCCTCAGACAGGCTGTCACCACCACCTTCTCTCCATTCCAGCTTGTCTTCTGGCTTCATTCTGTCCCAGCCATAAATCCCTTGGGAGCACATGTCATTGTCCCATTAGGCAAGTAGATGCTCAAGAGTCCCCTAACCAGATAGGCAGCATGGGCTAGGGACAGCAATCAGCCAGTTCTAAGCTGACTTGGGAATCGCCACTTGCCGATCCATTTTCCCATGTTCACAGTGTTAGGGACAATGGTGTCACAAGGCCTGTGCCCAGCTACCTCACTTCTCAGGGTGGATTTTGGAAAGCTCTGCAGAAAACCTCTGGGAAAGCTAGTATCTGTTCTGTCTCCGAAGCCAGCTTCCACTGGACTGTCGCCATGCGCCCACCCCTCCTTGAATTCAAGATGCCCTGGAAGGGGGCCAGAGCTTGGGAGTGGGGTACATGAGGACCAAGAGGCATCATGGTGTCCAAAAATGAAGCCAGCGTCCAGCTGGTAGTCAAAAGGAATGTGCTCAAGGACCAGTCCTGCCTGTCTGGAAACTGTTCTCCTCTCTCCCTGGTGCCCTCCTGTGCCAGCCACACTGACTTTCAGTATTTTTAGAATCACTGTCCTTGGCAGGAAAACCACAACACAGGTGAAGGAGCCGTAGCAGGGAACGCCACAGAACCTGTGTTCAGAGCTTCGTGCCTTTCCTCTCAGGCTTTTCATTGCTTTGTCTCCAACTCAGGCAGACCGGGCAGGTGAAAAGCAGAGTGTCCCTTCATTACCCTGAGGGCCACACCACTGGACCGTGAACCCTTTTAAAAGGCCATACCATACAGTCCTTCCTTTGCTGACAACCCGCACGGTGTGTGGCCTGCTCGTTCCTGCCACGCTCCACCTCTTCTTTATGTCCTTCTCTGTGCTGCTGTGGTGACCCTCTCAGGCCTGGGCGAGCCCTGGCTCCCTGCAGGCTATTCTTTCTGAGTCTGCACCTCCTCCTCCAAATCGCTTCACTCTGAGGGAAGGCATCAAGACCACCTGGACTCTGCTTCAAAGCATGGTACCTCCTGCTCGCCCCAACAGCACTCACTCCAACGAGGCAGTCCACGGTGCCCGTGCACGCCTGACCTCTGCACTTGCGTGGCATGAGGACGCCATGTTGCTTACTTATAGAGTCATAAGGAAAGACATGAAGAGTCCCAGAGACATGTTTTGCCTTTGCTCCATATCTGTTTGAACCAAGGCTTGCGTTCCACACCTAAGGCACAGTCTGTCTCAGCACCACGTAGGCATTTGTCAGAAATAGTGGATGTGGTCACATGGTAGAGCACTTGCTGGGCATTGGCAAGGCCCTGGGTTCCATCCCCAGCATTGAAAGAAACAACAAAGCACAATCCAGGCTCTGTGGCCTGCCGACTGAGCCAGGGCCTGCATCTTCTCTGGCCGGGAGTGACTCATCTGCCTTGTCAGAGGGTGAGAAGCAAGGACGCACCTGTACACAGCCCATGTATTCAGACGGGGCTGGTGAGGATGTGTGCAGCCTACCTCTTTGCTCTGTTTGTGGAAAACATGAGAAGGAGAGGTGGGCCTCGCCATGTGCCAGGATTCTGTCGTTCAGGAACAAGATTTCGTAGCACATACTATTTGTGTAAGAGACAAACAATGTAGTGCGGGAATGAGGTGCTGGACCCTCAGAGCCTCTACACTTTGGGTCTTTGTCCCATAGAAGTGGCTTGGGGTCCACTTGTTTCCCAGGACCTCCATGCTGACCCCGTGCGCCAAGGCTCCGTCCGCATCCCTAAATTATGTGAGATGCCATAAGCATCTGAAGAGCCTCTTTCAGGCAGCATTGTCATTTGGGGGCATTTGGACTTGCCCGGTAACGTGTCCCTTTGGTCACTGGTCCTGCCCCACACCTATGTGGCTTTGGTTTCCCCAGTGACACAACACCTTTTCCATGAAGTGTTTGCTGGGTCTATTCTCCAACCTCGCCTGGCTCTTCTGCCAGGCTCTGTATCTGGGAGAAATCCCCACGTCCAGTGCTGTCCCCATGTTGTCTCACCGTAACCCTGCAGCTAGCTGGTCAATTGTGCAATAACGCTGTTCTCCTTCTCTCCCCCTCCCCATGCTAACCCACTGGAACTAACAGCAAGCATTCAGAATGAGCGTAAGTTTCTCATGTGCCTCTGTGCCCTTGAGCCTTGGGGAGGTGGGAGGGAGGGAGGAGGGGCTGGGGAAAGGCTAGCCCAGAAGACTGGGCTTGAAGTCAGTGGCCTCCTCTTCACTGCCTGCGGGTGCTTCTCAAGCCTAGAGCCTTACAGTGAGTCCTTCACCCATGGAAGAGAACTTCCTCCAGGAAATGGGAGGGAGCGTAGGTAGGTGGTTGGAAGAGTCTATGGATGCCAGCTCCATAGCTACCGCAAGTCCTTCACCCACTGCAGAACACCAGCTTGCTGGTACACAGGGAAGCCCTTGGGAAGCTCTGAGGGACCGAAGCCTCTTTTGGCTCCTGCCTTGACAGTCTGGCCATCTGTCGAGACTCGTGGCTCAGAACCATCCCAGCCCTAAGTCCTACAATCGTAGCTGGTTTTGTTCCTCTATCCATTCAGCACGCATTTAGCAGGAACCGTCCGTTGTGCCCTGTGCGCTGGGATGTGAGCCTGGGCGAAACAAAGCCTGGTTTCATTTGCTTAGAGGGATACTGGGTCTTCGTAGAGGGGTTCCTACGCTCAGACTTTAACATCCGCCCCTATCCTACAACTCTGTTTAAGAAGCTACATCTTTACAATAGGGAACCACTCATACCTGCTTCCTTGCCCAGGAGCCTCCTGATGCTCTTGACTTTAGCCGCTTTCTGAGCCAAGTTCAGGGCAGGTCCCCGAAGTTGTTCTGAATCTTGCTCCATGTGTCCTGTTGCAGTGACCCAACCCCCGACTATCACCAAGCAGTCAGTGAAGGACCACATCGTGGACCCCCGTGATAACATCCTGATTGAATGTGAAGCTAAGGGGAACCCTGCCCCCAGGTGAGTAGGGGAGAGCAGGGTCTGAAAAACCTCCACTGAAATGGCCTACTTGCCTCATCTTGGTCATACTTAAGGCAAACCACTGAAAAGCCTGGAACAGGGCTAGAGAGATGGCTCGGTGGTTAAAAGTGAGCACTGTACGTGCAGAGGACCTGAGTTCAATCCCAAGCATCCCTGTCAGGTGTCTCACAGTCACCTTATCTGGCCTCCCCAGGCACTGGCAGTCACGTGCACATACCGCTCCCCCCGCCCCCACATACACATAATTAAAAGTAAAACAGATCTTTTAAAAACATGTTTAGTTTGTTCATCCAAACACTATACCATCGACACCTACCAGGTGTGATACAAGGGGGCTGTCTTGTGGGAGGCAGATGTGAAGTGGCCACATGGCTCAGAAACAGCTGTGCATAGATGCCGCAATTACTATGTGGCCGTGAAAAAGATGCTTCAAAGCTCCGAGCCTCCATTTTTTCCTCTGGAAAGCAAAAAAAAAAAAAAAAAAAAAAAAAAAATTGCCTTTGTGTTTATGAGGTTTTTAACCAGTTTTAGCAAAGTGGGAAATGTACCTCGTAAGGAAACCAGAATTGAAGAAGTAGCTTGTTTCTGTTGCAGTAAAACCCTGAAATCGACACTGGTAGATCCCAGGCTGGTTTGCGGGGGGTCGGGGGAGGAGCGTGGGTGTTTGTTTAAGAAACCACTGGCGGGCTGGAGAGGTGGCTTAGGGGTTAAGAGCACTGTCTGTTCTTCCAGAGGTCCCGAGTTCAATTCCCAGCAACCACATGGTGACTCAACCATCTATAATGTAACCTGGTACCTTCTTCTGGCCTGCAGGGGTACATGTGCATAGAGCTCTCATATATACATAAAGTAAATAAATATTAAAAAGAAAGAAAGAAAGAAACCACTGGCTACCCTTGAGTTATGTGGTCACAAAAGAGAACCCACCAGAGAAGCTGGGTACCCACCACTCATAGCCAGCCTTAGCTAGTAATAGCACTCACGGTATGTGTGCTCCCAGTAACCATGGCCTGGGCCTTTGCATCTTCCCAAGCTTGTCAGGTGGCTCTGCCCAGCCAGGATTGGCTCCATCGGCATGGAGGTAGGGTGATGGGGTAGAAGTCTGCCGTTGAGGGGGGACCAGGAACTGAGCCATTCCAGCCCTTACTTGGGGTTCGCCTGGCCCCTGTCACCCACAGCTTTCACTGGACTCGCAACAGCAGATTCTTCAACATTGCCAAGGACCCACGGGTGTCCATGAGGCGGAGGTCTGGGACTTTGGTGATTGACTTCCGCAGTGGCGGGAGACCTGAGGAATACGAAGGGGAATACCAGTGCTTTGCCCGAAACAAGTTTGGCACTGCACTTAGCAACCGGATCCGCCTACAGGTGTCCAGTGAGTGCCGGGGGCAGGGCTTGTGCTGCCTTCCTGGTGGGTGGGAGGCGCACGTGGGCCTCTCCCACCACAGAAAGATTGCTGGAAAGAAAACTTCCCGACTAGTCGGTCCAGTCTTACCAGCTATTCTGAGCTCCGGAGGAAGGGAGAGGGGAGGGGCAGCTGAAGATGAGCATCCACTGTCACAGAAAGCTTCTCCCTCCTTTCAAGGGACACCCTGTATGTCCTCTCTTTTACCTCCCCCATTTCCCCTTCCCTTGAGCCTGCCCAGCTCAGGCTGCCAGGCTGCACTTCACCCTCTTCTGTTTCTCTCCAGAATCTCCCCTGTGGCCCAAGGAAAACCTGGACCCCGTCGTGGTTCAAGAGGGTGCCCCCTTGACACTACAGTGCAACCCCCCACCTGGCCTCCCATCCCCCGTCATCTTCTGGATGAGCAGCTGTAAGCGGGGAAAGCTTAGCCTGGTCTCAGAGCGCCCAGCTCTGGTGGGGGAGTGGGGGTAGGGGTGGGGATGGGGGTGGGGGAGCATGGGTGGGGATGGGGGGTGGGGCTAGGGCGGAGGGTACAGTGGAGGGTTTGAGCGGAGGATGTGTGAACTTGGCAGGGTCTAGAATCATCTTAGAGACAAATCCCTGTCTGCAAGGGATTTCTAGGCAGGTTAGTTGAAATGAAGAAACTGACCCTAAATACGGATGGTAACCACTGCACGGGCTGGAATCTCATATTGAATAAAAAGGAGATAGTGAGCCGAGCAGCAGTCTTTATCTCTGCTCCCTGACTGTGGCTGCTGTGTGACTGGCCACCTTAGGCTTCTACCATTAGTGGTGGACTTGCCCTGGATCTTTAAGCAAAAACAAAAACAAAACAAATAAACAAACAAACAAACAAACAAACAAAACTAAAATCAAAAACAAACCAAAAACCATTCCTTAAGTTGCCTTGGTTCACAGAGATGCCACACGAGGAACTCAACATGAGGGCTCACTCTGAGTGGGGAGACCAACTTGTGAGAAGCAGATGAGGCGTGGCCACACTGGCTCAGAACAGCTGTGCAAAGAGGCTAACGTTCCTGGGTGCTCCTGAGCAAGTTGCTCCAGAGCTCTGAGAGGGTGGCTTTGTACACAGCCATTGTTGGTCTCCTCCACGTCACACTTGTCAGCTGTCGGCTGGTTGGTTCAGACTCTCATCCCTCAACCTATTACATCCCATTTATCACCGAATTAGGTCTAGAGAGCAGATGGCACGGGTCCTCTTCTTCTTTCTTTTCTCACTAACATCTGCTCAGCCCAGAGTCCTGTGACCTTTCACCTGGTATACGGTCTCATTCATAATGGGTCTCCTCCCTAGGCTTCAAGAAAGGAATCAGGTGGCCTCATTTGCAAGCTTTTACTGCCTCCTGTCTTGCTTCTGGACATGCCCAGACTCCTTTACCTGGGACAGTCACCTTCATGAGCTGGCCCTTTTGCCTTTCAGCCCTTCCCTTTCATCCTACACGTTTCAGCTCCGTGAGAGGCCATGTCCTTTCAGCCTCAGACACACGCCTCCAGCTCCTCAGAACTTTGTAGGTCTGTCCTTGTGCCTGACACAGACTCCAGGTTCTCCTCAGGAACCCCTAGAGACAAGGTTCCCCTCTGCAGTCCTGCCCTTCCTCTCCAATGCACACTCCTCTCCACACCACATTATAAGGACTTACTTATCTCCCTTCTCACCTGCTAGCCTGAGGGTTTGTCTTTCTTTTACTAACCCCTGGAACATGTGACCTGGCACATAGTGGACCCTCAGCAGATCTTTGAGGGATGACTTCAAGAGCTGGGCACCTGTTGTGGGACACTTGGTATCACTGACATGAAGAAGATGTTGTGGGGACAGGAAGTAGCTCAGGCTGGGGTGTAGGTCAGCAGACCTGAGAGCTTGGAGAGCTGATCCTGTGTTAACACCAGTGCCTGAAACACAGCCACGTTGACATCCTCGGCCACTTCCGTGACGCCATTCACTCTCAATTCTGCGTTTCACTGTCTCCGAAACTGGAAGACCTCTTAAAATCGACAGTGTGCATCATCACTTGGTGTACATTTGGCAATTATAATTGAGAATTGCATTTTTCCTTAAGGGTAAACAAAATAAAAGACCATATTATAATTGATGACTAAGTTTTGTTTAACTGAAGCAAAGCCAAGTTCAGATGTACCTAGCATACCACTGGGAGTCCTGATATGTGCTGGTTTCAGCTGGGCACTGAGGGATAAAGATGAAAGCGTATCAGTTGTTGCCTGCACAGTGCACAAGTGTGAGCACTTGATTGCTGACTCGAGAAACAAGCAAAGGCTTGTGTTCTCCCTCTGGCCTTGAGGTCAGCCAGGCTGTGGCATGAACAGGAATTAGAAGTATGGTGAGATAACCTGGGTAAAGGGAACATGTCCATCTGGGTTTAAATACACCCCTATAGGTGCTGTTTCTAAACTCTACTTTATTTGGGGTTCCTTAATGCCTCTACCTCTCTTCCAACCTCCCCGGTCCCCAACACACGCGCACACCCTAGGTAGGAGAGAAAGAAGGTTAAAAGGGGCAGGGGATGCAGACCTCTTCATACTTAGTTCCAGCTGGTTAGGGTGGTTGGGTTCTTTGGGGAAACACCAAGCTGAGCTGTCAGGGTATCGAGCAGTCCTGCAACAGCAAATGCAGAAGGGTGAACGAGCAGCCTTCTTCCTCCTCCATCTATCTCCTTGAAGCCCCTTCCTCTCTCAGGGCTCCGGTATTTATACTCTCCCAGATTCTTCAGAATTCCACTAACTCCAGCTGGCAAAGACCATGCCCCTCTCCAAGCCACACGAGGCAGTTATCAGCTGTGGACAAACTAAAGCAGTCCCATATCCCGCATTTGAGATTAAAAACAGCAACAACAAAAACCTGTGTGTATAACATAACCGAGTTTTTAAAAGAAACCCAAACTTCCACTGCATGCCCTCAAATGCGTTCAAGCTTCCATCTCCCCTTAAGGACGCACCCTGCAGCTGAACTTGGAGAAGCTGACTAGATGTTAGCGAGCCCCCATGTGGTCTTCTGATTATCACGGGGTCAGCCTGCTAACCTCCTATTACCCCTCTGCTTCCCCACAGCCATGGAGCCCATCACCCAGGACAAGCGCGTCTCCCAGGGCCATAACGGGGACCTATACTTCTCCAATGTCATGCTACAAGACATGCAGACCGACTACAGCTGCAACGCACGGTTCCACTTTACCCACACCATTCAGCAGAAGAATCCCTTCACCCTCAAGGTCCTCACCAGTAAGTGCAGGCCCTGTTGGGGGCTGGGGCCACATGAAGCGATCCCTAAGAGTACCGTGCGTACCTGGGGCTGGCCCAGAATCCTCCTCTGTGCTGGAAGCCTTGGGTCACAGACTTAGTACTATGTTAGGCCAGTTCTTGCACTTTGGTAGGAATCAGTCATGTACCAAGGGCCAGCCCTATCTTACCTCAACAGGCCTGGGCTCTCTGGGGCCCTCCACTCTCATTCAAAAGTTCCTAGAGTTTGAGATGACTTTGGGCAGCCTTCACACCGGGAATCCTTATTGTGCACCCTGCTTATTTCTTTCATTTCTAGCCATTGGTTGCCTTTGTTTCCAGAAGAAAGGCAGTACATAAGATGGTAGGATCAGCAGACACACCAGAACAAATGGTGTTTGGTTCTGTAATGTGTATTTGCTAAGCCACATGGAGGTGCTGTGTCTGTTGACTGCAGGCTCATGTTCCACAGTTTATCCTATGATTGTTTTTGGCATCCCCTGACCCATGGCAGTGGTGGTGGCTCTCTACAGAAGCACACAGGGACAAGCCAGGGAGGAGCTTCAGCTACATGGTCCTTGGCTTGTTCACCACCTTGTCTACAACGCAGACATGTAACATGTAACATGTAACATGCCTAGAGGAGGACCATACCGGGAGTCTCTAATCTGTCTGACTCGTGCTGTGAATGTCACTGTCAGGGCTGTGCGGTGGATGGTGAGGAATGTGAGGATGCCGGGCTAGGGGTACCATGGGTCTATCTCCAGGGGCTCACACTGCCCTGGGGAGCCCCGTGGGGGGAAAGCCTGGGTTGGCTTGCTTAGTACTGGTGTAGGCCTCGTCAGTCTATACTGGTGATGGGCAGGCGCCCTGTGGCATCCACACAGCCTCACCCCTTTCCTCAGGGATGGAGCACCCACCCATAGGGAGCAGCTTCCTCCTGTTTGCTTCTCGTGGTCTCTTCCTCCTTTTTTCCTTTCATTTTCTTCTTCTCTTGTTCATTTCCTTCCTCTGTTCTTTCTCCCTCTTCCTTGCTTTCTTCTATTGCTAGTCTTTCCCTCTGAACACTTTTGCTTCTCCTCGGATCACCTGCCTCCTTGTCTGTAACCTGCCTTTGCCAGTGGGTGTCATCTGCCCTGATGGGTCAGATAGCCCATGGGATTGCTCAAGCCCCAGCAAGGGGCCCTGCCGGATGCTGCAGAGTCTCTGGCTCTCTGACTCCTGGGAAAGGAAGTTGATTTGCCTGCTGTGCCTCCTCAATAAACTTCAGGTGACTTTCTGCCAGCTGGCTAAATGAAGGAGGACAGTGTGATCTGCCCAGGACCTCTGTGTGACCTCAGCCAGGACAGAGCTGGCAATGAGGAGGAGCCAGTGGGAGGAGCTGTCAAGAGAAGGGCGACCCTTCACGGCCCTCATGTCCACCTAGAAAGGGTGATGCTTGCTCTAGGGCATGATGGCATGCTGGTCTGGGCAGGCATGCTCAAGTCACATGACACTTAGCGATGGAACTTTCCGGAAGCATTGTTCTCTCTAGAGGATGTAAGGGATGCTTGTTTCTGCTTCACTTCGAGTTGCCTGTCCCATTGGAAACTCTCTCCTCCAAATGTCAAGAAGCCCTCTTGGTAACCTGAACAGAACGCCGCCAGCCTCCTGGAGCCCTCCCAAGAGCAGTGTTGGCTGGAAACAAGTTCTGGGCATCTGAGCCAGCCTAGAATTGGGCACAGTTTCTTAAAATAGCACACTTGGGCTCTGTTGACTTTCCTGTCTAGAAAGGGCACAGGCTTTCTCTGCCTCCTTCAGAACCAGGTCTGGGTGGGAAGCCAAGCTGTCTGCCTGTCGTTTGTCTTTGGGGACAAAATCAGCCTTCTTTAATATTGTTTTTTATTAATTGTATCAAAGGAAAGTGGAGAAAGATAAGCACATATATTAGTGTGTATATGTATATATCAAAATTCCAGGTAACCTAGAAGTTATTTTTAATCTATTTTAGGATGAAGTAAAAGATAACCAGGAGAGTCAGGCTGACAAACACACATGTGTGACTTTTTGTCCATAGTGTGACAGGCACAGAGTCTCTACAGCAACAGAGGCATCCTGGTTAGAGAGGAGGGTATCTATGGAGGCCAACAGTCGAGTGCCCTCTACAATTCTGCTAGTGTTCAAGTGGCATTCCTCAAGGACAGAGTCTCCCTGAGTACCTTACCCATGCTCCCACAGCTACAGCGAGGTTGGCTGTGCACACTGGTCTCTCCTACCACGAGAAGGCTCTGTACCTGATAACATAAGAGTGAAAGAGAAGGGACCCCTTTAAGCTGAGTGTGCCACTGTGCTTCCCCAGAGGAGACAAGAACATTTTCTCCCAAGCGCTGCCTCAGTTTCCCCTGCCCGGTACCACCTACCCCATCATTCTGTAATGGAGCAACAGTCTCCACCTTCCAGCCTGGAACCATCTAATCTGACTTCTGGTGCAGCTAGGTCTTTGTCAGCCAGCCCCACCATGAGAAGCAGTTCTGATAATGAAAATCTTCCCATTGCTGGCTGTAAAACAGATTGGAAGGGGCAGGTGCAATTCAATGCCAGACCCAGAACAGAACCCGCAAACCCTCTTACAGTTGCTTGCGATGGGATTTGATCTGTCTTTAAACATGCAAATGTTCTAACAAGGCCCCTGGCTATGCCCTGGCTTCTTGGGGCCATCTGCTTGGCTTCCGGTCAGTCAGCTGAACACTCCCTCTCCCATGGGTACTGTCAGAACTTGAACCCTCTAAGGGGATGGGTAGAGAGAAAAAGCTACTTAAGGACAGCGGTGTCTGTATGTGTCCTGTTCTGAAGGACTAGTGGCTCTCTTTAGTCACCTTACATTGGAGTGGCAGCCACTGATGGTGCTTTTTAAAGAAAGTCTCTGCCTCCCATGCTTTCCAGAGAGCTCTGGGTCTCAGGTGTAGGACTCATCAGCACATCTTGCTGTCCTGACCCAAACTACCCTCTGGGAAACTCCATCAATCAATCAGGGTCTCCCAGCAGAGTTCTGGCAGGGGCTACAGAGATGCTCACCTGGTCAGATTAGAAGCTTCTTATTGCTAGGCACTGCAAAGCAATGGCCCTCTCTACTGATGACTGTCTTGCAAGCACGCACGCACGCGCTCATACGCACACACCTACCCCTGCAGCCTAGCTGCTGCCAGGAAGATCTTTGCTGTCCTCCACAGGTCTTACTAATGCTTCTTTTTCTCTCTAGCTGGTCTCACGTGGAGTCCTGGGGCGTGGGGGAGAATCTGGTTCAGAATCAGCTACAAGATGCCACAAGACACTAATTCTTACCTCATTCGTTCAGAACATAGATGGACCCAGCAGAGTTCAAGCCTATTTTCTTTACTTTCCAGATAATTATGTTTCACTATTGCTTTCTTTTGCAGGGTTTAACCACTTTGTTTCCTTTTGAGCTGTTTTGTGTTCCTTGTTCTCTACCAAGCGCACCCCATTTTCCAACTGCGCCATTTCTTTTGCAAAACCCCACTGGTGCTCTCCTCGGTTGTGATGTGGCTTTGCATTTCTGTTCTGTTCTTCCTCATGTTTGCGCCCACACCTGCTGCGTGCCTCCCTGTTCGCTCACCCTCTTTTGTTTATTGCAGACAACCCCTATAATGACTCGTCCTTAAGAAACCACCCTGACATATACAGTGGTGAGTCCCGGGAGTTAACTTCCCTTGTCCTAATCCACTTTAGCTAACTTGACTGATAACCCTGACATTAACTCCTGCTGGGGGGAAGGGGGGGGGGCAGAGCAGTCAGCTGGCCAGGCCAGGTACCAAAGGGACACCTCAGGACACTGGCCACCTGGAGTAAGGTGGCCAGTTGGAGTTTGAGGCGGCTCACACACCACGGGAAGTGTTTCCTCCTTGCCCCTCCAATGTGCAAGTCTCAATGTGCTGAATTCTCCCAAGGAAGTTTAAGCAAGGTAGATCTCTCCATGGAAGGCCCAGCAGAGACTTGAGGATCAGTGGCAGATGGATAGAGAGTGGGCTTGTGCATCACTGTGTCCAAAGTATCTGAGAAACAAGTTGAGGAGATGCGAGATTTATGCGGTCCAGCATGGCAGGGAAGCAGAGCAAGCTCACATCACAGCAGACTAGGAAGCAGAGGGTAAGGCGGGAACCAAGGGGCAGATATCCTTAAAGACTCACCTCCCGTTATCTACTTTTACCCGCTAGACCACATTGATGCCACCCACCGTGAGCTGAGCATCAAGGATGAACCAGGGCAGGGGATCATTTCCGATGGAACTGTTATCAGAGGGTATTAGAGACTGCTGTGATGATCCACAGCAGTGAGGACACGGGAAACCCAGCTCCTATTGGCAGTATAAAGAGCAGAGCCAACTTTTAACTCTTCGCTGTCTGGGTGTGAATTGACTGCTTTGTAATAGCCTCATCTTTCCTCCTGGGAGTACTGCACCACAGCCAGGTCCCAGGTCGCTCCAAAGTTTCCCTAGAGAGCTGGAGGGATGGCATAGCTCAGCAGTTAAGAGCACTGACTGCTCTTGCAGAGGGCCCAGCTTTAATTCCAGCTTAGACCCATCTGTAACCCAGTTTCAGGAAATCCGACACCCTCTTCAGGCCTCTGCAGGCATCACGTGGTGCACTTACATACAAGCCGGCAAAAAATACGTATATACATAAAATAAAAATAAATAAGACTTAAAAAAAAAAAGGATATAAGGTTTCCTTGGAAAATAGTATTAGGACTCTGGGTCAGCGTTCTCTCTCTTGGTGAGTATGAATGAAGTTGTCCACTCACACCCATGACGCCTGTGCCTTTTCCTCCTCCCGGCAGCGAGTGCGAATTCAGAGCCCACCAACCACACCTGCAAGTCATGGAACAGTAACAATGAGCTGTGTTTCTAACAAACCACAGCTGGCTACTAGGTCTGATTAATAGGGGAACTAGCTATTTCCACACCTGAGTCTCCCCTCACTGTGGGTCAAGAATGCCGCGTTGTTCCTCAAGCCGCCACTGGCCTCAGCATTTGCTGGCTTTGGCAGAGCAGCTGGTCCCTTCACCAATTAGGCGTCCCTGCTGTGTTCTGGTCCCCAAGGGGATCTTTGGCGGGGGGGGGGGGGGGGCTCCAAAAAGGGGGAATGTCTTTCCTGAGGTTGCTAATATAAGCAAAGCTCAGTGTCTGGAGTGGAGGATGGGACAAGAAGTGAGATCCAGGGGAAAGCAAAGGTTCCAGCCTGGCACCAAGTAGCCAGAGGCGAGCTGAGACTCTGCCGAAGAGACTTACTGCCTGAGGAAGGGGAGCCTTTGTTGGACTCCGGGGATTATTTGTTTTCAGGAGAATGGGGCCAGCCACTGCTGTGTCCAAAGTCTCAGAGCACAGCTGTGCGGTGTGCCTTTTTTTTCTAAATTGCACCCTAAATGTCTACTATGGGAAGTGCTCTGATGTCCAGAACATATTGGAGCCCTCAGAGGTCACCTGGCCCACGTTCTTTGCTTTGTGGAAGGCGGGGAAATGTAAAGTCATTTTTACCCATGGGAGATAGCTGAGTGATTTCAGCCATCTAACCCAGCTTATCTCCAGAAGCCAGTAGTTTTTTTAAAGATGAGAATAAGTGAGATTAGTGAGAATCACTCAGGACTATGAAACCAACAGAGCTCCCAAGGAGACTGAAGCCTGGTCCTCAGTCCACACCAGGACAGGGCTGCCAGCCTGAAGCTGCTGGGAAAGACGTAAGGTTAAAACATATTTAACAGGGTTGGAGAGATGGCTGAGGTTAAGAGCTCTGTCTGCCCTTCTAGAGGTCCTGAGTTCAATTCCCAGCAACCACATGGTGGCTCACAACCATCTATACAGGGACCTGATGTCCTCATCTGCCACCTTGTTCGTTTGTTTTGTTCTGATGATCCACACAAAGGGTTGACATCCTCTGGACACAGGTCAGAAGCCACCTCCCCTCTGATTGTCAGAGAAAGTCACTTGGGTTTCATTCAGGCCAGAAAGCATGTGTTTTATAGTGTATACTTGGAGGTGTACTGCATTAAGTCTAGTCCAGTCCCTAGGACATATTATTACCAGGTGACGCTGGGCAAGCCACTTAATGCTTTAGAACTTTGACTTCCTCATCCGCCAAACAGGCAGATTACTAGCCTCAAAGGTGGTTGTGAAAGTTAAAAAGGATCATGGCCCATAGCCTGCTAAGTTGCTGTAAACACTGACAGTGTTAATAGTTGGATTTAAAGGGAAAAGTTTTGTGTGGGTCTGATTGTATATAGGCCACCTGTTTCTAAATTAAGGGTGATGCAGAGAATTTGAAGACCAGCCCAGAAGAGAAAGACAGGCACACTTACAAAAGAACTCCACAGAGAAATTAGCAGACACTAGAGAAATGAAAGCTGCCTGGATTTCGAGCTCTGCTAAGAACCGGGTAAAAAGAAAAGCTGCAACTATGGCAGGCAGGATTCGAGTTAAGTTTACAGAATAAATTCCCTAACAGCAAGACACACCAGATGTTCCTAGACCAAGAGACACATCCCTCCATGCCCCCACCACCCATCCCATACTTTTTGCTCAGCTATTCCTAGGGCCAGAAAGATGGAGGGGGTGCCCCCAGGAAGTCTGCATCATATGCCGCTGGCTCTCAAGTCCGATAATTGAATGCCCCCAGAGAGGACTGAATGTGGGTTCTAGCCGCCATGGAGTGCTGCATTTGGCAAAGGCCCCCAGATGCGTCTGATGCACTGAGCCATTGTTCAGCTAAGTTTGCCAGCACTTTTGACCTTTTTCAGTAGAAGAAACTGTTTCCCATTTGACCCTTAAAGCCAATTTGACTAAAGTGGGGTCATGACCCTGAGTGACCATCTGGCCCTGGAGAGCCATGGGTCCTCTCTGCGCTCACAAGAGCCACCCATAAGCAGCTTTTCTTGAATCTATGCAAGTCTGAATGTGGCATCTGGATCCTGGGGGTTCCTCGGTGTCAGAGTAGACCCAACCTGAAGGCTGGACACGGGACAGAGCATCTCCACCTCCACAGAGAAAAGAGATGGCTAAAAGAGACACCTTTCACCACATCAGAGCAGCATGTCTTGGTAGTTAATAGTTCCTGTGTCTCCTCCAGGCAAAGAAAGCAGGCCACCTCCGCTGGGAACAGGGGCTCCCAAAGTCACCAGCCACATCCTCTTCCTTGAGTTTTCCCATGATCCTCCCCACGCAGCTGACATGTCTTCAGAGTCTCTCTTTAGCTCCAGCCTTCTCGTTCCTCTGTGAAAGCTGCTAGTCACCATGCATACCCCCTAAGAACCCAGCTGAGATGCCTTGCAGCATCTTCCTTCCCTCCCCGGCTTCTGGGCTCTGAGTGTATCAGCTGCCACCAAGGAAAAATGGGATCTTTAGATGGTCAGAGCCATTCACAAGGACAAAACACCTTTCTCCTTCACTGTCGTGGCCTTTCGGATTTTGAATTTCTTTGGTTGGGGTTATTAGAAACGTTTCTGAGACTGCCTGTCAGAAATGAGGACAAGTGACATCTCCAGCCTCAGACTGAGAGGCAATTTAGAGTAGCCACACAACACAGCTCAGAATTGGTGAACTTGCAAGCTTGGGCAAGTCTGTTAGCTTCATAGAAACCCAGTTGCCTCTGCTAAAGACACAGAAGTGATAAAAAATAAATAAATAAATAAATAAATAAATAAAATTGACATGAGGATTAAACGTGCCAATGCTGCAGACTGACCAGTCTTGACACTTGGTCCTTAACAGATTCGCTTCCCCCTGGCTTGCAGGGTAGTCTCTCATTTCCTTTGAACTTGGCTTGCTCTGCAGCTCCTGTTTCCTCCCTGAGCTACGTCTGCCGGTTAGGAGCCCACGCCCTACAAATGTGCTGCAACTGTAGCTTTTCCCTGGTGACACTCCACTGTGTCATGATGCCCAGAGCATAGCTCTGTGGGAATCTCCCTGCTCCCCATCCTTACTGCTTCTCTGACGCTGTGGGTTCATGTTGCATGCTACAGGGGTGGGGGTGGGGGTGGGGGTGGGGTGGGGGGTGTGAATGAAGTGTCCAGAGGGTCACAGACTGGCTCCTGCAGACTTTTTTTTTCCTTGTGTGGAATGAGTGTGATGACGTCACTGTGGGGTTTACAACTCTGGACAGACGCACCCACTTGATATGAACCTTTGGATGCCCATGACTGTGTTTCCCTTGACCTTTTTTTGGCTTACTGTGTGAGGGGAGTGGGGTGGGAGGAAGCTACTGCTTCCTGGCCACTGAGAGTGGATGCTGCTAGGTCCACAGGTATAGACAGTAACCGACTAACCGCTTAATGGATTAACCCCATAGTTGCCACTGTGGTATACCTGTGTGCTGACGTGATAGGTGGGAGCATCTACAGACAGGGTGGGGGTGAACTGCAGCCTCTCTTTCTGTTTCTTCTCCCCCTTTAACTTGCTCCACAAACATTTCCTGAACACGTGCCATATGTCATGTATCGTATTGTGCCAATAGCCTAAACACCTCGGTCTGTGTCTTAACCTTTCCTTGACCAAAAGATAAAAGAGAAGTCGACTTTCTGAGATGTTTCCTAATGGCTAATGATGGCATCTCCAGGAGAGGAGCCTCCCTGATCCAGCCAGACACCTAGAGGTGCAGCCGTCTCCTTTAGGAAGTGCACCCTCCTGAGTTTGGGTCCCCACCAGCCAGTCTTTACCCCGCCAGCACCAGTTCAAGCCAGATGAATGCCTTCGTTCCCACTCCAGGCATCTCCAAGGGCTCCTAGCTCCTCATGGCTTCCTTCCACCTACTTCCCACTTGTCTGGCTGAGCCTACAGCCTATGGTGACTATGGCGGCTTATAGCCATCTTTAAGTCTTTATATGTCTTTGGCAGTAGTGCCGCCTCCACTTTCCCTTTTGACTTGGGATTTATGGTTGGACAATTTTTGCTTTAAAAAAAAAACCATCTCCCTAGAGTTGTATGAAAAGTATTTGAAAGAAGTAAGGCTTGGGCAAGGTGGGGTCCACTCTCCGTGGATGTACTCTGACTGGCATGGCCCCTCCCATGGAGAACAGTGTTGGTATAAGGGCCAGCTAACCTCTAAAGCCTGTGTGGAAGATACCTGCCTAGCTCATGGCTATTGCAGCTTGGTTGAACTCTTGATCACCTCCCCTCGTCTTGGCTACCGTTCCCCCCACCTACACCCACCCCATCTTTCATGCAGTTAAGTCAAGAGTGAGGAGGCAGAGTGGGCTTGGCCCCAGACAGCTTTCCAGCCATCTTTCCTCATTCACTCTCTTCGTGTCTTTGCTAAGCCATTAATAATTCTGTTTCTCTGGAGCTTTGTTGCTTCATCCCAGCTCCTTATTGGGGTCCCAAAGAGCAGGTTGCTTGTCCTATGTCCCCAATCTATGTCTTCTCTTTCTTCAATGTCCCTGTCTTGGGAGGAAAGACTGATGCTGAGATGACCTGCCCTGGGGGCTACCGCAGTGGCCCCTCCATCCCAACACAGATGCCAGCGAATGGACCTCTCACTGCTACAGAGTCCTGCCCTGTCCCAGAGGAAGGGAAGGGTTTCTAGGCTCTTCTCAACAGAACCTGAAGCTTCTTAACATGTGCTGGCAGGGCAGAGGAACCTAAGCTTCCAAACACAGCTCTTAAAGATACCCAGATCCTGGGGGGTGGGGGGTTGGCTTGGGCTGGATGGACTCAGAAATGGGGCGTGATGGCATTTCTCTCTAACCCAGTAGTTGTGGCACACCTGGACAGAAGGCTCACAGGTGTTTGTTCGGTCCTTTTTCAGCCCGAGGAGTTGCAGAGAGAACGCCGAGCTTCATGTATCCCCAGGGCACCTCGAGCAGTCAGATGGTTCTTCGAGGCATGGACCTGCTGCTGGAGTGCATAGCCTCTGGGGTGTACGTACGGTCTGAGTCATCTTCTAGCCCTGCTCCTAGAAGGATGGGTGGGCATCGATCCACACATTTGGAGGCACACGGGTATACGGGGAAAGGGAAGCAAGCCGCCCCATGAGCAGAACAGTGTGCATCTGTCAGCTGCATCCCACTTTGGCTGTCTCTGCTTTGGGAGAAGACAAAAGGCAATGCTGGGCATGCTGCAGATGCATTAAGTCACAGGGAATCTTAGCTGTCTTTCTGTGGAGACCCTGTGGCCAAACAGCCTCCTCTGAATAGGAAAGCCCGGCTTTGAAAGAGTATGCACCTTCCTCCTGGGTCCAAGTCCACTTTTAGACTATCCGGGTATCAGGCTTATTAGAAGCCACATTCAGTAATGAGCCCTTTGTTTCCTGCTTGATTCCTTGTTACCAGCCCAACACCAGACATTGCATGGTATAAGAAAGGTGGGGACCTCCCATCTGACAAGGCCAAGTTCGAGAACTTTAACAAGGCCCTGCGCATCACCAACGTCTCCGAAGAAGACTCTGGGGAGTATTTCTGCCTGGCCTCCAACAAGATGGGCAGCATCAGGCACACGATCTCGGTGAGAGTAAAGGGTACGTTGTGTGTATTTCTCATTATGACTGTGTTGCCGGCCCTGAACACAAATAATCACGGCATCCTTTCCCTCTGTGGCGGGGAGGCCGAGGGAGAGAGGGGAACTTCTGTTGTCCTGGCTAGTGGCAACAGTGGGCTGCCATGGTGGTGTCACCTCCCGATGTGCGACTACACGCATTCGTGGGACCGGGTACCGTGGGAAGGAGTGCCTTGATGTTCACCCAGCTCCGGGCTCGCTCTGCACGTGGCATTCCTCCCAGAGCCTTTTCTTTCGTTTTGCATTCCCGTCTGTGATGTGTCATCTTGGCCTGTGCTTGTCTGTGTTGCGTGCATGGCACCGTGCTTCTTCTTACGGATGGACTGAGTCATTTTTAAGCCACTTCCGTTCCCCTCAAAGCGGACACAGCCCACCTGAGCTGCCACAACACTAGAGCTCCTGTCGTTGTGGGTCCTGGCTATACCGGCTATATGCTGAGTCACTTCTCAGCTACAGGCTACATGCAGACTGGGAGGTCAGGGGATGAGGGCTAAGTTCAAGAACTTTCTCAGTATACAGCTGACTGATCATAACAACCTCACCTGCAGCGCAATACACACAGCGGGTTCTCATTCTTTTTGGTGGGTAATAAGATGTCAGAGGCTTTAATCCAGAGGTTTTATTTTCTCAGAAAAATCCATGTGTTCACAAAAGTCGTTCTGATAACGAGAAGGGGTTAACAGCCAAGAACTGCTCTAACCAGAGTTCAGTGCCTAAAAAAAAAGAAAAGCTCAAGTCTTATAACAATGGAATCCCAACCAGGCGCATCCTCCGATGCCTGTGACCTTTCAGAGCCTCTGCCACTTGGTCCCTTGACAACTCAGATGCAGTAGGTCTAGATGAGCCCCCAGAATCCCTGTGTTTTAAAAGCCTTTGGGGGAATTCTAAACAGCAGGCTGCGCTCTGTGGGTTCAGCTAACCAGCCACCTGCAGGCTGGGCAGAGCCATCGCCCTGAGGGTGAATGGCCAAGGCAGGGACTCCATATGGATTGTGCCCTCACACAAGAGCCTCCCCAGCTTCTTGTGCCCGGCCTGTGCCATCTACCTCTGCCTGCCTTGTCTTTCAGCTGCTCCGTACTGGCTGGATGAGCCCAAGAACCTGATCCTGGCTCCTGGTGAAGACGGAAGGCTGGTATGCCGAGCCAATGGGAACCCGAAGCCAACTGTCCAGTGGATGGTGAATGGAGAACCTTTGCAATGTGAGTCAAACTCCTGTCCTACTCCAGCCGTTCCCTCCATCCTCCAGAGGTTTGGTTGGTGGGCCCGATAACCCCAGTGTGAAGGAAATGAATGGCTCATTGGAGCTGTTTGCAGTAAGCTTCCTCTGCAGGTATCTCAGAGGTAGAACGCCTTTCTTATTTTTCTGAGAGAACAGGAGGCTAAGTAGCCTAGAGCCTGTGGTTATGTTCCTGTGCTAAGAGGTTTCTGCTTCTTCGTCATTTAACCTTCGCTCAGTAACTCTGGAGCCTGGGAAAAAATCTGAACACTGGAACTTGATCTCAGGTTTGGTCTCAGGTTTGAGTGGTAAGGTCTATTGTCATTAACCAACGGTGGATCTGAGTCTTACTCTCTAACAAGGGCCACTTAAAAAGGCAGAGTTATGTGGCAACGTGAAAGACTGTGGCTGAACATGAGGACAAACAAAACGTTAAGTGTTTGGGGGAAATTTTGGTTCCATCCAGACGGATCGAATAGGGGTCCCCAGGGCCCCCCATGAGCTACTGACCTTGGTCTGGTGACCTTGGTCTGGTTTTCACACCATAGTCTGTCCAGTCGTTTTACTTTTTAAATGTCTAGTCACCTCCTTCTTTAAGGAGTTGGGGAAATGTAAGCAGGGATATTAGCCAGTGGGGTGGGGATTTAGG
This sequence comes from Acomys percivali, assembly GCA_907169655.1. Lineage (NCBI taxonomy): Eukaryota > Metazoa > Chordata > Mammalia > Rodentia > Muridae > Acomys > Acomys percivali. The sequence continues at coordinate 89,186,014 of OU015747.1, read as the reverse complement.
AGGCTGCAGAAGGAGGAAGCTGCCTCGGTGTGGTGCAGCTACGGAGAAAGCCAGGGAAAGAGGTATGAGAGAGACCAAGCCACAAGAGCATCTGACGCTGGCAAGCTGAGAAGCAGAGAAGGCAGGCAGCTCAGCCCAGGTAGTGAAGTGTATATTGTACACTTCTCTAATACCTTCCTAATACTGCAACCCTTCAATACAGTTCCTCATGTTGTGGTGACTGTCCCAGCTATAAAATTATTTTGTTGCTACTTTATAACTGTAATTTTGCTATGAATATAACTGTAAATTTGTTATGAATCATAACATAAATATCTGATATGCGGGATATTTGATATGAGAACCTAAAGGGGTTGTGGTCAACAGGTTGAGAACTATTGGTATACAGGGAAAGGTACCCTCATCCTTAGTGGCCGGGAGCTGACCTCATCAACTGAGAATAAGCGTGCAGTTTAAAAGTCCTGAACCTAGCCGGGCGTGGTGGCACAATCCTTTAATCCCAGCACTTGGGAGGCAGAGGCAGGCAGATCACTGTGAGTTCAACAACAGCCTGGTCTACAAAGCGATTCCAAGACAGCCAAAACTACACAGAGAAACCCTGCCTCTAAAAAAAAACAAAAAACAAAAAACAAAAACAAAAACAAAAAACCCAATAAATAAATAAATAAATAAACAAATGTCTGAACCTTAGGTCAGTGGGTGGGTCAATCTTGGCAAGCACCTATCTGTTCCATCGGAACCACTCGACATATACAACCATATCCACAGCAGGGCTGCTGAGGCTGGGAGGTGTGGAAAGATCAGCGGCAGGGCTGCCTGTAGTGAGCTCAGAGCCACGCCTGTGTCTCCTCTCAGTGTACTCGGGGGACACGTTCAGCTAGAACATTTTTTACCCTGGGGTACACAAACTGTGGAGTCTGGAGGAGTAAAAGGACCCAGCCCACAGACCACAAAACTAAGTTTGGCCAACAGAGGTTCCTGGTGTGTGGAGAAAAGAGCTACTGAAGTCAAGACCCGACATCACGCCCTCCCCCCCCCCCCCAGTCCTCCATCCCACCCCACGTATGTGATACTTCTGTAACAGGTTCAGTGCCAACACTAATGACAGAAGAGACCAGGGCTCCCAGCAACTGGCCCTGCCCCAAATCCAAATCCCACAAGTCTGGTGGACTTCAGCTTTCAAAGCCCCAGGAAGGAATTGCTCTGACTTTTTTGTCCCCCTGATTTTCACTTTTTCTTTTTTACTGCACTTTTAGCAGTCTTTGTACTTCAGCTGATTTTTTTAAAACTTTGTGTTAATATCCTTCTTATATTTATCTACTCGTTTTATGCGTTTCTCATTGTTAATACTTTCTTTTATTAGCCTCTGTGTTTTCCCTTTTTCTTGCTTTATTATACCTTTACTAGACTTCATCTTAGTTAAGAAAGGCTCTGTGCATGCTGTGCTTGAGCATTTGTGTGTGTGTGTGCGC
>OU015747.1:89145372-89171407 GCA_907169655.1 Acomys percivali | reverse complement strand
TGGGGGGAGGTGTGCATGCATGGGGGCGGGGAGTGTAGTGTACGATGTGTGAGTATGTATGTATGAGTGTAGTATGTGAATATGTGGGGGGGGCGGAGTGTGTCATGTGTGTATGTGGGGTGTGTGTTTGTATGTATGTGGTGTGGTATGGGCCCTGTGCATATGTGTGTGTATGTGGAAGGGGAGTATTGTGTGTATATGTGGGGGTTGTAGTGGGGGGTGTACTGTGGGGGGATGTATATATATGTAAGGGGTTGGGGTGGAGTGTGTGTGTGTGTGTCTGTGTGTGTCTGTGGTGGTGTAGTGGAGAGGGATGTGGTATGTGTCTGTGTGTGTTTATGGATGGGTGGTGTGTGTTTGTGTGTAGGGGGAGTGTTGTGTGTCTGTAGATGGGACATAGTGTTGGGGGATGTATACGTATGTGCAGGGTTGGGGTCGTGTGTGTGTGTGTGTGTGTGTGTGTGTGTGTGTGTGTGTGTGTGTGTTTGTAGAGATGTAATGGAGGGGGCAGTAGTGTGTGTGTTTGTGTGTGTGATGTGTGTGCAGACTTCTAACACTTCCTCCAGCTTTTCCCCCCTCCCATGCTGTTCCCGGACTTGGTGGCTTGTCACACTGCCACACACTAAATAAGATGGTGCTGGGTCTTCCTGTCCATGTCACACTGCAAATACCAAACCAGTCTAAACAGAAGGGAAGGTGGCTGCCCCTTCCAGTGGAGCAGGTCCACTGTTGTCACTTTTGTCCTGTTCCCTCTCTGGCCTCCTGCAGTGGAGGTCCCACTTGCTGGCCACTGCGGGCCCAGATATGTTAACAGTATTAGACAGGAAGAAGCCAGACTTCACTCTAGGCCATGGGAGAAACATAAGGAGTCATCTGGGAGGTGGGACTGCCCAAGGACAGTTGCAAAAGCCTCAGCTATCCATCCCCATCCTTGTAACCTTTAACCCTGAGAACCTGCTAACCTGAATAACCCATCTTACCGTTGCAGCTGATCAGGCCACTCCAACTAACCGTTTGGCTGCCCTGCCCAAAGGTAATTTGTACTAATCAGGGGCTGTGGTGCCCGGGGGTGGAATTGTGAGGAGGAAACGTGCCTCAGAAGACTCAGCACTACAAGCTGGTGGACAGCACCTCACATGCCTCCCACATGACCCCTGACCCTCAGGCACCCACAGGCACTTGCCTCCCTGACCATGTCACAACCTTGCCCGAGGTGCCTTACTGCAGGTTGGACTCATAAATCTGGGCTGCCATTTATCTCCTTTCCTTTCACCTTAAGGTGATGGCTGTCGGCCCCTAGTGTGTGTGCGTGCGTACACACACACACGCACACACACACACACACACTAACATGAACTTAAGTGACTCACTGTCTAGGTTAGTGGATCTCAACCTTCCTAACGCTGTGACCCTTTAATACAGTTCCTCATGTTGTGGTGACCCGCCAACCACAAAATTATTTTTGTTGCTACTTCATAACAGTCATTTTGCTGTTCTGATCATAATGTAAATATCTGTGTTTTCTGATAGTCTTAGGCGACCCCTGTTAAAGGGTCATTTGACACCCCCCCCCCCATCCACACACACACAAGGAGTTTCGACCCGTAAGGTTCTAGTCTTCCTGGTAACCAGCCAAAATATGGAAATAGCTGGTTTAGGGAGGTAAAATGTGGAGGAAATGCGTCTGCCTCCATTCTATGGCGGGATGACTCTCTTTCAAAGCCAGGACAATGTTGATACTCATCGGAACCCCTCCCTGCAAAAAAGGTGTTTCCCTTAGTCCTGTGTGAAGGCCCTGCCCACCCTCATCCCCCAGCCCCTCCCCCCACCCCACCTCAACCCCCACCCCTGTTCTATACCCTCGCTCAATGCAGACCGGTCCTTTCTTCGCTCCCTCCCCACTCTCCTCACCTGTCTGCCCTGCTCAGCACTGCGGGGCTCTCCCGGGCTCTGGTCCTGAGAGTCCTGGCACTCAGAAAGACAAGTAGTCCTCATGAGAAATGAGACCAAACACCCCCTACCTCCTCATCAGCCTCTCCCAGCCAGTCCCCAATGTGTGTGTTCTAAAAGAGCCAGTGAAACAGGATGAGCTGTGCCCGGTTCCTTCTGCCCTGCCTGACCCCCCTTATTTCCTTGTTCCACAGTCTTTGACATTCTTGGTTCTCCCTTGTCTCCTGGAGGGAAGGGGGTGGTCCCTGCACTGGCCCTCCAGGGTAGGTTGGGGTTTGTTAGCTATAGAGATCTGAGCCCCCTCTGGGACCTGTCCAGGATGAGTACTGCCCCAAGGAGAGAGGGGCTCAGAGTGACGTCTTTTCCCTCTGCTGCCAGGGCGGCCAGACCGACCCAGGGACTTGGAGCTCACTGACCTGGCTGAGAGGAGCGTGAGGCTGACCTGGATCCCAGGGGGCGATAACAACAGTCCCATCACAGGTCAGCCCAGAGCCCTGTGCTCAAAACCAGAGCGCCGGCCAGCCCCTAACATACCGCCTGGACTAGCGCCCCCTAGTGTCTGCTCCTACCTCTGCCTCATGGCACACACATGGAGGCCTTGGCTCCTCTGGTGTCTTGGGAAGGCTTTTTCCTGTGTTCCTCCTGTGTATCCTGAGGAGATGATAAAAACAAATGGGAGCCATGAAGGGTGTTCTTCTAAAGCAGGACTTTGTGACTCCTAAAACCTCCTTGTCCACTCAGACTATGTCATCCAGTTTGAAGAGGACCAGTTCCAGCCAGGGGTCTGGCATGACCACTCCAAGTTCCCAGGCAGTGTCAACTCAGCTGTCCTCCACCTGTCCCCTTATGTCAACTACCAATTCCGAGTCATCGCGGTCAATGAGGTTGGGAGCAGCCACCCCAGCCTTCCATCCGAGCGCTACAGAACCAGTGGAGCGCGTGAGTACTTGAGCTCCACGTTCCCTGAGTTCCCACTGACTCTCTCCCGGCTCCCAGCCACCAGGACTTTGGCAAGTCACTTGCCTTTCCAAGGCCCGGATTCCTCATCTATGAAGCAGTGATAATAACACGTACTTCTCAGGGCTGTGATGAGGACTCCCATTTTAAAAAGCTGGAGAAGATAGCTTAGTGGGTAGAGGCCCCAGCTGCCAACTCTGATGACCTGGGTTTGATCCCTGGTACCCAATGGGTAGAAGGAGATGACTGACTCCCACACATGCACACGCTAAACAAACAAACAAACAAACAAACAAATGTGATGTAGAAGAAAATGTGTCTTGGGGGCCAGGAAGATGGTTCAGTTAGTAAAATGCTTGCTGCGACACATAAGGACCTGAATTCAATCCCCAGTACTCATCCAAAAGGTGGGTGAGGTGGCACTCACCTACAATCCCAGCACTAGGGGAGTGGAGACGGGTGGGGGGCATTGGCGGGGGGATATCTTGCTGGTCAGCCACTGTGGCTGAATCTCTGAGTTCCAGGTACAGTGAGAAACCCTGTCTCTGAAAATAGGACGGAGAGTGACTGAGGAAGGCAGTCAATATTGATCCCGGGGCCTCCACACATGTATATACACAGATGCATGTGAAAGGAAAGAACAGAAAGTGCACACCAGGCACTTACTGTGTGCCTGTCACGTAATAAACACATAATAAATCTTAACTGTCGTTTTTATTATTGTTAATGATTCTTTACTATCTGCTTGAAGGGGCAGAGATGTACTATATATATATTCATATATATAAATATATATATTTATGAATCTGGCACTAGTCAGACTTCACTTCATAATGCACTAGAATATTGGTTAAATTCATGAGATCACACCAGCTCATGGTGGTAGAAATGCTTGCCCCGACACGTTAAATACCAGGATAAGCCAGCATGTCATAAAACATACTCAGCAATGATCCTGGAAGGGACCAGCACAGAGCTGGCGCAATAGCCACCTGCGATGCGCAAAGCTTTATGACTAGTGCTGTCTGGCAAAGGATTACATTGAAAAGAAATTAGGTCTGCCTTGAGGGGTCTTAAGTCTTAGCCAGGAAGGCATGTCACACATGGGAGAAAAAGAAAGTTAGCTGAGAGGAGCCAGAGGCTAGAAGGGGCCAGTTAGGTGGGAGGCGTGTCACGTGCCCTGGGCAGGCTCAGGTCGGACTTCAGCTTTGTCTGTTTGGGTTCTAGCTCCTGAGTCTAATCCCAGCGATGTGAAGGGAGAAGGGACAAGAAAGAACAACATGGAGATCACATGGACGGTAAGAGTACCTGCCCACCGCCCCCGCCCCTCACCCAGCAGCAGGCACCCAGGAGCCTCCAGTCCTTACTCCCCTGGTGCCATAATATGGTTCAGACTCACCAACTCAGTGGTTCTCAACCTTCCTAATGCTGTGACCCTTGAGTACAATTCATGTAGTGCTGACCCCAACCATTAAATTATTCCATTGCTATTTCATAACTGTAATTTTGCTACCGTTATGAATCATAATGTAAATATGTGATATGCAAGATATCTGATAATGGATCCCTGTGAAAGAGATGTTTGATAACACACACACACACACACACACACACACACACACACGCGCGCCTCAAAAGGTCACAACCTCTGATCTAAGTGATTGGGACTACTATTCTCTGAGAACCTCAGAGTTGAGGATTCAGAAATCAAACAGGACAAGTGTCAGAGCAGAGATGAGAGCAGAGGTCGCCAACTTCCACAGGCAGTCAGATCCATCCAGAAAGTCATCAACATTTTAAAAACAGTTTGATTTTGAAGGAGGGACTCAGGGCTTTAGGGAAGAAAGACATGTGAACACTGACACTGAGCTCAGTGCGTGCTGGCTCTGGGCGGTGCGTTGTTGGAGGCGCTGGTGCCATTACAAAGTCCGGGTCCTTTCTACGACATGGGCTGGATGACATGAAAGGTTTCCTTCACGCTCCCATCGTCAACCCCCCCTCTTCAGCCTAGCTCCCTGACTGCAACTTCCAAGCTAAATCTAGGATATATGTCTTCAAACTGGCTTTTTCTAAACCCAACTCCTTCAGACTAAAAGCAGAAAGTGAAGTCACTGGAGTGGGGCCTAGCCCATGCCCTGGGTAAGGGACGCAGAGGTGTGGTGCTCCTCAGAGTCACTGTCAGCCTGGTGTCCAGTATCCTTGACCAACAGCTTTGGGCTGAACCTGAGTTCTGGACAACCAGTGTATGGCTCTGTGTTCCTGAGCCAGATCCTTAGGATGAGTGGGTTCCGCTCATCTTCACTGAGCTCTGACATATGGAGAAGGACAAGGCGGACAGGTGGACTTGTGAGAACTGAAGTTTGGTCTTGTCAGTTGGAAAGTAGTTCGGTTCAGATCAGAATCCTCTCCCTGACTCCGCAGATCACGATTGTCAGCTCTTGGCTCCCGGCTCCTTCTGTCTTAGGAGGAAGTTTGCCCAAAGTAAGCCTTTGCTCCCTACGCACCTGCGTGTGGGTGGTGCTCACAGTCAAAGTGACTGAGTCTTAGGATGCTGCAGAGTTCCTATGAGTTTAGGCTCTTTGGGGACTCAACAGAGGCAGGGTGTGCAAAAGAGCTGGCCACTGGCAGGTGACCCTGGGTAGAGTGTTTAGTACAGATGGAGAGGCCAAGCTGTGGGTGGCTTTACCAACACCCTGTCCACTTGGTCTGTCTGTCTGTCTCTCCCTGCACAGCCCATGAATGCTACCTCCGCCTTTGGCCCAAACTTGCGCTACATTGTCAAGTGGCGACGGAGAGAGACCCGAGAGACTTGGAACAACGTCACAGTGTGGGGCTCCCGCTATGTGGTGGGGCAGACCCCCGTCTACGTGCCCTACGAGATCAGAGTCCAGGCTGAAAATGACTTTGGGAAGGGTCCTGAGCCCGACACCATCATTGGGTACTCGGGAGAAGATTGTGAGTATTGGCCCACCTCCCTTCCCCGACGGCACCCTCACTGCCAAGCTGTACATGGCCACTCTTGTGAGCTGAGAAACTCAGGATATGGCATGAAATAGCAACCGGTCCCCAAGAGATAGGGTTATCCTATTATGACCTGGTAACATGAGGAGGAGACTTACCTTTTGAACACATCCCTCTTAGCCCAGTACACACCCCAGTACTGGAACATTACAGCTATAAAGACTAAGAGTCTAGAAACAGCTCTTTCCAGGATTCTACAACAGCAAATGTCATGCTTAAAAATAGACCCCAGGTCCCCAGGTCCCCAGGTCCCAGGTCCCTCGGTCCCCAAATCCCTAGACAAGTTGCTTTACTGCCAAGCCTTGCTGACACCAAGAAAGACTTCAGAACTACCATTCGAAAGAGCTACTTAAATACTTAAGGAAGCAGGGCACAGGCTAGGCTCTCTCAGCAGGGGAGCCGTAGGCAATGGGGACTACAAGAGCACCAATTAGAGTCTTCCTGACCCACCTTCTGCCAGCATTCTAGCACTGCTCCCGCCCTTGAAGTTGAACGTGAAAATGGGATGTTCTTAGGAAGGTGGCTCTGGGCAAAACAACATTCTAGACCTGTACGTGAAAAGTGCGTGCGTGTGTGGCCTCTGTGCCCAGTGTATCGGCATCAGTCCCACAGCTCCTGGGCAAAGCAGAGCATTGGTAGAGTCAATCAGACCTGACCGTTGGGGTCTGTGTCTGGTCCAGGAAGAGATGAAGGGATTGGTCAGCAGAAAATAGGGAGGAGGGCAGATCTTAGTAGGAGTGGACACAGTGGGCAACACTGGGTGCCGAGTAAGGTTCCGTGATGGTGAGAAGGGAAGCGGTGAGGGCCAAGTCCCAGAAGCACTCATGGATTGAGCCCACCAGAAATGAGCAGAGGGGCCTCACCCAGTCCCACCTCTACGGTGGAAGATGCTTTTCCACAGGAGTCTAGTGGGGGCTGCCAGTCAGTGAGTGTGGTCGCAGGCTTCCCCAACAGCCCCAGAATTTCTGCCCTGTCTGTCCATCCTGAGCCCTCTGCATCATTGCAGCAGCTTTGCGGAGGTCACAGAGCCAAATTCCTTTCCTGAACAAAATCAGAGCATATCCTGCCCGTTGGTACACTCAGAATTGATGATTGACAATGGATGAAGAGTCTTAAGGTCTCTGAGCCTCATGGGGGGGGGGGAGCAGGTACCTGTGGTTTCCGTTTGAGACTCAAAGGGGAAGGAGTCACATGACTCACCACCATTTGTGAGCTTGTGAGGAGCTGTGGTTATAAGCAGAAGAGAGAATCCCAGCAGAGGAAGCCGGGGGAAGCAATGTGCACCCCCTTTACTCCTACCCTGGCACCTTATGTTGGCACCTCCCAATGGCCAAACTCCTCAAGAAGCCTGATGAAAAGGTATTTGGCTGACAAGGTCCAGCCTCTGTGTCGGGGGCAACAGTCCGAGAGCAGAGGGAACAGGTAGAGAATGGGAAGGCAGACAGATGCTCCTTGCACCTGGAGGCCACAAATAATTGCTCTGGCCACCTGGATTGTCACCTTTTTGTCCTGAGACCCCAGTGCTGTCTGGAGTACCCAGTATGCAGTAGAGCAGGAGATATAGGCTATTGGAATACTTCATAGGGGACCCTGGAATCCAAGAGCCAACCGTGCATGTATAACTAGCTCTCTGTCCCCACGTATTGCAGATCCCAGGGCTGCGCCCACTGAAGTTAAAATCCGAGTCATGAACAGCACAGCCATCAGCCTTCAGTGGAACCGGGTGTACTCTGACACGGTCCAGGGCCAGCTCAGAGAATATCGAGTGAGGAGGCCAGCACCCAGCCCCATCTAACCCACCCGCTCGCTCGCTAACCAGGACAAGGGGTAGCAGCCTCGGTCAGTGTGTAGGGAATCTGGAAGGGATCTCACTTATAGAATTTAAAGTTGATTCAAGATGATTTCTGGGATCCAAAATTGCCCCGTGGGGAACATATACATGCAATATATATGATGCATATGTTCATGTATCACTTAGCAACAGGGAGATGTTCTGAGAAATGCATCATTAGCCAATTTTGCCATTGTGCCAGCATCATGGTGCAGACTGAGACAAACCTAGAAATGGTTTAAGCCAGTTCCTCAACGTGACTGCTCACTGCAGTCAACACACACAGCAAGCATAAGATGTGTGAGGCTGCTGCCGGTGTAACACTGGAGACTGTTTTACAGTAAGCTACATTTTCTAAATGGGATAAAAAGGATAAAGTAAGGCATAGCTCAGTGGTAGAGTGCTTGCCTGACACTCACGAACCTGGGTTCAAACCCCAACACTGCAAAAGCAGAACAGGAGTACAGAGTAAATACGAAGCAGAGGATAGTATTATAAATGTGTAAACCAGAAACCTAGTGTTGCTCGTTACCAAGAAGTACAATTGTATTGCTATGATTTTGTGACCAGCAACCCAGTCGCATAGCACCAGCACCACCAACACTTGTACGGTGATATGATATCATGATGGCTACAGCCATCACTAGGCAAAAGAATCACATGGGACCACTGACCTAGTATACGTGGTCCCTCGCTGACAGGAGCATCACACAGCTCAGGACTATAGGAACACGGATGGTATACTGAAGGGCCCAGCTCAGCGAGAACTCTCTAGGAGGGCACTAGGTTGGAGCTGGACTTGCAAGGCACACGTGTTTGGTATACATGTATGAACAGACAGGTGTGTTTTCACGTGCATTGCTGAAGCACCCCTGAGCTACACCCTAATCCACCAGAGAGCCCTGCTGAGCTGTTTGCTTCCCCAGCCTGGTTGAAGAAAGCCACACTAACAGGCAAAGCCACTGAAGGAATATAAGCTGCCTCCCTGTTGCCTCAGCCAACTCTGCCACCCAGCACGGATTCTGAAGGCCTCGGCCTCTTGTGCTTTCGGCCCAGGAGCAGTTTCTGCCAAGTCGTCTGTCCTCATAGGGCTGCCCTGAGGTTGTGGGGAGAAGTGACAGAGGACTTTCCCTCAGGAGGGTGGTTCATTTCCCTTGGCTGGGCAGTGAGGGGGATATAGCCATGGATTGCCACTGGGTCTGTGACTTCTGGGGTCATTAAGAGTTGGCTGGTAGACAGCTGGGGACAGAAGGGGTCAGCCCCTTCTTGGGAAAGGAACTTGGCAGTGAACTAAAGAAAGGAAGTGGGGGGGGGGCCCCCCGTCCACCTGACCTAGCTCGTCCCCAACAGTTAACTTTTAACCCTTAACCTGCTGGCCTGGAGATTTTTCTCGCTGAAGTACTTATCAGTCTCCGTTTGTCTGCTGGTGACACTGCTGTGACAAGTTGTCCGATGGCTTCTTACCACTGCTAATAAGACCTTCACAATACCCTTCACCTCTACCACCTCCAAGGCCACCCTTTCCATCCAAGCTCTGCTACCGCGCACCCCTGTACCCCCACTGACTTGGACATGTGTCTGCCATCTTAAAGATCTTCAACAACACATAAAGAAATCCTTTGGCTTCAGAGAATTAAATCAGCCACTGCTCATTCCCCGACTGTTTGGGACAACCTGTTCCTTGTGTGCCCACCTGCGGCCTCCTTAAACTGTACTAATCCAATTGAAAGGGAGGTGGTCTCTGAGCACCAGGCACAGCTTTTTGCACCAGGTCCCCTGGTTTGCATTTATGGTTCTGGCTTGGACTCTTCTCTGTACAACGCGTTATCCAGCTTGGACACATTTTCCAAAGATGTGACATGGCTCCAAAAATGAGTGCTACCACAGGCCTGTTTCATGTTCAGCATTACTCTACTCATGAATGGCTAATGAGCGAGGGGCCCTGAGGCTGTCCCGCCATCCACTATGGGTTGGACGAGGTCTTTTTGAGACTGGGAACAGCCTGTGGCAAGCCAAGGGAGGACCAGTCACTACCAACCACTAACCATTAACCGGCCTTGCTGCCTGGCCCCTCACCAGCCTGCCTCTGTCTCAAAGGCTTACTACTGGAGGGAAAGCAGTTTGCTGAAGAACCTGTGGGTGTCTCAGAAGAGACAGCAGGCCAGCTTCCCTGGTGACCGCCCCCGGGGCGTGGTGGCTCGCCTGTTCCCCTACAGTAACTACAAGCTGGAGATGGTTGTGGTCAATGGGAGAGGTGATGGGCCTCGAAGTGAAACCAAGGAATTCACCACCCCGGAAGGAGGTAGGTCTGACCTGCGGCTCTTCAAGGTAGGGTAGGACAAGGGTAGTGCCACCGCCGCCGCTGCCGCCGGTGGGCAGATGCAGCGTGCCTTGGCACAGACAGCCAGGGTGACCTCAGCAAACTGATGACCGTCACCAAGGTGATCCGCCCTTACAGAAACTTGCTTATCAAGAGATGTGTGGTGTGCCCATGGCATTCCAGACACAAGCCATGAGACTGACCCCAGACGCACCTCTTCTGATGTGAAGAAGGCCACACGTGCATCTGGCCACTACAGTGTCCTGCTTGCAAGCACCCAAGACCTGCACAAGCCTCCCACAGCATCAAGAAACCCTCAAGGGGAAGTTGTGTACCTATGTGTACAGAGCACTGCCAAGTGTCACCGCACCCTCCTGAGGGTTTGTGGTTTGATCAAGCCCTGGGTCCAGACATCTACAAAGTGCTACTCTTACCTTGGTTGCCCCCATAGTAGGCTTTTATGCAATTGGCATGAGCATTGTCTTCTGTTTCTCCTCCCTCCCTCCTTAACTGTTTCCCGTTTTCTTCTTCTCTTCCTCCTTTCTCTTCTCCTTTGTTCTTCCCTCTCGTTTTCTTTACCCCTGTCTCTCCCTCCTTCCTCAGTTTGGTTCCCATCATCAGCCTCTCCCCCGTCAGCCCCACCCCTTTCCAGGCGCTCTGTCCTGAGACTCTTTCTCTTCCCCCAATAGAGCCTGGATTCTCAGCTCAGAAGCTGGGGCCTCCTTCTGCACCCGGTGCTGAGAGCCCTCAGCCGGGGACCGGGAAACTGCACCCTTGCCACGAGACAGTTATGACTGGTTCCCTGCCTGGGAGTGCCTCTGTGGTCTGGAGGTGTATTTGCAGGACTGAAGCTGCCTAATTTGTGCCAAGTCCAGGGTTAGTTGCTAAAAGAAAACTCACTTGACTTCCTCCCCCCACTTCAGCAGCAGTAGCTGAGCCTGTGGGGCTTTATACCAGGTGAAGGTGCTTGCCAGGCAGGCAGTAGGCTCCGCCCTCAAGGATCAGGGCCTGCCTCAGCCCTGGTCCAGCGCAGGGGTACCTGAGGTCATGCCTTCATGCCTGTGCTTTGTTTTCTGTGTTCTCCTCATCCTCCCTGCCCTCATCTCCTGGCTCCCTCCTCCTTCTCCCCAAGTACCCAGTGCCCCCAGGCGTTTCAGAGTCCGGCAGCCCAACCTGGAGACCATCAACCTGGAGTGGGATCACCCAGAGCACCCCAATGGAATCCTGATTGGATACACTCTCAAATACGTGGCCTGTATGTTCTGCTTTTTTATTTTTATTTTCTTTTTCTTTCTCTAAATCAGATATAATCACAAGCCCTTTCTTACTATTGTCTTGAGGAATGGAGATTGGAAGCCTATGCATGCAGAAGGCATTGCGTAGGAAAGATAACACTAAGGAAAAGTTCCCCATAATTAAAGGGAGCAGGCAAGACCCCAATTTCTGCTCTTCTTACACGGCTCCATCTGCAGGAGGGAGACAAAGGGTCCTCCAGTCTAATAAGGGAGACCATAGCAGCCCTCTGGGAGCTTGTAGTCTCCAACACCAACAAGCCTAAGCAAGACAGTTCCTCCCACATTGATGGGCAAACAGTGTGTACATAGGCATCCAAGGATGCTCAGGAAACACTGTGAGCAGGTGTCATTTGATAAGGTCCATAGAGCAATGATTTGAATGGGGGTGGGAGGCCTGGGTCTGGAATACCTTACCACAATAGCTCAGTCTTACCAGGTGGGAGCAAGGATGTCATCACACTTCAAAAATGTTAAGGCCTCTGGTGTAAGCAATGCTGCCCCTCACTGGGAAGCTCAAAGGGCCAGGTGACATGTTTTTGTTCCCTCTCGCTGTTCTGAATTGCTCTCTGGACCCGATCTTTACCCTCATGTATTAAAGAAGGTGGCCTTTTACAAACGAGCCAATAGCAATTGGAAACCCTGGGGAATTTCCCCAGTTCTGTTTGAACCTAAACAAAGAATTCCAAAGATTTGACCTCGTCAGAGGACTTGCACGGTGTAAACTGCTCTTTCAGAACTGACCACGTGACTTTCCGGAAGCTTAGAGACATGGGCTCAGTGACTCGTGTGAACCCTGAGAAATGGTGGAAGTACCTCAGGACTCCCAACTGGAGGGAGTCTGTGCCCAATGCCCTGACTTGAAGCCGAGTCTTACCTAATTCCCCTTCCAGAAACTCCGGAAGCTGTCCAAGCCACAGCTTCTGCAACCCGTGCAGGTACTAAACCTCCCACTCCCCTCTCTCCCCAGTCAACGGAACCAAACTGGGAAAGCAGATGGTGGAGAACTTCTCTCCCAATCAGACCAAGTTCTCAGTGCAGAGAGCAGACCCTGTGTCGCGGTACCGCTTCTCCCTCAGCGCCAGGACGCAGGTGGGCTCTGGGGAAGCAGCCACAGAGGAGTCCCCAGCACCTCCAAATGAAGGTAGGTCCGTGGCGCTGGTCCTTTGGAGTGAAGGCCTTAGGTAATCTGGACACCTAGAGAAACACACCAGAAGCTGGGTTTGGCCTTCCAGGATAGAGAGGAAGTGAGGTCACAAACCCTCAGCCCCACTTTAGGAGATAGTCTGTCTTGGGTGCTGAGAGATACCAGTACTGTTTGTGGGGAACGTCATCACTCTTAGACATGCAGGCCGACCTGGTCCTCCGCTCTGCTTTGACTTGCTCAGCTACTTACCGTCAACCGTCTGTCCTTGTAAGGGAATAAGGAAGGACGTGTGGGTTGAGATCAGGGGAAACATGAGAAGTAACCGTTCTGATGAACTCTCATCAGAGAATCAAACTGCACCTCTACTGAGGGAAGCAAGAATATTACTGAGAGTCCTCCCTGAGGATGCTGGGACCATCCTGTCTTTTGCCAAGGATTTTGCATATAGGACCAAGGAGATAGAGCAAAGTGCAGTGATCGAAGCTGCTTGCCTGGACCAAGAGTAGTGCAGGAAATACGTTCTTCCTTTGCATCCTAAATAAGATGAGGTGTCTGGTTGCAGGGAAGTGGGAGCTGAGAAAAACCCTTTGCCAAGCCAGCTTCCCAAGGAGCAAGTGAGCTTACACCCTAAGTCATGGCATGGCCTCCCGCCCGAGCTGCGCCTGACTCTAGCGTACACTAGAGGGCGCGCTCTGCTTATTTGCATGCCAGAGATTGAAGACTGCAAAAGCCTCAATACTGACAGCCCTCTGTAAAAACACAAAACAAAACGGTGGGGACCCTCTGCCTCTGTAGAGGAACAGTGGTCTATGCAACAGCCATTCTTGAACACCTACCCAGATGTACCACACCAGACACTGCACAAGAAGCAAGGGACATAAAAATAGTAGGAGGTTCACAATGTCTAGAGACATCTACAAAAAAGATGTCTTGTCTTTCTGCCTGAAAGAAGGTGGCTGCCGTGGGCAGGAAGTTTAGGAGATTCGATATGCAAGGGGGGAGCAAAAGGAGACAATATGATCAGATACCCCTGGGACTACCGCATGGCTAGTACTTGCTTCCCAGGATGCTCAGGTCCTGTGGTCTGGTCCTGATCGGATGGGGTCTTTTGAGCATTCCCATCCCCAGTCCCAGGAGAGCACTGTACTCCTCAGGGGGCTGCTGGGCACCTGCTGCCTCACCCCATCCTCTTGTCCACCTGCAGCAGCAGCCCTGTGCTCCCTGGCCAGCAGCCCAGCACCTAGGCAGAAGGTAGAGGACTGTTGGTCCCCTGTGTCCCTTTCTGGTCTTGAGCTCCTGATCCTGGTGTCCTCTTCCAACCTTTGGACACTCAGAAAGTTGATCAGGGCTGAGGAGCTTCAGGTAAGTATCTGGCGGGGGAATCTGTTACCACAGACTGCCAAGCTGGGGTATACTTTCTCCATCGTTCTGGAGATATGCAGAAAGCCTCTCTGCCCAGCACAGGACAGCAGACAATGCCCCTTTGTCCAACTTCAGTGACCATGATGGGGGAAAATCCTACAGCTCCAGAGGATGAGAGAACAGAGATGGTTTTGGATTTCTGGAAGTTTCTAGAGATTTCTGCTAGAACTCTCTGTCATATTTATGTTCCTATTTTCATGAAGTATAATAACAGGAGAAACTTAGGCAGTAGGAAAACCACGTTAGGTGCTTTCAGAGCTCTGAGACCTTCAGACTCATCATACTTTGAAAGCATGAGATGGGGATGCCTTCGCCCACTACTACCCAGCATCTTGCTCTGAAGGGGCAAGGGCTGTCTTTTTGCCTAGAATGGGCTGCTTCCTGCCATCATAGAGGGTCAACCTAACCCAGCCAGGCCAGAACACACCCTAGGAAAAAGAGCTGGGAATACAGCATTTTGCCTGACTGTGCTTGCAGCCACTTCTTACGTGGCAAGCCCTTGAATATGGGTAGAAACATAATGTGTTAGAAAGGTCTCTAAGCCCCAGATAGGATATTGGAGCCTGCCTGGCTCCGGTGGGGTTGAGCAGGACTCCATGAACACCACTTAGCATCCTCAGGATTGCAACTAACACCTGGCCAGACCACTGGAGTCAGATTTGAGCTGGGCCTTTTCCACTTTCTTCTGTGGTTTCACCTGTGCTGTTTTCTCTCTCATCTCTCTCTCTCTCTCTCTCTCTCTCTCTCTCTCTCTCTCTATCTATCTATCTATCTATCTATCTCTCCATCTTGGGTGCTGTGTCTGAAGCTACTCCAACTGCAGGTAACTCCATCAACAGAGGTAACGGGCATGGCACGGGGCAGTGCAGATGGAGCCCATGCTGGCCAGAGTCCAGCAAGAGAAAATGACTCAGGCTGAAAGCATGCTCCAGGCTCACCCTTTCAGTGGAGAAGCCAAACTTGAAAGGAAGGTGTATAGAGAGCGTTGAGTAGATGAGGTGAACATGCGCTCTCTCCTTTCATGTAATGTTTGTCCCTACAAAGGAAGCTGGCTTCGAAGGGGTCTCACATGTAGATCCTTCTGAAGCCGAGACATTACCTATCGTGGCCACCTGAGCCTTGCTGGACCTGACATCTCTGATCATAGAGATGGCTCTAGAAGGTGTGCTATAGAAGGAACAGCTGGCTCCTAGCCCTGGTGATGCCACAATCCCCTGAAAGGGTGAGAACACTGTGCATGCTGACCTTGCATGCTGCATGGTGGGGGCTGGGGCTGGGTGGGGGGGACACCCAGCGCCATTCCACCAGCTAGTATATGTTCCAGTCCGTGAGATTAAGCAAGCATCTATGAGTAAGACCAGGGCTCCAGGGCCTGGAGTCTCACTGAGTGTCAGGGATTGATGGCCTCCTTGACCCCACCCCCCTAGAAAGTTCCTCAGTATTCAGTATGGAGATAGGCCTTCTCCACTGGGGCCAGGGCCTGGGAAGGTGGGTCTGTGTTAAAAGCAAACCTCCCCCTTCGGTCTTCATGCCACTGGCTTGAGGACCATCAAAGGGTCCTACCCTAGAGGGCTGCCCTCAAGCCAGAGAAACTAGGCCAGGGATGCCGGAGCTCCTTTCCTGGTCCTCTGAGCTTGAATTTCCCTATAAGTTAAGAGCTCAGGGTAGTTTATTCCAGGGCGTTAACTAAGGCTGGAAGCCAGGGCACATGAGAACCTGCATAAAGAGATAGGCTTTGTCAAGACTGTCAGGGCACAGCTTTAGGCAGGAGAAGCAGGAGCCAGGCAGGAATCCAAGCTTGCTCTGTGCTACCTAGCCCACTTGGTTTTCTTCCATCCTGTGCCCATTTATTCCCATCCACTCCTTCCTAAGTCGATTCTGCTTCTGTTGCGGACCCTCCTTGTGTTTTCATGTTTTGCCAGCCACATCTGCCAGTAAGAATCCACCAGGCTTCCCTACCTCAGCCCTCTTCCTCCTGCCCAGTAACCAGCCCCGCCAGCCAGGCCAGTGCCTCCCCACACAAGATCTAAAATCCTCTTCCAGAATGTGAGACACGGAAGTTGTCTGTGACACGGAGCGTTGCCCTGTCTTCCTGCTTCATGTGTGAGCCTCTTCCATAATTGCTCATTGGTCAAGCATCTTCCAGTCAGTCTCCCTCCCCATCCTGGCACGCCAGACCCTGTGTAATGGATCCAGCAGCAAGGAGTCTGCCATGTGCAGAGGGCGGTCTGTGCAGTCCTCCTGTGAGCCACGGCTGCAAGGAGAAGAGACGTGCCATTCCAACTCCCCCTCCACTTCCTCCTTCCAATTTTAAAAGATCTAAACTCAGCATGCCACGCAGAATGGGCCCAGGGTCTCTGCTGTCAATCAAGTGTGTTTCCCAGGCACCAACACACATGAGACACTGGAAAGGGCAGATTGTACTTGTTGGTAACTGAAGTAATGTCAGATGTTCTCAGCTTTGCATACACAACACCTTCTGGGGGCAGTAGAGCTTAGGTCTGCATTTTCAGAGAGAGCGGGGTCCAGTCTCCACCCTCTTCCTCCTCATCCTCGGCAAACCTCGCCATTTCCCCAACACTGATCAGTTCTTTCATCACCCAGTGAGATAATCCTTCTGCATCGTCAGGCTGCCGGGATTGCTGCCCATCTGCCTAACAGTCTGCAGCTTGGCTGGGGTAGTCTTCATGCCATGTGGACAGTCTTGGACCGAACATTCCATCTCGGAACGTCTGGAAGCTGTTCCTGTCTTCCACTCAGTTCAGATCTGCAAATGTTGGGTGGGTAGCTGATAGGAACTCGGCTCCATGGCAGGTTTGGGAGGAGGAGGACATGAGCAAGAAGCGTCACCTCTCTATCTCTACACAGTGCTCCCCCAAATGCTGTGTGTCTTCCTCGGGGCCCAAAGGCAGTCTATAGGGTTGGCCTGCCCTGTTTCGGCAGACTCCTGGCTTCCAGAGCTAGGCTGCCGTGAACCATCGTCCGTACCGGACACTCATTGCTCTCTAGGTTTCTGGCTGGCTGGGATCACCAGTCAGTACCAGCTAGGACTGTTTCCAGACTCATACTTCCCGCTCTGGCTAGATTCTAGCCCAAGAATCTGTTGCCTAGCTTGTGGTCCCCTCTGTTTAGCCAGCCAGCCCCCTTCCCTCCCCCAGCTTCAAGGCTCACCAAATCTTCTATCTCCCCTCTCTCCAACTCAGTTCCGGGTTGAAATGCTCTGATTGGCCTGAGCAACACAGTTAGTCCTCTTGTGAAAAGCTCCTATCTCCTCCCCTCCCCCTCTGCCTACCGGCCCTGGCTTTAGATTATTCTCTCTCTGGCTGTAGTGCCTTTTCTCTTGGCCTCTGTCCTCCCTGTAGCCTGTGGCCCTCCAGCCTGGGGATAATACACACAGCAGTAAGTGTGTGGAAGGCATGCCGTGGCCTCCCAGGGTCTACTCTCTGTGGAAGCTCACTGGGAACACCCTTGAGGGGGTTCCAGTAGCTCCTACCCTCCGTCCTCCATTGCTCCTTCCCACTTATACCCTGAGGCTTGCCACAAAGCACAAGGGAAAGAACTCAGAAACTATGGCTGCAGAGAACTTCTTCCTTTATACTTGTAGGAGTGGCTGTCAGAGGAGATGGGGAGGGGAGGGATATGGGCTAGAAGCATCCACATAGTCACTTCTCACCTTGTCTTCAAGATGCTGAACAAAGTAGGAAACCTTAATCTAACCTCTCTTAGCATTTTTGTCCCAAGAGTATTTGCTAGACTGCCCTGGAAAGCTTGTGGCTCAGAGGGAGGAGGGGAGATGTGAGTGGACATCCCTGTAAGATAAAAGACCAGTGGTCATGAGGGAACTATGAGGAAGGTGGGCTTGGACTCATGGGTCCCAGACACTGTACAGCTACTGTGCCTAAAGGAAAGGAAGCCCAGGTCCCTTGGCTATATGATGGTGGGCGGGGCAGTGACTCAAGCTACGAGGAATATTTTCTCATAATGCCTTTTAGATAGTCACAGAAAAGAGGACCTTGTGAACCTTGCATCTGCCAGAAAGTACTAGAAAATGTATTATTCATAAAGAACTAAGTGAGACCCATCTTGCCCAGAGGTATAAAATCTCTTCCTGTCTCTCACTTGTGGTCAAGGCTGTGATGGATACAGAGCCAGCCCTGAGACAGCTGACCTTTGCCTCACACACACGATCTCTCTGCTTTTCTGTTTGTGAATTCATGCGCCCATGGGCATGTTGGTGGGCAGGGATAAGCCAGTCCCCTCAGGCTGAGTGTTAAGAGCACCGAGTTGACTTCCAGGCCTAGGGCCACCTTGAGCTGACCAGGCCTCTGGGGGGTGGGAACAATGAGAGAGAGAGAAAGGCTTCTCTCCCGCTCTCTGCCCCCACCCTACCCAGTCCTCCCACGGCTTTCTTGATGCCTGAAAGTTGACTGGAGTTTGGAGACTTTGAACTTCCCTTATTCTCTGAGACACAATGGACAGTTACCTTCCCAGTGTGACTCTGTAGGCCCCACATTTAGGGCCCATTAATAGCTCTGCTTTTACAAGAAGAGAAGCTTCCGGAACCTTGAAAGTGTGTCCTTCTTTCCTATAGGGCCTTATACCATTGGAGACCCAGGGAGGTAAATAAGACAGGCTCTAATTGAAACAGCTTAGGCTCAGGAGGCTGGTTCTCCTGGGGAAAAGTTCTCTGGCTTCTATGCCTGGCCTGAGCCTCTTCCATGAGAATGAGAGATACAGGAGATATTATTTTTTTCAAGATCTCTGGAGATTTAAGGCAGAGTAGGATGTCACTATTCCTCAGAAGTTAGGGTAACTGTTGCTGTCTAAGTCCCTGCCCGCTACCTATACCAGAAGGTAGACAGTGGTCGGGTCATTAGCAGTGATGTGGCCTGGAGAGTGAGGACAGGAGGACCCTCGCACGCTTCCCCGTCTGTTCCATAAAAGAAGAACACTGAAAAAGTTGCTGCACTTGTGGACTAGGTCCCAGGGCCTACTAACAAGATGCTAGTCCGCTTTAGATGTGGAGTGTGAATAAGTCATCCCAGATAGGAGCCCAGCTGGGCCCCCCCGGATGAAGAGTCCCACAGAGAGGGAGGCTGGCATTCAGTTCCTTTGTCTTGCAGTTTGCGTGTCTCTCTGTGGCTAGGAGACTAAAGGTGCCCACCACGGGCCACATTGTCATCCGTTCTAGCTTCTGATGTGACCAGGAAAGACTTGGGATGCACGGGCCCTAAGTATCCTAGATAGAAAGACAAGAAGTTTGGGTGTCGGGGTCGGGGAAGCCATTAATAGGCAAAGAAGGGAGAGACGGGGGAGGGAGAGAGAAAACACAGAGGAACAAAATGGGGGCGGGCTTTGGAGTGAGGGGTTGGGAGCTGGCAGGCAGCTCTGAGTCCCTGGAGGACAGAGCCCAGCCTTCTGCTCACCACTCCTCTAAGAGGAGGCTCCAGGCCTGGACCCACCTGGTATTTCTGAGACTTTGTAGATGGTGCGTGGCCCACACTCTGTGCCATTCCTGGGGTTCAAATGATTCAGTGTGTGTGCCCTTCGACCGCCTTCCCGGTCCCTGGTTGGATGCATGCTGGGTGCTGCAAGCCACACAGACCATGAGAAGAAAATGAAACACACACCAGCTTCATTCTCTTCCTCTCCCATGGCTGTATATCGGTTGCCGGGGTCCTCCTGGACCAGTGCAGATGCTTGGGGAGGCTTCTGACCTCTGAGTCCATCTTCCCACTGGGCTGCCTGCCTTGCACGTGGGGGCCAGATGTGCTACCTGGGAGCTACCAGACCAACCAGACTCGGTTATTTCACATTTCCCTCTTAGCTCCTCCCACGTTGCCCCCGACTACCGTGGGTACCACAGGCCTTGAGAGCAGTACTGATGCTACTGCCCTTGCTGCCACCAGTGAAGCCACGACAGTTCCCATCATCCCAACTGTCGTACCTACCACCATCGCCACCACCGCCGCCACAACTACTACAACCACTGCCGCCGCCACCACCACCACCACCACCACGGAGACTCTTCCCACCACCACCACTGCAACTAAGATTCACGAAACCGGTATTGTGCATTGCCCGCGTTCCTGGCCCCGCCCCCGCCAGCCCACCTCTCAGCTTCAGACAAACCCAGACTTCTCTGGCTGAGTGGTGGGCTCTGAGGGTGCTGTTTACCGGCCCCACCATGCCATACTTTACAAACAAGGCCCAGAGTCCCCACCTTGAACATATGTAGGTGGTCACTTAACTGCTTTGCTAGTCAAATCCCTCCATCCTTCCACGGAGCACCAGGTTTCTCATCTGGCATGTAATCAGCCAGGCATGGGCCCTCAGGAAGAGAGGTATGAGAAAGAAAGGTTCTATTGGCCATGTACCTGGCCACACCATGTCTGTCCACTCTAGGGAGAGAGGCTAGAAAGAGGAGCAGGGAGTGGCTGCCATGCCGCGCAGCTCTGCCTCTGGGACCCCTGCCCCTTCCTTGCACTTCTGTCCCCAAGGACTCCTTGTATGCATTTCTTTGAAAAAGTCAGCACATGCAGGCAATAGTATTACCATGCCATAATGCCCAGCAATGCTTCATTTCTTTCCCTCTAAAATGGACACCTGGAGGAAAAACTGCAGGAGTCCTAGGGATGGCCTGCAGGGCCTGTACTCCACAGCCCAGCTCTTTGAGCGTGAAAAGATCCTGGGAGTCTCCAAACCTTTCTGAATACCAAGCATCAGTCTTATATCATCCTAGAGCAGAGGGTCTCTAACTTCCTGGGCCCAGAGGGCACCTATAAAAATAGCATAAAGCAGCTGGAAAGGCTTCCAGGAAGTACCCAGAATGCTCCGATTCTTGGAGAATCATACACTGCCCCGCTCCCCACCAGCCTTCACTGCTTTTGCTTCTTGGGCAAGTCCCTTCACCTTCCCAGCCTCACTGCCTCCCACCCATCAGCCTCTGAACGTAGCTGGAGGCTTGATGCTCCTGTTAGTATTTGCTCTGGCTCAATTACTCTGTGTCAAGTGAGCCATAAGCAGAGCAGGTGACTCACAGCTGACACCTCCTCAGCACACAGAAATGCTCATTCGCTTTAGGGGCGGAATACTGGGATGTAAACATGAAATGTAGGGGGAGGTCAACCCAGGGGAAGCCTTCTACTTGAGCAAATGCTGCCATCAGCGGCTGGGGGTGGAGGGTTTGCTGTCTTCTAGGGTGTGATGAGACATCTTTTTCGTCAGATCAGGCCTTTCGATCCTTAAACTGCTTTGAATTCACAGACGTGAGCCAAGAATATAGAAACAACAAACCTTGCTCCTTGACAGTTCCTGACCTAGAAACATCACTTAGGCCAGGCAGGACTGGCCTCGTGACTCACAGCCCAGGTGTAGATCCTGTCTGAAGCCACAGAGGGCCTGGCCTCAGCACCGGGCTTAGGGAGAACATGAGGGCAGCCATGTTTCTCAGCTTCCTGGGAATCTTTTAAGTGAAATCTCATCTTCATCTCATCTTATATCTTAACACAAGACGTTTCATAACTTTTCCTTTTTCTGGGTATCCTTTGTGTTATTGTTAGATTTGGGCGCTATTCCCTACCGCTTGCTTGCTGGGAGCCAGTGGAACAGCGTGTGCTAACATGGTCTCCTTTTGACTTTACGGTCGCTAAGAGTTCGTTTTCTTGGTCCCTGCATTTGAGTGCCCCACTTCTTCAGCAGTCACCACCTTGACCCATCTGTGTGGTTCTCACCTCAAAATCATCTTGGTCTCCCATTGCTTGGCTTTTTCTTTTCCCCATGTGTATGATGGTGTGTGCGTGCATGCGTGTTACTATGTGCATGTTAGCACATGTGACTACATGTACATACATGAAGATCAGGTATGAGACACAGTCTCTTGTCCTTTGCTGCTGCACACACTGGCCTGCAAGCTTCACGAATTCCCCCGTCAGCCTCACATCGCCTGGACTGCAATAACAGACACCTATGTTTCCATATTCAGCTTTTATTTGGGCTTGGGGGCTCTTAGCTCAGTTTTGACAGGCTTGCACGGCAAGCATTTTACTCACACAGCCATCTCTCCAGCCCCTGCTTGGCTTCTCCTAAAAGCACCATCATCTTCATTCCCTTTGAGGGTGCATCAGATTCAGCTCAATATTACATCGGGAGGGGGGGTGTCAAATTGTTCGATGCAGATGCTGTTGTACAAAGACCTGAGCTAAGGAGCTAGAGAGACCTCCAAATCAGGGCTACTCAACTTCATTACTGCTTCAAAAGCCTTGAACTTCCAGGAAGAGGAAATTACAAGAGCTGCCAGTGTGATCACAATGGAACAAGCAGAAGAAAAGAAGCCTGTTTCCCACCCTCCCTCCCTTCCTCCTTTCCTTCCAGGCGGCAAGCCTTCTGCTAACCATCGGGGAGCCTCTTTCTTGGCCCCTCACTTGACACACATTGTGTTCACCTGGGGCAACCAACACCTGACAGGGTTGCAGTAGGAAACACACACGCACACACACACACTTCTTTGAAGTGAAAATCAGGAAATCTTTTTATCACTTCCCCAGCCCTGCAGACCCAATCACATGTCAAAAAGATAATGAATAAATGCACCGTCAATATACTCTATTCATTTATGTTTGACAAGTGAGTTGGTGACAGTGCCTCCTTACATCCTAATTAAATATACAGGAGCCAGGCTTGTAAAGCCTTTGAACTACAAGCATCCTTGCTAGTTCTCTGCTACTAAATCTTTGCTGGGAAATGTGGTAATCAGACTTCTGGGACTCTTGCATTTGAAAGCTGCTGCCATTCTCCTGTACACGGGCTATGGTTTCAAAGAGCGTTGTGGCTTTGATAGCATGGCTCCCAGCCCCCGGGAGCTTGATAATTAATGGCCTCTTTGTTACCAGGAGATCAAGTCTCCATGGCTCTATGGCTGGGAAGCCAACAAGTAGGGTTGTAGTAGAGAGGAAACTAAGGATTGGATACCAGGGAAAGCTAAGGCACAACGTCTTTTGGTCCCAGCTGGCCCATGACAGGGACAGCAACTCTGACCCTACCAGGGACCCTGAGGTTCTAGGCCACAGTACAGGCCACCCAGGCTCAGATCAAATTCGCCTGCCTGGATTGGTGTTCGCTAGCTTTAGGAAGCCAGGAGAGTTGTCCTGTGTTTATTTGGTCCCGTCCTTATTGCTTCCTCATTTTTACATGACTTTCTTTTAGCGGTGCTAAGGGTGGACCCCACGTGCCTGGTAGGCACACACTCACAAGGCACACCTGCTTGGTTTTCAAAAGAAACGCCTTTCCTTCCAGTTGAAGGAGGCAAGCCTACTCTCTCTCCCTCTGCCGGCATCCTGACCACTGGGCCTGACTCTTTGCCCCTTTTGAGTCTATGACAAAGAATCCAAAAAGGGAGTAAGTGGTATGACAGACAGAAAGGCCACTCTTGTTCCTAACACCATCTTGTGCAGAGCGAAAGACAACTTCCTGGTCCCCTTCATAAGCAGACAGGTCCCCTGGCTGCGCCTGCTCATCCCTGAATAGCCAGCGACCTTTGGCCTGGCTATCAAGACTGCAGCCCCAGCCCGTACGGAGCTCTGCTGGGTCTTGTGCACAGCCTTTCCTGACTCTTCCCTTCCCGGGCAGACTCTGGGTGTGAGTGAGAGTATGCCTCTCTGAGTCTCCTAGGCTACTTCCGTCCTCACCACTAACTCCTCTTCTAACCCGCCCACCAGCCCACCATGAGCAGTCCATTTGGAACGTCACGGTGCTCCCGAACAGTAAATGGGCCAACATCACCTGGAAGCACAATTTCAGGCCTGGAACTGACTTTGTGGTTGAGTACATCGACAGTAAGCATTGCTATGTGGGGTGGGGGTGGCGGCAGTGGTGCAGCGCCGGTGGGTAGTGGTAGATGCCCATTAAGGAGATCCTGCCGGGCTCCCGCAGGCTTAGAAGCCTTTTAGCCTGGCTTCATTTTAGTCAGGTGAAATCGATCCCTAACCGAGATAGCAGAGGTGGAAGGAGCAGACTTGAGCAGGAAGGGACCTCTGAAGCCATTAGCAAAGGCCTTGAATTGCATGTGTCACCGAGGATCTGTGGACTGTGTGACCTGTGTCCACTCTTGCCCCTAAAGAGGATTCTGAGCATCCTAAAGTGAGCTGGGTCTTTTGACATCTCTACACTCTGGTCCAGGGTGCAGACCTGAGCTGCAGATGCCCTCTGTTCACAGAATAGTGGAAAGCTCCAGTCACAGACCAGAGAGCCAGTGGCTCGAGGTGAGCCATGCACCCTGTCAAAGCTTGAGATCAAAAACTGAGTGGATGGCAGAATGGGTTCCAGACATCTGTCGTCTCTGGGCAAGGGGCCCTGGCCTGGTCCCACAGAGGGAAGAAGCCCACACCCGCCAGCAGAATACATAGCTGGGCTATTCCCTCCCCCCAAGGACTCTTAGGAAGTGAAAGCCTGGCGCTGGCTTCTGTGGTCAGAGGAGGCCTTTAGAGTCCCTATTTAGGTCTGGGCCTTTTCAGCTTCCTGCCGCCACCATCCCCCTCCCACCACTCAGAGATATAGATACTTTATTTGATACGCCAATTTGCAATGCGGCCACAGGCAAGCAGCTTGAGGTGAGCCCAAGAGTGAAGTGAGAGCCAGGGATCCTGTCTCACTTCCGTGTGAGACGCTAACCATGTGACATACTAACTAACTAGTACACTTGCCCTCCCAGAAAGCTCACTCAGAAAGTGAATCGTTTCCAGGGCAGCTGATGTGTTTCAAGGCTGGGGTGGCCAAGCTTAGTATGCTTAGTGCTAAGACCGTGCGTGGAGAGGAAGACTTCAGGGACAGACGTCGTCTAAGAGTTAGAATTGCATGCTGGGCGCCAGGGAGCTGCCTGTTCTGTGTGGTGGACTAGACCCAGGGTGCCTTAGTCTCCTTTCCCCAACCTCCCTGCTTTTGACAGATGAACAGGGACCTAAACACTCTCTCCAGCTCCTGGTGCCTGGTTGTAAGCTGACCTAGGTTTCTGTTCCCCAGGCAACCATACGAAAAAAACTGTCCCTGTTAAGGCCCAGGCCCAGCCTATACAGCTGACAGACCTCTATCCCGGGATGACGTACATGTTGCGGGTGTATTCCCGGGACAACGAGGCCATCAGCAGTACCGTCATCACCTTTATGACCAGTACAGGTGAGAGGGGAGCTGGCCTCGCCATCCCCTGCAAGCATGGGCATCTCATCCTCATTCCTAGCTTCCCGCTTGTCTCTTCCGGGAAACAGGTCTCATCTCCACCCCATTTCCTTGCCTTGCATGGCGTGTCTCTCTGACCTGCAGGAGAGTCAGGTGTGCATGCCCAGTGGAGACAGAGTCAGGGGTCTGAGTTGGGGGGAATCGGAGAAAGCAAAGGACTGAATAATAAGAAGAACAGGGAACTCCTAGTCCTCCACCACATCTGTAACAAAAGGGCTCGATGCATGCACAGACTTGGTCGGTGTATGTGGGCCTGTGGGCTGCTGGAGAGTCATGCACTGTGCCCCACTGTTTGGGAGCTTGCTTTCTTCGTGTGGAATGAGTGGAAAGAGGCTAACCCAGAGTCCTGATTCAGAAATCTCCTGAGCAACTAAACCTGGGATTGGTGTGTATGTTGCTGCCTTGTCAACGTCGGCGTTTTGCTTTTATTTAATTTCACTCCAAGTTTTGTCCCACCTAAAAAGTAAGTGAGTTTTTGGCCGTTGCTGTTTTTTTGTTTTGTTTTGAAGCATGCTTAGAGGCAGGACAACAGTCTGGCTCTGCAGGAGCTTCAGCCTGGACAGAGAAGCATCTTCGTTGTATCAAGCAGCTAGGCTGCCTGGGGCTTGGGAGAGACCAGGTTTAGAAATGTCTCTGCTGATGGGGGAGGGAGTAGCTGGGAATATGCAAACCACAAAGGCCCTTGCTTGTCCACCGGCGCCGATGTGGGTTTGTGCGGCTAGCAGCTAGGCTAGCGTTTCTTTCAAATCAGACAGACCAGCTGAGTGGCCTGTAGTCTAAACCCTGGGGCTAAGGGGAGGTGGGGGAAGGGCCAGCTGAGTGGCCTGTAGTCTAAACCCTGGGGCTAAGGGGAGGTGGGGGAAGGG
>OU015747.1:89112509-89145362 GCA_907169655.1 Acomys percivali | reverse complement strand
GTGGCCTGTAGTCTAAACCCTGGGGCTAAGGGGAGGTGGGGGAAGGGATTAAGAGAGGAAAGGATCAACCCTAGCCTCCAAGGATCAACCCTAGCCTCCGGGAATGGCCTAGTCAGATGCGGGTTATTAGACACACAGGATGGGGGCAGGGAACCCCACAATGATTTATGTGAATTTCTAAATGTTGACTTGAATATTCATCATTGTTCCCTCGCCTGGCCACATGAGGCTGATGCTGGTAGCTTGTATCTAGGGAGTCACTGTCCATCTGCATCCTCCCAACTCCTCCAGCCTGGTCCTTCCGGATGTGTCTCCCTGGTGTTCCTCTACCAGTCCCACACATTTCCAGCCCACAGAATCTGACTGTGCGGCTCCTTGCTTAAAATGAGCCAGGCCGGCCCACTCAGGCAAGACGTCTGAGTGAGTAACCAGGCCAGCCTGTTACATGGGAACCCACACATCTGGACACCTGACCAAGCAAAGCAGGTAGCAGGACTCTGACAGGATTGGAGATCCCAAGCTCTTGGACCCATTTGACTCTGTTTCTTTACTAACTTGAGTCTAGCTCATGGGCAAGAAACAAAGGTGACGCAGGAGGGGAGAAGTCCATCCTAGGGAATGCTGGGAAACTCAGTGCTGCCCATTTTCAGATCTCTGCCTCTCCAGGTGCTGTGGATAAGGGCTGGAGAGGGAGCCAGAGAAAAGAACCAGACCCTGCCTTTGGGTTTGGTCTAGTTTGTTTCAAGCGGTAAGCATACAATATAGGGGAATTAATAATGGCTGACGTTTGGTTCTGAATGCTCTCTTCAATGCCCATTTTTCTTTGTGCTGGATCTTGAGAGGCCTGGTCCGCTCACCAGCCTTGAGAGCCACAGAAGCACGTAGCAGTAACAAGTCTCCCCAGAGCCCTTCTCAGGCAAGCTGGAACATCCAGGCTCAGTACTCTGTCTCTGAGTTCAGGATATTCACTTCCTTCTAGGACAGCTGGAAACTCCTGTGTGCAAACCACATGGGAAAAAAAAATATTTTCACTCTCTGAAGTCTGTATGTGTCTGTAAACATGTGTCAAAGCAGTTTCCTGTAGTTGGACTCCAGGGGCAAGCCCATGCAAACCCCAGATCTCTGGGTTTCATCAAAGCAAAGCTTTTGTGAACATCTCTGGGCCCCAACCACATTAAGGCATTTAGTCAAGCACAGGGCATCACTTTAGCCTGCAGATGCCATGCTGCAGTGGTTCCGGAAGGAAGGAGAAGGGACTTCTGGGAATGCTACCAGGCTTTCTAACCCTCACCAGGAAGATCCCACTGGGAACTTAATCACCCCCTTATTAAAGTTTCTGAAGCCAGAAACTTGATGGGCTACAAATATATGACCCTAGATTCTAACGGGCCCATCCACCCTTCATTGTATGTGGGAGCTGGCAGAAGCAATCACACAGCAGGCTGCTGGGCACTCAGGGAGGTCAAGGGGACTGCCATGAGACAGGGTATATATGGAGAAGGTGACATGGTACTTGAGGGAGAGTAGCCGCACTGTGTGTAGAGAAAGGTCATCCCTGGTATATCCACTATTAGAATGACTCTCAGTGATGAGCCTGTTGTCTACGGCCAAACAGATCCTTCCGGCTGGACATAGGAGTTGAATGAACTGTCTGGTTAGCAAGTGAATTTCCCATCTTTTTAATAGGTTGGAGGGTGCAGTTCTGTGAACTTTTCCAGGGAGATGTAATATTAACATCTACCCCAGATTGGAATCAGCACCAAAACCCCTAGAATGACTTATTCATGTTCATGTTTGAATAAAAGGAGTTTGCAGGTGATCATTTACAGAGCGGTACACAACTATGGACAGAGGCATTTCCCCCAAGTTGCCAACTGCCCCTATTACCAAACCTAATGCTTGGTATGTCTGAGTCTACAGCAGAACTGATGAAAATGTGGTTTCAGTACTGCCCAGGGGTAAGGCGGCAGAGGCAACTGCAGGCTCAGACAGCATAAGGCACAGACAACACTAGACCAGGAAAGTGATTTTTCTGTGTACTCCATCCTGGTCTCAGAAAACACTGCCCAGCCATGGGAAGGCTGGCTTATTTTGTGACCGTCTGGTATATAGACTAGTTAGGTAGATGCTTGCTGCGAGACACAGTTACTGTGTGGCTTGGAAGGCTTGATTGAGCGTTAATGTTTCTTGTACACAGCAGCAAGCATTTGGACCTGTGCTTGCCAGGCCCTTGGAGGAAGAAGAGCAGCTCCTGTCATTTGCAGTTGGAGGTGGGGAGTATAGATGCCATCTTTGAACGCTGACAGTGTTAGGCTCTCAACACCAGTTTAGCAGATCAATTGAGTGCAGCCTTGGTGGTCAAGTGTAATTACTCTGGAGCCTGGAGGAAGTGACTTCCTCTTAGACTAAGCTGAGATCATCCTCTCGTTCTGTTGTTTTCTATTCTTGAGAAACTAACTCGCTCTGTAGTAGGGTGTGGTCAGTGGGCCTCACTTGTCACTTAGTTTTGTGTCTGAAGTTCGCAAGAATCTTTTTTTTTTTTTTTTTTTTTTTTTTTAACATTTTTCAACTGAGTCTGAAGCTACATTTCAGCGTTGCCTGGTACTGTCAGGAGTGGGATGCTACATTTGCTTTCTAAACTACCCCTGAAACCACTTTCCCCAGGCATCACGACCTTCTCTCTGAAGAGAAAGGGTGTGTCGTGGAGATGGCTGCCAGAGTATCAGAACAAAGCCAAGCAAGATGAGGGTGCAAACAGGTCGTTGCAGAGATGCAAACCAACCTCTCTGCAAAGTATGGGTGCCGCTGTCCAAACCCAAGTGAAGTAATCCCCTCTGCCTAGGCGTGGTACGCAGGCAGGAGGAGCCATGAGGCCCCTGGCTGGTATGGGGAGAACCAAGAGTGGGTCCCAGGGCATCTTTCTTCCGTTAGGGTTAAGGTGATGTGTTTAGGAAGCAGTCGCTGGGTCACGTGGTATGTGATCAGTAAAATACTAAGTACTGGTTCAAAGAGACAACCCTATTCTCAAGACAGGAGCAGCACAGGCTAGAGAAAATGGCTCAGAGGGTAAGAGCACTTTCTGCTCTTCCAACAATCCTGAGTTCAGTTCCCAGCAACCACATGGTGGCTCACAACCATCTGTAACGGGATCTGATGCCCTCTTCTGGGTGTGTATGAAGACAGATTACCCGTATACATTAAAATAAATAAATAAGTAAATATGTTTAAAAAAAAAAAAAAAAGATGGGAGCAGCACAATTGGAAACCAGGACCCAGGAGACAGAATAGTTCAATGTTAATTTGTGTGGAGCAGGAACAGTGAAAGCAAAGGCCAGAGAAGGTGTACGCTGGAGTGATCAGAGCCTCTGGAGGGAGGAGAGACTGCGAAAGGAGGTCAGAGGAAAGGATGGTAACCTAGAGTCTTAGGTAAGGTAGAAATGCGGCATGAAGAAGGCTAGGTAGGCATGAATTCCCTGTGGCAGGAAATAAGAGAGACATTACCTGATGTGCATGTGGGAGTGGTTACTCTAAGCTTGCTGCACTCACGGGTACCGAAAAGGCACAAGTGCTTCACCCATGTGTCAGGGTTGTTTAGTGGGGCTGGACAACAGCCCTTGGATGTAAAACAGGGTTGGGCGTTCAGGCTGAGGGGTTAGGGGAGAGTGTTGGACTCACAGCTGCGGAGTCAGATTGCCAACCTGAAGTCAAGAGTTGCCTGAGGTCAGAGTCAGGATGGGGAGGTAGGTGTGGGAGAGGTCGGCTCACCTGAGATGCTAGCTGAGACTTGGTGGTTAGAGGAACCTGAAGTCAGCTTCTATCCGGCGATGGAGGAGCAGACTCGGGCAGGACAGGATGGCCCTGAGAAATGATGGGGCCACCTGATCAGAACAGGACATGGGCTGTCTCAGAAGGTCTGACAGGTTCTTGTGGGCTTGTGTTTTAAGGCACGGAAAGAAGTGAGCCGGGAGGAAGAAATGGAACCTGCCAGGGGGGCATCCAGGGGTCTTTTACAGGAATGAGGGACCAGGGTGTTGCATCCTACTTTAACTTTGGAGGGAAAAAGAGAAGGAAAGACCTTTGACATGTAAGGAGGAGACAGCCGCAGAGGCTGTGTGGATTCAGGATCGCCAGATTCAGAGAAGGGGTCTAGAGGGCAACGGTGGAGTAGTAACAGCTTCGCTGGACTCTAAGCAGCGAACTCCAGCAAAACGATGAGGTGAGGTTGGGATTGGGGATGGGTCTCCGCCTTCCTCTAGTTCTGGGGCAAGAGCTAAGCCATGAAGTCGTTGGCTGAGAGACTCGCTGCTACTCTTGTTCAGTAGAAAGAACAGCTAGTACAAACCTGCAGAGGCAGGAACGCAAGTGGCTGAGGGGTTGGAGTGTGGAGTGGGACGCAGAGCTACAGGTGATAGGGCTGGCTCTCTGTCAAAGCCTGATTGGATGAGGAAGGTGGGGTTCCCTCTTATAGCCTTTAGGGGTTTTGGAGGGTTTGAAACAAGGAAATATGTTAATACCTTGTGGGGTCTGGGGCTGCTGTGTGTGGAGCACCAGACAGGAGCAGGAATGGAAACAGGGTGGCCCTCCCTTTTCACCACAGCATACACAGGCCAGGGTGACAACAGCCACATTTCTTGTGGACTCCGGTACTTTGCAGCAGGGCAACTAGTTCCGGGTCACCACTGAGGGCCTGCTCATCGCTCCCTACTGTTTATTCCTGGTGTGATGGCCTCGGCTTGGCCCTGAGAAGACTGTGGAATAGTTTCTGCATCTTATATAGGCAATGGGTAAAAGATACCCAGGAGCAAGGGCACAGGGTGTCTGTCACGGGTCCAGTGTGCCTCTGAGATGGAGGCTTGGTGCTGTTGTGATCCTGTTGCTGCCTAACTCTGCCAGGGCATGTCGCCGTCCATGACTCCTTCCCTTCTTGAGTCCCAGTCCCCAGAAAAAGCTGTGTTTCAGGAAGTATCCTCTCGTCCACACAATGAAGGGTGAGCAGCTACTTAGCGCTCTCTTCCACTAACCCAAACCCCAGCCCCTGGATGTCACGGACACCATCAAAGCAATCTTGGGCTCCTGCTCTCAGACCCACCTGTATTCCCTTCAGACCACAAAGGGATCTGTGAGGTGATCTCCAGGCATGGACAGAGGGGAAATCAAGTTGACTTGTCACCCTGTGAGGTGACCTGAAAGTGTGGGCCCAGCATCACTGCCTGCCTCACCTGGGCACCTAGGCCTGAGTTATCTGCCTGGATTGCTATCAGGAAGCACACAGTCCCAGCTGGGGAGACTTGAAAAGTCACAGGGCCACCTGAACCTCCATCTGGACCAGGACCCACTGCCAAAGCCTGGTGGACAAAGAGGCTGTGCTTGCAAGGTGTCCTCCAGCGGAGTTAGGCAGTGTGACTGTGCTCAGGCCCCTGACAGGTACCAAGAAGGCCCATTCCCTGGAACTGTGCTGCTACAGGGCATCACTGAGTCCAACCAGGATGTGGCCAGCATGTACAGTCTATAAGAGTACCGTGCCTCCCCTTTAGTAAATGTCTCTATCATACAAGGCCTGCTCAGCCCTCTGCTTCTCTGCTCCCTGCACCCCTTTTCTTTGCCTTCTTTCTGATCTTTTGGCCCTTGGTTCCTTAGCCATTTTCTTTTCATCCTTTGAGCAGAATGCAGCTAGGTGGTAGCTGTAGGCTCTAGAACAAATCTGCACAGGAGCTGTGTCCTCCCCCACCTCTCCTCCTCACACCCCTCCTCCGAGCATTGACTCATGGTCTGCTTCCCACCCTCCCTGCCAGCTTACACCAATAACCAGGCCGACATCGCCACCCAGGGCTGGTTCATCGGGCTCATGTGCGCCATCGCCCTTCTGGTGCTGATTCTGCTCATCGTCTGCTTCATCAAGAGGAGTCGCGGTGGCAAGTACCCAGGTGAGATGTGGGGCAGGTGGTCCAGCCCGCCCCTGCATCGGCCAGGCCCCCACCGGATCCAGGGCTCTGCTCTCTGCTCTTTGAGACTTGGCACTTCAGGCCTGTGGCATAGTCGGCCTTTTTCCTGGAAGCTGCCAGCAAGCAATTGAGTTAGTTATACTTGGCCTGGATGGATGGATGGATGGATGGATGGATGGATGGATGGATGGATGGATGGATGGTTGGTTGGTTGGTTCAGTCTAGGCAGCTCCAGAGGGTCATGGAACGAACCTTGGCTCTTGCTGAGATAGCCTGCCTTCCCTTGACTTATCTCCTGTTTGCTCGGCAGACAGCCTTTGTAGGTCATCGAGACCCTGTGTCAGGGCAGAGGTAGGAAGTGCAGTGGCCATGTTAGAGGTGGAGAGTAAGGGGCCAGACAGAAGCGGCATAATCAAGAGAGAATTCGCATGATGGCCACACCCTGGCTTGTCTTGATGTCCATCAACACAGACTTGGCAGCTCTGTGGGATACAGGGAGAGGCTCGGAGAGGTCTCTAAATAACACCCTGGGCCTTCTTTGAAGTCTCACAGAAACACATCTCTCCTGCCTCAAGAGCCTTCAGTGTCAAGGACAAGGACCTCCGTGATTCTTGTTTCAGAAAATTATAATTTTTTCCCCTTCAAATGGGCAAGAGAGTCTTTGCTCTTCCAGCACCTACTAATCCCATGGCCTGTTCTCACCTCTCAAATGAGTTGATTATCCCATTCCAGCATCAAAAAGTCCTTCGTGTAAGCAGCCGTTGTATGTCAGTCTCTGTGCTGGATACTCAGGATACAGGGGGAAGACCTGGGTCTTCAACATTACAACTAGCTCAGAGGGACCAACCACAGCATAGCAGGACAGGCCTTGGTTATGGCATCATCCCAGAGGCCATAATAGGGAGATGGAGCATGCCAACCAGAAAGGCTCCCAGGAGGGCATCTCCATCCCAGAGGCATAGGAAGCAACCTCCTTTCTAAGTGCTTTGGAGAAGCACCCCTCCCCCGGAAGGAAAAAGCCAGCTCCTGTCACCAGTGAGGACATATATAAGGCTGATTATAATGCA
This sequence comes from Acomys percivali, assembly GCA_907169655.1. NCBI lineage: Eukaryota > Metazoa > Chordata > Mammalia > Rodentia > Muridae > Acomys > Acomys percivali. The sequence continues at coordinate 89,138,353 of OU015747.1, read as the reverse complement.
GAGCAAAATGAGAAAGGGCCAAACCAGGGAGTGTCTGCCTTTGGCAGAGGAAGGGATGTCATCTCTGCTGTATACTGGGACAACTTCAAGGAGAAATGGCAGCCGAGCTGAGAGGTTTGTCAGCTGGGGTGTAAAGATCCCTTGGGTGTGAAGGAGGCAGAATCAGCTTAGCAACTGGTTGAGCCTTGGGGGCATTAATAGTGCTTTGTTAAACTTGTCACTGACTTGTCGCTGAGCCTGAGATGGCATCTGGGGATGTGTAGTGCATGTGTGGTATATATGGGTACACACACTTATACACAAAGGCCAAAAGAAGATATTGGCTGCCCTGCGCTGTTATTCGGGGTCTCTCACTGAGCCTGGAGCTAGGCTACTCCAAGCAGTGCTCTGTGTCCACCTCACCCCCACAGGCCCAGAGTTATAGGTACACACAACAACACTCGGCTTTTCACATGGGTGATACCTTCAGGCTGTGTGTTCAGAAACGCCCTAGAGAATAGAGGCGCATCCTTTTTAATCATCCTGCCTTTCTTCCCTTCTCTTACTGACCAGTGCGAGAAAAGAAGGATGTCCCCCTGGGCCCTGAAGACCCCAAAGAAGAAGATGGCTCATTTGACTACAGGTGAGTGATCTCCTTCCTCCCCTGGTTACCCGCCTTGCTGCCCTGAAGCAGCTCTCTCACGGCAGCCGCAACCTCCTGCCCTGGAAGTGGAGAAGCCCTTGTACTTGAAAAGGATTTCCTGTTTGATTTTTTTTCCACTTTTTCCCTCAGAGTAAGCCCTGGGCTGCTTTTCTGTGATGGGGATGGGGGTGTGGGGTGTGGAGGGGCATGACCATCAGGCCTCCTCTCAGCCAGCATCCCACTCCTAACCCCCAAGATAATAAATGACCCAGGAAGGCTCACCACCCTGGGAGCCGGTGCCAGGACTAAAGGGACTGAGGCTGGGCTGCCAGCTGGTGCTTCTGCCCTGTGCCCGCGCTCCCTCTGACCAAATCTTTCAGTCAAGATTTTGCCAACTTGTCACTGGCCCATCTGGATGGCCAGTACATTTCTGAGCTCAGGAATGGGTCAGGATAGATTATGGCATCTCATCTGAGACCATTTGGGGTGGGAGAACCCCCCTCCTCCCGCACTCCTACCCTGTGAACTCTGGCCACAGGTCATGCCACTGTCCTCTGACTGTTCCTTCTTTATGAACCTCTACCTGCTCTTCAGGAGCCAGGCACCAGGCCAATGGGTAGATGCCCAGAAGCCATCTGGCAGCTCATGGCCACAGCCGTCCATCCAACTTGACTTCCCTGTGAGAGGCTCCTCCTCCCTGCCTAGCTGTCGTGGGATCACATGATCACATGGCAGAGTCCAGCTTCTCTCTCTCTCTCTCTCTCTCTCTCTCTCTCTCTCTCTCTCTCTCTCTCTCACTCTCTCTCTCTCTCTCTCTCTCTCTCTCTCTCTCTCTCTCTCTCCCCCCCCCATATCCTTGGTACAGCCCAATAGAGTAGAGGTGAGGACAGGACAAGCTCTTTCCACCTGCACCTCTCCCCACTCCAGGCCAGCTTCGGCTCTGTGGGCTCTGCTCCCAGAGCCTGCATTTGAGTGACTCCAAGAGTCCCACTGGGGAAAGGCTAAAATGTAAAAGTCAGAAGAACTAAGTTTCTAAGGGAATAGGCCTGGGAGCAAGCAATGGGGTCTCCTCTGACGTTGTTGGCTTTGTTACTGGCTACCTTTGTCATGAGGCCCTGCCTCCTTGTCCCTTGCTTGTCCCTCTTGGACCTTGCAGGTCTCTGGGGGGCCAGATAGACAGTTGGCTCGACTAGGCGCCCTTTCCTTCAAGCCTCCTTAGGAAAGTGTCATTCTTCTAGACCTCTTTGTGGGGAAGAGAGGGTAAAGGCAGCCGAACTACCCTGTCGCGGGCATCACCTAAGACTGCAGAAAATCCCAGATAGTTACACTACAGCTCATAACAGTAGCAAAACTACAGTTATGAAGCAACAACAAAAATGATTTTATGGCTGGGGATCACCCCAACAAGAAGAACTGTATTAAAGGGTCGCAGCATTAGGAAGGTTAAGAACCACGGCTCCTGACCAAGGCCCCTTCTCCCCTCAAGAGCCTCACATGCTGAAGCCTCTGACTCTGCTAAGCTCTCTCTGCCCACTCATGCATTTAGCTGATGTCCCTGGACCCAGACAGGGACTCTCTTAGACTCTTAGTGTGGTGTCCGTGCAGTGGCGTGTCGGGGGAGGAGCCTGACAGACAGTAAGGATCGACTGTGTGCACGAAGTTCTGCTTCCTGCTCCATTGCCTCACCCTGCCTGCTGTCCTTCCCGTGGCACTGCTGTCAGAGCACACAGATAGGTCACTAGAATGGGTCACAGTCACCGAGCATACGGCAGGTATGGAACAGTGGCTTTGTGACCCAGCTATAACCCATCCATCAATAAGAGATGGAGCCTCGCCTACGGCCTGTGACCACAGGGCAAATCTCAGCTCTTGACAAGAAGTGAGCACCCCGAGGAAACAGACTCTGTCCAGGCAAAGCAATGCCAGTGCTTTGGACCTAGCAAGCAAAAGGGGTACATATTCACCCCCACATGTAGGGCATGAATACTACATTGGGGAGTCCTAAGGGGATTCATATATGGGATCCAGGGTCTTCAGCTAAACACACCCATAGACAAAGACAGCTCCACATAGTCAGAGAATTCAGCACATGGGGCTGGGGATGGTAGGCGGAGGGACCTTGGTCCAGAAGCATGGGCCTTGTCTAAGGAGCCTTGAATGAGAGTGCCTGGTCTAGCCAACTGCCTGGCAATCTGGGCCCCATCTGTTTCTGCTCAGCTCCAGCTCCATCTAAGGTCCCTCCCTGGTAGCTGTCTACTGGAGACTGGTTGTTAAGGACACACTGAAATGGCAGTTTAGAGGATATGGTGTAGTACCCACTCAGACTACCTGGCACCACTGTGGGTCCTTCTGCAGGCCTCTAGACCTGCTGTTAGCAGTGGCTCCACTGCTAGCCCACAGCGGCTTCCTGCCTGAGAGCCTATATCACCTTCAGAATGTAACCAGCAGCGCCGGGTCTCTCTGTCAAACAATTTTCCAGCCAGGAGGAAGGGCACCACACTGTCTTGATAGAGCAGCTCCTAGTAGCTAGAGACTGTAGCTGATGTATGGCTGGGCATCTGTCCTTGTAGGCTAGGGCCACGGTATCTCCAAGGCCCCAAACTCTTGTCACCCAGGAGGGCCTTAAAGTCAGGGCCTAGAAGGGGCTGATAAGACCCTCAGGCCTCACACGCTTCTCGGCATGACCCTCCCTCCCACAACCCCACCTTATTTACTTGTTGGGCCCGAAGTGGTAGCATTGTTTTCCCCAAGCAAGTAATGCCTGAGATGGAAGTGGAAAGGCAGAGACGGTCTCCTTAGGGTGCTTGTCAAGAGCAGGGACTTGTCCCACATGGCAGGCCACGGAAGCCCCACCTTCCGCTCCTCTTGATGGACAGGTTATAGTCAGACCACAGAGCAAAGGGTGAGACTCACGGGAACCGGAACCCCCTGATTCTTAGCACGCAGCTCACAAGCTGTGGCTCTCCTTCTCCTAAGATAGCCATCCTCTGCCTGCCCCAGCCACAGTGAGTTGGCCTGTCTTAGGGGGCGTGGGGGTGGAGGGAAGGACATCAGACAAGGAGTTAGAAGTCCCCGCCCTTCCCCAGCATGCCATTTGCCCTGGGAAAGACACTTGTCCTCTCTGTGCCTCGGTTCCCCTTTTGTAGAGCCTGCCAAGCAAGGGAGGGTGAACACTGGAGCATCTCCAAGTCTCATCCTCCTGCACTGTGTGCTTGGTAGGAAGCCAGCTGCCCTATCCTACCCCGCCTGGTTTGGGCTGCGCTGGCCAGTCTGGGCCTGACTCTGTCTCTCTCTGGCCAGTGACGAAGACAACAAGCCCCTACAGGGCAGCCAGACGTCTCTGGATGGCACCATCAAACAGCAGGAGAGCGATGACAGCCTGGTAGACTACGGTGAAGGTGGCGAGGGCCAGTTCAATGAAGATGGCTCTTTTATCGGCCAGTACACAGTCAAAAAGGACAAGGAGGAGACAGAGGGCAATGAGAGCTCGGAGGCCACGTCGCCGGTCAATGCCATCTATTCTCTGGCCTGATGGAGCACCCCAGACGCAGCGCTACTTTGCAAGTAGGAGGGGAGAAGGGGGAGACAAAGCAACTGCAGACCTACCACCAAGCCACAACCACCTTCGGGGACAAGGGTACAACCTGGGGGTCTGCCAAGCTGTGAGGACCAGTGACCACTCAGCTATCCACAACCCCCTCCTAGTGATGCCCCCCCAAGGCCCTTTGGGTGCCATTAGATGGGAAAACTAGAGCTACGCTCCTTGGAGGGAGCCCTGGTCATTTGCCCTGTCTCACGGACACCCTGAGCATTCCACCACAGTGGCCGCCCTAAATCTCGGCTCACACTTATCCATTTATATTTGCTTACAATATCTTCATTGTCTTTTTTTTTTTTTTAATTTTTTTTAAATTTTTGCTTTTGTGCATCCACCCCTTCCAACCCACTGTCTCCATTTTCTTTTACTTTCAAAAAAAGAAAGAAAGAAGGAAAGAAAAAAGTCCCTGGAGAAAGAATAAGTGGGCTCTCCCCCACCCCAACCCCGAAGAACGAAAAGATGGGCAAAAAGGATTGATCCGTAACACAACATGCAGAAAGAAAAGCTGTAGTATCCAAGCTGCCACCAGGCCAGTGTGTTTCCGAAGGATGCCTTTCGCCATATGCCTCCCCCACCCCCACTCCCCAGCCATCTGCCTCGGCCATGTCCATGCTGAGCTGGGCTTGGCTCCTTTCTGGAAAATGACAGTGTTTTTTGGCAGGGAGAGGGTGAGCAGGCAGGACTCCTTTCCGAGCTCTGGTTTGGGTGGGGGGGGGGGGGAGGGGGGCGGTTACCGCTTGTTCTTTCTCTGCCCCTGCCACCAGCGAGTCTGGGACTGATCCGCTGCTGCGCAGAAGATGAGAAAGAAGAATTAAGAAGGACTGTGGCAACAGGGGGCCCCAAGCAGAAGCAAATGGTCCCTGGGTAACGGGGCAAGCCTCTTGAGAAAAGAAAGGGCTGGGCTTGGACCTCTTTTGTCTCTCGCATCGAAACGCAGAGTGGAGGAGAGAGGACTACCCCTGCCCACCTGGTCAGGGTCTATGCTGCTACCCTCGGGGAGCCGGGAACCCTGTGTGTGATACAGGAGTGTGGCTGGCGTATCTGGGGGTAACAGTGCTGCTCCCCCTCCCACCCTCTCCTCCCTCAATTGTGTCTGACATTGATGTGGTATGTGAATGGGGATCTGCTGCCCCCAGACTGAGCCTGTCTGTCCTTTCACTAGGGTACACATACATATCAGGGGACCATGAGGTACACCGTTACTGACAGTGCTGTGATGCCCCTGCCTGGAAGGACACAAAGCTCTTCGTATGCCTTATGCAGCTCTGATCTAACCCCGCAGTTCCCAGATCTCCTACCCCTATTCTGCAAGCCTTGATGCCTCCAGTGATGTGTGTCTCGGGACCAGGGCAGCCTATGCAAGAGTCCCCTCGGGACCAGAAGCAGCCACTCCACACACGCCCTTGCCCCATCCCCCGCCACACACTCCCTGCCTGCCCCCCCCCACCGCCCTAATGGAGACACTCGCAGGCCTACAGTTCTCATCCTGAAGGTGCTGCCTTCATCCCCCACCTAAGCCACTTTTGAAACCAAAGGTACCTTGCATCAGCGACACAAGGAGATGGGAGATCTTGAGCCAGAGTGTCGCCCTTTAGCTGTGTCTGCAGCCTAAGGCAGTTGTGGGAGGGCAAGGTTGACCCACTGTGAATGGATGGATTACCTGCCATTTGGTATGGCCTCCAACTTGAGCTACTAGTTAGGGGCCTGGGCAGGACTGAGGCTGTGCCCTTCACAGACTTTCAAAAAGTATCAGTTGCCATATGTTTAAGCCGCAGAGGTATTAGCAGCGCTTGCATCACTTGATAAGCATTCGGTTGAAGGTCAAGCCCGTAGGCACACACTCTTTGCAGGTAAGAAACCATATCCCAGAGATGAGCCAATAACGTTTGAACTGAGAGTGTGTCACGGTCCTTTGGACTAACCCATGGCCAGCACTGCTGCCTGGAGGCCTAAGGGACCGCTCTCATGGTGAAAAGGGGACAGGGTAAACCGAGGAAGACTGGGGGTAGGGGTGTGCTCAGAGTCCCCCACTCCCTGGCTCTAGTCTAGCACTATTTGAATGCAGCTGGGCATTGCTGCAGTATAGGTCACCATTCCTGAAGGGGAGGGTGAGAAAATATACCTGTTAGCTGAAGTAAAGGATCATTTTCTCCCCAGAAAACACTTTGGATCTGGGCAGCGTGGTCCGTTTCTCAGGCATCATTCACACAGCACCGCCCAGCTAGTAAGCCCGTTGCACGGAGAGCAGGCTTTTAGAGGAAAAGACTCCTAGATGTCACTATGGTTATCCACCTGCCACAGACAGCCTGGAGAGGGCTGCTTTGGTCTTAAGGGTCTGGAGGCGAGCGAAATCCTTAGGCTGTTTTTGTGTTTTGTTCCAGCTGTTCTCTCATCCTCAGAACCATCCTCTGTATAGGAAGAGAAGGCTGTTAGCCCCTCCCTTGGGCTGTTGTTTTATGGGTGCTGATAGCTGCCCTAACCACCACCATTCACAGCTCTCCTGGCAGGAACAGAGCAGGTGCCAGAGCAGGAGCAGGCTCAGGGGTGTGAGGTTGCAAGGGAGAAGTGGCTCCTTCCAGGAAGGGAGGAGGCCACTTTCCACAGAGCCTGCTAGAGTTTATCCACCCCCAGCCCCATCCCCCCAAACTCAGCAGGAGAGCAGTATTGCCACTCCCTACATCTGGATCTCAAGCAACCATCACACAGTGATGCTTGGTCCTGCTAGTGTCTGGTGGGGGCAGGCCGAGGGTATGGGGCATCTTTGCAGTGATCCTGGCTGTTTATCAAGGGCTCTGAGCCAAGGCTTGAGCTCTGAATATCATGTAAAGGAGTGAGGTCAGATGTGGTCTCTGCCCACCCAGGGCTGATGTGACTGGAAAGAGAAGTCAACTGGGACATACTGACCGTTAAGCCGGGAAGCATTAGGTTCTTGTTTGCTTATTATACTGCTGATTGCTTCAAGTCAGAAGGGAGAAGCTTCAAAGGGAGAACTTGGTCCATTGGGCCAGCAAATCTGGGTAGGTCATGGGTTAGGCAGCCAGCCCTGTGCTTCTGTAGTATGTCTGTCTCCCCCAATTTATCACCCTTTGAATACTCCTGTTTGGAGGTGAATAGGTGTACAGGTCAGGATCAGCTGCCTCCACCCTGCTTGGGATATGCTAAACAGCCCATATGCTAAATAGCTGATATGCTAAACAAGGCACATTGGTCTCTGTTTGAGCAGAGAGCTGAGTTGACACTAGAGGGAAAGCCAGGCTGCCTCCTGCCCTTGTCTATTTCCTCTGCCCCAGAGGTCAGTGTAGGAGGGACCACCGTGTCCCAACAAGGTCTGGAATGATCACTGGGCCAGGAGTCAGCCAGGGACTAAGCTCACCCCATAAGAGTGGCTAAAAGAGCATGTTCCTGCTCTTCAGTCAGCAGTGAGAAGGGAATGGCAATATCTCTGAGTATGTGTAGAGACAACCTCCACACACCGCACACACACACACACACACACACACACACACACACACACACACACACACACACACACACACCAGATCCTGTCGCCAAGGGTTGCTGCCAGCAGGGAACAGTGCAGGCCATGACATCACCTTGCAGCATGAGTGTCCATATCTGGATTCTAAACTCTGGGCTGCTAAGGCCTGGGGGAGGGGACACTTGCGGGAAGGGAGAAGCTCTCCAGATTGGGCTTTATTTCTGTGATTCTTGTGGACAGAAGACAGGGAAGAGATCTGAAGAAGGGACAAAGAGGCCTCCACATTTCCTGGCCTCTCCTGGGAGCCCTTGGCTAAGCCGGGCTGTCCTAGAGCCTCCCCAACAGCCTACTGATGGGGAAGCGAGGGGTTTTGCTTGTTCGTTGCTATTTATGAGGCTGTTCCGTTGTTGATCTGAAGAGGTGAAGCTTCTTGGTCACTCCGTGTTCTAGGACTGAGGCCCAGACTCACTTCTCAGTGGGAGGAGAACAGGTTGCTAGAATGCCTACCCAGAGTCCCTTCCTCCCTTCCGTCACCTTGGAGTGGGGGGTGTCCTCCAGCTAAGTCCAGCAGCCTCTGCCTGGCACAAGTCCATGGCCAAGACTAGGTCCACACAGCTAGCCACAGTGCCGCCTTTCTAGTGGAGCGAAAACCCTTGAGTGAACTTTACACGGTAGCCTAGGGATCCCATGTACGAAGTCTCCAGTCCAAAACAAGAAGTCTCAAGCCGGGGACAGAGAATGCGGAGTGTAGGTGTCCCAGTCTGCCCTGGGAGATATAGGCAGGTTGGACAGAGCGGCCCTTCCACTCAGTGGCTAAATGCCTAAAACTGAGCCTGTGGCTGTCCCCATCCAGCACAGCCTGCACCCAGAAAGTGCCCTGGCTTTGCTTCCTTTCTCAGGAGAGGACAGAGAAGGACAAGTGCCCAGGGAATCTGCCGAGACCCACTGAGCTGTCTCCAGCCACAGCGGAAACCAATGCTGCTCTTACCAGCGCGCTAGTATTAAAAGGCTGCTGCTGCGTGAGAAGGGAGGTGGTGGTGAAGCGTCTAGCTTAGGACAGAACTGGGTTCCTCATGTGATGGAACCTCAGAGACGATCTAATAGAAGTGACTCATTGTATAGACAAGGAAATGACCGTGCAGGGAGCAGAGCTGGTCAGTGAGGGTGCAGTTAGGCCTTGAACTCGGACCTTCTGACTCCGTGTCCAGTGTTCTTTCATCTCACCACAGCTGCCTGAGCAGATGTTGCCTGAGATCTGTCTTGCTTGTCGCTCTGTCATCTCTCTCCACCATTATACTTACGTTCCCAGAACCTCCCGGTGAACAACAACAACAAAAACAACAAAACTGCTTTTCCTGAGTCCAAGATCAGCCTGTGATTAACTCAGCCAGGGAATTCCAGGCAGCCCCAAGGCCAGAATGATTAAGCCGATAGGTGTTTGTTACTGTGAAACCTGAACTGGGCCCCAGAATGGTTCCCATTGCACACCAGGCCTTCAGCATACTGTATTCCTCAGAGGAGCAGGCACGGGGGATTGGGGGAGGTGGGGGGGGTGGGATGGGGGGGGGGGGAGGGTGTCTCTCTCCATCCTGCCCTGGACCACAGTCTGCAGGTGCTGAGGGGTAGCAGGGCCCAGGCAAGCCTACTGCCCTGCTGGGACCCACCTAGCAGACGTAAAGACTCCCATGAAGCAATAAACACAAAAGTCTGGGAGAAGATAGCCGGAATTTTGTGCACTCCTCTTTCTTTTTCAAAGCTGTAGCAGATCAGATACCCCTGACCTGTTTGCTCTTCTGAGTCTCAAATATAATGTCCTCAGTCAGTGTTTTCCCAATGCCCGGCTTCCCAGCTCTTTGCCAACTCCTTCTGAGCTGAGTTATCCGTCGCTGCCTGTGGCATGCCGCCATCTGTCCTGGTCCCGCCCTCAACCACGCTAGATCCTGGAGGACCGCTTGCCCTGCCCCTCCCCCACATAGACATCTCCCTCCCTTCCAACGTGGTGTTCCCTGTGTCTCTGTCCTGCACCACGCTCCTATACACGTGCGAGTTGGTCTAGTCTTTTTTTTCCCATTGATTACATTTACCCCTCCATGGCAGGTTCACTTTAATCCTTCTCACACTGTGTCCTTCCCTTCTTGTGAGTTATTTGTCATTAACCAACTTTGTTAGCGATGGACGTGTTACCTGAGGGCGTCATGTACCTTCAGCGGGGACTTCTGGGCCATGGAGGACTGTCTAATACACGGACTTATAAACTGACTGCATGAGCAACGAAAAGGCCAAATTATTCTGATTTTTTTTTGAATCACTGTAAAATAAAAACTGATTTCTTTTGTATAGAGAACACTAAACGTATAATAAAAGTTGTTCCAAATGGACCTTAGCCATATGATTTGTTTCTTTTCTTTGACTGATAGGTAAGGGGGATGTCAAAGGTTAATGAGAGAAGTGTCTCTAAGGGTTTGGAACAGTGACATGTGCAAATAGTCCCAGCACTCAAGAGATTGAAGCAAGAGGCTCAAGAATCTGAGCTATATAGTAAGCTCAAGGTCAGCCTGGGCTGTATAGCAAGAGCCTCCTTCAAACATCCAAAAAAAAAAAAAAAAAAAAAAAAGAGGAATCAGAGGATTTTCCGATGGGCACCAGGCAGCATTCTTTATCTGTTGTATTCCAGCCAGCCTCCTTCTAGAAGCTGCGCTTTCATTGGAAAACTCATTTTTACAATTTTGTGTTTTAAATATAGAGTGACTGGTACAGAATGTATATGGTCAGGGGACACCTTCTGGTTCGGTGTAGCTTAGTGCACACACCACCCAAAAAGCATCACGCTGGGGAAGCTGGGACGCAGAGATGAATTGGCAGTGGTGCCTCTCCACTCTTCCTGCACTCTGCACGGGGAGACACTGTGTATCCCCGCCTCGTCCTCAGCCTAGCAGGAGGCTGGCAGGAGGCTCTGCTCTGTAGAAAGAGAACTTATAGTTCATAGGTAGAAATGAGAATCAAAGGCAAAAGGACCCCCACAAAATGTAGACCCAATTCTCTTGAGGAAAGAATCAGCAAGTAACCCCCAAGCCAGCAGCGGCTTGCTCGCCTTCTAATAGGCCTCACAGAAGATCACTGACTTGAGGGGTCACTCTTTCACTAGATTGAGCGTGACCTTTATTTTCCTGTGGGTCTCCTCATGAACTGTTAGGTAACTCACTGGCATGTCACACGCTATCTCTGAACCTTCTTGTCTCTTCCAAATTAACAAAATTATCTTTGAAGTTGGTTCCTTATGTCCGTTTGCCACTGTCTCACCTTTGGTTCAGGACAAGAGAGTTCTGGGAAAAAGAGTTCACTGAACAAACTGTGGCCCTTGTTCTAGGCTGTGGGTCTCTATACATGTATGTACACATATACACATACATATGCATATGTATGCATACACATACATACACATACATATACAAGCTCTCACTAAGCCAGTCTGCAACTCTTGGGCTCAAGCAATTCTCCTGTCTCAGCTCCCAGGCTAGCTGGGACTCCCTTACACACTGTTTTATCCAGCTTCACGCGTCTTCAGTTGTCAGCTCAGGTGACGCCCTCTCAAGGAGTCTTTCCCAACGGCTGTCGGTTTAGGGGTTCAGTACCTCCCTAGCACTTATTTTATGCATCATGGGGTTTGACATGTGATACTGTCTATTTCTTTAACTAAATTGTGAAGACCCTGAGTGTAAGAGACGTTTCCCCCGCCTCTGCTTCCAGAGACCAGTAAATGAGTGAGCTGATGGAATGAGCGAGACCACCATTCCTTTGAAAGAAGTATCTGGGTAAATTAAAGTATTTGTTTTCTCCTCTGCTGGTACTGAATAGGTGAATATCGAATGAGTAACAGTTCAGGGTGACAAGGTCCATTGGCCGGTGGGCAGAGCCACCCAAGGAGACAGAAAGGGAGAGATGAAGCAAGCATCTTATTTAAGGAAAGCCAATCTCCATTGATGGAGGCCAGACAAAGCACCTGCCTCTCCTAAGAGCCCTGGGGACCCCTGACTATGTCATCCTTCATCCCTGTCTCCGGAAGACTGCACCTCCCAGCCCATTAGGAATGCTAATCTCCAGCTTGGAGTTGGTTTAACAGACCCAGGAGGGTGGAGACTAGCCATCTTCGGATGTTTATTAAGAGCAAAGTCTGTACCAGCTACTTCCCAGCTGCCCCCTATACTGCAATCAGGGAATTCATTCCGTCCCCACTGCTCAGCGGTATATTACATGCAGAAATGCACGCACAGGCACTGCAAGCACCCCTTCCCCCATACTCGCAACTTAACGCATCAGGGCCCATTTGTTTGATGTCAGTTCCTGCTGGAATAGGGACTAGGCAGTGGGCCTCATAGCAATTTAGAGCCGCAGCTGCGGCCCAAACAGCCCTGCCCCAACTCTCACCTCCATCCCCACCCCATAATTTGCCGTTGATTTGACTAGACCCTCAGCCTAGAGAAGCATGGCATGGTTGACCCAGACTCAATACATATGGACCTTGATCCGTAGCTTGGACTTACTGAGAACTCACCGTGATGAGCCTAAGAAGGCATCCTGACTGCAGACAGGCAGCCAGCAGCAGCTGGAGGGTGGGGTGAATTCGCTCTAAAACAAAGATTCCCAGTGTGGATTTAAAAGCTCCCAGGGTTGCCTGGGAGCTGACACATGGCAGCTGTGTGCCTGTGGTGGTGATGGGGGTCCTGTTTAATGGGAGGGAGATTGGAGGCTTATAGGCAGTCTAAAGGGATCACTGAAGTAGTTGAGACAGGCAGGGGAAAGGTCAAAGCAATGCAGTCCAGGTGTGGTTTTTTCAGCCCAGACACACCAGAATTTCTTGGGAAGTGGGAGACATTAAAAAATTCCCAGGTAGAGCCAGGTGTGGTGGCGCACATCTTTAATCCCAGCACTTGGGAGGCAGAGACAGGTGGATCGATGTGAGTTCAAGGCCAGCCTGGTCTACAAAGTGAGTCCAGGACAGTCAAGGCAACACAGAGAGACCCTGTCTTGAAAAACAAAAACAAAAACAACAACAACAACAAAAAATCCCAGGTCAATGCCGCCTGAGTGGTGATGGCGCAGGTGCACACCTTTAATCCCAGAACTCTGGAGGCAGAGACAGGTGAATCGCTGTGATTTTTCGAGCCCAGCCTGGTCTACAAAGTGAGTCTGGGACAGCCAGGGCTACACAGAGAAACCTTGTCTAAAACAAAACAAAACAAAACAAAACAAAACAAAACACAAAACAAAACAAAACATCCCAGGTCTAGCATATCAGAAGCTGTGGTGAATGCTGTAACTTGTCCCAGTGCAGGTGATACTGGCTGCTGCCTGAAGGAAAAGGAAGGAGAAGCCACCGCCTCTCATGTCTCCCTCCCCGCACTGACAGCCACCCTACTCCATTCATGAATTTGCCTTAAGTGAGTAGAAGTTTAAGCAAAATCAGTGAATTCTACATCCAGACAGAAGGGAAGATTGAGAAGAGGGAGTCAGAATTGGAGCCCTCAAGAATGACCCCCCCAAAAAATGTGGGAAGAGCTTCAACTTTCTCAAGCCACGCAATTCACAGAAAATTGAGCCATTTATAATGCGGACGGCAAAAAGGCAAGAGGGTATAGTCACACTGAGAGAAGGGGATGCTGTTAACAGCTTCCACCGTGATGTGCACTTTACATGAACAGTTCCGGTTCTTTTGTTTTCTTGCAGGGCTGGGAATCAAAAGCAGGGCCTTCCACATGCTAGGCAAACGCTCTAACACTAAACCGTATCCCCAACCTTAAAAGGTCCCTTTTAACCTTCCCACAGCCCTTTGAGGCGGGCAGCTATATCCTGTTACGCTCGAGAAAACTGACTCCAAACAGCGTGATAATGTACCCAAGGTAAAAGGACAATGCCAGAAGTAGGTGCCAGGCCAGCCCACTCACGTACCCTGCTTCCACTGCTACACTTGGGGTGTGCACGTGGACATCTCGTGAAGAGTCAGCCGTGAAGCCTGGTCGCCTCTGCAAACCTCTCAATAGAATCCAGCAGCAATCCGCCCTTCTCCCTCACCCTGCCGTGGCAGGAGAGCCCAAGAGAAGACCTGGGCGGCCAACCAACAAGGGCAGTGTGGCCCTGTCCTTCTCAAAGCCTCTCCTGAGCTCGAGCAAGAGCTGCGATCCTACAGATAGATCAGGCCCTAGCTGTGTGGCCTCAGACAAGTTATTAACCTGTCTTTGGCACAATCTTCTCAGGGCCAGCCATTGTAACCGCAGCTCGGGCTGCTGTGGGGACCAGATCAGTTAAGATGGAACTCCGAGAACAATGTATAATTAACAGTTGACCTACAAAGTTGACCTTCCCAGTCTGAACTTTGCCTTTGGAAGCCCTCCCCACCCTGTTTAGCATACTCAAATCTTTCACAACCCCAGCACAGTCTGTCCTAGAGGCTCTCTTATCCCATGCAGCCCTTGGCTTTCAGCACAAGCTCCATGGCACCGCAACAAGTCATCTCTTCCATGCCTAGCCGGGCTGCAAGCCCCTGGGAAGCAGAGCCGGTGCCCCGTGCCTTCTCTATCTGTGTGGTTCCCAGCTTGTCCGTCACTACCTACACTGGATGGCCCAAACGGTCATGTTGACTGATCTTGGAGACAGGTGGTCCCCAAAGCAACCAGGTGCTATTGGTGTTTAAGCTGTCAGAGGAACCGCATGTCCTGCCTGGGTGGTTTAGTCATTGTGGTCTGGGGAAGGAGAGTGAGGAAGGGTTTAGGCGATGCCTGCCTTTCTAAAACTGAGAAATTCTAGTGGGGGTGGGAACAGTGATAATTGCCGGAGCCTGTCCTGCAGCCCTGTTAATTAACTTTTCCTGAAGTCCTCATTCATCTCGTCTCTTCCAGGCCTAGGAGCCCACACTCATTTATCTAAAAGCATCATTCATCTTTCCCCCCTCCTTCCCACTCTTTCTAGTACGCGAGCCTGGCTGGATAGGCTCACATGGCCAAAGGGATTATGGGTAGATATGCAGAAGGCCTGGGCTTGTCCCAGGTGACCGACCAACCACAAGACTCAGCTGGCATTCTTTCCACAAAGTTTTACAGGATTGCCTTTGATGGAATCAGAAGGAGTTACTACTCCCCTGCATCAATTTTACCCTGAGACCTAATTCTGAAGCTGGGAGGGACTTACAGACCTTGAGCATAAGATTGAGTGAGGGTCCCTCCCACCTAACACCTTTTGCTGGAGAAGGAGACTGGCAGAGACCATTGTCGATTCAGCCAGCCTCGCCTACATAGGAGTTCAAGATCAGCCTGAGCTGCATAGCAAATGCCAATTTTAAACAACCAGAGGGTTGGGAGCTAATCAGTGCCAGACTACCTGATCTGAGAACGGCATTCGTGAACAACAAAAAGCAAAGTCGTCCCGAGCCACAAGCTCGCGTGCTGTTTTCTTAGCTAACTGGACTAAAGCCAGCACAGGGTCTCAAAGCAATGTCGTGGGCAGCTCCTTTACCTCCTCCCCTTTCCCACTTCCTGTTCTCCAGCCCCTTTCTAGAGCCATCAGATGACTCTCGAGGGCCCATCATTGGCTTTTAACGGAGCCCCCAGCTTTCATCCTATTAGTGAGTCGGGAGTAATTATGACTTCATTAGCCAAATAGGTTCTTGGTTCAGAGACTCTCTCCACAAAACCAACACAGGCATCCGGGCTTCCTTGCTTCGAAGTCAGTCCCCCAGGGCCTTCAGCTAACAATGCAGGCCACCTGGGGGGCAGTCTGGCAGGAAACGGGGAAGAGGTGAGAATGCTGGCCAATGAGAAAGAGTCCCCTTGCCCACGGCCTCCGTGGCGCATCTGTCGGCTACCCTGGAGAGGCTTGACAGAGAGGAATGGCACTCAGCAAATGAGGGGCGTGATCTCTTGCATCTGTCTGCTGCTCCTTGCCCTCTGGCCTGGTCCACCCTCCCAGTCATGGACATAAGCAATAGCCAATTTCCTTCCAGGATGGACACACAGTCTGCTTTGATAGGGGCTCTCTCCCAATTCCCAGCAACACTTAAGTGTCAGGCATCCCTGGCTTTCTTGGCCCTATCAGCCACCCTGTACTTCAACAGCTACAGTTCTTAGGGCAAGAAATCACTAGGGCCAAACAGCAAGGACAAAGCCATGCTGGGCCACTGGGCTGGACGACCTTTCTCCAGTCCTCTACCATCAGATCAGACTGGTCCCCGACACCTGGGAAATGCCCATCAGCTCTCAAGGCACATATCCACCTCAGTGTTAGCACATGTTATCTTTGGATCCAGATTCGTTCTAAATTGTATTAGAACTATCCATATGAGAAATTGCTCATCCCCTTTCTCTTTTCCTACACCTTTAAGAGATTTAAGCTCCCAGAGCTCAACCTTCCTGCTGCTCAGTGGCACCTGCCAACTGGTTCTGCTCCACAGCTCTCTAAATCCGGCAGCGGTGCACGGTCATTGCGGGTCAGGCCATCCTCTTGGATGAAGCTGTTCCGGCTGCCCACTTCTCCAATCACAAAAAAAACAAAAACAAAAACAAAAACAGGTTCCCTTCAGACCCTCGGACCTGTGCACTTTTGTCTACAAAGCTTCCAAAGAGATCTGGAGGCTGCTGCTAGGGGCTTTGCAAACAACAGCTGGCAAATTCTCATTCCTGCTGAGGACCCCTCTGCCTGGGTCTCTGTCGGCAAGATGCCATCTGCTGAGGCTGAGTCCAAAAGCACAAAGATAGATGAGATGACCTCCAGACAGCCCGGTCACTTTCGAGACTCCAAGCTATTGGCAGCCTCAGCCCTGCCTCTGGCTCTAACCTGACCTTCTTCTGGCCCCAAGCCTGATGACTCAGCCACCTCTGCCCTCCCTTTCCCCAACCCCATCCTCAAGAGGCCCAGAGGCTAGGCAGGAAAAGCCCCGGCCCTTGGCTGCAAGGGAAGGGAGTCCCTAGAGACCACCCCAGCTGTGCACCCCGTGCCCCCTGCTTGTGTTCCCTCAAAGCAACCATCCTTTTGTTAATTCCGCAATTTTCCAAAGTGCCAGGAGCCTCTCTCATCTGACAGTCACAGCATCTGTTCCTCACACTTCCCAGAAGGCTGGTGGGATCCCTGCCAGCCTCTTCCCCACCCCCACCGCTCCCCCAGCCTCACACTCCTTTAGTCTGGATCTGAAGTCAGGCCCCCTGCTCACCTGGTCTTAGGAAGTGCCTCCACAGCTCTCACGACACCCGGGTCCATGACTGGAATCCTTCATAATCATCTTCCTTTCCAGGGTCAAGTTCACCTGGCCAAGCCAATGGGCACCTGCACCGGTTCCTTAGGGGACTGAGGAAATATGCCCTTTCCCCCCTTTGAGCCTCACCCTGGGTTCTAGGAGGTACAGAAGCCACAGGGCACCAGGAAGGGGAAGCCTCACACACAGCTCTTCCCATTACCCTTCCATGCTCACCATCTTCCAGCTGTTAAGGTCCAGGATAGTGGGAGTTAAGGCTGGGCCCCAGCTCAGAAACCCTACAGGGCTCTGGCTGTCCCTACTCCCTGCTCTGATATAGAGCATCTCAATCTGGCACTGGGGACACTTGGGGTCATGGAATTGGGTGTGAAGAACTATCCTTGGGGTGGAGGGAGGTTTAGCAACACCCTGACTTTCACTCAGCAGATGCCAGCACACTCCCCCTAACACACACTCTATCATGATAACCCCAAATGTCTGTAGACACGCCAAATGTTCTCTGGTTGACAACCACTAAGCTAAAGCAAAAGAGGGTCAGTAAGTGATCCAGGTTCCAAAGGACAGAGAAATGTCTTGACCCAAGGCTTGGCAAGCATTTTCTGGAAGGAAGGGACCAGGAAGTAAATATTTCTATTTTGCAGCCACATAGCCTCCATTGTAACTACTTATCGGCTAGCACGGCGTGCATGAAACAACATGTGAGCGTGTGGCTATGAGCCAATGTACCTCATTTACGAACACACGGTGTCAATTGAATACTATTTTCATTGTCAAGAAGTATTCTGATTTTTTTTTTTACAGCATTTTTTTTTTTAATGCAATGCGTTCTTAGCACAAAGACGAAACCTCTGGTTTTAAAGACCTCAGAGATCCCTGCCAGCCCTTTCTGAGAGTATCACAAAGCAATGGGCAGAGACTGAGCTGCTGAAGAGGTCTGGTCCTCTGGAGCGGGAACAGAGGATTATTTGCTCCTAATTCTCTTTGTTTCCAGTACGGTAGCCCCACCGAGCTCCCTAGGAACAACACACTTCCAGGGCCCATTGCAATATGAGTTCCTTGTTTAAAACTTATTCCTAATTCCAGGATTGCAGTGGTAGAGCTTTAAGCCAGGCTCAGCCCCACCCCCAAGCCCCCACACACACTGCACACTGCCTTCGAGCAACTCCACAAGCTGCACCCATGAAACCCACGCTCAACCTTCCTCTCAGGGACGCCTGCACCTCCCCACAGTCCTCTAACAGACAGGGACATGGTGGCTGTGTGACCCAGCTGGCTCTGTGACCCTGGAGGTAGCCCTTCACAGGCCTTTAGGCTGTCACACACTACAGCAGGCTGAGATGGTGAATGGGATGTTGAGCTGAGCCCTGCTCCCCTTGCCAAACTGTAAAGACTACATTTGCCTTCCTAAATGGTATGCTCTAGGCTTTTCCATCTTCTGCAGCCCCTCTCTGTCCTCAGTCCCGCTCTGGACTTGGCCCTGCAGCAGTGCACTGGCTACACCTACTCAGAGGACCTTGTACAATATAGGCTGAATAGCACACCAATATGGGTTTAGGAAAAGAAGTAGTTCTTTGCTCAAACTTGACGCTATCTTCCTCCATCCCGGTGCCCTAAAGAGAAAAGGAGGTCGAATAGTATGCGGAGCATCAGCTACTGAACCAAGAGGACTGTGATATAAGATGCAGTGGTGAGGAGCACGTCCATCACAGTACAGTAGTAGCCTCCGGTGTGCTAAGGGCAGAATTAGGCCCACGTGCTAATGTCGGTTTTGTGAGGTTGAAGGAATTCACGAGACTAGTAGAAATTTAGCCAGTGAACTTAAAGGAGATCACATTGCAAGCTAGGAAACAGTACACTGGGCCGGGCATGGTAGCGCATCCCTTTAATCGCAGCACTCAGGAGACAGAGGCAGGCAGATCGCTGTGAGTTCAAGGCCAGCCTGGACTACAAAGCAAGTCCAGGACAGCTAAGGCTAACACATAGAAACCCTGTCTTGAAAAGCCAAAAAAGAAAAAGAAAAAGAAAAAAGAAAGAAAACAGTACACTGTCCATTGCAAAGACAACATAGTAGGAGAGTCCAGCTCTTTCTAGAAAGGGTAAGTGGGTCAACACGGTTGATGTGAGCTGAAGAGTGTAGACTAAAGAATCATGACGTCACCATCTCTGCCCATCAGGGAAGGAGCTTGGACTCTAACCTGAAAGCAGAGTCAGACCCGGAAGTGCTCTCCCTGATTCAGACTGAGCCTTAGACTTCCAGTATCCGACATGGTGAAAAGTGATTGTCTGCGTTTGAGATATCCGTCCTAGGGTATTTTGTTATAGCTGCCCAAGATGCCCATGACAGGGAGCTGGGGGAGCAGCAGAAAAGGGGAAAGTCCTTGTTTTAATTGTATTCTCCAGAAAAAACAGAACCATAACATACTGGGTGACGCCCACCTAGCCTTCCAGTGCAATTATGTTCCAACAAGCCCAGCAGATTGAACGTGTAAGTTAAAAATGTCTTTAAGGGCTTGGGAGGTAGCTCAGTGGCTAAGAACACTTACTGTGCACACGTGAGGGCCTACATAAAAGCCGGGTATGCCCACCTGCATCTGTAACCCCGGCACTGGAGCAGGGGAAGGGGGTGGCCAGGGACAGGAGAATTCCTGGGCCAGGAAAAAAAATTAAAAGTCAAAATTTGAAGTATGCTTTCTATTGAATGTACCTCAGTTTTCTATCATCCTAAAGTGAAATAAAAAAATTGTTTTTCAGATCAAGGACTATGAATGGGTACGTGCAAAGCGTGTGTTTGACACACTAGATATATTTTGAGGAATTGGCATTCATGGCTATGGAGGCTGGCAAGTCTGCATTCTATGAGTAGAAAAGCAAAAAAAAAAAAAAAAAAAAATCTGGAAAGTCTCAGGCAGGAATTGATGCCGCCGCAAAAAGCCAGGCTTGGTGGTGCACACATGATATCCCAGAACTTGGTAGGTGGAGGCATGAGATCAGAGTTCAAGGCCAGATTAGCTACATGAGACCTTATGTCCGAAAACAAAATAATAATGGATGCTGCAGTTTTCTGACAGAGTTTTGTACGTCTCGGTCTTAAGACCTATTAAGTCACTGGATAAAGCCCTGACCCCTTGTCAGAGGTTCAAGTCCTTACTTAGATCAACTGATTGCAGACACTGGCCACAGCTAGCAAATGGCTTACAGAAGAACTAGGAATTGGGAGGAGGGTTTTTGTTTTGTTTTTTGTTTTGGATTAAACAAGCCCAAACACATGGATCCATAAAAGTGATAGTTGCAGCTCAGGGTTTGGGTTCTCCCAGGGTCCTCCAGCAGCCCACAGCTAACTAGCTCCAAGGAGGTGGGTGTGGCCAGAGAGTCTGCCAAGCTGCAGGCAGGGAGGCACCTGTCCTGGAGTCCTGGTGGAAGAGGAACAGTCCCAGCTCCACCCTCCCTTCAGGGTCAGCGTGCCTCTGCTGCCACTTGAAGAGAGACCCATGGTGGTAGAGTGACCTGGTTAAGCTGTGTCGGGTACTGATGCTCACTCCCTGAAGTAAAATTGTGGGTGAGCCGCAGAGGAGGTGAGAAGGATCCTGGGAGTTCAGATGAAAACCAACACCCTGGCCGCTCAGTTCTCACGTCCTATAACTCCGTCTCTCTCCTTCCGAATACGCTCCACTGCTGTTCGTTCTCCGTGTGACTTTAGTAGACCAGGCCAGCCTCACTCTGTTCTTGTCCTGTGTTCCTTTTCCTTTTTCTTCTTACTCTTCTTCTCCTCCCCCCAAAAGAATACACTGTAGCCCAGTTTTCCAGACCTCTGCTCCCCACCTTCCAGAGACATGGTGCTGCTCTCTGCCACCTGACAGTGTCATTACCACTCTCTCGTTGGCCTTTCCTTAACCAGAATCCCCTTGTCACCATCCCCCACTTGTTTGTTCCTTCCATGCCCTCTGCTGTTGGCATCCCCTCTTTATCCCAACGAAAACCAACGGTCTTCCCGTCCTCTTCTTTCTCATTCCACTCATACCCAGAGCAACTACTGCATCACCCCCATACAGCACTGCCTGCGCCCCTTTATGCCCCCCAAATGGTTAACACTTTGAGGGTCATCGTCCTTTTCTTAAAAATATTTTATTTATTAATTTATTCATATTACATCTCAATTGTTATCCCATCCCTTGTATCCTCCCATTCCTCCCTCCCTCCCACTTTCCCCCTACTCCCCTCCCCTATATCTGTGACTGAGGGGGACCTCCTCCCCCTGTATATGCTCATAGGGTATCAAGTCTCTTCTTGGTCATCGTCCTTTCTTATACTCTCTTTTCTTGATGAGTGGGTCTACTCCCAGATAGTGGCTTTGGATGCAGGCAGCATTCTGCTCGCTGGGGAAGGTGGGATGGCGACCGTCAGAGTGAAAGGAGAAAGCAACGCTTCAGCGTGTTACAACCGACTCCCTTGCGAAGATGGCAAATGCTTCCACTGAAAGAAGAAAAGTGATCTAAAGTTTCAAAAGAAAATCAACCAATGATCTAGCTCCCAATGGGTAAGTCTCAACCAAAACATAAGTAATGTGAAAAAAAATAAAACAAGAGAACACATCTCCTGCAAAATCCAACATGCCGTCCTCCCACCCCCAAGTGAGATTCCAAAGAAGTCCAAAGAGTGACGATAAATATGTTCAAAGAAATGAAACAGAACAAGAATAAACTCCCCAAAGAGCGTGAACAGCTGAATGAAATGAGTAAGTCAGGGCAGGATATCAAAATGGAATTCGGTAACAAGATAGATATACTGACAAGAAAGCAAACTGGAAAGATGCTGGAAATGAAATTTTCAATACGTCAAATGAAAAGCACAGAGGAGGGTCTGACAAGATGGCTCTGTGGATAAAGGCGCTTGTCAGCAAACCTGACAGTCTGAGTTCAATCCCCAGGACCCACATGGTGAAAAGAGAGAGTTAACTCCTGCAAGTTGTCCTTTGTCCTACCACATACAACATGGTGTGCACCTCATAACACAAAATAAACAATGCAATAATTTATTTAAAGCTCAGTGGAAAGCCTCAACAATAGAATAGACCAAGGGGAAGATAAAATACCAGGGCCTGAGGACAAGTAGAGGGATTGGTACATTCAGTCAAGGCAACAATTTTTTTAAACCTATGAATAGAAAGATGCAGATGTCTGGAATACCAGTATAAGACCAAATCTATGAATTGTGGGCATGAAGAAAGAGAAGAGCCAGGCGTGGTGGTGGATGCCTTTAATCCCAGCCCTCAGGAGGCAGAGGCAGGTGGATCTCTGTGACTTCGAGCCCAGCCTGGTCTACAAAGTGAGTCCAGGACAGCCAAGCCTACACAGAGAAACCTTGTATTGAAAAACCAAAAAAGAAAAGAAAAGAAAGAAAAAGCTGGGCGGTGGTGGTGCAAGCCTTTAATCCCAGCACTCGGGAGGCAGAGGCAGGTAGATCGCTGTGAGTTCGAGGCCAGTCTGGTCTACAAAGTTAGTCCAGGACAGCCAAGGCTACACAGAGAAACCCTGTCTCAAAAAACAAAAAAGAAAGAAAGAAAGAAAAGAAAAAGAAAAGAAAAGAAAGAGAGAAGACTCCGATGCTAAAGACATAGGAAATATTTTCAACACAACCACCACACAAAAATGTCCAAATCTAAGGAAAGAGAGGTTCACCTAGGTAAAGAACTATGCAGTACACCAAATAAGCAGGGCCAGAAAAGAAACAAAGTACTAAATACACAAAACAAAATAAGTGTAATGAGAGAGCAGCAAGAGAGAAACACCAAGTCACACAGAAAGCAGACCCATCAGAACAACAGCTTTTTCTCAACAGAAACTTTAAAGGTACAGAATGATGTGTTTCAGGTTCCAAAAGACCACAGCTGCAATCCTAGTCCACAGCTGCAATCCTAGACCACAGCTGCAAGCCTAGCCACCGCTGCAATCCTAGACCACCGCTGCAATTTTAGACCACCGCTGCAATCCTAGACCACAGCTGCAATCCTAGACCACAGCTGCAATCCTACACCACAGCTGCAATCCTACACCACAGCTGCAATCCTACACCACAGCTGCAATCCTACACCACAGCTGCAAGCCTAGACCACAGCTGCAAGCCTAGACCACAGCTGCAAGCCTAGAGCACAGCTGCAAGCCTAGACCACAGCTGCAATCCTAGACCACAGCTGCAAGCCTAGAGCACAGCTGCAAGCCTAGAGCACAGCTGCAAGCCTAGACCACAGCTGCAAGCCTAGACCACAGCTGCAATCCTAGACCACAGCTGCAATCCTAGACCACAGCTCCCCAAATGAAGTTAGTAACAACAGCAGCAACAACAACAACAACAGAATTTGAACAGAGGTGCCATGTATGGGTGGATAAAGCTGATCAAAAGACATAGGTTATTAAGTGAAACCCCTAATGCCAGTCAGGGGCCACCGCCCTACAAGTTGTTGGTCAAGGAAATCCCTAAAATGATACAGGCAATCGTCACAGCCTCTGGTTACCCATTGGAACTAGATAGTAAGACTCGATTACTGATGACACCACCAGCATTGCTTGCAGTATAGAAGGCAATCAAGCTGGAACTGGACTGGACACTTCCTCCCTACTGGCTAGCCCTCATACTACTAGGAAGTGCTATGCATCTGCCGAGGAAGACTTGCTATCAATAGTCTTAGATAGCTGTGGACCCTGTGCAACAATGCCAACTACCAAGCAAAATGATCTCACTGGTGTTATAGTGGCAAGTCTGTTACCAATCACATTCTGATTAGATTTGATGCCTGCTCCATGGGAGAAAAGTCACATCTGGTATAACAAACTCAGTCCAAAGTCCATGTCTGGGGAGGTTAAAGGTCCTGGTGTGGAAATGACTGTTGCTGTTTTGCTAAATGAACACCATGTGCCTATAAAATTGCCAAAGTCAACGTTGTAAGACTACATGGTGCATGCCCAAGCATACTGGGACATCTCCATTACCCTTCCAAGGCTCAGAAAATATCCTGGAAGAAGGGGAGGAAAGAATGTAAGAGTTGAAGGAATGGGTGGAAGTGATGTGGAACACTAACTTCTGGGTATGCTTTGGCTGTTGCACTCTTGAGCTCATAGCATCTCAGATGTGACCTGATCGGCACATGATTGGGCCCGTCGACATCCTCTTATGGACGGGGATGAGCTCATGGAACCCTGTTCCTTAAGAATTTATGTTGCGGGCTGGAGAGTTGGCTCAGAGGTTAAGAGCACTGTCAGTTTTTTCTAAGGTCCTGAGTTCAATTCCCAGCAACCACACAGTGGCTCACAACCATCTATAATGAGATCTGGTGCCCTTGTCTGGTGTGTAGGCACATATTCAGGCAGAATACTGTATAAATAAATAAATAAATAAATAAATAAATAAATAAATAAATAAATAAATATTTTTAAAAAAGAATTTACATTGCAATTAAGGGCTGATGAGATGGGGTGGGGGGAGGCTGTGGCCACTAATAAGATGCCCTTGTTCTGTGAACAAACTCTCACCATGTGCCTATAAACAACCCTAGTGAAATTCATTGGGTAACCAGAAAAAAATAAAAATAAAAAGAAGACAGTAAAATAGAAACAGGGCTAGATGAGAAGAGGAAAGAGGTGAGCTGGGATGGGAGAGGACTAAGAGAAAGTAACAAAAGGATGATCAAAATCCATTATGTACACGTATGAAAATGTCACAATGAGACCATTACTATGTGTAATTAATATAGATAATAAAGCATTATTTTAAACATTCAAAGGCTACCTGCCTACCTCAGGATCACTATTCCCCCCTAAACATGTCCCCTCATCCCCACCCCTGCCCCAGAGGCTATGCTTCTTGCCAGGACCAAAAGGTGCCTGCACCAGGACTGTCCTCCTCAGATCTCAGTGCAGGGCAGAACTCAGCAGGCAGGGTACATCAGCACCAATCCTAGTCCAGCCTCACCCTGCTGCTCTGCAACCCTGGCCTGGGCATTCCACTATGCTGGCTCCAGCTCCCTGGTACCTTGATTCCCTCCCAAGCACCTTATCTCTGTCCTCTGCCCTCCCACTGCCTATGATAGCCAAATTGTTTCAAATAAAGAAAGAACTTAGGGTTCTTTGAGCTAGCAGAGAGGCCACATAAATGCAGGCATTATTAGCATCATTACCATTAAATATTAATAATGGCATTAGCATTGCCTATTATAAACCTTAAAAAGAAGCTTCGGGAGCCCAGGGTTGAAATGGCAGAGAGAATAATTAGGCCCCTCTGGGCCATAGACCCCTCCAGGCCCTTAAGTGAAATTAGGAAGGCAAATGCAAGGATAGAATATGGAGATTTCCCTTCTGGACCCCTACTCAGGTCAACCTAACTCCTTCTGGCGCCACCTAACCTCCCTGCACAGGCCAGGAAAGCATCTCTGACTTTCCCCTCATCCATCTGGTCCTGATCCAGGAGGCGCTTCTCTCTATCCCACCGATGCCTTCATCTACCTCTTCCCACTCCATCTCCACCTTCTAATAGTACCCCCAACTGTGCTCAGTAGGAAGATGGGGGCTGGGTGAGATGTCCTTGGCATGGCCAAGGAAATAGCAAGGAAAACTTTGGATAGCAGCTGACAATCCGTGAAGCCTTTCTAGAAATCTACTGGAAGCTGGGCGGTGGCTGTACATGTCTTTAATCGAATGCCCCGTACTTGAGTGGCCGAGGAAGGTGTATCTCTGTGGGTTCAAGGCCAGCTTGGTATAAAGAACTAGTTCCAGGACAGCCAGAGCTACATAGTGAGACTCTATCTCATAGAAGAAGAAGAAGAAGAAGAAGAAGAAGAAGAAGAAGAAGAAGAAGAAGAAGAAGAAGAAGAAGAAGAGGAGGAGGAGCAGGAGGAGGAGGAGGAGGAGGAGGAGGAGGA
>OU015747.1:89076430-89112409 GCA_907169655.1 Acomys percivali | reverse complement strand
AGGAGGAGGAGGAGGAGGAGGAGGAGGAGGAGGAGGAGGAGGAAGAGGAGGAGGAGGAGAGGAAGAGGAAGAAGAGGAAGAGAAAGAAGAGGAAGAGAAGGAAGGAAGGAAAGAAATGTACTGGTTAACCCCCCGCAGCTACACTACCATATTGAACAGAAATAATAAAATCATTCCCATTTTATAGAATGGATTGTAGAGATGGAAGCTGAAAATACACCTCCACTGAGGGAGTGCCTGCCTAGCCTGCACAAAGCCCTGGGTTCTAGCCACACCACCAAATAGATTCAGATGTGATGGTGCACAACTGTAATTCTAGGAAAATAGTGGCAAAAGAATCATGATTTCAAGGTTGTCCTAGGCAGGCTGGACTGCTTAGGGACCCTGAGTTTTGTCTTTAACTTGTTTATTTGCTTTTTAGGAAGAATGGACTCTTAGAACAATCGAGTCTTATTCAGTGGCTTGCCTAATGTCATCCAGGTTGGAGTTGCCAGGCCGGGACAGTCTGTTCTCTCCATGGCAGAGCTGCAACCACTCTATTCATTGCAGCAGAAAGGAAGAAAGCAGGAAGCCTTCCTCGTCGTGGGTGCTTGTGCTACGGTTGGGCAGGCTCTGTTCCAGAAAGGTCAGGGGAACGCCTACTACGATAGCTCCTTCTTGTGCACCTCTGTGCTGACGACAGCTCTGAGTGTGCATGCTGACCTCTATTTTCAGATGGGGGAGGGGAGTCGCGTGTCCATGGCCACACAGATGCTCTGTCTTCACTGTCTTGCTGCCATGTCACTGTGGCTATGGATGGATCATCACAGACTACAGCAGGCAGCTTCCAAAAAGATTAGGGCTCCTTTGAAGATAGACTACATTCTCTGGTTCTTTTTTGTTTTGTTTTTCAAGACAGGGTTTCTCTGCGCAGCCTTGGCTGGCCTCGAACTCACAGAGATCCACCTGCCTCTGCCTCCCAGTAGAGTGCTGGGATTACTAGGCGTGTACCACTGTGCCTGGCTCAGTCTCTGGGTCTCGATATCCTGACATTGTAGGTAGCCATGACCTCCTTGGGGTCCAGAAAAGGGTGTAGTATTTAAAACCAGAGGCAGATATGCTGCTGGCTTAGAGAAGCCAAGAGATGAGACAGGAAAGTGGTTCTGGTGAGGAAAGTATGCAAGGTTGCCAGTGCCAAGACACCATAGCTAGGGCCCATCCTCCCCCCTTGTCCCCAGGACTGGGCAGGGCCCTTGTGGACTGGTGGAAGTCCTCTGGACTCCAGTGTTATTGATCTGGTGGGGTTAAAGCAGAGAAGACCAAATGGCCTTGGAAGGATTGAATGTCCTCAAAATGCCTCCTGAGTCTCCCCTAGGGGCCACCAACTGTTTACAGTCAAAACTGTGGCCCACTCGATTAGCCACTTGACTGTCTTCGGCTGGCCCTTTTCACCTCATTTGGGAGTCTGTGGGGACACAACTTGGAGATGAGGTGCTTTGGACATCTCGGAATTTGATTGATTGTTCATGAGGGAAAAAAGTTGCTCCTGATGGTCAGCCATACTGGGGATCTCAGGATCTGAACAGGTACCCCAATCAGGAAATGGTCCTGTCTTGTGTTTTGCATCTCCATTACCATCAAGAGCAGACAGCTGGCATCCTCAGCAAAGAGTTAAGCCAGGGGCTATAGGTCAGCTAGCCTGCTACTTTAGCTGCATATGTACAGCATCACCGGTGAAATGAGCAGGAGGAGGAGGAGCAAGAGAACAACACATGTACCTGCTAGATGAGTGTGTTGGGTGCCACTCTTAGCACAGCTCCTGGCCTTCTGGAGACAGACAACACTTCTGCTATTGTCAGACTAACGGAGCCCATGACAGTGCTCATATTTACATGCCTACCTCAGGCACTCTCCGAATAGGAGCGTGCCAGAGGCGCCCACCCTGCATCTCATCTGGACCAGGCTCAGCTGAGCACTCTGCACAAATGAGAAGGCGAACTTGGAACCTGTCTTTCCAAACCGAGGTCCTAGCTTGGTAAATATTCCTGTTTCTACTATGCCTGTCAGCATCCACCTGCAGTGGCCGGAAGGGGATCGGAGAGAGTCTTTGAGAACAAATTTGCTGACACTAATGACCCTCCCCCAGAGACCTGATCCCCACCATAAGGGCAGCAGTTGTCCTAAAATAGAGTCACAAAGACAGCTGTCGCCATCTAAATAAGCAAGCAGTTCGAGACCCATGGTTCACCAGCCCCACAGCCCTAGACATGCCACCCTGTTTGGCAAAGATCTGCCTCTACTGTCTTCTGCTGGAGACATCTTGCAGAGCCTCTGGGTACAGCAAGGCTGATTTGGAAGGTGTTAGCTGCATGACTTACCTCGGGACCTTGGGGATAGCATACTTGCCCCAGACAGACAGACAAACAGGACCATGGTATCAGAGGCAGGCCTCTCTGGAGGAGGTGGATGTGCTTGTCCTGTCACAAACTTAGCTCAAAATCACCTGAGAAACAGCTTGGTAGAATTTAGGCATCTCTGTATCAGAACAAAAAAGTTGCACTTCTGAGGTATGCCAGCCCTTGAGATGGGCACTGAAAGAAGAGAGGTGTAAGTCTCTGGCAAGCATTTGGATCTCTGCTCCTCTCCAGGCCCACAGCCACTGGCCAGTCAGCAAGACAGGAGGCATGTTCATATTTGACAGGTATAGCATTTAAAACTCAGAGGCTGGCCAGCCTTGCCAGCTGTTGCAGCATCTGGGCCACTAGCCAGTTTTGCCCTGGACAGCAGGCAGACCAGAGTGGGGGTGAGATAACAGTGACAGCCTGTCAGGACTGGCTGGTGCTACAGATGGCTAGTCCCTTTGCCTGCAGGCTTCAGTCTTCCCCAGCACGTCCCCACATGACGGGAGGAGGGCAGGAAAAGCGCACTATAGCCCAGGGTGAACACCTGGAATCTCAGAGCTAGCAGAGGCCTTGGCCGTCTTTAGCTCTTTTAGGTTACCGGTGAGGCTGAAAGGAGGCCAGGCACTTAGCCAAACACACACAGCCTATCAATAGCAAAGCACAGAGTGGACCTTTGATGTGCCATGATCGTTTCATGAAGTCTCACCATTTGCTGGTTGAAAATGGGGTAGATCTAGCTGTACTGGTGTACATAGGTGTCCAAGCTCAACTATATAGTTAAATATATTTTGCAAAGTATGATGTATTCTGTGATACCATTGCCATAAAATTATTCTCATAACCCATGTAATACAAGTGAAAATGTAAACCTACAGGCAGGTATTCAAATTTGTTAAGAATCGAGGTTGGAGCCGGGCTTGGTGACACACACCTATAATCCCCAGCACTCAAGGATGCAGAGACAGGCGGATCGATGTGAGGTGGAGGCCAGCCTGGTCTACAAAGCAAGTCCAGGACAGCCAAGGCTACACAGAGAAACCCTGTCTCGAAAAACTAAGGGAAAAAAAATTCCATGTTACTTCTGGCCAGAGGAACGTGACAGTGGTGATAGAGGCTGATCTCTCCACCACAGCTGCCCCACACAGAAAATTGGAGGTTTGCTGTGGATCTCATTTCTAACAAGGGATTAGGGAAGAAGAGAAGCAAAAAGCTTAGTGCTCATGTGCCGCCGGGATTTCAGAAGCAAGAGAGACTTTTTTTTTTTTTTTTTTTTTTTTTTTTTTTTGTGCCTCCTCAGCGCACCCTCTGCAGCTCTGGGCTGGGTACCGAGCTGGTCAAGCTTGATGGAAGACAGCGGCTCTCGGGCTCGCTCCCTGGTTCTTAAATGACAGCAAATGAGGTAGAGCCAGGAGGGTGGGGACGGCGGGGTGGGAGGGGGCTGAGGAAGCCATCTCCGGCCGAGCGTTGGCTGAGAAGCCGAGCCAGCCAGTAAGCGGAGCCTGCGAGAGGGAGGAGCGCATCCTGATGCAGAGATGCTGCAGTGGCTCAGGGCGCGCACACACATACGCACCCTCGCCCGCTGCCGCCGCGCCAGGACAGCCAGTGGCTAAGGCCGGCGAGGCCAAGCCGCCCCGAGGCTGGCGGCAGGGTCGGCTCACCGAGCGGCCTCAGCACTGCCCTAGCCAACACCCTTCCCGCACTCCAGGTAGGTGCCTATCGGTTTTTTTGTCTGTTCCAGTCCAGGGGTTTTCCTGGGTGCTGTTCCAGGAGGAGCTTGGAGCTCAGCCCTTATAAATGTCTTCTCTGAAACTTGGGAGGGGACAGGGACACGCAGCAGGCTTGGTCCAGATTGACCTCACCCTAGGCCCGCTGTAGCGACCGTCCCCTCAGGCTCTCCCCCATCCTGTCTAGATGGGTGGCATTCTGCAAGGCCTGATCTACTATCCACCGGTCAAGGAAGCTGGCCCCCAGGAGGGTCCAGAAATCTGAGTAGACAGTGGCAACTGTTGGCCAAAGGGCAGGGGCTCCTGGGCCTCCCCGGGACCCCACGCAGGGCCAAGCAGCTCTGTAAGGCCAGGCCCTAGCCTGTCCTTAGAAATCCCTAGATGAGCCAGAGTTCCCGAATTTGGGGTCATGCGGGGGGCTGCTTTTGCGGGGTGACCTCTTTGCAAAGTCTTGAGACTACAGAAGAGAGGAGAGGACACAGCACAAGTTTAGGCAAAGGCTGTCTGTCCAGGAGCTGGAACTTGGGAGGGAAACTGAGGCAAGTCATATCCTAAGGGTGAGGCTGGAAGGTAGGTAGCGTGCAATTCCTTTCCCCCTCCCCCCTCCCCCTCCCCAACCTTGTCTTCTCCCCCAGATCCCTCCCCCTCAGCCTCACTGGTGGGAGGGAAGAATTTGCTCAAAGTTTGTCTTTCCAGGGGATTCTAGGGGGGAGGCAACCCCTCTGCCTAGCCCCATGGCTTATGTAATGGGCTGCAGGAGACGAAGCAGCACCAGCCAGGGAGTGTCTGTCCCCACCTCCCTCCAAGACTGGCTGCGGTGGCTATGCCTGTAGAGTAGTGTCCTGGGCTGCACAGGTAGCCTGGACCTTGAAGCTCTCACTGCCCTCCCCACCCCACCCCTGGGAGGTAGGGGGAGTTGAGCTTTCCTTCTATCTTCAGAGTAAAACTGGTGAAGTTGTTAGTACAGTGTAATCAGTGTAACCAGCACAGAGTGGTTGTGCATGCAATGATCCCCAGGCCTGGATCAGGGTGGGTTTGAACACCAAGGAACTGTCCACATAGCCTAGCCCTGAGCTGTCTAGGCAGCTATTTCAGGCACTCTCCCAAACCTCTATTAGATGCCCCATCATCCACTCAGCCTCTGAGATCTACCACCTCTGTCCTAGGTCCTGCTCAAAGGGACCAGGTACGGTACTAAATGACAAGGGCAGTGAAGAGTAGACCACCTGTGGGAGGGCCCCCCCCCCCAGTGCCTGAGGCTCCAGGCGGTGGGCAGGGAAATGGTCTGGCTGTTAAAACGGTGTCCTGTTTCAGTGCTGCCTCTGAGTCCGGAGCAGTCGGCTCCTCCCAGGGGCCCCAGGGGCTGGCTCTAGGGAGCCAGGCTCAGGCAGAACCACTCAGTGCTTCTCTGACAAGGTCAAAGTCCTTCCTGTTGCCCCGTGGGGAATCTTCGCTAATTTAGAGGCAGGCAGGAGATGATCCGACAGGAGGGCCCTGAGCTGATGGCATCAGAGACACTCCGGGGCCCACTTGTTTCCTTCAGAAGCCACTGAAGTGAGGGATTTGAGAAGGGAGGTGGGGCCACTGAAAAGACTGCTTGCTGTCTTCCCTTTTCTATCTCCACCAGGCCAAGCCATTCCCTGCATCTCCTACCCCAGAGCATGTACTCCTCAGATTCTGGCCCTCAGTCTATCCCCAGACTCCATCCCTAGTGACCCTCCACTGGGCACCTCCACTTCCTGCCACTGTTTGAGTTGAGACACAGACGTATAAACTCTGAGTGCCTTTGACCTTTGACCCACTGGACAATTGTATGTGCTGCCCTGGACTGACATGCCCCCCCCCAGCCCCCCAGCTCACTCCTGAGGACTGCATGTCCTGCAGGGTGCATCCAAAGCAGCCTCTGTGCTGATATCATCAACCACGCATTTGGGAGGGCTTGAAGAGTGCAAGGTCCCTCTGCTAGAAAGTTCCTCAAGCCAAACGATGCTGACAAGACATATTTCAAAGCCAGTCTCTAATCGTGGATACGGGTGGTATTTGTATTTTTGGAGAGACTCCTAGAGTGGGACCACGGAATTGCGGAAGAACTAGAGCAAAGAACATGCCTCTCGAGCATGAGGGACTTCTATGAGCCAATAGAAGATACTTCTGAGCAGAAAGTTGAGCCATAAGGACAATCACTAGTCACATGACTGTAAAGATGGCTGCAGAACTGGGGTCAGGGTCAGGTCTGAGGCGTGAGACAGTCATGCCCAGAGGCAGAAGTCAGGCTGGCTGACAGGTACATTTCTTCCAGCTTCAGGCCATCCTCTTTTAAATAGTAAATGAGAGCATCCTTTTCATTCTTCCTCACGCTGGCATTTCTGGTTCTTCAGAGGGACCATGGCCCCTCATTTAGACCCGCATCCCAGGGCTGTCACTACCTAGGGACATTCGCAGGGATGACTTAGCCTTCCAGGAAGAAAGAGTCCTTCCTGTGGCTTTATGAGTCCTTGCCACAAAAAAAAAGGAGTCCACGTTTCTTTGTCTACTAAACAAGGGTGCAACCAAAGGAAAGGTGGTCCATGCCCTCACCCTAGACCTGAGCATCATCCATCCAAGGATACGCTAGAATATACCCCAATGTCCATCTGGTCCATTTGGTCCCCCTCTAAACTGCAGAAGTGAACCTCTCCCCTGCTTACAGGCATCCATCCTGATTTGAAACCATAGAGTCTCCTCCAGGGGGAAGCCTGGACCATCCCAGCATCTGTCAATCAGTGCCCAGGGCTTTGAGGTCTCCACCTGCGCAGGCTTCTGCTCTCTGCCAGGGCTGCAGAAAAACTGTCTGGGCACTGGAGGCATGGGGTGGGAACAAGAAGGAATCTCCTCTGGGCAGAGGGAGTAGGCACGCAGAACTTGTCCTGCTAAGGCATGAGACCCTCGCCTTCCTAATTGGCCCTTTGGAAACAAGTGGAAGCCATTTGTTCGCACTTTTCCAGTTTCACAAAGGATCCTTCCAAGGACTGCTGCTGTTAGTGCACTTGTCTGGCATATATGAGACTCAAGATTTGATCCCCAGAACGGCATAAAAATTGTGGGGAGTGAGACCCTTCTTCCAAGGCTTTTGCTTGCTGCCCCACACTATGTACAGAGAAGGGGTGACAGGGTGGGGGGACTGAAGGACTGGGATGGCTGGACCCTAGACGCCCCACGCTCTGGCCTCTTAGCTCAGAAGGTTCTCTTCACTGTAGACTCCAGGCTGCAGACCAAGGGCCAGACTCCTGTTCAGACAGATCCCTGAGCCTGGGAATCACGGTATCCCCACGGGGCTTGTCAGCACTGATGCCCCAGGAGCCGGCTGAAACACAGAGAGCCATGCCTGCTGAGGAAATAGGACTGGGGCCTTGCACTCTCGCTTACACAAAACACCTCTCTACTTCAGGCCCTCCCCCTTCATCCAGTGGTGCCTGGCCTGGCACAATGGGCACCCAGCATCCTCCATACCTCTGCTTAAAGTCCCATCCTCCCATCAGGTTATGGTGACTGAGACTCTCCTGGGCTCTGATGCTCCTAAGCAGAGGACAGGTGCTGAGCTCAGTCTCCCTCTGCCCCAGGCAGGAGTTGGCTGCATGAGAGAAAATCACTGAGAGAGCCATAGGCACACCCAGGCTGTGTTCCCTGAACAGGTGGTGTTGGTACAAGTCTGGCCGTGGGACATTTTTTTTTCCAAGACAAGATCTCTCTGTGTTAGCCTTGGCTGTCTTGGACTCTGTAGACCAGGCTGGCATCAAACTCAGAGCAATCCTCCTGCCTCTGCCTCCCGAGTGCTGGGATTAAAGGCATGCGCCACCACGCCCAGCTAGGGACATCTTATCTTTGTGCCATAGCCTGGAGTGATTGCTGGAGTTTTGCCTCATAACATCGCACCTGTGGGATGTGAGGAAAAGGATCTAAGTGGCAGGTGTTTTTGACATTAGCACAAAACTATGCCAGCAAGCCTGACTCACACAGGTGCAGTGTGTGTAGCTATCCCAGGGGACAGGTGGAGCTCGGCTATAAGGTCCGATCTTTCCCAAGCACTGGCAGTGGCCCAGGTATGGCCCTCACCTCACCATCATCCCTAGAGATGAGCCTTTTTGTCCCCATTTTACAGAAGAGAGATTGAGGTACAAGAGATTAGTACTGAAGGCAGTAACTTGGGGTATACTAACTAGGGGTGCTAGGTGTCATTGGCTCTGTAAACTGCCTGTAACTCCCGATACATGCTCCATGCCTGAGGTGAGCATACAAGAGGCTCCTGCAGTAATTTAAAGGTTGACTCTAGATCCCTGTCTTATACGGAGCTCCAAGCCCTCTCTTCCCACCATGATGTATGCGATGCTACCACACCCTTTAATTCTCCAGTCTCCTTGGCCGAGGAAGGGAACAGTTGGGGCCAGAGCTGAGCATCCCAGGGACAGCAAAATACCTCCTGGTGTATGTACTTTGGGGCAGGGAGAGGGCTGGCTTCATATAGAGATCCTTAATGGGGCAACCCTGTTGTGTGCTGGAGTCTAGCTCATAGTTTGCTGTCCCCAAGCTGTCCTTCCCCTCACCCTTTGTTTCCTGCACTGGAAACTTCAGCCAGCATCCCTAAACCTCCAATGGCCTCTTCTGCCATGAGCTAGTACCTCACAGAACCAGCCCCTTGATGGTGACAGCCTGTGCCCGACTGTGACAGCCTGCGCCTGCACCCCTGTACCAGGGCAGCTGGCCTGGCCATGGCTTGGCTGGCTCAGAGCTGGCAGGGCCAATCTGGGCCTGGCATAACTCCACTCCAGCTTCACTCTTGACAAAAAAGGCCCTCTCCACCCTGGGCCTTCGAGAACATGTCATAGGGCAGATGGTACGGGGAGATGAATAATCTCTGAACTTGAAAAACACATCCCGTGGCTGCTCTCAAAGGGAGTGTCTCAGTTACTGCCACAATGCCTGGGATGTGGTCACTGAACACTGTAATGGGGTTGGATGTGGTAGCGCATTCCTGTGACCCCAGTATTTGAGACGCTGGTATAGGAGGATTATGGGTTTGCACGCATGCATGCACGCACGCACGCACGCGCATACACACAGTAACGGAAATGAATGCAAGTCATGGTGGATGCTGGCTACCTCACCTTCATGGAGGCAGAAAGCTCCAACCTTTACTCCAAGCATGTATATGGGCTCTTCTTAGTTTACCCCAGGACAATGGAGCTCATCCTACATCTGGTCACACTGATGGATGTACAGTTTGTCCCAGAGGAAAACCCACATCCTCCTGATCCTACACACATTTCCTCTAAGGTCTCGGTCCCTAGAGGGCACCTAGGGCACTTAGGCTGAGCCAGTGGATGATAAAAATCCTGGATTGAACTAAAGTTTAATATGTGTTGTGGGATTGGATTATCCATAATCTACAGTCCTCACCAGAAAGACAACACAAAATCTTGGGCGCTACACGGCAGAGAGGACCTGTGTGAGGTCAACTCTGCCTCACTCTGGTCTATTCAGGGTAAGTCCGAGCTCCTCCCAGGCCTGCCCACCGAGCCTGAACTGAAAACTCCAGGCCTGGATGGCTGACGGAGGGCAGCCTCTCCATGCCAGATGTGAGTTCACGATTCCCCAGCCACAAGGATGATCCTCAAGTTCCTCAGCAAGGGAGCCGCCTGGGAAAGGCAAGAGCAGGATGTGGGTACCAGAGGAGGTGGAGGCAGGAGAAGGGGCTTCCTAGAGCCATCCTCTCCCTCTCTCCTCATGGTAAACTGATGCAGGTCCAGATGGTTCTGAGACCTCAATGGTTACTTGATAACCAGTACAGGTGATACCTTGTGTCGCCACAGAACCGCTCAGCAGTGCTCACATAATTCCCATTTTGCCTTTGGGAAAATTGAAGCTTCATGGTGGGGGTGGGGGTGGGGGGAATTAGCCTGTCTAAGCCCACAGAGCTGTAAAGAGATGAGATCAAGGGGCTGGAGAAAAAATTCAGTGGTTAAGAGTGTGTAATGCTAGCCGGGTATGGTGGTGCAAGCCTTTAATCCCAGCACTGGGGGAGGCAGAGGCAGGTAGAGCTCTGTGAGTTCGAGGCCAGCCAGGTCTACAAAGTGAATCCAGGACAGCCAAGGATACACAGAGAAACTCTGTCTCAAAAAAAAAAAAAAAAATGTGTACTGCTCTTTCGAGGACCTGAGCTAGGTTCCCAGCATCTCTCTTCGAGCATCTGCAGAAGTACACATAGTACCACTGGCAGGCGCTGTAGATGATCAAGGGCTGAGTTCTGTGTTCAGACTGGGACATCGTGGGTGCTTCCAGCAGGTGAGGCATGAATGGTGCTCTACAGTGTGAGGGCACCTTACCTAGAGAGAAATGAACATGGTCAGGGTGGGGCACTGTGGGTGATGGGGAGGGAGTCTAGAGATGCAAATGTCTGCACTCAGGGACAGAACTAAGAGTGAAATGGGGGTGGGCAGTTATTTGTTGACAACCGGACACACTTCCTGAGAAGAAGCAGAGAACATGAGGCTGAGGCCACATGGGGAGGGAGCGCTTCTTGAGTCTGCCGGGCATCCCTGCCACACACACCCTGGCAGGCCCGAGGCTCTCTCTTCCCTTGCCTTTTGGCTTCTGGAAGCAGGAAAAGTGTCAGGAGCCCAGGTGGAGGAGGGCTGGAGGGCTTTAGCTATGAGTGGAGTCAGGGTGAAGTGAGCACACCCTCATCCCACCTTCAGCTACACGGTCTTCCTTCTCAGCCCGCAGGGCAGGAGGCCTGGCTTTGCTCTCTCAGGAAATACCAGAGAGCCAGAGCTGAGGGACCCGAAAGAGAGCAGTTTCAGAGAGGACACAGATGTAGACAACAGGGCTACAAGGCTGGTTAGTGGGGAAAGCCCCCCTTGCCCAAAGCCTTCCGCAGTAGGGCAGGGAAGGGGGTTAGACTCTGCAGCCAGGCACCCTGGCCCAGGGGCAGCTCTGAGAAGGAGGGATGGCTGTGGTGACCGGGTTTATCACAACAGCTAGAAGGTAGCTCCTGGGAGTCCCTGTCCTCTCTCCCCCAGAACTCAGGAAGTCTTCCTGAGGAGGAGCAGATAGAGAGATGGCCCCACCCACGCCCTTGCTTCTCCAAATGAGGTCCCCTTCATCTCCCCAGCTGCTGTCCTTCTCTCTGTGACCTACCCCAGACCAACTTTACCAAGTCTCTCCTATCCCAGTGTAAGACGGAGGCTCCTCTGAGAGTTGCCTTAAGGCTTGCAGCACAGAAGGCTGCTGGACCATGAGCCCACGTGGTGGGAGCGTGGCTGACAGAACCAAGGTCATGGGTCCGTGCAAAGCACCCGGGTGCCTTACCTGGGCACCCCAGGCTGGGGCGGAGCTAAGCCACGATGCTTCCCTTACTTTGAGAAAATTAGTCCTGGTTCAGAGACGTGCAACTCCAGAGGGGCTTAGTGGCCCCCACCCAGGCAGCTGTGGGAGAAAGCAGGAAGAGAGTTGCCTGTCCCCAGGTACCAGAAGAAGATGTCCTAAGCTCCCCAGCAAGGCAAAGCTCCGCCCTCCCCCCCACCTCTGGGCTCCTTCCGATACAGGGATCACGACTCACCACCACTGCAGGCAAGCCGGGCAGGTGGGTTCTTGCCTCCCAATTAGTTCTGCTTTGACTTCCTGATCAGCACCTGCCGGCTGGAGGGTGGGGAACCAGTCAGAGCCAGACTCCCTTGGGGGCACCAGGAGGAAACAGCCGAGCCCCTCCTCCTCCGCAGCCTAGGCAGGAAAGCAAGTTACTAACCAGATGCGCTTGCCGCTGGGAGGGGCCAACGCGCTACTATAGCTCAGAGCCCTCATCCTGTTTCTTCAGGTGTCTCTCAGTCTCCAGTTGACTCTCCCAGAGCTGGGCTGTGGCTCCTTTCCTCTGGACTCTGCTTCTACCTGAAACACCCATCATGGGAAGGCCTGCCAGGAAAAAGCCATGCATGCTGCTGCTGCTGCTGGCCACAGTGGCCCTGGTCTCTTCTCCAGGTAAGTGCACCTGGTTATATGGTTACATCATTACTGCCACTTAGGTGACAGTTCCTCTGCATTGTGCCCCCTTGCTAAATTCTCTCGATATATGGGTCTCACCTTACCTTTGGAGTTGGAAGGAAAGGAAAGGAAGCTTTGAACCTTTATTATGTTGAAGATGAAGGGAAAAAAATGACCCAGAGAGGCTGACTGGTTTGTCCTGTGTCACACAGCGCAATGTGGCACAGCCAGATCTCCCTGCTGTCCATTGGCGATGTGGCTTAGAACTACAGTATGGTAAGCCTCACCAAGTGTGACTCCCTGAGCTAACGAGGGATTCAGATGAAAACCGTTGCCCTTAGCTGAACTTGCCACAGGTCAAGTGCCCAGTAGCTGCCTTGAGAACCACAGGCCACGGGACACCTCTGTCATATCCAGAAATTTCTCCGGAAGAATGCTGCAGGACCCTGGACCCAAGGAGACAACAACTACCCCATAGCATGTTGAGGGGCTTCCTTGAGGCAACCTGGATGGGAGGGGCAGACGGGGACCAGAGGAGGCAGAGCAGGGTTGCTGACTGAGGGTCTCCATGCTCGCATCAGAGATGGGAAGCGACAGAGAAGGGAACAAACAGAGCTGGAAGGTTCCTGCCCTAGAGCTGGGTGTCCCCAGGGCTTGGTGCTGAGGGGCCAGCTGGCTCCTGTTTGGCTGGGCCTCTCGTCTCAAACTCAAATCAACAGGAGTGTCTTTTTCCTCAAAGAGCTCAGGGAGAGGAGGAGCACTCGCCCCACAGTCCTGGAGTTTAGACCTCCACCTTTCACCCACAACCTTTCCAGACTCAGCCATGCCCTGTCTTGGTTGGCATGCTCAGAAGCTCTCGCCAGGCCCCTGTTGCTCTCTGATCCACCCTGCACCCAGCTTCATGGGGCTGCTGAGAACTGGACCTGACTCCCACACCCTAGCTATCCCCACTAGACTGGAGGAATGGCCAGCATGAGACGCTGGCTCTGACTGGACAGGGCAAGAGACTCTCATCGAGAGAGGCCTGAGGAGAGGGTCCTCAGCAACCCTCCCCTGGGGACAGCTCCTTTTGGAAGCAAGACATGTGAGCACTACTTGGGCTACTCTGACCCAAAGGGGTCAGAAGGTAATTGCCAAAGGCCCAGGCCCTAGGCCCTGGGCTGCCATCTCCCAGTGTGGCCCAATTATAGATCTGTTCCTTATTGATACCTGGAAAGTGCTTTCTTGCTCTTGGCTTGCTCAGCTGATCCTAGAATAGACCGCTGGACAGTTTATACTCCAGAGCAAGGAGAGGCGCAGCATCTTCCCTCACATAGCATCTCTCTGGCTTCTTCTTTCCTCCTCAGTGTCTGGAAAACAGTAGCCGGGCAAAGAATGAGGGCATGTGGGACAGTGGCAGCAGAGAGGACTGCCTTTGCCCAGGGGTTTGTGTGTCCGTATTCGCTCACCCATAGGGCAGTGTGTACAGGGGTGTCTGTAGCTATGGAGGGAGGTATGGGCTGTGTGAGATTGTCTGTGGACCAGATAGATGCTGTGGGGTGCAGATGTGAGTTGCCGCAGCCTGTACCTTGGTGTCTTCAAGTCCAGCCCCTTTCAAAAGCATTTAAACAATTTTTTGAAGATGTATTTATTTATTTTATGTATATGAGTGCTCTATCTGCATATACACCCGTGGGCCAGAAGAGGGCATCAGGTCTCAGTATAGATGGTTGTGAGTCACCACATGGTTGCTGGGAATTGAACTCAGGACCTCTGGAAGAGCAGACAGCGCTCTTAACCTCCGAGTCATCTCTCCAGCCATCAAAAGCATTTTTTTAATACCCTGGATTTCTGGGTTTCACTCCCAGAATTTCTGATTTCAGGCCTCTGTTGTGGGGGGTGAGCCGGGGCCTCAGATGGTCCCCAAAACCCGAAGTCAGAAATTATGGCCACTGAAGTTAAAAATGCTGGCTGCAAGGGGCTGGAGAGATGGCTCAGAGGGTAAGAGCGCCACCTGCTCTTCCAGAGGTCCTGAGTTCAATTCCCAGCAACCATATGGTGGCTCACAACCGTCTATAATGTAATCTGATACCCTCTTCTGCAGATAAAACACTCATATGCAGTAAATAAAATAAATAAATCTTAAAAAAAAATGCTGGCTGCAAGATGAGGCTGGATGGAGGTAGAGCTTCTCCTTTGCTCTGAGGCGGGAAAGTTACTAAACTTTCCTAAGGGTCAGATCCCACAATGCTGAGATAAGAAGCTCCTGTCATTAGAGCATCATGAGAAAGAATTTGGAGTATAGTATCAGGCGGCTGTAAGCAACCAACACCGTCGGTTATAACGGCCTAATTATTATCAGTGAGTCGAGCTACTTAAGAATACATGCATATGGAACGAACAGGCTATTGCCAGCTGCTCCTGCCTGGGATAGACATGTGCATACATGTGTATCTGGCCATCTGATTGGCTCAGAGGGATATCTGTATGTGAAACATACATGTGATATGAGAACACTGTAAGAACACGTGAGACATGAAGGTGTGCATGTGTGGATGTTGGGGTGAGTGAGTGTGAGGGTCTGCACATGGCTGAGTGTAAAGGAAAACGCCTTTCCAAGAAGAAAGACGGTTTTAAAGTACCAGTGTGCCCAGGCCCCACTCTGCCGCCCCCAGCACCCACCAGGCTGAGTTCCTGGAAGCTGATATTGTATAAGGTGGTTCCCAGCAGCCCCGGCTCGCTGCTGCCGCCACCGCCACTGCCTCCACATCCCTCCTTCTCCTCCTTTCCATCCTCCCCCTCCCCTCTGTCCAGGTGGTCCCAGCTGGGACGGGGTCCCTTCCCTCCACCACCATCATTAACTCGGGATTAAGCTGGGCTCTCCAGGGGGAGATGATGCAGTTGCTTTCAGACACTGCCTCTGAGGCCCCGGGCAGCAGTGAAGGAGAGTGACAAGCAATGGGGGTGGCAGAATGACATGAACGGGACTCAAGGGAAGCCTTCGCCAGACCATTCTGGAAGTCCTGCCTCCTACCTCATTCCTCATTCAGAGGGCTGCTTAACATATGTCCCTATTCCCAAGAGGCCAGAGCTGGGCCTCAGCTGCTGCGGAGGGACCAAGGCTCACTCGGAAGAGGGATGGCAGCTGGATGTGCCCAGAAAGAAGAAGGCACTAATTGGTTAATGGAGTTCCCTCCTCCCATCCCTCACCAACAAGGACCCGTCTGAAATCAACTGCAAGAGAGATAGGAGCTAATTAGGGAGCCTGGCTCCCACCTGATCCCACAGTGGCCGAGGCCCCCCCTCCCGCCCCGCTGTGCGGATGCAAGTGTGAAGTACTGCCCACTCTCCTGCCTGCTGACCCTGTTCTGGGGAGACAGGACAGTGGTGTGCGCAGAGCAAGGCTGTGGCTGAGACAGGGCTAGGAGAGGCAGGTTTGAAGCCATTTGCTTAGCAAACATCATCTGCCCAACACAGACTGACCTTATAACCATTGGACTTTTCTTTCCTGAGATGTGACACAGTTTATAAAACTGTCACCAGTAAACCTGCTACCACATCCAACATCCCTCCCCTAACCCCTGCCCCCTTCAATCTCTGCCCCACCCCACCCCTGTCCCTAGTTAGGTCTAAAGCCAGTTGTTGAGTTTTGCTCCCTGTGCCAGGCCCTCCCTCTCTTCTCCTATTAGACCCTGTCATGGAACCTAGAAGTGACTTTCTACTCTTCATAGGAAGGCATCAGGTCAATGTATCGGGGGTGGGCTATAACTTGCCTAAGGTGATATAGCCAGTAGGAGGCCCAGCCCAGCCCCCAAACGAGCACTTTTCACTAGACTGCACTGCCCTGGAAGAGCACTGTATTCCAGAAACACGTACCCTTTGTCCCAGTTTCCTGCTGGTGATTTCTCAGGTGCCACACCTGTGTGAGATTCCCTGGGAGATTCACAGTATCTTGTCCCCAAGGCACTCTGTGGCATGGCACCCTGCATTGTCTGCTCTGTTTCCTTGCCTGGACTGCAGGGTCCTTCAAGGAGACGGACTATGAGTCTGATTCATTTTCGCAGCCCGGTTCCCGGGTATACAGCAGGTGGTCAGTATTATGACTGTAGGCTGACAATGCAAATGCCCAGCCTATTTAAATTAATAAAATTTAAATTTTG
The DNA here is from genome assembly GCA_907169655.1 of Acomys percivali. Classification (NCBI taxonomy): domain Eukaryota; kingdom Metazoa; phylum Chordata; class Mammalia; order Rodentia; family Muridae; genus Acomys; species Acomys percivali. The sequence goes on along the minus strand of OU015747.1, from coordinate 89,096,152 downwards.
GTTTCTTAGCCACATTCCAAACCCTCGGTAGCCACAAAGTGGTCCATTGCTACTTACTGGACAGTGCAGAAAATGAGGCACCCCTGTCACCTTGACGTTAGACTGCCTCAGACACTGTGCCTCTGGTGGTACCCCATTTTGCAGGATGGAGTTTTGCCCAGGGAACCCCAACCACTTTTGGACCTGTCTTTGAAGACCAACCTGTCGGCCTGCTATTCCCAGAGGAGTCCACAGAGGATCAGGTGACACTGGCGTGCCGTGCCCGAGCCAGCCCTCCAGCCACCTATAGGTGAGGTCCCAGGCAGGACTGCTGGGCTGCGATGGGCAGCCACACAGAGTCCCCTTCCATCAGCCCTACCTATTTAGGCCTGAGGTCCCACCCCCACCCTCTTTATCTCTGCTGCAGGTGGAAGATGAATGGCACTGATATGAACCTCGAACCTGGTTCCCGTCACCAGCTGATGGGGGGCAACCTGGTGATCATGAGCCCCACCAAGGCACAGGATGCTGGTGTCTACCAGTGCCTAGCCTCAAACCCAGTGGGCACTGTCGTCAGCAAGGAGGCTGTTCTCCGCTTCGGCTGTGAGATCCATGGGAGCCAAGATGTTGGGCGTGGGTAGATGGGGCCAGGAAAAGGTGCCCAGGAAAGACAGGTGGCAGCAGCCTGAAGCCAGGCTTTCCTGCCAGCAAATGGCATGCTAGAAACTGCTTCTTCCCCATGGAGGAGGAAGAGCTGGGGAGCCCCCGCTTAAAGACGGTGCCTGAGCCCTTGCTCTCCATCTTCAGTTCTGCAGGAATTCTCCAAGGAGGAGAGAGACCCTGTGAAGACCCACGAGGGCTGGGGGGTCATGCTGCCCTGTAACCCACCTGCCCACTACCCAGGTAAGCGGGGATCCTGGGCCAGGGCAAGACTGGGAGGGGGCAATGCACCAGAAAGGACAAACAGGAAAGGAAGGCGGTGAGTCTTCACTTGAAATGGTTCTGTGATACCCTAGCTGAACCAAATGTGTTCACAGTGCCTAGAATCCTGAGGAGAGAGCTGACATCATCTTCCACCCTGTACATGTTCCCTGCCCCCAGCCTCTGTTTAGAGCTGCCGGTTCTCATGAGAAGGCAGAACAAGCAGCAAGCTGGGGTCCCGCCCAGATGGCCTGTGATCCCAGCGCACCCTAGTTTTCCTCAAACTCCTTCCTTTCTAGGTTTGTCCTACCGCTGGCTCCTCAATGAATTCCCCAACTTCATCCCAACGGATGGGCGACACTTCGTGTCCCAGACCACAGGAAACCTATACATCGCCCGGACCAATGCCTCAGACCTGGGCAACTACTCTTGCCTAGCCACCAGCCACATGGACTTCTCCACCAAGAGTGTCTTCAGCAAGTTTGCACAGCTCAACCTGGCTGCTGAAGGTCAGGCTTGTGGGGCTGTGCAAAGGGGGCTGAAAGAGTCAACAGGCTTTGGGGAGATGGAGTTCCCCCAAGCCCAAGAATTGCAGCTCAGAGGGTATGAGGTCCCGCTGCCAGGTCTCAGACCCTTGCCCCAGGCTCCCACAGGAAAGGGAACGCTTGGAGATCTGTGGACTTTGGAAGGCATGGACCCTAAATACAAAGCATCTCCCTTTGTGTGTTGATTCACACAATTTCTCTCTCCACCAGATCCCCGGCTCTTTGCTCCCAGCATCAAAGCCCGGTTCCCCCCAGAGACCTATGCACTGGTTGGGCAGCAGGTCACCCTGGAGTGCTTTGCCTTTGGGAAGTAAGTATCACAGGAGGGACAAGAGTGCCGTGGAACCAGGCAGAGTTTCACTTCAAAGCCCCTTAGGATCAGGAGGGGTGTGGGAATGAGAGAAAGCAAAGCCAATAGGTGAGCCGGGTCCTGGGCACACAACAGACATCACCATTCCTACCAGTGAGACAGAGAAGACAAGGGCTTTAGAGGCATGAGGAAAATCAGATGGTCCTCCCAACAGTAAACCATAGTCCTAGGCAGTGTGAGGAGCACCCAGGGCTGGAGGCAGGAAGCATGGTGTGCAGACCCCATCCTGCTGACTCAGAGCTCAGCTTCCGACACTTGTTGGCTGGGAGACCCTGGGCAGACCACCTGTGCCCGATGGATGGTCACAGTCACAGTGCCTGCCCTGTAGGATCGGTACAGAGATTATTAGATGGGTCAGTGGGTACCAGGCCCTGAGAGTGGTGTTTGGCAAGTGTGCTCTGCATGTGGCATTAGGTATTTGAAAAACTACGACAGAAAGCCTTCTCTTTCTTGTTCTCCCAGAAACAGGGTTCACTAGAGCAGGGTTCCTTGGCTAATGCTATGTGGGAAATTGTTGGGCCCCCAGGAAACACGTATAAGAAGCATGTGGCAGGGTAATGCTTTGATCCCCTAGGCTCAGTGGTTCCCTAACCCATTTTAGTATACAAATTACTAATAACTAAAGTGCCTTGGAAAAGTGGGGTGTTGTGAAAGGGGGCCTAAGACAGGAGCGCCATCTGCAAGTCCCCTTCACCTTGTCCAGTACTTCAGGAGGGCCTGCAAGTGTGAGCGTAGGCTCTGTGGGGAGCATGCCCGGCTCAGCTCATCCCCCCTCTGGCTCTTTCTCCCCTGCCAGCCCTGTCCCCAGGATCAAGTGGCGCAAAGTGGATGGTTCCTTGTCCCCTCAGTGGGCCACAGCAGAGCCCACCCTGCAGATCCCCAGTGTAAGCTTTGAAGATGAGGGCACCTATGAATGTGAGGCGGAGAATTCCAAGGGCCGCGACACCGTCCAGGGACGCATCATTGTGCAGGGTACAGAACTGGAGACGCCTCCCTTCTCCCTAAGGAAACAACGTGAATGAAAATCAGGAGACTGGAAAACCTCTTGCTTGAGCCTGCTGGCCCTTGCCAGGACTACTAGGCATAGTTGGAGAGGCCGTCTCAGAGCTCAGCAGGGGCATACAAAAACCACACAAGTCTCTCAAATGATTTAGTTGCTAAAGCAGCCTGGGGCACAACCATAGAGCGCCAGCTTTCTTCCTTCCCCGACTTCTTTGTCCTCTCTATCCCAGAGTACCAACAGCGCCCTCTTCTGTCACTTACAAATACTGCAGCCTTGTAATTGCCTCTATCTTCCCACAGCTCAGCCTGAGTGGCTCAAGGTGATCTCAGACACAGAAGCCGACATTGGCTCCAACTTGCGTTGGGGCTGTGCAGCAGCAGGCAAACCCCGGCCCATGGTGCGCTGGCTGAGAAATGGGGAGCCTCTGGCCTCCCAGGTAAGGAACCAGGGCTTCCTCCTGCACGACCACTCTCTTCTGCTTCCTGACCCCCTTACCCTGCTGGACCAACCATGGAGTCTTGGAAAGTTCTGGTGTTTCTTCCCATTCAAGAGACACATGGTCACAAGTGGGTCAGCTGTGTAGCATCAAAAAGATCAGGGATTTCACCACCAAACAAAAATGTAATCTTAAATCTGCCTCCAAGAGACCTAAAATACCAGGCTGCATTCATGAACTCCCATCTTGAGGGAAGTTGGTATATGGCCTCTGCACTGCCCTGGCCGCTTCCTGTCCTTCAGCAGTCCTCATCTCCCTGCCCTGCCTTGACTCTTCTGCACAGAACCGGGTGGAGGTCTTGGCTGGGGACCTGCGGTTCTCCAAGCTGAGCCTGGAGGACTCCGGCATGTACCAGTGTGTGGCAGAAAATAAGCATGGCACCATCTATGCCAGTGCTGAGCTGGCTGTACAAGGTAAAGGGCCCAGGAGGCAAAGGACAGCCCTGAAACAGGAAGATTGTAGCTGGGTGGGTCTGGGCTTTTGCTTCTCCAATGTGCATACATGCACGCGCGCACGCGCGCGCACGCGCACACACACACACACACACAAAACACTAGTCTGAGAGTTCTCCAAAGACTTGTCTGGATAAAGCAGACGCTCACCCGCAGTGAAAAAGCTCAGATCTTTATTTAGTCTAGGCCTTTATCTCTGTGGCCTGTGGCAAGTTACCTGACTCTATGCCTCAGTTTACCAATTTAAGAAATGCTTCATCCTGCCCTTGTACACTGCCTTGAGGGGAAATAAAATGCAAATAGTGAACTGTGACAGGCCTGACCTTCATTTGAGAGAGACCAAGGAGCTTGCTAGGTGTGTTTTCTGTGGCTATAAGATAGACACAGGGATCTTTTATTAAGTTTTAATAAGGCTCAACAAAGACTTTATTTTTTTTAAAATTTTATTCATATGAATGCCTCTATTTGTATGTATATCCCATGCCTATAGAAGTCAGAAGAAAGGACAGGTGGGGTGGCACACATCTTTAAACTCAGCACTGAGGCGGTGGCGGGGGGTGGGGGGGTCGGTACTCAGGAGGCAGAGGCAGGCGGATCGCTGTGAGTTCGAGGCCAGCCTGGTCTACATGGCAAGTCTAAGACAGCCAAGGCTGCACAGAGAAACCTTGTCTTGAAAAACAAAAACGAAAACAAAACAACAACAACAAAGTCAGAAGAAAGTATTGATTCTCCTAAAACTGGAGTTATAGATGGTTGTGGGTGCTTGGAATTGAACTCACGTCCTCTGCAGGAGCAACTGATGCTCTTAACCACTGAGCCATCTCTCCAGCCCCAAGACTCATTCTTTCATTCATTTATTCAACCAATACTTACTTAACATCTCCCAAGGGAGGAACACAAAAGCTCACCTCTTGACCTTTAGGTACTATACAATCTAATAGAAGGGGAGGGATGAGTAAACACAAGATTCATAACCGATAACCCTAAAACTATGTAATAAGAAAATCAGTAGAACAGTAGTATTGAGGTGAGCTAGTTGGGTGGGGTGGTCAGGGAGGACTCTCTGAGGAAGTCAAATTTGGGCGTGACCTGAAAAGAGCCAGCCTTGCAAAGATCTGGGGAATTTTCAGGTAATATTATGTATGCAAACACGAAGATCCCAAAACAGAAAAGGCAACTTCAGAAAGTTAAAAGGAAAAGCTGAGGAGTTGAGAGGTGGAGGGATGGCTGACAGTTAAGAAGAGCATTGGCTGCTCTTGCAGAAGACCCCGGTTCTATTTCCAGTACCCACGTGGTGGCTCACAACAACCTGTAATTCCAGTTCCGGAGACTCTGCGCCCCCTTCGGCCTCCTCAGGCAGTGCATACAGCTGGTATGCAGACATACATGCAGGCAAACACCCACACAAAGTAAAAATAAATAAATCTTAAAAAAAAAAAAAAAAGGAATAGAACAAAAGCAAGACAGATGGTTGGGGCATGTGTGAGGGAGAGAGAGGAGTAAGGCATGATGATGCAGGGGTGGATTTGAGTTCTAGAATGTTGCTGCCACTTGAGAAGTTGGTCTCCAGTGGCTACAATGCTTAGCTCGTGACCAGGTGGCATCTTAATGGAAGGGGGCTGTGGATATCACAAGGGCGAGTGTGTGAGTACCCCCTTTTCCTGCAGCTCTGGCCCCCGACTTCAGGCAGAACCCTGTGAGACGGCTGATCCCTGCAGCCCGAGGGGGAGAGATCAGCATCCCGTGCCAGCCCCGGGCAGCTCCAAAAGCTTCTATACTTTGGAGCAAGGGTACTGAGATTTTAGGGAACAGTACCAGGTGGGTTCTGTGTGCCACAAATGAGATGGCTCCCTAGGGGCCAGTCCCCTTCCCATGGCCATAGTGTGTCCTTGGGTTGACTAGATCTTTTCTGTCCTTGCTGCAGAGTGACAGTAACTTTGGATGGCACCCTGATTATCAGGAACATCAGTCGATCGGATGAGGGCAAATATACCTGCTTTGCTGAGAACTTCATGGGCAAAGCCAACAGTACTGGGATCCTGTCTGTGCGCGGTAAGGACTGTAGTTTCTTCAGACCTGTTGTCAGCTGCTGGGGTGCTGACCTGCCAGCCATCTGCTCTCGGCTCCATATGCTTCTGCTTCCAAGGCTACCTCAGAACTCAAGTTTCTCTTGGGACCGCCCCTGGCCAGCCTTCAGAATTTGGCTGCTCATGAATATACATCTCTTCTTGGGGTATAGGACACATGCTTCCCCCCACAACACCCCCCCGCCCCACCTGGGACACTTCCATCGTTCTACATCAAAGAGTGTTGTTTTGTTGTTGCTGTTTTGCTTTGTAGACGCAACCAAGATCACTCTAGCTCCTTCGAGTGCTGACATCAATGTGGGCGATAACCTGACCCTACAGTGCCATGCCTCCCATGACCCCACTATGGACCTCACGTTCACCTGGACCCTGGACGATTTCCCCATTGACTTCGATAAGCCTGGAGGTCACTACCGGAGAGCCAGTGTGGTAAGACTCAAGGTCTCATGTCTTAGTTAGGGTTTTAATGCTGTGAAGAGACACCACAACCAAGGCAACCCTTACAAAGGAAAATGTTAAATTGGGGCTGGCTTGCAGTTTTAGAGGTTTAGTCCATTATCATCATGGCGGGAAGCATGGCAGCGTGCAGGCAGACATGATGCTGGGGGAGGAGCTGAGAGCTCTACATCTTGATCCGCAGGCAGCTGAAGGAGACTACGCCACACTGGGCGTAGCTTGAGCATAGGAGACCTCAAAGCCCACCCATCCCTACAGTGACACACTTCCTCCAACAATGATAGACCTCCTAATAGTGCTGTTCCCTGTGGGCCAAGCACTCAAACACATGAGTGAGTCTAAGGGGGCCATAGCTATTCAAAGCACCACACCTCATAATCCTCTTTTATTTGAGATAAAACAGGGGACCTGAGATGCCCTCAGCTATCACCACCTTTGTGCCCTCCAAAGTTCTCCCTAACCCCTAAGGCCATGCCCAGCAAGCTCATCCTAGGACTGACAGCCATCTTTCCTGCATCCACTGAAGGACCACCCTTCTAAGTTAGAATGAAGCTTTAGCACTCCAAGTGCCCCGGGAGATTCCTTCCACTACTGTCCCTCTCCTCCAGTGCAAGTGCCATCACTGACTTGGCCCATGAAGACTGTTTCATGTGATGCGCTTTGTTGTCCATTGGTACCAAGTAGCTGATTCTTCTCATTGAACGGATAGGAAAGCTACGGCCAGGGAAGCCAAGCTCCACTTTGTCTTGTGGCCCCACTACACTAGTCAGGGCTTCCTCCTGACTCACCTCGCCCTGCTGTTCCCTGTGCACAGAAGGAAACCATTGGCGACCTGACTATCCTGAATGCCCAGCTACGTCACGGAGGGAAGTACACCTGCATGGCCCAGACAGTGGTGGATGGTGCATCCAAGGAGGCCACAGTCCTGGTCCGAGGTGACGGGAGTCAGCCACCCCAGTTCCCGAGGAATCCTGAGGAAGCTCTAGGCTGCTTGATTCTCCCCACCTCCCTCCCTCCCCTCCCTGAAAGCTGACAGAAGCCACAGAGATGGGCACATCTGTTTAGGACCTGCGCAGTTCTTCATGGGTCCTAAATGAGTAGACTGTCCCAGAGCCATACTTGAGGGGAAAAAAAAAAAACACTAAAACGCCAAGACTTTGCCTTATAATAAGCTCAGGAGGTCCAGGTTCAGTGCGGGGAAATGTATACACCCCTCTGTGGACGGCCTCTGTGAGCCTCCAAGTCTGAGACACATCACTACCCACCATGCCCCCCGTACCCATCCCCTGGCCTCCCACCCAATCTTTCTTGCCCTCTGTTGCCTCATCTACTTAGCTGAGCCAGTCCAAGCTGGGTCTGGATAAAACTGAGTCAAATCAGGAGCTGCCCACTTCTGACCCAGTGTGCTCTGCCTCTTGGTTCAGGTCCCCCAGGCCCCCCAGGAGGTTTGGTGGTGAACGACATCGGAGACACCACTGTTCAGCTTAGCTGGAGCCGTGGCTTCGACAATCATAGCCCCATTGCCAAGTACACGGTGCAAGCTCGTACTCCACCCTCAGGGAAGTGGAAGCAGGTTCGGACCAGTAAGTAGAAGGCCCTACCTGGATAAACACTGATAAAGGCCCCAATGTGTGCACTGCAGGAGACAGAGGTCAGAGGTCAAGGGCTGAGCCTAAGGCTGCAAAGAGAATTAATTCAGTGTTGTTCTCTCTTCTCCAGCAAGCACCTAGGCAGGCAGGGGGGCATTCATAGCCAGGAGGGCAAGGAGAGAGCTGTACGAGGCACTTGGTCTGTGCCCTTGAAACCTTGAAGGATTGTTCTTGGAGAATGCTCACCATGTGCAGTGTGAGGAGCACACAGCACTGGTGAAGGCCCCGAGGCAGCGGAGCACCCTAGCTTTTCAAAGAGTAATTGAGGGCTTAGCGTATGGGAGTGCCACGATGAGGGCAGAATACAAAGGACGCACAAGCCCTAGCCACCGACTCCCCGGGCCCTTTCAGATCCCGTGAACATCGAGGGCAATGCGGAGACTGCCCAGGTCCTGGGTCTCATGCCTTGGATGGACTATGAGTTCCGGGTTTCAGCTAGCAACATCTTGGGCACTGGGGAGCCCAGCGGGCCCTCCAGCAGGATCCGGACCAAAGACGCAGGTGAGTGTCTGGGGTTCTAAAGAGAACCCTCAGCATTGGGAGCAGGAACAAAGTCTCCCAATCCGCTCACCAGGCCTGGGCTCCCTGGTGAAGAGGGAGGAGGAGGTGAAGTTAGAAGTAAGGGGGCTGCTTGGACCAAGGGTCTGATCCAACCCCTTGCTGCAAAGCACACCTGCAGGCAGCTCTGTAGTCACTGTTTCAGCTTAATGTTTAAAAACAAAAACTGATTTGAAGGGTCGCACTGGGAGAGCCCAACCTTGAACCTAGGACAAGAACCTTGAGTCGGCTTGTTTGCTTGTTTGCTTGTTTTTTTGAGACAGGGTTTCTCTGTGTAACAGCCCTGGCTGTCCTAGACTTTGTACACTAGGCTGGCCTCGGACTCACAGCGATCCACCTGCTTCTGCCTCCCAAAGGCTGGGATTAAAGGCATGCATGACCACGCTTGGCACTTGGGTCAGTTTTAAATGCACACAAACTGCAGAAATCCACTCATGAGGAAGGTGTCTGTGTGCGCACGTGTGCTATGCAGGGGGTTAGAGAGCAGCCAGACTCCAGGCTCTGTTTAGCTGGTATCTGTGGTGCAGGAGTGATAATAATTGGCCTGGATGCCCAGTGAGAGCGCATGTCTGTCAGAGCCACAGTAGGGAAGAGTGTGAGGAGAGAACCAGGAGGGGATGCAGACAGGGACTGCATCTGCCCAGAGGCACCTGCTGTGTTCTGATCATGCCCCAGGGGAGGCCTGGGGTCACAAGACAGCACATGGTCAGGACCCTGTCTCCTGCCTTCCACCAACCAGACCTGTGCATGGTGGATGGTCTACCTCCCTGTCTCCCTTAAACACGCTCTCCTACCTGCCCCAGGCTGACTCTCTCAAGCTCTGGGACCACTCAACACTTTAACCCAGAATCCATCTAGAGTAGGAGACTCCAGAGGGCATGCTTTCTGACTGAACTTCTTAGGGATGTGGGGTGGGAGGGGTCTCTCTGAGTCTAGCAGCTCAGAAACTAATGAGCAGAAACAAGCATCATGTAAAGGGACGATAACGATCTTTAAGATCATAAGAGCAGAAGTCACAATCTAGCTGGGATGCACATTAGCTATGTGAACTTGGACAGGTTGTTTAACTGCTCTGGACCTCGGGATTTCTGTCTTGGAAATGCCCTGTTCTCAGGCTCAAATGCAAAGCTTCATAATCGTAACAGGAAATCCTGAGCACTGGGTGCTCTGCAGAAATACTTAGGCCCCAGCCTTCTGTGAGCTGGCAGATACTGTGTCCTTGTGTCTGTCAATCTTGTTTAATACTAAAAGACAGGGGATTGAATCTACCATGAAAGGGGGGGAGGAAGGGAAGGAGGGGGGAAGGAGGGGGAAGGGAGGGAGAGAGGAAGGAAGGAAAATATCATTAAAATACCTTGGAATGCCCCCTAATGAAATTGGTTGTTTAATTGGTTCTTTATTCCCATCAACTAAAGCAAACTGGAGTTGGTCTCTGGCTTAGCTAAACCCATAGAGGTGAGGACGGCATAGGAGAAGAGTGGCCACTGCGTGCTGACTGGCCTCTTGTTTAAATTCTTCTCATCTCACTTAGAGAGCTTTTCATCCTCGTAGGGAGTGTAAAATCAGGGCCCAGAAAGGTTTAGTAGCTTGTCCAAGGAAGCACAGCAAAGATGGGAATTGTTCTCAGGTCGGCCTCAACTCTGAACCCATGCGCAGAAGGACTATGGGAAGATAAATTGAAACACCCCATCTAAGATGCTCTCCAGACATAGGCTGGGGGCTTTTTTCCCCCCCACTTATTACCCACTAACATGACTCATCTATGTTCCTTGGCCCTGACAGTCCCCTCAGTGGCACCATCGGGACTCAGTGGAGGGGGCGGGGCCCCTGGAGAGCTCATCATCAACTGGACTGTAAGTGGGCAGGGACAAAGAAGCAGGCAAGTGTCACGCCCCTCCCCTCTTCCTCATTTGTCTCCAGACAGACACAGTGGTGGCAGCAGGAAGGACCACTGAAGCCTCACTTAGGAGCTGGCAGCTTCCCTCCTCCCTTCTTCTCTGCACATACCTGCCATCTCTCCCTCAACCCTTAAGCACATGCATCCCAGGGCCACTCCTCTGGGTGAAGACTGGGTGGAGCCAGATGGATGGGCAGGGACACATACCCATGACCCCTGGCCCATGCCATGCTCTTGCCCTCAGCCCATGTCACGGGAGTACCAGAATGGAGACGGCTTCGGCTACCTGCTGTCCTTCCGCAGGCAAGGCAGCTCCGGTTGGCAGACCGCCCGGGTGCCTGGCGCTGATGCCCAGTACTTCGTCTACAGCAATGACAGCATCCATCCCTACACTCCTTTTGAAGTCAAGATCCGAAGTTACAATCGCCAGGGGGATGGGCCTGAGAGCCTCACTGCGCTAGTGTACTCAGCGGAGGAAGGTGGGCTGTGGGGCCTGGCCCACCTTGGCTCCCTGGCACAGGGAAGAAGGGATGACCTATGGGTGAGATGCAAGCCTGGGGCAAACCTGGAATCTCCTGGGCTTTGTCCTGAGCACCAGGCTTCATGCTGGGCCCTGGGGTGCCCCCAAATCCTAAACAGATACAGTCCTAGTCAGGGTCACTCTGTGGAACACAGAGATGTCTCGGGAATGTATGGCCATTCTTTCTTTATTGGTCCCCAGAGCCCAGAGTGGCCCCTGTCAAGGTCTGGGCCAAGGGGTCCTCATCCTCAGAGATGAACGTGAGCTGGGAGCCTGTGCAACAAGACATGAATGGCATTCTCCTGGGGTATGAGGTGAGCACCTGCTAGGCTTTTTAGAACAGGTGGGAACACCTGACCATTTCCTAGTCATCCCTCCTGGGATCACTCATTCCTTGGCAAGAGGATCAAGAGGAGAAGAGGAAGAAATACCCAGGCCAAGTATTACCAGAGAGGAAAGGAACGGGGGAGGGGGGGGAGGGGGGTGGAGGGAGGGAGGAGAGAGAGAGAGACAGAGACAGAGAGAGAGAGAGAGAGAGAGAGAGAGAGAGAGAGAGAGAGAGAGCGCCATCAGACTGTGTTTCCCAGTGTTGGCACCTGAGTTTAGCACAATAGGTTAGGCAGACTGCTGGGAGACGATGATAGCTCCACTCTTGGCCCTTGCTTGAAGACTGTTTAAGGTCTGATGTTCCGCTAGTAAGTGGATCAGTGTTTATTGGGCATGGAGTGTAAGGCTACTTTGCAAGCACAAACATGCATTTCATGTCTCAGCAGATACTCCAAGATAACCTAAGTGAGTGAGTGTGTGAGTGAGTGAGTGAGTGAGTGAGTGAGTGAGTGAGTGAGTGAGTGAGTGTGTGAGTGTGTGAGTGTGTGAGTGAGTGAGTGAGTGAATGAGTGAGGTGATCACAAGAGCTGGAATGTGCAGGTGTGGCTGGCAGAGGCAGCCACAGGTCCGCAGCAGACCTTGGCACTCTGTTGGTAATAGAAGGAGCTTGCCGGGCATAGCCTAAGCGAGAAGGGGGAGCTTTGGAAGGCTTGAAGGTGGCGATAGCCTGGTCCTTTAACATCTCTGCTCATCTCCCCCTAGCCACCTACTTCTTTTATCTCATATACTGGACATCTTCTTTGGACTAGACACTGTTGAGTGTACACAGATGCAGGGGCTCATAGCCACATGACCCTGCTTGCTGGGCCACCTGACCTAGTGTGCAGGTTATCTGACTAGAGTCCACCACAGGTCCAGCCTGAGAGAAGCATAGGGGCTGGGTAGCCAAGAGCTTTGCTGTATACTTTAATGTATCCTGCCCCTTTTAGATTCGCTACTGGAAAGCCGGCGACAAAGAAGCAGCTGCTGACCGAGTGAGGACAGCAGGGCTAGACACCAGTGCCCTAGTCACTGGCCTGTACCCCAACACCAAGTACCACGTAACTGTGAGGGCCTACAACCGGGCTGGCACTGGACCGGCCAGCCCTTCTGCTGATGCCTTGACGATGAAGCCCCGTGAGTGTCTGCCAGGGATGAGGGAGGGGAACACGCCGCCAGGGATAGGGATGTGTAGGGCCTCTGTTTATCCAGTAAGATGCGTATTCCTTCCACATGGTCTGCACTAGGCAGAAGCAAGTCAGAGGACCTACTGAAATATGGAAGGAAAGCCATGGCCTCAGAGGCATCTCTCCCTTCTCTGACTTCCGGATTTTCATGGTGACCGATTATCCTGAGATAATCGGATGTGGCCAGTGGTGAGGGGTAGCCATGGAAGCAGATGACAGTCTCCCCCCTCTCCCTCCCTTGCAGCACCAAGGAGACCCCCTGGCAACATCTCCTGGACTTTCTCTAGCTCCAGTCTCAGCCTTAAGTGGGACCCTGTGGTTCCTCTTCGGAATGAATCTACAGTCACCGGCTACAAGGTGAGAAAGGAACACACAGTCCTGCCATGAGAGGAGACAGCTCCCATCTTCCCAGTGGTCGTAGGGAGCTGAGAGACAGGAGCCTGGCATCCGAGGCTAGGAGACACATGAGATACAGGTGCTCTGCGTAGCTTATGGTAGAGACTATAAGAGCAGGTCCGCAGTGCAGCTGCAGAAAGGACGGGGCAGTGATGGGCTGGCAGTCTGATAAGACAGTTTAGCTGCTTGCACACTTGCCTCCCACCAATGCGAAGCTTGGCCAGTGAGAAAGTGGAGGAGGCAAAAACCTCGAGGGCGCGGGAAGCTGTACCTGCAAACTTCTATCCTACAGATGCTGTACCAGAATGACTTGAACCCAGCTCCGACACTCCACCTCACCAAGAAGAACTGGATAGAAGTCCCTGTACCCGAAGACATTGGCCACGCCCTGGTACAGATCCGAACCACGGGACCTGGAGGGGATGGGACCCCGGCAGAAGTCCACATCGTGAGAAATGGAGGTACTGCCCCCTCCCCTCCCCATCTCTACCCCTCAGCAGTATTTGGTCCCCCAAATACTGGTAAAGGGGTGGTTCCCAGGAGCCAGTGCTAACCTAGACCCCCAAGGGGAACAGAAAAGGCAGGCAAGAAGGAGCAGTGCCCCTGCCACTGTCGCTTCCCCACCTTAGAAACATCCCAAGGCACGGGAGGGAGCGCATCTCTTTTATGGAATTCAAGGGGCTGGAGACCAGGAGCAAAAGCCCTGGCCAGTGTTATTTATGTAAGGCCAAGACCACCACTGGTCTTCAGGTCTTAAGACCTCTATGTGCCTTTCCTCAAGCCTCAAGACAGCTCTGGGTTCTATTGGGAGCACAGGGCTGGAGCGCAGGCCTGGGCTTCTCACTCAGGCCCCACAATTTTTACCGCGGGTTTCAGGCACAAGCATGATGGTGGAGAATGCAGCAGTCCGCCCGGCCCATCCTGGCCCCATGTTTTCCTGCATGGTGATACTGATGCTCATCGGCTGCCAGAAGCTCTGATCTCAGCCCTGCCTGCCACACCCAAGCTTGACACACCCACTCTAACGGACACAGCGGCTGGCCATAGCATGCCTCCCATGCCAAGGTGGCCCAACACTGTGCCTGAGGGTGGCTGGCTTAGACACCTACTCCCAACAGTACCCTTTATGTAGGAGGTAGGATATTTCTATTCTGCCACAGGATAGAACCATGCAAGGAATTTTTCTTTAAATCAAGAGGCACCGGGCGGTGACTTCCATGCTAACACTAGGCCCAGTGCCTGAACCCCTTGGGGTCCTGAATGGAAGAAACAGGCCTTTGGACAGAAGGCATTAAATATACATCTCCAGATCAAGCCGACGGTGGCCCTCTGGGGCCACATGTGGGCACTGCCACCTGAGATCAGAGTCCCAAGGCTAGCAGGAACACTGGCAGCAGCGGGCTGAAAACTTGGGCTATCAATTTCCCTCTATGAAGCAGAGGGACCTCTTCCAGTCCTCGCTGGAGAAGCGACACAGCTGGTCCTGGCATGGCCTTCCATGGTTCCTGGGAGAGTCATGCCTGCTCAGTAGTCCAGAACCAGGCCCTGGGCTACTGGGGATAGGAGCTCAAAAGAGTTGAGAGGCTACATCACCTGATGGAAATGCGGATCGGGAGGAGGGGGGAAAGGGGGCACCAGCTTAAGGCCCATTCATATCCTGGCACTGCCCTCTCAGCCAGCACTGCCAACCCAACCCTGTCACCCTCCAGATGGAATGACAGAGTGACAGAGCCACTCCAGGTGGCTATGTGACTAAAGGGCTTGTTCCTGAGTTGCCTCACCCCATCAAGATGCCTCCTTCCTGGCCCCTCCAGGGTGTGGACAGAGGTCCAGCCGAGTGGTACTCTCTTCCCTTCAGTTCAGCTGCAGACCTGTGCCTGCCTCCACCTCCCATTAACTGCAGGCCCTGGAGACCAGCCCTCAACACAGCACGATGGAGAGGTCTCCGAGGAGGACCAGCATCAGTGGCCATGCCTGCTTCCACGAATGCCTTCTATTGCCTGGCCGTGCCTGCTCCCCCAAACTGCCTTGAGTCCCCAGAAGGAAAAGGGGCTAATAAAGGGGGCAGGCTACCTTGAGTTTGGGGTACATTACCAGTGGCAGACCAGACTACCAGAGCTGAAGAGCCTTATATAGCTTGACTTACCCACAGCCTGCACTTAACAGATGAGGAAATGGAGGTTCAGAAAGGGTTAGGGACGTCCTAGGGTCACAAGGTCTGTAAGTGACCAGGCTTGGCCAACCGGCAGAGTCTCTTCCCCACCTGTGGGAGGCTCTGTGGAGGAAGGAGGTGTGGTGCTGAGCATCATAGCCTGGTCACTAAGGTGGCCAAGGCCTCTGGAGGATGAGCCCTGTGCTTCAGGAGGTTCAGGCTGGTGAGAAGATCAGCCAAGCCAAGGCACAAGCAGATTCCGGGAGCCATCCGCCTGAGGCCGGCTTCTGCTGGGAACTCAGCCAGGGAGGCTCGCTGCCTGGAAGCCTCTCAGGGGCCCTCTCTTTGCTTCAAGAAAAGAGGCCAAAGCAAGGACAGAGTTCCTGAGACCAGGACCCTGTGGCAGCAGGAGCAGAGCCCCGTGTCCGCGCCCTAGGCCCGTGAAAGCAGTGAGGCAGGCACCTCAGGGGCCACTTGCCCTGCTGTTCCATGGCCCGTTTCTGTAGTTTACAGTTAGAGTTCTATTTTGTTATGGTTTTTTAAACTTTAAGCCCTGCTCTGTTTTCCTGGGCAGGTTTATGTTAGTATTTAGCCACTACAATTTTTTAAAGACGTACATTCGCACACTGTCTCCCTACCACCCCCAAACCTACCCCTAGCTAAGAACGGCTTTCCTGGAGCTGATCACAACCCCCTCCCCCACTTCTCCCCTGCCCTCCCACTTCCCTCTCCTGCCCCCAGCACCTCACTTACAAATGTGCTCGGAGCTCAGCCATGTGATCATTCTCTGTCATGGGGACCCCAGAGTTGGTCTAGCATCCCTACCCATCCCATGCTGGCTGGGATTTGGCTTGTGCCTAGCCCCTGGCTGGCCCTAGAAAGGAGCAACTGGAAGAAACCTTCCAGGGTTTACCTATTTCTCACTGCCTTGCACTGCAGGAGGGGGTGCTGGAGAAGTGGTAGGTATCCAGGGACTGGGCAGGGTGAGCTGGGCCTAGCTAGGGAGGTGGGAGGCTACAGCCCCTAAGCTTTTCTTCTAACAAGGTCCATGAAAAGCAGGTAAGCTGCTGGGAGACCCAAGAAGAGGAAAACCTTAGCCTTGCGCAGGTAGAATTTGTTTGGGGGGTGGGGAGTGGAGGGTACCGGGTGGGGGGTGGGGGTGGGGGTGGGAATGGAGCTGTGTCGGCAGCTTGGGGCTTTGAGTGTTAGCTAAGATGTACCAGGGACCAAGGTGACTTGCCAACGTGTGGGCTTGTAAATGGAAAAGCCTCTTGCTGAGGAAACTGGGACCTGGTTTGGAAGAGAAAGCTAGATCAAATGGCTTCTAGCAGTGTCCCTTCCTGGCCGGGAGTCCTCTTGACTTCTGTACAGGCTGGCGAAGCGTGGCTCCTGCCAGGGCCCTGACGGTTAGATTCCATCCATTCACAGGAAACCACAGAAGAGGTAAGAGGGACAGACACAAACAAGGACTCTGTCTAGGCTTAGTAGGCAGGAAATGCCCTGAGAGCTAGGGACAGAGCTGCCTGCAGATACCTCTTGAGGGACTGGAGGTGCCCTCTGTCCTGTGCATACACACACTTGGGCCACCACACAGAGCTGTCTGCTCGCTGCCATCTGAGAATGGTTCTGCACCCAGGCCAGCAGGTGATGCAGACAGTGGGGGAGCAGTGAGGCGATGGGGGAGGGATGAGAGGCTTGACAAAGAATGGGAGAGGATGCAGGCAAGGCCCCAAACGCCTCCAGGAATGAGGAAGGGGCCTCTTTTGAGTAAACCTTGAAGAGTTCCGAGTGTTCTTGCAGATCTTGGTTGAGTGAAGCCCTGACTTGAGGGGTGGGAGGGGCTGAGTCCTTCCAGAGTTGAGATCTTAGAATCCAAATGCCAAGATGGGAAAGCCTTAGTGGTCCCATCTGCTATGGTCCGTGCAGCTTACAAGAGCCATCAGTGGGAATGACCCCACCCCACAGGACAGTCCTTACAAGCCAGTGCCTTCCCCAGTGCCATCCTAGCCTGTACTCTAGTCAAGAGCTCAAAGTGGCTAGCGAAGCTTCTTCCTGTCATGCCTTTCCCAGCAACAGAGGCACCTTTTCTTTTCTTAGTGTCAAATAGCAATAGGGCTCCTGCATGCTGGGGAGGGGGGGGACAGCAGTGTCGTCCTCAACACCTGTTACTAGTTCATAAATGGTGTTCTGTCTTAATAGCTGAGACCAAACCTGGCCAGGGGATCCCCAGGTGGAATTAAGAAGGACCCTAAAGGACTTCAAGAAACTCATTGGAAACGGTGCTGGTAGTTGGGGGTGGGGTGTGCCTCTTGAACCTGTCTGAATGGTCGGTCACAGGCTTTGGGAAAGCAGGGCATTAAAGAAAAACTGGAGAGGGGGAGAAATGGGTCAGACAGCTTTGTTCAGGGGCTTAGGGGCCTTAGTTTCTTTAGAGGAGCCTCAGCCTGCCTTCACACCAGATACCTCCAATTTAGCCCCCATTTCGGAGCCTGCACGGCTCTGAGCTAGGAGCTTCATTAGGCCGCTGATGACAGCTGTTCGAACGCAGCTCCTCCACGCCAGCCCACTGTTTGCTCTTGTAAGAGTTATGTATTGACTAGGAAGCAGTTCTTAATAAAGATGTTTTCTCAACCTGCCCGGCAGCCGGCAGCCAGCAGCAGCTGCGGTCCTCTCCTCACTAAAGCCTGCCTCCTGGGCCTGTTCTACAACCAGTACATCCGCCCTTTATATGGCCGACTCTGAGGAAGGTGTACATAATCCACACGGCTTTCCCCAACCCGAAGGAAAAGACAAGGGGGGCGGGGGGACGTGCAGGCAGCAGCAGGTCACATCTGGCATCCAGAGCAGGTTTCCCCTAACAGTGGTCAACACACTATGGGTGATGGAGCCACTTCCAGGTCCCTTGACTTCAGCACATTTGAAGTGTTGACTCCCTGGTCCCAAAGGAAAGTCCCCTCCAGGAAGAGGTTAATGGCCTCAAGTAGTAAGGGGGTGACTGTTGCCTCAGTTGTTTGACCAGGGTGGCCCGAAGAGGTCAGTCTCCGGCTTCGACACTCAGTGATGAACATATCAGACTTCTGTTATAAGCACACAGAGACATACAGGCAGTCTGGCTTGATTTTTTTTTTTTTTCAGTGTCAAGCAAATAGGACACTATGCTGTGTCCCCGAGTTTTGTTTTTTGTTGTTGAGAAAGGAAAGGGAGGTGAATGGAGGTCCCTCCCCCCAACGCTTAGCTTTCCGATCTGGGCCTTTCCAGCATGACAGGCGTTAAACACAGACTTCAGTCAACCTGTCTTTTGCCTTCCCAGGGCAGTTATATGCACAGGACTCAGGGAGCTGAACTGAGGGGGGCTTGCTGCTGAAACAAGAGCCATGTAGATGCTAAGCAGGATCTTGCTAAGTTGCCCAGGCTGGCCATGAACTCACTATATACCCTTACCTATCCTTGAACTTGGAATTCTGCCTCAGTCTCCCGAATAGCTGTGATTACAGGAATATCCCCCACGTCCAGTCAGAACTAAGTTAGTCTTCACAAGATCCCTCTGAAAGTCTTATTCCCTTTTCTGCTCAATTGCTTCAAATCCTGAGTCAAAATTTAAGATCCCAAGGCACAGTGAGTGAGGAGGCTATGAACCAAGAGCTATGAACCACCTCGCGCTTGACCACTGACCTGCAACAGAGTGTTGGGAAAGTGAATGTTTGGGCCTAGGTGGTTTCCATGCACAGAATATGAAGCAGGACCCTTCAGCACTGTTCTCACGTTCCTTGCCATGCAAACAGAATCCTTCAGGGACCTCTTTACTTGCAGTGAGCTATCCCTCAATGTTTGAGCAAACTGCCTAGGACTGAGTGATGTGACATTCCCCAAACCCAGCGCTTCAGTTTACAAAACAGCTTACCTCAGGGGATCTCCCTGGGGCCCTCACAAACACCTGGGTCAAAGCTGAGACTGGCTTTGATATAGGCTTGACGCCAGGGCAGGGCTGGCGGGCCTCCCAGTGTGACACAGTCAGTATGCATCTATGTAGGACTCTCCTCCAAACGTTGAACAGTCATTCCTTGTGAATCCAATCACAGGGGCTTAGCAGGTCCAGGTTGTGGGACAGCAGCTAAGACGACTGGACAAGCCTGCCTCATCAGGGTACTGATGTCATGAGAAACAATGTAAGGGATTTGCTAAGAGACTGATGAGAAAAACACCAAATGCAGCACACGAGTCTTTGATAGTGGACTGACATTACACTAAAAAGCTTAAGGGTTTTGAAAATGAAAATCTGAACGGAAGCTGGACATTAAGACTGGCAAGTGTTCATTTTCTTGGGCATGATAGAGGCTCTCGGCTATGCAGGAGAAAGCTCAGCTGGTGGAGATTGCTGCATAACCCTGAGGACATAGGAAACTGGGGTGGAGACACACTCTTGTAGTCTCAGCACTGGGGAGGCAGAGGCAGAGGCAGGCGGGTTCCTACGGCTCACTGGCCAGCCAGGCTAACCTCCTCTGTGAGTCCCAACAAAAGAGCCTGTCTCAAAACCAAGCAAACAAAAACCACAGTGGACAGACACTACCTGAGGAACAAGTAAGGTTGACCTTTGGCTCCTAGCTTCCACACTCATGCACCCACATACATGTATATATAACTCCCCACCCGAGAGAGAGAGAGAGAGAGAGAGAGAGAGAGAGAGAGAG
>OU015747.1:89057586-89076330 GCA_907169655.1 Acomys percivali | reverse complement strand
GCTTAGATTCTTGTAAGAAAAGGCTAACAACTGATGAGTCTGGGCAGAGTCTACTGTGGTAGTTTGAATGAGATGTCTCTGATAAGATGTCTCGGATAAGTTTGAATACTTGGTTCTTATTGGCAGCTGTTTGGGAAGGGTAGATGTGGCCTTGCCGGAGGAAGTACGTCACTAGGGGTGGGCTCCGAGGTTTCTCTCTTGCCTCCTGCTTGCAGCTTGAGAGCTGAGATCCAAGCTGCTGCTTCAGCCCTCTGCCGCCAGCTACCTCCGCCATCATGGACTCTGTCCTCTTTGAACTGTAAACCCCAAATAAACTTTTTCTATAAGCGGTCTTTTTTCATGGTGTTTTAACGCATCAATAGAGATGACCCTAATGTAGGTGGTCATTAAGGTTAAGAGTAAACAAAACAGTAGTCATCCTTCGGTCAAAATTTGGGCTGATTTAGCATCTCTGGGTTGAGGCTCAGGAATGTTTAGTTTCTAAAGCATCCAGATTATTCTGGCACAGCTAAGGAAGAGGATAGTGGGACTTGGGATTCTGCCACTCCTGTAGCTACAGAAAGAGGAGAAATGCTCTCCTGCTGTGAGCTGGCGCCCAAGAGCCTTTCCCCCAAAGGTTCCATAAGCCAATTACTTCAAGACTTCCTCTGAAGGACCCCTGAGGGGCTTAAGTCTGGATTTCCTAAGCAGAAACGAAGGTAGCAGTCTTCCCTAGGGGATCTGAGAGGCTGTGAGAAACCAGTACACTCGACCTTTCCAGGAACACAAACCCAGGTACAGACAAACAGGAGGAGCGAGGCAGGAAACTGTCCGCAGCGACCGGGAGCCCAGTGGGTTTAAGGATGATTCACTGCCAACAGCCCTTCCAACACAGAGGCCACACAAGCAATCTGTTCCAGCCTTGTTCTAGGAAACCCAAGGAAAACGAGAGCTGGGACAATTTCTATGTGTGAGAAATTTTACGTAAAACGACAAAGGGTTAGGCTGCCATACAGCTACTGTGAATTACTTTTATTGAACAAAAAGAAAAAAGCTTCCCCAAGTTAAAAAGCTGCTATTAGGACATTCTGGTCCACACACAGTGTTCGGAGAGGTGGAGTGGGGGTGAGTGGCACACACGCCGGGAGGCGTGGAATAAAAGCAAGCTTGGAAGACAGAACTCTCCCCAGGAACAGAGAAGCAGAACGTGCAGTGGGTTCCAGAACCCACTGATGGACACTGCTGCCTCAAGCCCCCTAGGTGACCTCGGGCTGTGAAGGCTCTCTCTTGCAGCTTCAATTCACTATCAGAGTGACTGACATTCATGTACAAGCTAGCTCAGCTTCCTGGGCGGCCAGTCTCCCAGGAGTAAGGAGGCGTATGCTATCCGCTGCTGAGGCTGCCATTGTCATCAACCTCCCTCAGCACACTGCGGATAGTGAGGCTTACCACAACACCGCCGACCACTCCACCAGCAATCCCTATGCCTAAGGCCGATGCTACCTTCTTCTGCCACTTTGGGAGGTGAGGCTTAGAATGGTTGTCAAGATTAACTTCCCAGCCCTCGTCTGCTAGCTTCTGGTCCTCAGTAAGGGACTGATAGAAATTCAGATTTACCAGTGTTGGAGGAAGGACCCGCAGGCCAAAGTAGAGCCTCTTGACAAATCTCAAGCTTTTGAACACTTGCACATCACAGCGGTAAGTCCCAGAGTCGTGCTCATAGGCAGGCTTAAAGCGCAGGAAGTGAGTGTTAGCCCGGAAGGGCTTGAAAACCTCATCGTTGGTAGAGATGATGCCCCGAGCAAGCTTCCAGGTAAAGCGGAAAGCCTCCTGCCCCACCTCCAGGATGTCTGAGCTGAGACAGCTCAGCTCCAATTCTTCCCCATGGACAATGGTGAAATGGAGCATTCCGCAGATCCAGTTGGTCAGACACTCCAAGCGCTGGGACTTGCACTTCCTCCTCACTCCGTCAGGACCCACCTCACAGACGGTCTCCTCCTTGTAGCCAAGGCCACACGTAACAGTACAGGCTGTGGCATTGACAACGACTCTCCCCACGGCTTGTTGTAGCTTCTCAGGGACGGCCAGGGTTTTAGGTGACATCAACACCAAAGGCAGGTAGGCTATCAATACTAGGCTCCCAAGGGTAAGAACGGTGGCCCCAGTCTTCATGACTCAGTAGGCATTTTATTAGCAGGCATTCCAGCTGAGTGCTTTATTGCATTAGAGCACAGATCCTCCAGCTTGGAATAGTCCTTAGCACCAACAGATTATAGTGTAAAGCTGTCAGAACAGACACATGCACAGATGTGCACGGGAGGGCAGTCCATAGGTTCAGGTGATGTCACAGGCAGGGGGAAAAAAAAAAAAGACTTAAAATATTGTTTGACTATCTAAGCTTGCTAGGGGCATCTTCCCAGGTGTCACTCTTGTCATTTTCTAATGGACTTAAATCCATAGACTTGAGAAGGAAAAAAGGAAAAGACCTCAGAAGCAGAAGTGAATTTCCACATTACCCCAAATGCATGAGCTAACTTCCCCTCCCCCACAGACCGTGGAAGTTTCAAAGCCCCATGCTAAATCTGACCAAATACAAGAATCAGCTTTATGAAAGGGGTGAGAATAGGTTGGGTTGGGATGTTAATTTGAATACCTTGAGTTATTTACTATAAATGTTCCTAAGCTACAGCTATTAAAAAGATAACTCTGGACTGGAGTCACTCTACTCCCCCAATTCTCCCCGCCCCCTTTGTAAGCCAAGATCTCCTTATCTGTTTCAGGAAGGTCACTTTAAACACTGCACCTGAAAACACTTTTTTCCAGTGTTAACTACCTTCATTTAAAGGAACAGAAGGCAAGGTGTGGTCACAGCACCTGGAGGCAGAAGCAGGACTGCTAACAAATTCAAGGCTAGCCTGGGCTACATGGGCTAACCCTGAAACCTACCTGAAAAGGAAACCCTGAAGTTTGAGTGAAGTGTGGCAGAGTGCTTGCCTGGCATGTGTGATATTCTGGGGCTGGTCCCCAGCACCACACAACCTGGGCGTGGCTGCACACCCCTTATCCCAGCACTCACGGGGATCAGAAGTTCCAGGTCATCTTCAGCTACATACAAGTCTGAGACTAGCCTGGGCTAGAGATACTAAAGAGTGTGTGTGTGTCCAAATTCAGTCCAACACACTCTTCCAGAGGAGCAAGTTAAGGCTACAGCAGAGGCAGCTCCTG
The DNA here is from genome assembly GCA_907169655.1 of Acomys percivali. NCBI lineage: Eukaryota > Metazoa > Chordata > Mammalia > Rodentia > Muridae > Acomys > Acomys percivali. Next base: position 89,073,126 of record OU015747.1, on the reverse strand, counting down.
TCTTCTTCCAGGTACTCTCTTTTCTAAATGAACCAGGACGTTGCTAGGTGTGAGGATGAAAGATGCTGTTTGACTCTAGTCTGCTTTATTTACCCCGCACAACAGAGGAGCTCACTGTTTACATCAGTGGCAGTTGCTAGGAAACAGCTGTGATGCTAAAGATGGGTTCTTTGTGACAACATAGAAGATTAGTAAGTAGACAGATTTGGAAGTCATTAAAACCATACACTAGAGTCTCTGGGACATCTTATTCTTGAGATAATGAATGTTCAGTATGGACGTTAGTGTTATTTAATCATAGAAAATGACAGGAAGAATTTAACTTATGTTTAGACTAACAAAGATCCTTGGAAGGTTAAAATCTCAAAGGTGCACTGCTGTAACCTCCCAGAATGCCTAGCACTGTGGTCTCTTCAAAGCTTATATTGAGTTAAAGAATAAAGAGAAATCTGTAGATGACCTTTTTCATTAACATCAGCTTTTGGCTCAAATAATTTGTTTCTAGTTTGTACAAGGGAAGACATCCAAACTGTCTGATCGTTCCAGATCCAAATGACAATAGACAAAGATCTACAGTGCACATGTATTTTCTATTGTACAAAACCAAAGGTGGCTGCTGAGCTCCAAAAGCAGGCAGTGTTTACAAACAAACAGCTATACTTGTGGTTTAATAAACATCCAATTTTATTTACAAAGCATTAAAGCTTTAGCAATAAGTACCCAAGGCTAAGTCTCATCTTGTACAAAACTACAGAACGTTTTAGGAAATAAAACAGCGAGGCAGGGAAGATGACAAGAAGGAAGAAGAGAGTTTACATATTTTACACAGGTCAAAAAATCCTAGCTCAAAGTGGACGGAAGGTTTTAGAAGCTGACAAAGATTCCAAAAGCATAAATAATTACTAGGAGCTGCTGCCAGAGACAACCTGGCAGGGTTTGAGCTGATTTACTCAGTAGCCAGTTAATGGAAACGGACACAGCGCTAGTATCCAGATGGAGAAAATCAAGCCACTTCACACAGGGAAGGCAGAAACCCGTGTATCAGCTTGCACACCACTGCGGTACTGTACAGAGACATGACATGGATATAATGTCTACAAAAAACAAAACAAAAACCATGTCCTGTGAGCCGTTTACCAATCACAACTATTGGTCTCACTCACACTCGAGGAAGCAGCACTGGCAATGACACTAGAGACTTGCCAAAGTGTCCCCTTGTCGCTTCTACCCCACAATATAATGTAATCAATGTGTTTGCCTATCTGAAGGAGCCATCACCAACTGATAGAGATCTCACAATTGGCACAGTATTTAACCTCCTCTCAATGCTGAGAAAGCGTGGCCCAGGGCAAGCCAAAGCTATTGCCAGAGACATTACCAACCCTTCCCACACCTGGCTTCCTGACTTTGGATTTCAGAAATTTTCAAACATTTATTGTACACATCCATCCAATTTGCTATTTTTATTAAAAGAACAGCAAATGCAGAGAGAGCCAGAGTGAGAAAGAGAAGGGTAAAAGGAAAAAAGCTAAGCAACCTTTCACAGAAAGGAAGTGAGTGAAGACACAGGAAAAGGGGCCTGGCTCCAGGAAGGGACACAGTGTGGCTGGTGGGGATAGGTTCTCCACAGGCAATGATTAACGAATGAACCTGATCTTTGATTTGAAGTGAACTGCTGTTGCTTTGATTGTGGGGGTTCCACATGAGGGGTTTCACTCACCCCCATAAAAAAAGAAGCTTGTGGAGAAACATACCTTGCTTTGTTTCTAAGTCTGGAAGTCAACCCAGGTAAAGTAACACACAAACTACTGCTGATTCTTAGCTGGAGATGGTAAAACTAACCAAATCCAAACACCATGATTATTTAAACAGGCCCAACACTGGGAAACACACGATGCAAGGGAAACCCACTTCCCAGCAGCCCAGCCTCCTGAGCAAAAGGCTCCAGTACGACGGAATGACAGGGCCTTCTATCTTCCTTTTCTGCCAGTTTGAAATCTTTAAAGCACTTGCTTCTCTGCCCAACCTTTATACACAATATAGAAATACAGGAAGCAACTGGGAGAGGGAAGTTATGAATGAAAGAAACAGAAAATGCACTGGTTCTCCTAGGATACTGGTAGCAAATTTTCAGAAAAGAACAAGTCACTGAAGGACATGAGTGAGGATGGAAGGCTAACAGGAGATGGAAAGGACATGTCATAGGATGTGACTTCAACAGTTAGGTGAACAAAACATGGTATTTTTCACCAGCAACACAGCCAAGTGTGGGGTTGAAGTGAGTCAGATCTGCCATCTTCACGAATCCTCACTCCTGAGAGCCTATCTGGACTTATGCTTGAGGGAAGACAGGGACATGTGCTCTTCCTCCATAATTCACTTCTTCATTGACATAAAATCCACTCCTTCACCCCCAGGGTGGGAGGTCGAGGCCTTTGTTTTCAGTTACTGCCAATCTTGGATGACTGGCCACACTGTCCAAAGGCTACCTGACGACAACGGGAGAAGAACGAAGGGTCTCACCATCTTCATAGCAGTTCTGAGATTGCTCCTCCTGCTAAAGACATTAGACACCAAAAGGTCTTCTTGAGTATTGTAGGAACAGATGGACCAAGAGCGTCCCCTCTGAGGAAAAATGTACAACCCAGATCCCAGTCACAAATCACCGAAGTAACCGCCCGGCTAAACTCCAAATCCCCACACAATAAAGACTGCTTCAGGATTGTCCCGACATGTGCAAACGGTGGGCTTCTACACAACCAGGCCCTCGTGCAATCACAATAGACAAAATAAACTCCAGGGTACAGAACCTTTTAACCTTCCATATGTTAGACCAATCTTTCACTAAAGATTAACAGTGAACAAGACACCCCTTGTCCAAAACCTGCCGTTCCTTAAGTGACATTCTTATCAGCTTGGAAGGAACCCCAGGTAAGGTGTGATGTTGATGAGAGCTACTATCTGTTTCTGTGCACCAGCAGCTGGTAAGTGAACAAAATCCTAAAAGGTAAGAACAATTAACCACTTCCCTGGCGACTCCATAGAAGTGGCTCAGCTTCTGACGGACAGACATCTTAACTGGGCTGCTGTGAAATATTAACTAGGAAGTATAAAAGAGAACAAGGTGAAGAAAGCCGCTTGGATGTAATTAAATGAGGGATTGCACGATGCTTGGAATTGTAAAATGGTGAAAATTAATTGCATAAGTAATAAAAGTATACATTTACAAAGTGGCTGTGAATGTTATTTTTTAAAATGAAGTTCTAATGCAAATGAAAACTGACAATAAAAACATACATACTCATATTTGCTGAGAACATACTGAAGTTAGGACAAGATACAAGCTCTCTATAAATGCTGTATTTTAAAAAGTAAAACTTTGTAAGATTTTGTATTTGGCACTTATTTTTCAAATCTCCTTCAATATAAAATACAAAAAATTTCTTAAGTTGATTTAAAAATTAAAATAACAGAGCACATTCTGCTAGTCTCAGTTCACTGACTTCTTCGATGCTGCTGCACTGACTGCTCCCATAGGTACCCTGACCGACTGAGCTTTCAGCTTGCAAATTAACATAGCACTACCATGTTAGCCATTAATCATGATGAAAAAAGTGGTTTGATTCCAGGTTGACACTCTTAATAATAGGCACTCAAGACAATTAATGAGCACCTTCTATTGTGCAAAATAATTCACATTTCTAGACCATTCCCATTCTTATGAGAGACGTGCATGCATGTTTACACATAAAGGTTACTGAGGCATTAGGCAGCAAACTAAAATCAAAGCAAACACTATCAGCACAAATACTCGAGAACAGCTCTACAAAGGCCTGCAGCATCTGGCTCATGGAAACAGTTTAGGTGCATCATACAGGAAGTCTCTAGCAGTATAACATCAAGAAAAACTGAGCTTAGAGTCACAGCTCTTTTTGGTCTCTTCCAGTAGGAGCCTAATTCAGGATGGCCAAAGAGAATGCTAGGACATGGTTTCCAATCCTTCATTGGTTAGCTACGAGAATCACAGAGAATGAGACAGAATATCCAACTAGGCGTCAAGTCTTAGTAGAATCCACAAACTAGTTTTTTTTTTTTTTTTTTTAAAGATTTTATTTATTATGTATACAGTGTTTGAAAGCCAGAAGAGGGCATTTGATCACATTATAGATGGTTGTGAGCCACCATGTGGTTGCTGGGAATTGAACTCAGGACCTTTGGAAGAGCAGCCAGTGCTCTTAACCTCTGAGCCATCTCTCCAGCCCCCACAAACTAGTTTTTGAGTGACTAATTATTTCTGAAAAAAGAGAGGAGGAAGTGAAGGACAAATTGACACGTGGCTCACTAGCAGGCGTTGAGTGGTTAGGTGGGCCTAGCTCTAGAAGGCAGTGAGTAGTTGCCCCAAGGTGGAACAAACTGCCTGGTACCCATTTCTCTAGGCAACAGCTTTTCTGTTCACTTGTCCTTGTTCACCTTCAACAGATCCAGGTGTACATCAGGCCATTAGTGTCTATTACATAAGGGGAGGGTGAGATTACGTATGTGACAACCAGTCCTCTGTAGCATTTTGCTGATGAGGTTTGCTGCTGAGGAACCTTAGGTCTTGGGTAATAAGGAAACCGGAGCTTGTGCTCTCAAGCTCAGAGATGGAATTAAGGTGGCAGAACAGCGGTATTAGACAGACGGTCCCACCAGGCCTGTCCCTGGAGAGTGCCCAGCATATGGTTCCCCTTGTCAGGCTTCCCTCCTCCACACCAAACTCCTCATGGTGCTGGCCCTCCTATGCTAGTCAACACTAAGGAGCTGTGTGACATGGAAGACCTTCCGTGGCCCCAGATTCCAGATTAACAGTGCCCTTTTTGCCTCCAAATTCTCCCTGAATCCTTAACCTCCTGTTCTAACATACAACAGATAGCGGCAGTTTTTTGTTAGAGTAATTAAGGCTCACAAAATGGATTCTGCAGTAATTGGCCAGCTGCACATATTAATAAGCAGTTATTATCTATCCAGCTTGAGCATAGCATAGTTTATCCCTACAACTCTACCTTCAAAGTTGTGACACTAATGCAAAACTTATCCAGTTAAAGGGAGTCCACAAAAGTGACCCTTGAACACAGTCCTCAGAGTAGACTGCTGTACTTCTGCAGGACTGAGAGTGGAGCCTTGCACGTGCTAGGCAAGTTCTAACCCTGACCTATGCTTCAGACTGTGGGATAATTTTCAGAGAGGTCTCTATTATAGGCATTCTAAATGAGTTTTCTTTATTTTTAAATATATTTTATTAATTTATTTAGATTACATCTCAATTGTTATCCCATCCCTTGTATCCTCCCATTCCTCCCTCCCTCCCATTTTCCCCTTACTCCCCTCCCCTATGACTGTGACTGAGGAGGACCTCCTCTCCCTGTATATGATCATAGGGTTTCAAGTCTCTTCTTGGTAGCCTGCTATCCTTCCTCTGAGTGCCACCAGGTCTCCCCATCCAGGGGACGTGGTCAAATCTGGGGCACCAGAGTTCGTGCTAAAGTCAGCCCCCACTCTCCACTCAACTGTGGAGAATGTCCTGTCCATTGGCTAGATCTGGGTAGGGGTTTGAAGTTTACTGCATGCATTGTCCTTGACTGGTGCCATAGTTTGAGCAGGACCCCTGGGCCCATATCTGCCCATCATAATGTTCTTCTTGTAGGTTTCTAGGACCCTTTGGATTCTTCTATTTCCCCAGAGTTTTATTTCTTAATATTTGGTGGAAAACAATGGCTATATATTATCTTTTATTGAAAATCTCTTAAGTATCAAATAACAAGAGTTATTTGTGAAAATACCAGTTTTCCTCAGGGGCCCCTGGATCACAAACAACAGGTCCAGCTTTTGCTTGCTCAAGAGCCTCCCAAACCACCACGTTATTGAATGAAGAAGCCATCATCCCAACCAAGGAACCTTACACAGAAGACAGAATAGCTCACCCGGAAAGCGGTATTTCTAGAGTTATGTGGGACATCTGCTATCACTACTCACAAACAAACTGGTAGCCTCACAAATTTCCAAACTGCACTGAACTGCCTTCCAGTAAACCGTGGCAACCCCCTGAAGGTGTGCAGGGCAAGCCTTAAGCTCCCAGCTGAGGCACTGCTAGGGCTTCTGCTCCTTCCCACTGAGATAGTTAATCTGTCCTGGAGATTTCCATTCAGGAAATGCTCAATAAACCAAGGCTGGGGAAGAAAGGAGACCAGGGAAGGACGCAGAGCTGCATGGCGAAGCAGGAGTCAGAAGGGGCGGCAGGACTGCTCTGCCCTCCCCTCCTCCACCAGGGGCAAGGTCTCTAGTCCTCCTTAGCGTTAAGGCTTTTAAGACAGTTGCCTCCCTTTAAAGCTGGCCCCCTTCAGTGCTTAACAAAGGTAATCAGAAAAGGGCAGCATGAACACCCTGCTACTAAAGACGTGGTTCTACCTTTGATGCCTCAGTACGTCCTTCAACCTCAACCGTGAGGCTAAACAAAGTGACAATCTTCAGAAAGACCCTAGCCAGAGGTTCCTACTCTTACTAGAGTCTAGCCTGCAGAGATACCCAGTAAGTGCATCTCACACACAATTCAAAATCTTATTGCAAATTCTTTTTTGCCAATAAGACAATACTACTCACATACAAATTCAGTGTTTGTGGAATTTGAGTAATAAAAAGCTCATTCTCCAGGACTGAGTAAACTTTCCAACATTTTGATCTTGGTTCTCATTAAGACATTTAGTTACTATGGCTACTAGTGAACATATCAACTAAAATCTCAATTTTAAGTCATTCTATCATTGAGAAAGATAATTTTTTTTTTTGGTTTTTCGAGACAGGGTTTCTCTGTGTAGCCTTGGCTGTCCTGGACTCACTTTGTAGACAAGGCTGGCCTCGAACTCACCACGATCCGCCTCCCGAGTGCTGGGATTAAAGGTGTGCGCCACCACGCCCAGCTTGAGAAAGATAATTTTTAAAAGGTTTGCACTAGCTTACTTATCATTTATTATATATATACTTTCTATTGCAAAGCACAAGATTAATTTTAACTAATAATTTTTTTTTCTGGTGATGCAGTTCAAACCCAGGGCCTTACACGAGTTAGGCAAATGCTACTCCACTGAGCCATCCCACAGAGTTCTGAGTCCTTACAGAATGGTCCTGAAGAATTAGAGAGAAAAAAGGCAGGCCTGCTTGCACATACTTTTATTCCCAGCACTCTGGGAGACAGAGGCAGGAAGATCTCTCTGAATTTGAAGCCAGCCTGGTCTGTGACACAGTAAGTCCCTTTCCTTAAAAGAAGGTGGAGGAGGAAGAGGAAGAAGAGGAGGAAGAGGATGGGGGGAGGAGGAGAAACAGCAGAAGCAACAGCAGCAGCAGTAGCAGCAGCAGCGGCGGCAGCAGCGGAAGCATCGAGACTATGTCCTGAAATATTTCAATTAATTTTATACATCTGGCCACTTTAAATCATGCTAAAAGCAACTGGGATTTTTGTGTCAGGAAAATTGCCTCAAACTTCAAAGTGGGTATTTTTCTCACGCATGTGCTCACGCACATGGGCTACAGAAAGACCATCTGTATTTGTAGGCAGTGGCTGCTCCTGGCCCCTTTATAGTCCACACACAGAGCCCCAGTACTCAGTATGGAGGTGAAAGCTGCCATTATCAGTGGAGCAGGGGGACCATCCCACTCAGCAGTGTCCCAGTATGAAAAACTCAAGTCTAGATCTAGCAAACTTAGGGCACTAAGTCTCTTTTTCAATTTCTCTGCAAACAATAATCCCTATTTACAGGTAACAAGTAACTAGCAAAGGTACAAACTGGGCAAGGAACTCTGCTTTGCATTTTAGTATTTATCCTATGCAGATTAATACATTTAAATTAAAATTTAAATTGGAGAGAAAAAAATTAAATATAACCACTGACATTTTATCTATCCTTTGTCAATTAGCCACAAAAATAGCATATTATAATAACAAAACACTGCTGTGTGTGTGTGTGTGTGTTTGTGTGTGTGTGTGCGCGTGCGTGTGTCTGCCTGTCTGTCTGTCCGTCTGTCTTTCACTGCATCTATCTAATGGATAGATACAGACTTTCAAATCCCAAGGACATTTGGGTGGAGATAAGCTCTAACTTGATCACTATTTTTCAAACAAACACCACTTAACTGGCTCACGGGTGTTTTCTAGGATTTTCAGTCCTTGATAAAACTCCCTCGATCACATTCTCACTTTAGGGGCTGGGAACGGCTCACAAGTTGAAAGCAAAGGCTCACAACTAAGGACAGGTAGGTGTTAAGGAGCTACACTGTGTCTTTTTGGCTATTTCCTAATATTGGGGGAAAACCCCAAACCTTGTTTTCTTCTTTAACATGCTACTGACAACAAACTCGCTCCTTTCTGTAGACTGTAGAAAAAGAACACTGCTACTGGAGAATCTGAACAGCAGGAAGATGCTGAAGTTTAAAACAGCCTTTATTTCTAGCTACTTAGGCAAAAACTAAAAACAAACAAAAGAAAAACTCACAAATAAAAATTTAAAAACAAAACACCTAGGGCAGATACAGACTAAGAAACGTATTAATTGGAAGCTTATATCTTTTTGGGTCAAAGATTTTTCTATAGGAGACTAGTAAAAAGTAGGAGTTCTTACTCAGGAAAAAAACACTCACAGAATACTTTATATGTACCTGGAGAATGTAGGACCCTTGAAATCTACAAATTAAGCCAGTTTTGGTTTAGCTTGCCCTAAGCAGCTTAAAATCCAGAGATTACTTGATGGTGGGGAGAAGGAAGGAACATAGGGAGGGAAAAATCCCATTGCAGTTAAAGGAAGTCAGGAGCTGTACAAAGCAAGGCCACAAAGCAAGCCAGACGGTGCTCCCAATGTGTCCTTACCTGTCAAGGGCTGGCTGAGTTCCGCCTGCACTTTACCCTTCGCTGATCCTTCCAGAGGTAAACCTCTGTCCCCTTTGTAGAGTTTCGGTTTAAATGGAGAATCTTTCTCTTTACCTTTTGATCCTTTAGGCCGGCCTGCTTGCTTCTTCTTGGATTTGCCATCCCCCTTCACACCCAGTAGTGGATGGACTTCTACAGAAGGAGACAGCCATGAAAGAGTGCATACTACACTGGTCCCACATCCCAACCAGACCTCTGAATGCATCTGCTCTTGTGCCCCACATCACTACTTTAAGAAAAAAAAAATGCATTATTATTTTTAAAACTACAAAAGAATGGCTATAAAACTGACAAATACTTGCTAGGCCAAAAGGCATACAGAGTCTATATAGTTTATTCCAAACCATAGCAACTTTAAATTCAAAACCAGTTAAAACATCCACTCATACTAAGTGGATCCAAGTATGTATGGGACACAAACACTCAGCACAGGCAAAAGGGATCAGAAAACAAATGGACAGACCAGGGCAAGAGTCCTAACTGGACCATTTTCTGTAAGACCTTGGACAAGTTATGCTTCAGCCCAACTTTTCTCCTCTGTAAAGCACGGACAGACTAACTTCAGGGCTAATGAAAAGATGAGCAGTGGTATAGAAGCCATTACCCTGCTGCCTGGATTGGAGTACACTTCAGAGACTGTGCAGCTGCATAACTGACTGACCCACTCTTAGCTGTAAGAAAAAAGAATGCAAGGTGCCTAATAGTAATACCCTATCAGATCACTGCCACACATGGTAGTAAGAGCTCCCAATCCCACTGTAAAAGCAGGAAGGAAGAAACGAGATCTGACTGACACTTTAACAGGCAGTAAAATCACTCTATGGGGGAAAAAAGCCCATGTGTCAGAAGACAAAGTGTGTCATCCTGGCAAGATACTGGAAGGTAGGATGTCCCCATTTTAAAAGAAGTGAATACAAATGCCATCATCACAGAACTGTAAAACAATATAGAAAAAGACTCATGGGAAAACCTCTTTAGAGTAAAAATGGCTCAAGTAGGAAATTATTTATTTGCGGCCGAGAGTATAAATTAACAACGTATCTACAGGCACGGGGAATAAAAAGGAGCAGCTCTTACCATCGTTCGGCACTCCTTGGAGTTCTATATTGGTTGTTTTAGGTTTCTTCTTTGGTGGCTGGGATCCATCTGCGGAAGACTGCCTCTTCTTCTCTGAACTAGCCCCTTCATCCATCAAGGAGGTTGGGACTGCATCCGGTGGGGGGCCATACGGATTTTCTTCAGGGTCTTCTACCTCAGGGGCAATGGGTAAATACAACAGAGCCTTTGAATCTTCCAGCTCTTCATCACTATTTGGAACAGGATCAGACAAGGGATTGGAAAAAAGAGGAGATAGTTGCTTAAACCACACGCCCTTCAGCCTTCCTCTAGTGCCTATATTTAGTACACACAGCAGTTACAGACCTAGACTTTAAGAAAGCTCAGTGAAGGGAAGAAACCAGGCAACAGGATAGTGAATTGATAACCGTAAAAGCACTCAGCTCATTACTGCAGTTTAGTTTTTGTTTTTTGACCCTGAGGCAGGTTTCTCTCTGTAGCCTTGGCTGTCCTGAACTCGCTCTGTACGGTACTCTGGCCTCAAACTCAGAGATCCACCTGCCTCTGCCTACCGAATGCTGGATTAAAGGAGTGTGCCGCAACACCTGGCTTTACCTCAGAGTCTTAAACTCTGTAATACATTTTGTTCAGCAAACGACCATTCTCTAGTCTCCTGGTAAGCAGTTGGGAGTAAATAAACAGCTAAGAACTGGGTAGTGAGCAAGAGACAAGAATGACACCCAGCCTTCCAAGCTGCTCACCTGCTACAGAAGGCAGCAATGGGGTCTACGCTGGTGACATCCACTTCCTCGTCTTCAGCAGCATCAGCCCCTGTAGGACAGAATATCGGAGAGGGTCAGAAAGAAATGAAAAACTTCTTTTTGTCTAACAATAACCCAACAGTTCAATTTCATTCAATTACTTAACCAACGGGGCTGAATTCCTACTAGATACTAATACTGGAAATAGTGACAACCAGGAAAGCTGAGAACAGTTCTTCAGTAGAAGTCTCACAGTCTACCCAGGAAACAGACAGCAATCATTTCAACATAACACAATAAATGCCACAGAAAAACAATACACAGTGTCCTTGGTGGGGAGACTAGGCGAGGGACTGACTTATGTGGACATCTAAGAAGGTTCACAAAAATAGTCTAAGACTGCCAGTGCTACCTACAACACTCTGCATCCTTGGAAGCATCCCTAAATCCCAGGAGATATGTAAGTTACCTAAAGCCCGAAAGTGAGGGGCAATTTTCAAGCTAGAGAGATCTATTTCTCTTCTTCAGTTCTGATTCTCTAATTCCCAGCACCATGAAGTGGCCCAGCTATCAAAGATCTAGCCATCAATTACAGTGCCAGCTGGGCATAATAAACACTGACACACACATGCGCACACTCACACATGCACAGACACATATAGACACCTACTGTATGCAAAGTTCTGTGACAAAAACTAGGAAGATATGCCAAATCTCAAGGCAGCGGTGATGCACATATGCAATCTCAGCACTGGGGAGATTGGTGCAGAACAGTTGCGAGTTTGAGGTCAGGCTGTGCTACATAAGGAGACTCTTGTCTCCAAACAGCAACAAAAAAGTCAGATCTTTATTTTCAAGGAGTTCCTATTCAGAAATTTAGAAGATGAGATTAAAAATAACAATGATTATGGTCATAATAATAAGACTTTGGTGCTCTTTTTACAGGCTGAGCATACACTAACTAACTGCTTTACATGGGTTATTCCATTCATCCTCTACAATATGGGTGTTACCATTACCCCACCTTAGAAATGAGGGATTCTCTGGTATTTTGCCAAATCTGACCGGTAATAGAGGCCACGCTCTTGACCTTTCTACTACTGACAAAGACAGAACAGAAGGCACCACACAAGCTGAGCCTGAGCACAGCTCTGTGCTTTGCAGGGTGCTGTATATAAATCCTCATTTTATCATCTGTGAATCATCAGGAAACACAGGTGAAATGTCAAGAGAGCTGCTGGAGCATTGGTAATGCCTACGTGAGCCCTTAACTAGCGTGGTAAAAACTTCATATGCTTAGGAAAAAGGTGGCAGAGGAGGTGCTAACATACAATTACAACACAAAGCAGGGATAGTAAGTGAAACATTCGACTTCCTTTTGGAAATACCATCTGCAAATGAGAGGCATTACCTGTTTGCTCGGGTTCACTCTTATCTTCGTCCTCAATATCAAATTCTGATTCTCTTTCCTCATATTCTACATTTTCATCCAACTCTTTGAAATCTGGTGCAAATGCACTCCAATTTTCCTATGACAAAACAGATGAGTCACCACACGAAAAATCAGTAGCAATGTGAATTCTGTCAACTTATATTCAGCATAAAACAGACTAAGCATTTTAAGATTAAATTTAGGATATGAGAATAAAATCTTAGATATCTAAGTGTTTGCTATCTTGATGCATTTTTCTATGTAAGTATTCAAGTTATTAACTGCATTTCTTTCCTTTTTAAAATGCTCTTCACAAACGTAGTTTAAAAGTGGTCACAGACATGAAATAAACTGAGCTGAAATAAGAAAGCAAAAGAAATGTTAAAAGGTGGCAGAAAGTGTACACACATGGAAACAAAGTTGGAAACCAGCTAAGGACTAACAATGTCCCTTGAACTAAACCTAAATATAATGAAATTAATTAGGCTGCAAGGATCAGATGAACAACAAAGTAACTAAAGTGGTATTTAGCCTACTCTGTATAAAGGTTTTTTTGCTAAAAAGAAATACCTAGTTTCAGAGCAAGTCAACCAGAAAAATACTTACTACTTGATTTTGGGCCCAAATAGACACCACTCCACTAGAAATAGAAGCTATGATGGGTCGAACTGGATGCCACTAAATTGTAATTTAAGAGAGAGAAGAATTGTTTGTCAGAACAGATTCAAGCCATTCTAAAGTGTGCGTGCAAGCAAAGCAATACCCTGCTCTACTCACAGCCACGTCCAGCAGGAGTTCCCCTCTGGTCCCATGCAAGATCTTCACCAAGTTGCCGATACTCTTCTCCCAGATATACAGCGCATGCTGCCGAGCAGAGCCTGCCACTATGTATTCCCCATCCCCAGAGAAGCAACATTTTTTCCATGGGGTCCTAAAAGACAAAGAACATCCCCAAGAGACACTGAAAGAGGAGCCCAGGGAAGAGCAGCCATATCCTCTCCTGGCAACGATACCTACCTATTCACCAAGTCCTGCAGTTTCTGCATAGGCTCAGGCTCTCCATCCCTTCCACATGTTAAAATCTCTCTGCCGTCATAAACTCTGATTATTCGATCTGCTGTGTTAATCAGAAAGCAACTACAGAAAGGAGAGGATTACAAACAAGTCAGAAGCCTGTCCCTGCCAGCATTTTCTATTACTGCTCCTTAGACGAGGACCACAGTCAACTGGTTAACTGGAGAGAAAGTAAGAATGTTCAAGATTCAGTGCCTGGGCAACTTTTTGTCACTCCAGAACAATAAAGTGAAAACACCTGTGCTTTATCCTGAGCTCCTTAAAACTCAAGTTAACATTGTCCGGATTTACCTGAGATCGAAGGCCTCTGAAGCAAAGTCAGCCTGCTTAAGCCACAATAGTTAAATACTTCATTTATCGGGGCTGGCGATATGGCTCAGTGGTTAAGAGCACTGTCTGCTCTTCCAGAGGTCCTGAGTTCAATTCCCAGCAACCACATGGTGGCTCACAACCATCTATAATGAGATCTGGTGCTCTCTTCCGGTGTGCAGGCATAGATGCAGGCAGAACATTGTATATGTAATAAATAAATCTTAAAAACAAAAAACAAATCAAAACAAACAAAAAACAACAGCCATGTAGAGTATGCTCAGCCTTACCAGATAACAAATTTGTAAATATGATGTTTTCAATTTGTACAGAATAGTTAGAATATTCTATTAAAGTTGTGAAACAAAACAACAACAACAACAACCACCACCAAAACCCTTCATTGATCTGGCCTGTTTCAAACACAGTATAACTATTGAGTCATTGAGCTAAATATGTATTTTAAAATTATGTTTCTTCATTTGGGGAGGGATGCACATGCCATAGCACACTTACAGTGGGCAGAAGACAACTTGGTAGAGTCAGTTTTCTCCCTCCACCATGTAGGTCCTGAGGATACAACTCAAATCATCAGGGTTGGTAGCCGGTTTCTCTATCTGCTGAGCTAGTTCTCTGGCCTTAAGTATGTCACTTTTAAACAGCTAATTTTTTATTATAATGCTAATGGAAATCTGTTTAAGATGTTTCTCATCATTTTCTTACAGTCTGTTGACTTATTTTTTAATAGTAAATTTATATCTTTTTGAAGTTATAATACGTATTCTCCCTTCCCTGTCCTCCCTTCCACAACCCCCTCCCCTTGGTCTCCCAAATCCATGGCCTCCTTTTCTTTTGTTTAATTGTTTTTACATGACTTGATGATTCTTAATTCAAGAGCAATCTGAGTGGATGGCCTGCGGCTCAGTAGTAGAGAGCCTGTCTAGCATGCATGAGACTCGGAGTTCAATTCCCAGACCTACCAAGCACTCTGAAGAGGAGTCCACCCTAACTAGAAATGCTCCTACTGCTGACTGACAAGCCATTTTTTTCTTGTTTCTGTCAATCCATCTACATCTTACAATCTTAGGGGAATGTGTGGAATTAAACCAGTTAGCACATGCTCAACTGCAGTGGAATTCTGTAACATCAGTTAAGGTTATGTGCTGGCTAGTTTTAAGTCAGCCTAGCACAAGCTAGAGTTATGTGAGAGGAGGGAACCTCACCTGAGACAACGCCTCCAGAAGATCCAGCTATGAGGCATGTTCTTAATTAGTGATTGACAGGGAGGGCCCAGCCCATTGTGGGTGGTGCCATGCCTGGATTGGGGGACCTGAGGTCTGTAAGAACGCAGGCTGAGCAAGCCAGGTCAGTAAGCAGCCCCCGCCATGGCCTGTGGTTCAGCTTCTGCCCTGCCTGAGTTCCTGCCCTCCGTGAACTGTTATGTGGAACTGCGCCTCCTCCAGTTGCTTTTGGTTCTGGTGTTTCACCACAGCAGTAGTGACCCTAACTAGGACATGTTAGAAGCATATTTGGGGCTGGGGGTGTAGCTCAATTTCAGAGCACTCGTCTAACATGAGGGAGGCCCTGGGGTTTTGTCCCTAGAACTGCTAAAAACTAGTAAAATATTTAAAATCTTTACTCAGTGCTATATACCAGGCATTTTGATTCTAAGCAATGATAATTAAACATCTTTCTATAAAGGAACTGCCTAGTAACCTTCCAATAACAAAGATGTGACAACCAGTCAATGAAGGACATTTTATGAACTTAAGAACCAGAAAGTGAGCTGGGCGTGGTGGCGCACGTCTTTAATCCCAGCACTTGGGAGGCAGAGGCAGGCGGATCTCTGTGAGTTTGAGGCCAGCCTGGTCTACAAAGTGAGTTCAGGATGGCCAAGGCTACACAGAGAAACCCTGTCTCAAAAAACCAAAAAACCAAAAAAAAAAAAAAAAAAA
>OU015747.1:89033644-89047941 GCA_907169655.1 Acomys percivali | reverse complement strand
TCTTTCTTTCTTTCTTTCTTTCTTTCTTTCTTTCTTTCTTTCTTTCTGGTTTTTCAAGGAAGGGTTTCTCTGTGTAATAGCCCTGGCTGCCCTGGACTTGCTTTATAGACCAGGCTGGTCTCGACTCACAGCGATCCACGTGCCTCTGCCTCCTGAGTGGTGGGATTAAAAGCAAGCGCCACCACGCCCGGCCCTATTTGCTTTCTATTGCCAACAAGGTCCTCCCTTTCATACCAGTTTGGGACCATAGTAGCAGCCCATTCTGCTGCCTGTAACAGGTGACGGCTCTGTTAGTACTTCAGAGAAATCCAATTTGTAAGTGTCTAGACAACACATACTATTCCATCCTTAGTCTAAGCCGGCCATGCCTTCTACACTGCCTTGGACCTAGTCATCTTTCAAACAAGTGGCAGGTTTAACTCCATCTACCCACAACTGTATAACAGCACTCTCTCACTTAAAATCCTTCTTTGTTGGACAAAATAAACAAAACTCTTTAAGCATAATTTTGAAAAGCAAGCTGACCTTGGCTCTGGCCAGTACCTTTCATTTTGTCTTCTGTCTCTGTACTATCAGCGCTTGTGCCAGAACTTAAATTAACCATGCCCTGAGTACCAGCTGCAGAATATACCATTTCCTGCACTCATTCATTCATTTATACACTCATTCATGCCTAGGAATATTTGTTCCTCTGGGTAACCCCTTTGGTGGGTTGGTGGGTTGGCGATTCCATCTCAGTATCTTCACTTGAGCAGTACCTCTGTAAACTCTCCCCACATTTCACAGCAATCCTACCAACAGAGCAGAACTAGCTGCTTCATATGGACTCATATGGATTCCCCACATGGTAGTAATACATTGTACCTCTGTAGTATACAGTTATTTCTTTCTCTTCTCCTGGTTGCTTTTATCCAGGACAAAAGCAGTATCTTATTAATTTCAGACGATACAATTTAATCCACCAAAAATGAATCAATCATCATAGCCCATTAAAAACAAGGTTTTATTTATTTATTTAGTTTTAGGTTTTTTTTGTTTTGTTTTGTTTTTGTTTGTTTGTTTGTTTTTCGAGACAGGGTTTCTCTGTGTAGTCTTGACTGTCCTGGACTCACTTTGTAGTCCAGGCTGGCCTCGAACTCACAGCGATCCGCCTGCCTCTGCCTCCCGAGTGCTGGGATTAAAGGCGTGCACCACCAAACGCGGCTTATTTTTAAGTTTTTTTGAGACAGGGTCTCTCTGTGTAGTCTTTGCTATCCTAGACTTGCTTTGTAGACCAGGCTGGCCTCAAACTCAAGAGATCCACCTGCCTCTGCCTCTTGAGTGCTGGGATTAAAGGTGTGTGCCACAACACTCAGCTAAAAACAAGTTTAAAAAAATAAATTACAGCAAGAAATGTCACAGGATAATGAGCAAAAGGATTAAATACAACTTTTTTTTTTTTTTAAGTTCTAAGGCTGGAGAGATGGCTCAGTGGTTAAAAGTACTTGCTGCAAAGCATGAGGCCCAGAGTTCAGATCCTGGCACCCACAGACGTCCAGAACAGTCCTACTCCAGATTGTTACACCAGCACTGAAGGGGGCAGAATAGGAGGAAGCTGGCTGGCTACCAGTCCAACTAAAAAGCACAAGCTCTGGTTGATAAAAAAAAAAAAAAAAAAAAAAGACTGCCTCAGAGGAAAAGGGTAAAGAATACAAAGCATGCTACATCACTCCCTTTTCTAGCCTGAGTGTACAAACACCCACACACAAATTCACCCACACAAACACAGGCATACATCCCACAGACATACGTGCCAAAAATATTCTAATTACACATGTACATACATAATGGTTGTGATAGCTTATTTCTAGGGCTGGTGAAATTGCTCATTGGCTAAGGATACTATCTGCCAAGTCTAAGAACCTGAGATTTCCAGAACCCACACGGAGAAAGGAGAAAACTGACTACCTAAAAGTTGTCCTCTGATCTGCATGTGAGCTGCTGCACGCACCCACACACACACATCAACACACACTAAGTAAATAAGTTAAAATTAATTTTTAAAAATAAAATTTATTTCTTACTATGAGTTATAGGAAAAATGTGTTTGAAACCTATCTTGGGCCGGTGACACAGCACTAGGTGCACTCGCCCTGGGGTGGAAGAGGCTGTCCTAGGAATTTTGTGTCTTCAATGCAGCCCATCTGTTACACAGCAACATCTCAAAAAGTGGTCAGATGGTCACAGAAGTAAAACTAGTATTCCTTCATTTCCTTTATCTGGCCAGATGTCCTTTACTGTGCTCCTACAATCACATTCACCTCTGTTCCTTGTTCCTGCTTATACACAATCGTTAACTTTCTCACTTTAAAACTCAGTCATTTCTACAGATTTTTATCTTTGGAGACCCAGAGTTCTCCAAATCAGCCAATGTTAAATATTCCTAAGTTTCTCCCTTATGAACCTTCTTTATCACTCAAAAGAACTTTCCCCATGTCACTGCTAATGCTTTCAAAGGGCTATCGTAACAGCTTTCCCCTTTTCCTCTTATAAACAAGGATCATCTTGGTCCCTACTTCTCCCACACCTCCCTAAAATCACTGTAATCCACCTCCAACTAGGCGGCTAAGGAGTGCAAGCTGCTAGGGATGAAATGGAGCAGCCTTTGCTCAGTTTTCAGACTCCTCTGCTCTGCAGTTGGTGTCTGTGAGAAGGAACTACTAACCTGTATCCTCTTCCAGCAGCTGTACAAGGGGAAATACATGGAAAGGGCCTGCAAATGTGCCTGGGTCATGGAAGCACTGCATATGTTACAATTTAATTTTATAATCATTTGCTCATCCTTTTCCCTCCAAGTAAATAACCGGAGATCTTGTCCCTGGCAATTTTCTTTTATGTTCCTTCCATCTTTTCCCTTCCACCTATTCACAGGGTTTCAATGAGGCAAAATGAATGGAGATCATAAGTCCAAAATTCCCCCCAAGCTTTCAGGCTACATTTAACACATTCAAGCTACCTTTCAAATGTCTTTACAACTTACCAATCAAGTGCCATTATTTTTTAAGTTCCTTTTCTCATTACCACTACACTCAGACTCTGCCAACACTGCCTCCTCAATGCTTTTTTTCTTTTCATGTCCGAGTTCACACGTTCTCTATCACTCACACATTGTAGCCCTCCAAACTGGTTTTATACTGTTTCAACACCCAACTGAACATTACTGTCAGATGAACTTTATAAATCAGTGCTCCAGATGAGTTGTCAATGGATCTGCCCTTCCATAAAAAGTAAACTGTCCAATCTGGCATCCATAAGTCTCCACAAAATGGATAGCACCAACCTAACCTTGTGATTATCTCTTCATCACCATATCCACATTTTGGTCAAGCAGAAAAATTCTCTCGTTGGGGGCTAGAGAGATGCTTCAGAGGTTAAGAGCACTGGCTGCTCTTCCAAAGATTCCAGGGTTGATTCCCAGCATCCATAGTGTAGCTCACAACCATCTGAAACTCCCGCTCCAGGGGATCTGACTCTCTCTTCTGGCCTCTGTGGGCACCAGCCACACACTACTGGTGCACAGTCATACATGCAGACAAAACATCCAGTCATATAAAACATCAATAAATTAATTGTGAAAACTCTCACTTTTGTCTTATTTCAGATGTATCGTCCACATATTTTCATACTTTGCCAGTATGATATCCATGTACATGCATTCATACTCCAAGAAGCTACTTAAAGACAAAGAACGCTTTAAAAATGATCTTTGTGGCCCTTGTCCCTTCTCAGAAAAATGTAACCATTAAAGGCAGCCAAGTCATGTAGGAGCTCCAGAAAAAGAATCACCATGCTAAACATTACCTCATGGGAAGTCAGAAGGAAAAAACAGAAGCAACAACAACCAGAAACCAATGTGGACAAGGGATTATAGGCAATGATTTTCAAACATAGTGAGCATAAAATAACTGTTTGTGTAGTTCACACTTCGGGAGATCTACACCCTCCTGCGGTTAAGAACCTTAAGCTGGAAGTCAAGATAGCTCGATTCCAAGTGCCAACTACGCCACTTAGTGCCCAGTCACAACACTCTTACCCTTTTAATAAAATCTGGTTAAATAACACATTTCAAGTAAGAGTTACCCGATCTATGCACTCGATCTCTCCTGACAAGTCTTCTAAATTAACCCACCCTAGGTCACTCTTCCTCAGATCACATCTCCAAAACTCTGGTCCTGTCTGCTCTTGTTACTTCAGCACCTGTGATCCTCGAAATCACAACTCGGACAAAAAGTGTCCCTATGACTCCACAACTGATCTGAAAGCGGCTTCAGGAAGGAAATGCATTCTTCTCGGACAGAAGCCGGTCATACTCCTGCTGCAGCAACTCCGTATCATGAGCACTTAATCATCTCAGAAGAGTGTCCCTAAGCTTGCAGCCTGCGTTCCCTCCCGCCAAGGTTCCCTCCTTTCCAGTACCAAAGGGTTAGCCAAGACGCAGCCAAGCCCTCCTTACCCAGCAACTCAAGGTTCATCCCTGCGGAAGCTGGCCGCCTGGTCTCCGCACCGGCAACAGTTCCTTTTCCCCCACCCGCTCAGAAGCCCCGCGTCTAAGTGGGGGGCGCCGCGAAGAGCCTGGCGCAAGCTCCGGAGACTTTCGGATTAGAAGGCCCCGCGGCTTCCGCTTTCCTCCCCCGCCTTCCTTGTTCGTTTTATGTAGCTGTCCACATTTATCCCTAACTTTAAAAAAAAGACTAAACACTCTTGGAATCAGTCAATAAGAATATTATTGAGGTTTAAAAACATTATCGTCAGTCAGAACTCCAAGAAGTGCAAGAATGTAAGACTTTTCTCTCCGGGACCATGTAAGTGAGCAAGAAATTTCAGGCATATCACTAACCCACTAATACTCACTGTGCTGTGTGTTCCTTAGGTCATCCCGGCGGCTGCTTGTAACTCCGCAAGAAAGGTTCCGGGGTGCTTCTTTCTAAGGCAGGAACGCGGGAAAGGTTGGCCCCTAGTGCCAGAGTGTTGGAGTTCCTTGGCGTGGTCCAGAGTGCGTGCTGGCTCGGCTCATCCTATGTGTACTACAGTTAACACGTGTCTGGCTTAGTTTCGTGAAAATTATTTCACGTCTCTAAAAGTATGTCATACTCCACCAGAAAACGGCTCGATAGCATTTGTTAGGCCTTTCCCTGCGGTTTTACTAATGTACACAACGTCTATCAGGACACAGGAAAATTGTCGAGAGATGGACTGAGTTCCTCACAGTTCTGTCAGACTTGATGAGGTACACAGAGCAATCAGAGAAGACCAGCTGACGGTAAATAGTGGGCGTGGGGTGGGAGGTGTTTAGCCGACTGTAGATGTGGTGGGCATTCACAAAAAGGAAAGATTGGCAAAGCCCTCCTGAGGGACGCGGAAAGACGAGCTAGATTCCTAACTGTCCCCACCCCTTCTGGTGTTTAATCCTCGGTGCCATGGCAATGACAAGAACGCTACTTACAGGATTAAATGGGCTAGCATACAAAGCACGCAAGACAACGGGTGACAGCAAATATTAGCCATTATTTACCAGTTGCCGTCTCGTAAATATGTCACTTTTTTTTTTCTTCCCGAGACAGGGTTTCTCTGTGTAGCCTTGCCTGTCCTGGACTCGCTTTGTAGACTAGGCTGGCCTCGAACTCACAGCGATCCACCTGCCTCTGCCTCCCAAGTGCTGGGATTAAAGGCGTGCGCCACCACGCCCGGCGTCACTTTCTTGTAGCCATTTAATCCAATAACAGCAATTGAGGCTCAGAGACATTAGACATTTCCACTCCTTTACACATCCATTTTTTCCAAAATGCTATCCAAACACTGTACTACCAGAAATAGTCTCTCGAACCTACTTCTGAACCTCTCATGATGATTTATTATCAGCTGTACCCACTGGCTAAGTGGGGGGGGGGGGAAGCACCATTTCACATGTTTAGTGGTAGTGATGAACTTTCCACACGTCTACCTGTTTATTCTCTCTTCTGTGAAGCAGTGTTGGTGTCCCTTGCCACTTTTTTTCCCCCCTTTTTCAAAAAATGTTTTTGGTTTTTTCGAGACTGGCTTTCTCTGTGTAACAGAGCCCTAGCTGTCCTGGACTCGCTTTGTAGACCAGGCTGGCCTCGAACTCACAGAGATTTAACCTGCCTCTGCCTCCCGAGTGCTGGGATTAAAGACGTGCGCCACCATGTCCCACTTCTTTGCCAGTTTTTTTTTTTTTAAACAGAAAAATTCCAAAGCAGGAATAATATGATCAAATTGATGTTTAATAAATAAAATTCCGCACCCTGATGTGGTGGCACACGCCTGTAATCCCAGCTCAGGGAAGCAGAGGCAGGTGAATCTCTGTGAGTTTGAGGCCAGCCTGGTCTACAAAGCGAGTTCAGGACAGCCAGGGCTACACAGAGAAACCCTGTCTCAAAAACAAAACAAGAAGAAAGAAAGGAAGAAAGAAAGAAAGAAAGAAAGAAAGAAAGAAAGAAAAGAAAGAAGGAAGGAAGGAAATGAAATTCCTACCCATCCTTGCTGCATATACATGTAATCTCAGCACTCAGGAGCCTGGGCTCTATAAATCCTGGTGTGAGAGGGAAGACAGAAATAAAATTAAAAGGGTTGGTGGGTGTTTTGTTGCTGTTGGTGGTGGTGGTGGTGTGGTTTGGTTTTGTTTGGTTTTGATTTGTTTGGTTTTGGTTTTTCTGGGGCTGGCGATTGAACCTAAGCCTTACCCACAGGCCTAGCCCTAAAAAGAAAATTCTTACAGACACTGGTGAGTAGGAATTCACTTGAGGGGTGAAGACTCTCCATGAGTTTACCTCAGAGATCCTGTGGGAGGGTGAGGAGGATCTGAGCCCAGGCCAGAGTGGAGGAGGAAAACAAGCAAGGCGTTCCAGAGAGATTAGCTGACAGAAATGCAAACGGCAGAATAGGAAAGTTGGTTTGTTTTTAATGTGGGAACTAATTGGGGTAATATGTCTGGCATGAGCCATGCCATGCCATGAGCTTTTGGGGGGCTCCATTTGCTAGTGCCTAGGACACAGAGAAAGAAACAGCTTGGACAGCTAGATGGAAGAGCCCAGCTTCGGATACACTGGGTTGAAGACAGATATGAGAAGCCCAGAGAGACTATAATGCTTGGACTTCAAAGAAGTTCGGGTTAAAGATGCACTGTATTTTGTCAATTTTATGATGTGCTTTTTTTTTTTTTTTTTTTTTTTTTTTTTTTTTTTTTTTTTTTTTTTTCATTTAAAAACATCTCTAAATTAGGAACAGAGCACACATGTGATTATCCTTCATAATAAATTAGTGGGGTTCTTGTTTTTGTTTTTGTTGTTGTTGTTGTTTTGATATGGTATCCATTATATGCTTTGTAATTTGTCATATTCTACATTGATGAAAAACTGTTGGTGGGCTTTGTTTTGTTAGGGTTAGTTAGAACTTATTAATACTCCTAACTGCCAAAATAGGGTATCTGAGTTTGTGTGCTGAAGGGGCCTGGAGCAATTTGTACCTGTCATCCTGTTATTCTTAAAAACTTGGTTCCTAGCCCCGCTGGACTTCCCTCTCATTAAGATGTTTTATGTCCTTCATGCATTAGACCATATGCCCCTCTTCCTGGTAAAAATCATAAATTCTGGGCTGGGGTATAGTATAGTGGTAAAGAACCTGCCCTAGTCTGTGTGAGGCTTTGGGTTTGATCCTAAAGCCCCGTGGGGGAGGGTGGGGCTGGGAAGTCTCTACCTAGAATGTTTCCCTTCACTGTCAACCAAGAACTCCTCTGGGAGCTGGCGTAGATAACACGGGTACATTTAAAGGCTCCTGTGTGGTTCCAGCATACAGCAAAGGGCTGGGGGTGACATCAGAAATAGTGGGTGAGGCAGGGATTAAAGCCTTTCTCAGAAAAAGTGTGCCATTGCAGTCAGTGTGTTAGTTAAAGAGAAGGAAGAAAAAGGATAGTTACAACACAGCTCTGAATTCCCTGGAAAGAAGAAAATCGAGAAGGGAAGAAAACTATATAGGTATGGGTGTCATCCACTTGAAAAGAATGGAAACACACACACACACACACACACCACATGATTATGATTATTCCTTGCAGTATTAATCTATAATTGCCACCATTGAAATGTTTGAAAAGCAGGGAGCTTGAATTTTTCCTTCTTATTCTTTTGTAGGCAGTGTGTAGTTTTTACCATAGCAGGAAACTAAGTCCCATCACAGCTACCAAGATGTAGCTGTAGTTGTCCTTGGCTACCTTGCATTTGGTACCTTGCGGAGTGGGGGCGGAGTCTTCTTTCTGGAGTAGGTAGAGCGCTTTTATTTATTTTATTTATTTATTTTTAATTTAATTTTAATTTATGTCCGTTGGTGTGGGACTGTCAGATCTTGGAGTTACAGACAGTTGTGAGCTGCCATGTGGGTGCTGGGAATTGAACCCGGGTCCTTTGGAAGAGCAGGCAGTGCTCTTAACTACTGAGCCATCTCTCCAGCCCCTGGTAGAGGGCTTTTAGAAGCCATTTTTACTTACAGTTTAGTCTGTTAGAGCTAGTGCACTGAGGATAAGAATCCATGAAAGTAAAGCAGTAGTTTGCTTATGTTAGGAAAAAGGTTTCATGGGAGTGGGAGCCAGCCAGCCTGCTGACATTGACCTTGCTCTGGAAGTCCCTGTCCTTCCTCTTATCTGGTCAGCTTGGCTGACTCATACCCAGCTGCCTTGTGTTGTTTTGTTTTACCTTCTTCAATGTTCCTGACTTTAGCATTTTAACCCTAACTTTCCTTGCCCCTGCCTCCCCGCCTCAAGACAGGGTTTCTCTGTGTAGCCGTGGCTGTCCTGGACTCTGTAGATCAGGCTGGCCTTACAGAGATCCACCTGCCTCTGCTTCCCAGAATGCTGGGATTACAGGCATGTGCCCACTACTGCCTGCTCAAAGGTTTATTTATTTATTGTATATGAGTGCTCTATCTGCGTGTACACCTACATGCCAGAAGAGGGCACCAGATCTCATTATAGATGGTTGTGAGCCACCAGGTGGTTATTGTGAACTGAACTCAGGACCTCTGGAAGAGCAGTCTGCGCTCTTAACCTCAGAGCCATCTCTCCAGCGCCCCCCCCAACTTTCCTTTTAACATTAATATTTGTTCTTACTACAACAAAACCCAAGGCCTTATGCATGCTAGACAAAGTGCTCTTCTGAGTTCTCTAGCCTCATTTGTAGATTACAATTTTTGTTTATTTGTTTGTTTATCTATCTATCTATTTATTTATTTTGTATGTTTGTATAGGCGTGTATCCATGGTATGACTTTGGAGGTCAGGGACAATGTTGAGTCAGGAGTCAGTTCTGTTTTTACTATGTGGGTCCAAGGAATTAAACTGAGGTCATCTGGATTGGTGTCAAGGCCCTGTATACTCTGAGCCAGCTCCCAGCACCCCTGATTAAAGATTTTTAAATTAGAGTCAAAGTTAATTCTGACCTTCTGCTATTCCTCTGAATTTTCTGCTCTTAGAGGGAAGAGGGAACTCATAAGATTCAGAAAGCTTCTTGGCATGTTAGTGCACCCCTTTAATCCCAGGACCCAGGAGAGGTATCTCTGAGTTTGAAGCTAGACTGATCTACATAGGAAGCTCCAGGCCAGCCAAAATTAAGACCTGGGGGAGGGAGGAAGACCCTGAAGACTAAGGGAATGTATAAGGCTTAGAAACCTCAGAACTTTACAAGGCTTCCCAGGTTATCTAAGTCATGAGCTACTGCTGTCGGGAGAGGAGACTGTTGGAGTTGGCTGCAAGTTGTGCACAGTTCTCCAGTGACCAGTGTGCTTTTGTCACTTATGCCTAAGTGGGCGTCTGGTCATGCAATGGCCTTCAATTTACACATGCTTCTGTAAGTATCCCCAATAGACTCATCATTCGCCAAGCTGGATTTAAGTGAAATGCCTCTTTGGTCGCTCATCATTGCCCTAGCTGCACTGTGCATTTGTTCTTGTCTCCCTACAAAAATATCACTTCCTGGGGGCTGGGGAGATAGCTCAGAGGTTAAGAACGCTGTCTGCTCTTCCAGAGGTCCTGAGTTCAATTCCCAGCAACCAACCACATGGTGGCTCACAACCATCTATAATGAGATCTGGTGCCCTCTTCTGGCCTGCAGGGGAACAGGCAGGTAAAAACACTGTATATATAATAAACAAATACATCTTTTCTAAAAAAGAAAAGCCTTCCTATGTCCAGTTGTAGTGATTCCCACAATAACCTCCATCAAATCATTTCTTTTCCCCCTTCCTGAGAAAAGAAATGCCCATCCATTGAAAGCTCAGCCACCAAGTGACAGGACCCCTCTCCCCTAGCTGCTGCCACCCACGGTCTTTCCTCTGCTCTTCACAACGCTGGCTGCTCAGCAGCTGGCTCCTACTCCTTTCACATCCTGGTGACTCTACAGCCTGGCTGTTTGACTCAGCACCGTGACGTCCTGGTTTCTTGCCTTCTCTCCTCCAGTGACCTCTTTGGTTACACTTTATTGCACTCCAGCCTCTCACCTCCAGGGTCATAAGGCCATGACCACCAAAACCAAAACCAACCAACCAAAACCAAAAACCCCCACTGTACCCCCTTTGAGATCTCAGTTTTAAGTACACCATTCTTCAAAATATGCACCCTGGTTTTGTTTCTCACTTACTCTTGTCTCCTGATCAAATTTTCTCCATTCTTTTCAAGATCTCTGTGACTTTAAACAACAACAACAACAACAAAAAACCTCTGTGACTTCTAATCCAATTTTGTTTTTACTGTAGCCCACTCGCATCTTTTCTGTTCACCTTACCAGGCTTAGAGTCCACAGACTTCCTAAGCCCTCATCCCAGTGCTAGTACCTATTAATTATCCCATGCTGGGTTCTTACCCTATCTATGGGGTTTAGTCCTCACTTGGTGAACTGTTTGGGAAGCATTAGGAGGTGTGGGCTTGTTGGAGTAGGAGTGTCCTTGATGGAAGAGGTGTGTTTCTGGGGGTGTACTTTGAGGTTTCAAAAGCCCACATCAGGCCTACAGTCGTCTCTCTGCGCACCCCCGCCCCGCCCCTGTAAGGAGCAGGATATAAAGCCCTCAGCTACTGCTCTAGGGCCATACCTGACTGCTTCCTGCTGTGATGATAACGGACTAAAACCCTCTGAAACTGTGAGCCAGCTCCCAATTAACTGCTTCCTTTTATAAGAGTTGCCTTGATCCTGGTATCTCTTCACAGCAATAGAACAGTGACCAAGACACTATCTTTTTTTTTTTTTTTTTTTTTTTTTTTTTTGGGACAAGTTTTCTTTTTTTTGCCTTGGCTTTCCTTAACTTACTTTGTAGACCAGGCTGGCCTCAAACTCAGCGATCCACCTGCCTCTGCCTGCTGGGGGCTGGGATTAAAGGCATGTGCCACCACTCCCGGCTCTTTTTTTTTTTTTTAACCCAGGTTGTGCTATGGTTTAAATGTATGTGTTCCTCCCAAACCCAGGTTGGAACTTAAAGCCCAGGGTGATGGTAGTAATACAGGAGGCTCTTAGGATACTACGGTTTGGATCTTGGTGTCCCTCAAAGGTCTATGTGTTAACAACATGTTGGTCCTCAGTGTGATGCTGGAGAGGTGGTAGAGCATCTAGAGGTGGGGCCCTGTGGGAGGCCTGCTCTTGAACCAGAGAGTGGGACCTTCGTCCCTTCCTCATCTTCTCTGCTCACTGGCCATGCAATAGGTGGTTTTGGCTTGTCACATGCTGCAGCAGTGATGCTTTGACTCCTTTGCCCCACATTCTTGTCATCTCTAATACGATCTGATGCTCTCTTCTGCCATGTAAGTATACATGGCAAATAGAGTATGTGTATACATAAAAGTACATAATAAATAAACTAAAAATAGGCCAGGCGGTGGTGGTGCACGCTTTTAATCCCAGCACTTGGGAGGCAGAGGCAGGTGGATCTCCGTGAGTTTGAGGCCAGCCTGGACTACAGAGTCAGTTTCAGGACAGCCAGAGCTGTTATGCAGAGAAACCTTGTCTTGAGAAACAAACAAACAAACAAACAAACAAAACTAACTAAAAATAAAGATAAAAAAAGATTATTTTACTTTATATGCATAAGTGTTTTGCCTGCATGCATGCATGCCATGAGAATGCCTGGTGCCAACAGAGGTCAAAAGAAGGTGTCAGATCTCCTGGAACTGGAATTACAGATAGTTGGAAGCCATGTGGCTATTGGGAACTGAACCCAAGTCCTCTGCAAGAGCAACAAGTGCCCTTGGCCACTGAGCCGTCCCCTCAGCCTCTCTATAGAGCACTATTAGTAGTGTATTCATTGTCATAATTGGAGGTCTCTCTTACCCTGTCCTCAGTGTTTTAAAGTTTTCATTGTAGAAGTCTTTCACCTCCTTTGTTAGTTCTGTTTCTAGATATTTTAAGAAACTGTTGATTGGCTGGCCATGGTGGCGTTAATCCCAGCACTTGAGGCAGAGGCAGGCAGATCTCTGTGAGTTGGAGGCCAGTCTGCTCTACAAAGCGAGTCCAAGACAGCCAGAGCTGTTACATAGAGAAACCCTGTCTGCGGGCTGGGGTGGGGGCGGGGGGAACTGTTGATTAAACTGCAGTAAACCACCTAAATACAAGCTCTTGTCTTGGTGTCTTTGGTTCTTCATTTGGGGACAGGGATAGATTCTGGGAATCTTGCTGCTGTGTAGCTTTTTCTTCTACACTGAAACATTTCCTCTTGGAGGGAAGAGGAAGGCTGTAAGACTCAGGAAGGAAATGAAACTTACAAGGCTATGTAAATTCTAGAAACAAGATTCCCTGGGCCCCTCCCTAAGGTTATCAAACCAGTGTGGCCATTTAAATGAGACTACTCCTCATAGGCTCATATGTATGATGCTTAGACCGAGGAGGTGGAACTGACTGGGAAGGATTAGGAGGTGTGGCCTTGTTGAAGGAGGTGAGATTTGAGGTTTCAAAAGACCAATCCCAGTGTGCCCTCCCAAAGGAGAACTCTCAGCTGCTCTTGCCACCGTGCCTTACTCGACCATCATGAACTCTATCCCTCTGGAATAATAAGCCCAATTAAATATTTTACTTTTTTAAAATGCTGATATAAATGATTTACTTCACACAGCACCAAGCCAAAATGGAAACATGACTTTTAAAAGTACTTTTATATTTATAAGAAACTATAAAAAGTACATTTAAATGACAAAAATATTATAAATAATACAACATTTTAAGAAAGGATTAGTACGTGCTGGCCTATTCATATGTTTTATAAGATTTATTAACATAAAACAATGCTGTTGGGCTGGAGAGATGGCTCAGAGGTTAAGAGCACTGGCTGCTCTTCCAAAGGTCTAGAGTTCAATTCCCAGCTACCACCACGTGGTGGCTCACAACCATCTAGAATGTGATCTGGTACCCTCTTCTGGCCTGCAGGCAGAATAATAAATAAATAAATAATTTTTTAAGATACTGTTAATTTTGTTTGATTTTTTTCTTTTAAAGCTGGTATATGCCTGTAGTCCTAGCAGACAGGCGGTTGAGGCAAGACATTGCAAGTTCAGAGTTGAGCTGAGCTTTATAGCAAGATCTTGTCCACCAGAACAAAGCCAAAACAGATACCGAAAGGGTACATACTTTTGTTTAATTTAGCAAAGTGCATGTACCTGTACTTGCATGGTACAGGAAAACAAACTTATTCACATACCTCTTGTAAGGAAGAACTAGGGCAGACGGAGGAGGGCAGAATTAAACACTTTATGTTATCAGTTGCCTTGGTCATAGCGCTTTGTCCTGGCAATAGAAAAGTAACTAAGACAACCAGTAGTCAAGTGCTGACCAGAGGAGATGCTCTGATTGGCCTAGACACCTACAAGTCATGCAGGGAGCTCAAGAGCCATGTTCAAGTGGGCTTTTCAGTGATGCAGTGGCTTTAGTTATCTGTGTCCCAGTGAACTCACTTGTTCACTAAGTTAGAATTGTCATGGGTGCCCCATCTGGAGCATGTAGACATTTGTTCATGACTCCATGGATAATGGTGTGGTCATGTTCCCCACCCGCATCGATGTTGAATGTAGTTTCCTCATCCTTGTCCTTCATCTCTGAAATTTCTCCTTCTGCTGTTGATTCTGCCTTCCCTCATTTTTAAGTCATTAAGCTTTGCATTTTTTAATGTTTCTATTTTTTTCCCCAAAATCTCAATTTACCTTTTTATCCATTTTGTTAGTTTGCTTTTTCAGGTCCTGGATTGATTTTCTTATTTGTTTGTATCCTCCTCTCTCTCCCTCTC
>OU015747.1:88961537-89033634 GCA_907169655.1 Acomys percivali | reverse complement strand
CTCTCTCTCTCTCTCTCTCTCTCTCTCTCTCTCTCTCTCTCAAAAGATTACACCTACAGGCCAGAAGAGGGCATTACATCACATTATAGATGGTTGTGAGCCACCATGTGGTTGCTGGGATTTGAACTCAGGACCTCTGGAAGAGCAGTCAGTGCTCTTAACCTCTGAGCCATCTCTCCAGCCCTTCTCTCTATTTTTAAGACAGAATTTTACTATGTAACTTTGGGTGGCCTTAAACTCACAGAATTTTACTTTTCTGCACCTTTTGAGTATCAGGATTAAAGATATGTGCCACCATTGCCTCCAAGAAAACTTAGGAATTCTCCCCCCCCCCCCCCCCCACAGGGTTTTTCTATGTAGCCCTCTCTGTCCTGGACTTGCTCTGTAGACCAGGCTAATCTTGAACTCAGAGATTACTGTCGGTCACCATCCCACAGCAGGTGGCCTGGATTCCTTATCTGGCAAGCTGGTCCAGGTGCTGCTTCCAGACCAGAAAGAATAGACCTTGAGAGAAAAGGTCCCAAGGTCCTGTTTCTTGCTCAGGGACATTTTAGAGCACTCAAGGTGAGGCTAGTGGCCTAGGAACAAGGCCACGTTCCCGGTTTCATTGGGGGAGTTGGGGGGTAGAAAATGACTTTTCCACAGAGTGTTACAGTTTAGCTCTTTTAGAATGAGATTGTTGGTATCAGAGACTTGGGAGCTCCACAAGTCCATGATGATACCAAAAATGTTACAGCTCTTTGTTTGAGTTGCTGTGCTAAGCAGAGCAGAGGAAGCAGGCAGATGTCCAAAACCCACTGGCAGGAAGTTCCAGTGAGATGCAGCCCCAAGGTGCTTCACCATGGTCAGCATAGAGCAGCAGCAGTAGCCGTGGAGCAGGCCCCAGCAGCTGCAAAGGCCATTGCTGCCTGACCACTGGGCACCCAGCAGCAGTCCCCCCCCCCCGCCTGGAATGAATGAAGTCTCATAGGGTCATGGTGGGGGAATGGCGAGCACTCAGGTGCAAGTGGGGAGGAGTTTGAGGGTGAAGGTCTGATTCGATCGGGCTAAGGGTGCCAGGATACTTTATCTACATACCGTGGTACAGTGCATTTACATGCAGTAGTATGGGGTCCTATCAGAAGAAGGAAAACACAGTACTTAATTATCCTGTGGCTGAGGGAATGTCTTCTAGGTTTGATTAGAGGTCATTACTAGATCTCCTCAGCCTAGGGTGGGGTACTTCCCAGGAATTCTCTGTGCTTGCTGCAAAGTTCCTTATCAGAAAAGGGTCAGGAACTAATCTTCCTTGAGGGCTATGTAACACTCCTTACAAAATTTGGGGTTACCAGATCAGGTGGAATGAGGATCCCGCTAAGGAAAGGGAGTCCATCATCATAGATGGAGTGTAAAACAGCTTTCCAGAGATGTCAGACTTCAGCCTTATCCAGCGGAGACCCACAATCCACCTACCTTCTCCCGTCTTTTTTTTTTTTTTTTTCTTTTTTCCCCCCAACTGGGTTTCTCCTTTTAGCCTCGGCTGCCCTGTAACTCACTTTATAGACCACGCCAGCCTCGAGCTCAGAGATTCGCCTGCCTCCACCTCCTACGTGCTGGGACTAACGGTGTGTGCACAACTCCTGGCACCAGAATTCCTTATGCTACATGTTGAAACCCATCTCAGTATCTTTTAGTTCATTAAAGAACTTATGATTGGGGGAGTCATGGTACCCTGCTTTTTCATGCTTCTTTTATTTCTGTTTTCTCATCTGTACTTTGTTGTTGTTTGTTTAGATGTCTCTTCTGGTAGATTTAGTGAGCAGCTACTCTTGGGGTCAGTCCTCATTACCACCTAGAGAGGAGAAAACAAACTGCTGTAACAACATCAAAACATACAAGATACAGGCATGCACTTAAAATCAGTTGTAACCCATTAATACCTGTTGTGGTTAAATTATAAGTATGACCTAGATCCAGGCATGGTGGCGCATGCTTTTATCCCAGCGTTTGGGAGGCAGGGCCAGGTGGATCGCTGTGAGTTCGAGGCCAGCCTGGTGTACAAGCAAGTCCAGGACAGCCAAGGCTACAAAGAGAGACCCTGTCTTGAAAAAAGAAAAAAAAATAAGTATGACCTAATAATGTTTATTATCAGGCCTATAGTTATTACTAGCCAGGTGTGATGGCGCACACCTTTAATCCCAGCACTCAGGAGGCAGAGGCTGGTGGATTTCTGTGAGCTCAAGGCCAGCCTGGTCTACAAAGCAAGTCCAGGACAGCCAAGATAACATTGAGAAACTCTGTCTGGGGAAAAAAAAGATAAAGGTTTTATTTATTTTTAAAGATTTATTTATTACATATTACATATACAGTGTCAGCCTGCATGTATGCCTGCACACCAGAAGAGGGCACCAGATCACATTATAGATGGTTGTGAGCCACCATGTAGTTGCTGGGAATTGAACTCAGGATCTCTGGAAGAGCAGCCAGTGCCCTTAACCTCTCAGCCATCTCTCCAGCTCCCTCCCCCTACCTTTTTTTTTTAAAAGATAAAGGTTTTAAAAAGGAATAACATAAAGTCAAAATACTACTAAAAGCATAGTAGACAGGAAGAAAAATAATGAAAATAGGCCAGGGGAATAAATAAAAAGAGAAGATTGCCCAAGAATGAAAAAAAATAATGTAAATAAAATTAGGTAAATTCATGAAGGGAAATAAAAAACGTTTATTGATAAGTGAAAGCACTACTAACATAAGAATTAAACAAAGTCCCACCCCAAAAGAAAGGAAAGAAAAGATAATGGAATGTTGGATTAGCTCCTTCTTGGTTGGGTCTTGAAAAGTCTGCCAACTTCTCTGTATGACAGGGCAAATGCAACTCATGGACTCTGATCTTCCCTGTGACCTATGGTTGTGCTGAGTTTATAAGGAACAGTGTGCAGTGTCCACCACCAATTACAGTGGTCTCCCTTTGTGTGCTAGGGCCCTCTGCTGGTCACACGTAGCTTTGCTGGACCACACAGCTTTTCTCAGCCTCCAAGCTCTGCAGATCATGAGTGGCTAGGAATCTAGCTGCGAGTGTCTCCCCAGTATGCTGGGATTAGCAGAATTAGTCACAACACCACATTCTGTACTGGTGTACCTATCTCCATACTTTTTGAGCCCTAGCAGCATTAATCACCCTGCTGAAGGGATGTAGGTGTAGCTACCAAGTGATCTGTGGGAGTTTCAGTGTTCTCAAACTACAGAGAATGCCAGATGACCTCAGTCTCACACTCTCAAACTGCAGTTAACTCTGAGCAGATGAGGTCTTCTTCCACATACCCAGGGCAAGGGCTACCTTTCTTTATACACTTCACTTTGAGTCCCATGCCAGTTGGGCTTTTCAGCTGGCCTGTGCCCAGCCATCCTGCTTTCCATAGCTTTTTCCAGGGCTGTCTTTTGGCCTGGGGCTATAGCAAGTTTAAAAGGCATCATTTCTTATGACTACTTCTTTTCTTTGGTCCTCAGGATAGCTCAGGTTAAACAATCTCAAGATGGTGCCCTGCCACAGCCCTCTAAACTAGGGGAGCTCTTGTCATTGCTGAGCCAGCCCTCTGGAGAAGTCACTGCTTCAGCGAGCCTGTGGCCGGGTCTGAGGCTGGTGAAGGCTGAGTCTTGTCCTATAGATAGGATAGGGCTGCCAACCTCTTTCCTCAGAACTCCCTCAATTTCTGTTTCCCCTGCCTCTTGAGGGCCTGTTCTTCTTGTAAATTTCTATTGCTCTTCCTTGGCCCTCTGTTGATCTGATGTATTTTGATACTAATTAACAAAAGGCTGTCACACCTGGGCAGGGCAAATGAGATAGGCGTGGCTAAGGTTCCCAGAGGTGGGGAGACAGAGAGGATCTTGGGGAGAGACAGGAGGAGGAGGCTCGCCGTCATGGGTTAGATGAGGAGAAGCACATGGCCGGCGTGGATGGAGGGTTTGGCCCAGATGAAGAACATTAGCAAGTATGTGGGATTATAGATGGGAGGTAGCTTGATAGAAGTTATTAGAAGCAGATGGCATGGGATGGAATCCCTGCCCTACTATGGGAAGTAGTTTAGGGGATTAATATCTGCCCTGCCCCAGGTTAACTAAGGCTATTTTAAACTTTAACAGGTGTCTGTGTCTTGATTGATTGCTACTGGGTTAGAAAATGCTGTCGTAATAATAATTATAGGCCTAATAATAAAGATTATCGGGCCCTACTGGTAACTTAACCACAACAAATTGACACCCAACATTTAGGCCATATTGGTAAATTAACAACAGGCTCCCACTCGCTGAATATCTTATCTTACATTGACACCCCCCCCCCACACACACACTTTGGTTGTTTGAGACAGGGTTTCTCTGTGTAGCCCTGGCTGTCCTGGAACTCACTCTGTAGACCACACTGGCCTTGAACTCTACCTCTGCCTTCCAAGTGCTGAGATTAAAGGTGTGCACCAGCACTGCCGCCCGGCCTCCTTGACCCTTCTTTATCAGCTCACACAGATTCAGTTTCTGGAGGTCAGCCACTTCATTTATAACTAGGCTCTTGTTGCAGTAGCCACTGTGCCAGTCCATCATTTCTGTCATGTACAGACTTTGTCCCTATTTGTCCTTCTGCTCTTCCTCTATGGAGACACAACAGTGATCTAACTCTCTGGGCTACAGCAACAAGGCTCCATCTATGAAGCAGAACTGCTGGGCCCCCAGGACTGTGAAAAACAAGTTTATTCTACTTATAAGTCATTCTATGGTTCTCATTGTAGGAACATGGTGATAACCAGTTTTATTGAAGTCTTTTCCCTGTTGTTTTGAAATGTTATTTATAGCATATACAAGGAACAATCTGTCCCTAAGGCCTAAGAAACTTCAACCTGCACATGGCTACCCATAGTAACTTCGCTGTTCCTAAGAGTTGCTTGGTCATGGTGTCTCTTCACAGCAATAGAACAGTGACTAAGACAGAAGTTAGTACCAGGGACTAGGGTATTGCTGTGACAGGCTTGATTGTACTGTAACAAACAGTATAGGAGGAATATTAAGGACTTGGACCAGACAAGAGGTTGAGTGGTTTAAGCAGAGACTAATGGGCCATCCTAGTAGGAACAGGGAAGACAAAGTTGAGGGGGATTTGGACTGTGGAGGGCAGCTCCGGGAGTTTCTGAGGGGAAGAATATTACTAAGTGGCCTAGAGAATATTCTTGCCATATTTTGCCAAAGAATGTAGCTGCTTTTTCCCCTTGTCCAAAACTCTGCCTGAGGCTAAGCTGAAGAGCTTTGGATTAATGCTGTTGCCAGAGGAGACTTCTAGACAGCCTAGCACTGACTATGTAGTGTGGTTATTAGTAGTCACTCTTATGCAGATCTGTAATAAAAAGGAGCAGACTGGACAAAGACAAGTCTGAGGAGAAAAGGAGCATTAGGAAGTGTAATCAGAGCTAAGTCCAGTGTTCATGGGAATAAAAAGTTTAAAGAAAAGCATGATACTAAGTGGATTAAAGGGAGTAGCGACCTCAGAATAATATTCTACCCAGCTAAGCATCCAACTTGTGGAAAGGAATTAGTGCTCAAGCAGTGAAGGAAACCGTTCAGCACCAGAAAGCTAATGCAAATGTAATTGAACAGGAGGACAAGTTCCTCATTAAGCAGCAGAACTTGGCAGCTTCGGCCACATGGTTCTGGCTTTAGAGTCAAAGATACAAGGAAGGGATTGTGGAATCTCCCTTCACAGCTAAGGAAAACCAATGAAGCCAGGGGTGTGTCTGGTGTCTGTGCATGGAGCTCCAGAGAACCCTTTTTTTTTTTTTTTTTTTTGGTTTTTCAAGACAGGGTTTCTCTGTGTAGCCTTGGCTGTCCTGAACTCGCTTTGTAGACCAGGCTGGCCTCAAACTCACAGATATCCACCTGCCTCTGCCTCCCGAGTGCTGGGATTACAGGCCTGCACCACCACACCATGCTCCAGAGAACTCATTTCATGTGAAGATGAAACCTGGATTGTGTTGGAGACCCCATGATGTTTGAGATGCCAGAGTCCTGGGATACCTGCCTAGGAAAGCTGCAGTGGAACCAGGTCAGGAGAGAAAAGTATGTTGCTGAAAAGAGTTGGGAGTATTTCAGCAATCTCCCAAATGGAAGGACAACATTTGGGAGTGGGAAGCGGGGCTTGGGAACATCCTGTGAACATGTGAAGGAAAGTGAGGGAAAGCTGAAGCCAAACAGGCAGCACTGAAACATTAATGTGGAATCCATATCCTAACAACTTACAGACGACTCCACAAAACCAGCAGTCATTCATGCTATGGGAAGACAAAACCGAGGGCTGTGTCTCTCAAACAACAAAAGAAATAAATAAAAATAAAATGGTCCCACTGCAACAATACCATGGAAAGAGGCACACTGCACAAGAAAAGAGGGTACAGAGACTGAACTTTGTGTCAAAGTAAAGTTTTTGTTATTGCACTTTATTCTACACACTTAATATGTTACACTTGTATATAACACTGTAATAAACATTAGTCCTTTAAAACAAATAAAAACATTACATAAAGACAAAGGAAAAAACCAGCAAGCCATTCAGACTAATTTTCTTGCCAACCCTCTGGGCTACTTGGTCTCCCCAATGTCAGGTGTTTGCACAGTCTCCACCACTATGTCAATCACACTAGTTGCCAATAAAGCAAATCAAGTTAAAATTAAACTCTTTTAAGGATACAGCACTACCTGAAACTTGTAGGGGAGTTTTCAGCACAAGTATCTTACGGCCACCCCTTCCTGACCCACTCTAATACCACACTGTCTGTATCTCACACACCCCAACATTTAGAAAACTAAATCCCCATTTTCTTTTAAAGAGTGTGTGGACCACTTGACCCAACAAATAGGAAATGCAAGTTCTGAACACTTAAAGCAGATCATTCTTTGGAATGTACTTTTCCAAGGCATACTCCATCTTGACATTACATGGTCTTGGGAGGTTTCCCAGTAAACAGATCAAACAAGCAGGGCATCTCTTCAGAGCAAGGACAGAGGATGCCTCAGTTTCCCTAAGTGCTACTGTACTCACACATCCCCCGAGCTTCTCAGTGGTAAATAAGACGATGACAACACAACAACAAAAATAAAGTGTCATTTAGTGCAGTTGTCACTTTGCAGCCCTAGTACCCCAGGCCACTTCTGTCAGGAAAACCGTTTTCCAAACCCACTTTGACCTTTGTGTTTTGTTGTTTTTGGTACTAGACACTGCACCCAAGGCCATGTGCACGCTAAGCACATCTTCCCACTGAGCTACACATGTCCTGAGTGCTCTAACCTGTTTGACAGTTCAAGCAGAAATACAGAAATGCAATCTGGGGAGCTGACAAGTGTTCTGAGGTCACCATTCTCCTGATGTAGCTGTGGTAGTCAGGTGTCCTTTCCTCTGCTTCCTTGAGCATTAGTGTTAACACGTAGAACCATGGCTGCCTAGCCCTGCCCCTTAAACTTGATGGAGTCAGAGTGACTCTCTTTGGTCTGGCAACAATCAGGGCAGCCCTCTTTCTGAGACTAGTGAAAGATTGCTCTCGGGCACAGGGGAGCCTTGCAGGGTCCAGACTCCGCCAACATTTTTTCTGATTGCTCTGCAGAAAGGTCTGTTAATCCATTCCAAGGCAAAATGAGTAGCCAGGCTTTCAGCTCCCAAGAAGCAGCCAGGTGTCACTGATGGGCTGCAGTGAACTGCCCTTACAGCAGTGTTCTGAAGGATGGCGCACAGGAAAGGGAACTCTTCATGCCCCCTTCTTCCTCCCTAAGCCCAGAGGTAAAGCCTCAAAACTTTGGCCCCGTCGAACCCTGTACTACCCAAGTGCCACCAC
The DNA here is from genome assembly GCA_907169655.1 of Acomys percivali. Lineage (NCBI taxonomy): Eukaryota > Metazoa > Chordata > Mammalia > Rodentia > Muridae > Acomys > Acomys percivali. The sequence goes on along the minus strand of OU015747.1, from coordinate 89,025,793 downwards.
ACTTCTCTGACCACCTAGTGTCTTCCCAAGTGATAGACAATACAGTACATTTCATGACACGTTATCGCTGAAATAACAGATGCCAAAAAACATAGAATCCAAAATTAGCTTACAATGTTATAAAGTAAAATACACACAAATTAGACATACGTGTTCACATACTCAGCCCGCTGAGCACTGAAATACCGCCACCAAATATACCCCATGTGGCCTTTGGCTTGCCCGGAAACTTTGAGGAGTATGTTGGGCCTTCCTCGGATACATATAATGACTGAACTATAAAACTGCTCCTTATCTCCCTACTTAGCATTAGCTTTTCCCTTCCTCCCACAGGGCAGAAAAATGTAGGGAATCAGCTATTTAAAATTTAAAAATTAAAAAAAAAAAAAAGGAACCTGTAATCTGACAGGAGACCGAAAGGGGATTCTACATGAGGAAAAAAATCTAACCTCCCACTTATGGGTCCAAACATGAGCTAGGTGGCCACAGGAATGTTAGGAGCAAGGCTTCGTTTCTGGAACCTGAGCCTCCCTGTTACAGTCAGACTGAATAACAAGGGTCAGCAGCCTCCTAACTACACAAGACTGCTTCATGTTTTACACACAACAGACCTAACTAGTAGTGATGACTCATTTGTTCTGTCTTGACTCCTGACTTCCTGTACATCCTACTGTCTCCAGAGGGCAATGCATTAATATCGGAGTAGAGTAACTAAGGATAATTGAGTAGGTGTTAAAACTCTTAAGAGCAGCTGGGCAGTGGTGGCACACGCCTTTAATCCCAGCACTTGGGAGGCAGATTGATGTGAATTTGAGGTCAGCCTGGTCTACAAAGCAAGTCCTGGACAGCCAAGGCTACACAGAGAAACCCTGTCTTGAAAAACCAAAACCAACCAAACAAACAAAAAACCCAAAACAAAAACCAAAAAACCTCTAAGAACTAAACTAAGCATTCTGCTAAAATGAGGCCAGAGCCAATGAACCAAAGACACTGCCCACCACTTGTCCATTACAATCTGCATGTAGAAAGCATTGCATGCATTTCTAAAGAGCTGCAAGTGTTTAGGAGACCACCATGCTCAACTGCGTCATCATCAGGACTCATAGTGCCTAGTGTTCAAAGTGAACTTTAAGAGCTATATGAAGCTGGGGTGTGGCTGGCAGCAGAGCACTTACCAGCACATCTGAGCCGTGGGATTGGTCCCTAGCACAGAGGAAGAGTGAGTTATATAGTTAACAGCTGGGCATGGTTGCACGTGCCTGTAATCCCAGCGCTATGAAGGCTGAGCTAGAAGGATGGACTTTAAGGCTAGCCTAGGCTACATCCCATTAAAAACAACAACAAAATTATAGTTTATTTCTGATCAGACACTCAAGTCCAAGTACCATGTTATCTGGAGTATCCTTTTTGAGGGGAAAAAAAGGGGGAGAAGGAGGTGGGGAAAGACCCAAGAATCAAACAGATTCTGTTTGGGTTAGGCCTGCCGCGCAGACACCAGGGCTTCCTGGCCCTGGAAATGTAAACACACTGGGTTGTGAGGGCAGACAGCTTCACACCCAGCTGCCTCCTATGGCTTTGACTGTTACAACCTGAGATCCTGGTTATAGAGAACAAGAACCAGGCAACCACACGGTATACATGGCTGAATTGGTTTGTTTTTGCCTTTATAATCATACAATCCTGAACAAAGGTCATGTTTTCTAAGTGGTCTCTACCATCGAGTAGAACTGAATGGTTCCCAGCTAAAGCTGAAGTCAGGAAAGTGATAGTTTTAGACCTTGCCTTGCAGTTTCCCACTTGTTTTAGAAACATATACAGTGAACAACAGTGTAACAGTGGTAACAGTTGCCTCCTTTTCAGTTCTGAGGCCAGAACACCACATTCTTCAGCTTTTACACATCTGAGACAATCTTTTGCCAAAAAGACAGTGTAAGGCAGTATGAATAATAAAACAGCCACCGAATTCTTCACTGTCCAGGAGCCATCTCTGCCCAGGAAGGTCTCAAGTTGCCAACAAGCACCGGTTCCCTTGGGAGCTCCCTTAATGAACAAACTACAAATTCTCCCATGGCCAAAAGGTAAAAGGGAAGGAAGGAACAGATGGAAGGAGAGGTTTTGTCTTCAAGTAGAGTCCTCCAGCCCTCTGTTTGCTTGCTCACAACTGCACTTGCAGAGGCGTTCCATGATGCTGCGCAGCATAGGCTGGACGATGCCCAGGAGGGGCCTCTTAGAGGGGTCACCATCCCAACATGCTTCCATCAGCTGCCAGCACTCCTCATCAAACACAGGAAGACGTTCTGGACGGGTCCCTAGAGAGGAGAACAAGGAAGAACAGCCAGTCAGAACTGGGAGAGCAAAGAGCTGAGTTTCCACCGTAGATACCTAGACTATCATGTAACAGGGATGGTGAAACTGGAATGTATTGGCTTAGAAAACCAAGCACTAAAATGTGTAGCAAAAACTATTTGTGAGATAGTTTGATGTAGTGCTATCCACAGCAAAGGTCTGGTGTACAGTGTCCTTTCAGCATTCTGTGATGGTCAGTCTAATGTGGTCATGCTGTGGAATGGCCACAAGATAACGGTACCCTGCTGTGGTGCCTGGGATGTCTGTTTGGTGGCTCTTACCTCTGCGCACATTATTCCAGAGATGGTCTTTGCTAGCACACCTCTCAAATGCCTCAGGGAGCTTGATAGAGCCGGAGCAGATATACCAGAAAAGGATCCCAAAAGCGTAGACGTCCACCGAGTTATCATACTTCCCTACAGTGAAGACGGGTGAGCAACAGTGAGCCACCATCCTGCTGCTACAGGTCCTTACACAATTTTTAAGAGCTTTTAACATGTACTGTTCTTACAACTTGCCTGGAAGGCAGGGCCACTTGTAATGCCCATCTTGTAACATAGGAAGTAGATGCTAAGACAAAAATTGGTCAAAAGAGAAGGAATATCAGACCTTTCATTTCAATGGGATAGTCTGCAAGATCAATTCTAAAGGGCCATACTAGAGAACTATGGGTGGGAACCAGAAAATAACAATTATAAAGACACAGATGAACAGGTGAGGTGGTGCACACCTCTAATCCCAGCACTCAAGAGACTAAGGCAGAGCCGGGTTAATCCAAGCATTCAGGGAGGCAGAGGCAGGCTGGGTTTGAGGCCAGCCTAGTCTACAGAGTGAGTTCCAGGACAGCCAAGGCTACACACAGAAACCCTGTCTCAAAAACAAAAAAACAAAGAGACTGAGGCAGAAGGATTATTTAAAGCCAGTTGAGAATACATAGGAAGAGCCTATCTCTCATAGGAGAACATATTTTTAGAAATACTCTTCTGGTAGCAATTGGGTAGATGAAAATAAAAGGAATTGAAGTAAGCAGCAGCCAGAGCAGAATAACAGAAGCAGGAATAGAGCATAGTAAACAGGAAATGAAGAACTCTCCTATTGGCTCCAGGGAAGGCCAGACAGCAGCTGTACACTAAGCATAGTTCTTCTGTGTATGACATGATGAAGAGTGAAGTGATAACTTCTATGAAATGAATGCAATTCAGGGGCTGGTGAGATAGCTCAGTGGTTTAGAACACTTGGTGTTCTTACAGAAGACTGGGGTTTGATCCCAGCATCCACATGGCTCATAGACATTTATAATTCCAGTTCCAGGGGATTCAACAACTTTTCTTGACCTTGGGCACCAGACACACTCATGGTATACACACATACATGCAACAATATATTCATGCTCATAAAATAAATCTTTAAAAAAGTTAAGAAATTGAGATGCATTGCACTTTTTTCCTCATGTTAACACTAGTGACAGACCTGTGATTTCTTCCTTGGCACAGTGCCATCACTCTCCGATCCTTTCCAACACTCACAGGAAAAAAAAGTTTTCCCATTGTCTTCTGAATTCATCTCAAATCTGTAACCTGTTTTAGCAGCAGTACCATCCTAAGCACAGACACAAGTCTTTGCCTAACTGGTCACCTCACTCTGATTCTCCTCCCTCACACCCCCTCCACCAGCGGCTGCAAAGCTTGCCCAGGCAGATGCTCTTTGCACCCTCCGCTGCTCAAGCTCAGCACCTCCTTGTTTGCACAAGAACCCTCTGCAAGGCTTGCAGTCTCTGGATTTCTCCGGCCTTATCTGTCATTGTTCGCTGCTTTGCAGTTTCCCTTAGCATTTCCCCTTCTCCTTCAGCTGTCTTTGCCCTCATGATCCATGGTTGGACTGTAGAGACAGGAAGGCCAGGATTCAAACCACAGGTCTGTTGCCTTCTACCTCAGCTTTAGGAGCTAGTTACTTCGTCAATCTGGTCCCAATTTTATCTATTAATCTGACATAAAAATATACCAATATCATCACAAGACTGTTGTAAGGATTAAGCAAAACAAGATCGCTAGAAACAAACCTGCCTTGCCTACTGCAAAGTGTACACTTAAACCCAAGGTTCTTTTCCACTACCAATTTTTCCACATAAGCCTCAAGTGTTACTCCAAATCTCATGTCTACCATAAAACCATCCAGCATTTCATCCTTAATTCGTTCTTTCAATCTACATCATCATGACACCTGTAATTTAGCTCTTACTGCTGCCTTCCATTGTTCCCAGATCATTTTACCTCTGACTATAACTCCATGTTGATGGTAAATTAATGACAACTTCATCATTTAGACATTATCCAACCAATATTTCATGATTAAGTAAGTGCTAAGTATGGCAAGTAGAGTGCCAATAATCAAAACACATATCCAAAGAGTACTCGATAACTCCATTTGTAGCTACACTCTTCTTTCTCACTTCTTACCTCTTTACTCTCCCTGTTCTGGGTTCTTCCTTGTCAGAGCTGCCAGGAGTACTTGTGTACAATACTTACCCTGAGGGGTAGCACTCCAGGTCAGAGTCCTGGGGTCAGCCTAAACCCACTTTTTGCCCTCAAGCCTTACCTGTGAAAAGTTCAGGTGCCATATGGATTGGTGTCCCCACAATGCTGCCTGACATCATAGCTTCTGGCTTGCAGAATCCTAAGTCAGTGATCTTGGCACGGTTTTGTTTGTCCAGCTGCCAAAAATAGCAGGTGAGAGTCACCTTGTGTCTGCACACCCAGCCTCAAAGGAGTATTTAGTAAGTCCTGCCTCCAACCTCACTGTCTCAGACTCATTCCTGTCCCTGTCCTTTTCCCCAAGCAGTGAGCAACCTGGTGACAGGGATTGTTTCTTTCATCTGTATATCCCTGGCATATACTAAGATCACTATAATCTTGGAAGACTGAGTAATGAAAGTCTGTAAAAAAGATGAGGAAAACATGTTGGCACTTGATTTTCCTTTGTCAGTCAAAGCAATTCTTTAATTCTTAAAGCTCTACTAGAAGGCTAGGGCGTGGCTCTATGGCAGGGACCTGGAGCAGCATGCGTAAGACCCTAGTTCTACCAGAGCATAGCAGAAAGAAAAATAATGATATAAAAACAAATAAGCAAAAATCGATCCTAGAGACTAAATGTGTCTCATCTGGTTACTGATGCTCTATTATCTTTCTAGCTACAATTTCTGGGCTGTCTTTCTCTCCTCCAGACTGCAACCTTGTGGGTGTTGCCATGCAGTATTGGAAGATATTTTTTCCTAAAGTATTACATTTTATTTATATATTTTGTGTATGTGTAGGTCAGAGGACAACTTGTAGGATGCTGTTCTCTCTTTCCACTATGTAATAACAGGTACCACAGCATGTAGAGCCACCTCACTGACCCTAGTAGATGTTTTCAAGAGGAATCTGTCAGAAGGTTCTTTACTATTTATGTAATGTGACCTTGAGCAGTACATTTATGCATGTCGACTCTCATCTAGCATCTCGGATCAAACCTTCAACAATAACAAAGACTGATTCCTCAATCATACCAATGACATTAAGACAAAACAAGAGTTGACAATGATTGCTCTGAATTGAAGAAGGCTGAAACAGCATAATAAACTACACTGTAGAATCCGTCAATTAGATCCTAGATAAGAAAACAACAACAAAGCTGGACGTGGTGGCACGCGCCTTTAATCCCAGCACTCGGGAGGCAGAGGCAAGTGGATCACTGTGAGTTCAAGGCCAGCCTGGACTACAAAGTGAGTCCAGGACAGCCAAGGCTACACAGAGAAACCCTGTCTCAAAAAACCATAAAAAAAAAAAAAAAAGAAAGAAAAGAAAACAACAACAAAATGCCAAACAGACATATTAGGAGCAACTGGCTATAATGGAGACAATAAGAGAATATATGTTAATGTATCAATGTTACATTTCCTGAGTGCGGTAATGGCATTCTAGTTATGTAGAAGATTCTTCTTTCTTAGGACAGACACACTGATATATTTAGGAGTGAAGTGTTATCAGCAACTTACCTTCATATGATGCAAGAAAATAAATAGAAAATATGACTGTGAGTGGGCACCCTGGCAGGAACATAGATACAAGGCTATCTGGGCCTCCATTATGCCACTGCTAACTTTTCTGTGAAGTTTCTGTGAAATTTCTCAACAGTAGAGGGAAAAAGTGATCGGTTGAAAGTCCTCCTTAAGCTTAAGTGCAGGGCATAATCTACCTGCTTTCCAAGTGTTAACTCTCCTGCTTTCCAAGTAGACTTTCCCTAGAATCAAAGTGCCTTTTACACAGACATTCTGCAGAGGCAGGGAATCCTCTCTGAATATAGCTCTTCCTTACCAGCACATTTTTCAGTTTGATATCCCGATGAACAAGCCCCTGGCTGTGCAGAAAGCGGATTCCCTCCACCACATCCAGAGCTATCTGCAAACGTGTCTCCAGGGTCAGCCCAGCCTAGGAAGACAGAAGAACCTAAATGTTATAAAGGCCAACGTCTTACCCCAACTGAGATGCCCAATTGTGAGCAACTAAATGACTTATGGTGGCACAAGAGAGCAGAAGAGTGAATGGGAGGTGCAGGACACAAAGCAAAATGAAGCCTTCTGCAGGCTGCAGTTGGTTGGCAGGGTCACTCCCAGATCCGAGCAGAAGAGGTGCAGGGCCTTACTCCCAGCATCAGAGGGACTCTGGCATTTCCTCATGGGAGATTCGCTTTCATTGCTTTCACAGGCTTGGATAGCCCAGGTTTGATTTTATGGGTTCCAATTTCAAAGTCATTCTGATTACTTTAACTTAGCAATTCTGAAAAAATGTCATATTAATTTCCTCCAAAAACACAAATGGGCTTTTAGCCCACTTACAGGAAAACTTCAGGTGCCCTTGAGATAAAAAAGAAACTGAGTGTCTTTTTCATGCCATTAATTCTTATGACTCCTGGAAACTTGAAGTTTTCTCTGCCTTACTTCTAAAGTTTCCATGTATGTTCATATAGGGGAATTCAAACACTCTGAAGTCAGCTTCTCTCTCCTTCTACTCAGCTCCAATGTAGGGGACAGCCAAGAAAACCCTAATTCCCTAATGGTGACGTTTGTTTGTTTGTTGAGACAGGGTTTCTTTGTGTTATCTTGACTGTCCTGGAGTCACTTTGTAGACCAGGCTGGCCTCTAATTCACAGTGATCTGACTGCCTCTGCCTCCCAAGTGCTGGAATTAAAGGTGTGTGCCACCACTCCTGGCTGGTGATTTTTTTAAATATGGGTTTAAACTTAGCATTCAACTGTAGTCTTACCCTTCCTCAAGTGAAATTGGTCAGTGGCACACACCAATTAATCTTTTTTTAAAAGGTTTTATTTATTTTATGTACGAGTGCTCTATCTGCACGTGCGTCTACATGCCAAAAGAAGGCATTAGATTCCAGTATAGATGGTTGTGAGCCACCATGTGGTTGCTGGGAATTGAACTCAGGACCTCTGGAATAACAGACAACGCTTTTATCCACTGAGCCATCTCTCTAGGCCCACAATTAATCTTTTTTTTTTTTTTTTTTAAATCAAGATCATATAACAAGATCCTGTAAGTGACTTTGAGACTAGACTGCTCCCATTGAACCTGTCTTTCTATCTCTTTCTGTTTCTGGTGGTGTGGGGTCTGAATTCAAGACCACACATGCTAATAAGCAAGCACTATGGTCTATTTCCAGCCCCCTGTGACTTCACTTTAAACCTTATTGGAAGATTTGTGTTAGAAAGTGTAGATTGCAGAGCCTCTCAGTAGCTACAACTTGATCTGAATTCCTTTAAAATGTTAAATGTTGTGTGTGATATTGGAGGTGTGTACACATCTATGTGGGTGTGGAATCTCTCCTTGATTACACTCCATCTTTATGTTTTAACTATTTATCTACTTTTATGTGTATGAGTGTTTTGCCTGCTTGTATGCACACACCCCGTTTGCATGCAGGGTGCCTGTGGAGGACAGAAGAGGGTGTGGGAGCCCTGGATCCAGAGTTACATATGGCTGTGAGCTGCCATGTGGGTCCTGGGAATGGAACTCAGGTCCTCTGAAAGAAAAGCAAGTGCTCTTAACAACCGAGTCACCTCCGCAGCCCCATCTACCTGTATCTTTCAAGGAGGGCCTTTCAGTGAAACTGAAGCTTATCTTAGCAATGCTAGGTTACAAGCACACATCTTTATATCCAGGTTTTCCTAAGAGTTTTGACCTCGGATCCTTGTGCTCTCATAACAGGACGTTTACAAACAGAGTCATCTCTCCAACCCTTAGCTTGAGTTCTTAACATTTGGGTATTTTGTTAGCGATATTTCTTTGTACTTTATCTCTCATTCCTATAATAAACTAGCTGCTGCCCAATGAGCCTAGAAGCCTAGTCTTTATGTTCTCTGGCATACTGTTCCTTTCCCATGGTATAGCTCATCTTTTGAAGTATTCAATTCTATACACCAGTGTGCACATGTCAAACTCAAACTGAACATCCTCATGGAATACTCACTGACTATAATTTCTTCCAAAGTGTCCAAATTACACATTTTGGTATTGTCTAATGGTACTTAATAAAAGGCCTTGCACAAAATAGTCATTAATAAATACTTGTTCATTTAACAAAAACTGGTTTTTATCAAGAAGAGTAACAAGGAGCCATTCTGCTCTCCTAAAGAGCCTACATTTTATCACACTGCAGGATATCAAATTGGAACCAGCTGGGCTTGACAGCACACGACTTTAATCCTACCACTCTGGAGTTAGAGCCCAATCTAATCTACATAGCTCAATTCCAGGCCAGCCAGCGCTACATAATGACACCCTGTCTCAAAAAACAAGCAAGCAAATAAACAAAAACAAACTTTTGAAACAACACATAAAAGCATTATGGATATATATTGGAGCAAAAATAGATTCTGAGAAATGTTTGACGTTTTCTTGAAATAATTCAGTAAAGCCAGATTATTCCAATTTCTATGAAACTGAGAAGTTCTAAATAAACAGGAAAGGATGAAGTCCAGGAAGGAAGGACTGACCCTGGCTCCCACTGGCTCGGTCACTGGCTGCCTCACTCACCTTCAGCCCTGTGTAGAGGTCCCGGTGCAGCCGCTCCATAATAAGCAGTACAGCAACACTGGAGCCGCCACCGTAGTTGTAGTCAATGACTGACCCGTGGAGATCCACCAATCGCTCATGCTTTGGCAAAGACCTATGAGAAAGAGAGATTCAGGCCACCACCCTTGGGGTCTAATTCTGCATGAGACGCCGGGATGTGGAAAGAAAGAACCTCATAGCCAACTTGGTCCTAGTCCAGACAGAGAGGAACAAGAACTGCTTCTCCACCAAGGCCAAAGCAACCAAGGTCAATACTGACAATCCTTAGTGACTAAGAAAGATAACAGAATGAAGAGTTGAGAAATTATGATGGGGAAAAACTAAGCAAAGATAGTATGTCTGGGCTAAAAACCCTGGCTCTAACATTTTGAAATCTAGGTTTTGAGACAGGACATGCTGTAGCTCAGGGTTCAAAGCTTATCGCACCCTTGGCTGCTCTGGGTCTTCCCACAGAGATCAGGGAAACAAAGACCTACCTCATGTAGTGAAACTCCAGGGCCAGATCATTCCAGTGTTTCTCATCTGGAGGAACAACGGATTTGAGGGCACAAGGGAAGTGTCCGCCCCAGTTGTCACACAGGTATACCACACCATATTGGCCCCGGCCTAGCTCCTGTCCTAATTTAGGTTTACCTATAAGATATAAAGACAGAAATAAGGCAGGTAGAATAAGAATTTACCAGCCATTCTCTACGATTCTTAGACACAACCCTGCCTGGAGGCCGGAAGTTGTAATCATGAAATCATGCAGTGGGAAGCATTCAAGGGTTGCTCTAACCCACACAAAGCAGCTGAGTTGGATGACTTGGAGCAAACTTTGATCATGTTAGTCATATTACATAAGCAGCAGATCAAACAGGAATTCACAATCATCACTAAGTGCTGAGGCAGCTTTGCAAGGTGCTAGGAGCCTGAGACACTAGAATTCTTGGAGGCCAGGCATAAAAATGTCAAAGATCCTGAACTTCCTCCAATTTACTTGGAAAGAAACAAGAACTCACGGTGAAGCAAGACGTCCTGTAAAGAGCGGCTCTCTAGTGAAAGGCGGGCCAGGCGCGGGGCATGATCTTTTCGAACCTTCAGCCACAGATCTTCAGTTTTCTCCAGCCGGCCAGAATGGCCAGCTTCCAGCTAGGAGAGAAACAGAAAAGACAACATAAGACTTCTAACATCCCTCACCTCAGCCTCCCCGCCCATTGCATAGAAATAATAGTAGCTCTCTCATGCCAACAACTGTGAGAACTGAATGGCATGTATATGACCGTCTTAATAAAATGACTGACCTGTCAAAAGTCACTTTCCTCTTAGATTCATAATCACATCTATTCATTCTCTCCCTCTCTCTGTCCCTCACTGTCTCTCTCTCTCTCTCACACACACACACACACACAGAGAGAGAGAGAGAGAGAGAGAGAGAGAGCGAGCGAGTGCGAGGAGGGCACATAATTATGAACTGGAATTAATTTAGAAAGTCACTCCTCTATTTCTTTTTCTGTTTCTGTTTGTTTGTTTGTTTGTTTGTTTGTTTTCAAGACATGGTTTCCTTGTGTAGCCCTGGCTGTCCTGAAACTCTTTGTAGACCAGGCTGGCCTCAAATTTACAGAGATCTGCCTGCCTCTGCCTCCCAAGTGCTGGGATTAAAGCCATGTGCCACCATACCTGGCCTATCATTTATTCTTTTATATATATATATAATTTTATTTTATTTTTTTAAAGACAGGTTTCTCTGTGTATCCTTGGCTGTCTTGGACTTACTTTGTAGACCAGGATGGCCTTGAACTCACAGCAATCTGCCTGCCTCTGCCTCTGCCTCTTTCAGTGCTGGGATTAAACGTGTGTGCTTTTAATCCCATGCCAGCCTATCATTTATTCTTAAATACTGTATAAACTTATATAAAGTGTGCACTCTTCTGTACTTTTTTCTCATTTAGTTGTATGGGAAGAAATTAACTGCACTCCCTCTAACTCTCTTAGAGCTAGAAAAAGATCCACATGAAAAATTTGTTGATGAAACTTCCTGCAACATATTATTCTTTAACAGAGTAAATTGCATACTGATTTTTTTTTAAACTATAAGGATAGCAGACAGCAAATTATTTGTCTAGAGGAGGCTCCTTTCTGATTACTGCAGCGTTCACTCCTTCCCTGCATACCCACCTGCCTCAAGGAGGCTGCAAAAGCCTCATGAGAACTATTGAGCCGAGTACGGAACTGGCTACAAATGCTCTTGGCCAGCTTGGAGGCACTGAGGCTGTCAATGGCTTCTTGGGCCACCTTCCTCTTCCACTCTAGAGTGATGGTGGGTGGGTTCACCCATGTGATACGCTGGATGATCTGCCAAGATGAGCACAGTAAGGTCACTGAAGGAAGGAAAAAGAACCCTCAGGCAGCTCCTACAATGCCCTTCCTTCTCTGAGTTCTCATTCATTGGGAACAACTCTCAACGCAGGAGCCTAAGAAATCCAACATGGTCTCTAACTCCATTTACCTCAAAACTAGAGTTCATTCAGAGGAACGCACCAAAGAACAGTAAGCCTAATTTAAATGCTCACAGCCGTCAAGGTGTCCTACTCAGGGCCGGGGAAGAACTGATGCCTCTCCCTCTGAAGCAGTAATCATGCTGCACAGATGCAAATGCAGGGCAGGAACCACATTCTTGGCCCCTAGCAACAAGGCCTCGCCTCGTTTGTGTTTGTGTTTGTTTTGTTTGAGACCGGATCTCTATCTACATAGTCCTGGCTGTCCTGGAACTTACTACGTAGACCAGGCTGGCCTTAAACTTACAGAGATTTACCTGCCTTTACCTCCTGTGAGCTGGGATTAAAGGCGTGTACTACGACAACCACCTCAATGTCTATATTTTTGTTGTTTGTTTACTTGTTTACTCTTGTAGAACTAGGGAATCCAACTATGGCCTTGCAGATGTTAGGCACACCATCTACCACCAAGCTATAGCCCCAGCCCCAACAATACCTACTTTGAAAAAACATTTAATCTGAATAAAAGATGAAGAAACTAATGAGGTAGAATTTTGTGGCTTCATCAAGTATTACATAAATCCAGTTTTTTAAGAGTGGAAGGGAACATTGGTAGTCACCAAGAATAGGCATACAACAGAGTTCTCAGAGAGGCAAGTCAGAATTATGGCTACCCTACTTTAACAGCATGTTCTAAAACGTAAGTGGGCCAAATGTGAACTGAGGAACACTCACCTGCTTGATTTGTTCCCAAAGCATCCTTGTAACTGAAGACCCCGAGTGAAATGTGACTTCAACATGATAAGCAGCATTTAAGATCTGAAAGAGAACACATGAAGGAGCAGATGCAGACAGTCTTTTCTGAACAACTTCAAGAATAATCCAAGTCATGTGTGGGGGTGTACACCTTTAATCCCTGCACTGGGGAGGAAGAGGAAGGCGGGTCCTTCTGAGGTCAGCCTGTTCTGTATAGCAAGTTCCCAGCCAGCTACCTCTATGTCTGTCTGTCTGTATATATAAAGTTCACTACTTCTATTACTTTGTGACTAATTAGGTTATTTACTTTCTATTCATTTTTATCAACTGCAATTTTACAACTCATCAGCACCTCCCCAGGCAGTAGTCATGAAGTAGGAAAACAAAATGCAGTTTCAACTAGACTGTGTCAAAGAGAAATCCTTGGAGAATTTGAGGCTGGGCTTGTGTGTGAATTGTTCCAGATGTTAGCTGTGACATTGTGTCTTAGCAACTGTTCTTTCCACACCTGTTTGAGATAGTTGCTGGTAATATGAACTGAGACATCCTGTGACTTTTCAAGGCTCTGCAGACACCGTTCCAGGGTTCCCACGAAGCTCTCCCGCAGGTAATCCACTGAGCTGATGAGCTTGTTGGCCACTGCCTGGTTAAGCCTGGAGATGATGAGCTCCTGGATCTGCCGGATGCAGGACTTGATCTCTCTGGTGCCTATTGCTTCTCCATTCTCAGGGACAATGGCATCTACAGAGGTAGAGACTACGCTAGTTAGCTGTGAAGGAAAGGGGCAGACACACTAATTAAGGGCATCTCCCAAGTCATCATCAGTGACCTACCGTGATGGTGGCTATGAAAAGATATGGTTGGTTGTCAAATTCTGATTCTTAGCATGATCAAGGGCCAGGTAATGCTCAGCTACTTAAATAAGACTCTGAAACTGTCTAAACTGAGTCTGTTGATCTCATTGGCTTTTAGGCTGCAGTTACAGGAGGGGAAGAACACCATTAGTCACTCAGTGGAAGCTATTTGAAAGTCACAATAGTAAGCATTATATATCAGAATCTAATTTCATCTTGAAGTACCTTTATAGATGAGTATTAGTGGATACATTCTATAGACCAGGAAATAGCCCCAGGGAATAAGACAAAGTGGGGGCGAGGAGAGAAGATGTACAGTCAGGAAGCAAGACAGCTAGAATTTAAGCACAAAGCTCACTGGTTCCAAATCTAGGATCTTTGGGTTTTGGTGTTTCATTTAAAAAAAAAAAATTAATTTATTATAATTTATTCAGATTACATTCTGAATGTTGTAGGATCTTTGTTAAATTCCACACTGCCTGGCATCTTAATCAGACTAACATTGATACCACTCAAAAATTTAAACCAACCAACAACTGTATACACCTTCTGGTTGGCTATGCTTATGGAAATTCTTTTTCTAGAACTCTGTCCTCACAAATCTCAGACTGTGTGCACAATGATATCAATTCAGTCATTTGTTACAGCAAAAAGAAAAACACGAAAGAATCTAAATATTTATCAATAGGTTGGAAATGATACAAGGTATGTTCATTAGAAGACAGACTTAAATGGGCATTTGCAGAAAGCTCTCTGAGCTTTACATTAGAAAAGTGGAAGGCCGGGCGTGGTGGCGCATGCCTATAATCCCAGCACTCGGGAGGCAGAGGCAGGTGGATCGCTGTGAGTTCGAGGCCAGCCTGGTCTACAAAGCAGGTCCGGGACAGCCAAGGCTACACAGAGAAACCTTGTCTCGAAAAACCAAAAAAAAAAAAGAAAAAAGAAAAGTGGAAATGCATAGGAACCTAAAGAGAGGAACTGGATGCTTGGGGAACAGCATTTTCATGTGTTAGAATTAAATATCATATATATGCACTTATCTTATTGGGGGAATACAGCTCAGTAGTAGAGTGCTTATCTAGCATGAATAAGCCCTAAGCTCAATTCCCACTACTAAAAAACAAGAATTTTTCTGACATGTAACTCCCTACACAGCCCAAGCTGACCTCAAACTTACGATTCTTCTGCCTCTGTCTCCTGAGAGCTGGGAGTACAAGCATATGTCACCACACCTAGATTAAAACATAAATATTTTCTAAAGTATGTACATTCTGTTTAACCAGCACACATGCATGACCTTTATTTAAAGACAATAGAAATAGCAATAGAAATCTGGTTTTATCAGATTATGTGCAAGCTCTCTTTTAAATCAATTTATTATTTCTTCAAAGGTACCCAGAAAGGACTCAGAACAAGCTAAGAATCAGATACTAATTTGCACCTAATATGTAGCTATCTAAGTATGTAGATCACAACCTACATGTGGCCAGCAGAGTCAGACATTTGATCTACAGTTACTCCTATATCTGTTTAAGCTAAACATTGTACAGAAGGCACTCAACTTGGTATGCCTGCCACAGTAAATCCAACGTTACACTTTTCACCTGACCTGCTGCTCTGGCCAGCTGTCATTACATGCATAAGATGCTAGCATGGATGCTCCAGGATGCTTAATGACATGCTAGAGGACTTCTAGAATTTCCACTGAATGAGCATTTCTCAGCCACTAAAGATACATCTTTGTTCATTTTTACTGAGAAAGAGAAGAGAGGGAAGGAGGAGGAGGGAGAGAGGAAAGAAGGAAGGTGATTCTTTGTGCTTTTGCTGCACGGTATAAGATGATGAATAACCCCAAGTTCATATTCTTGAACTCTGGCATTTCAGAACACAGAAGTCTACACTAAAAGAAAGTGAAAGATGACAGAGTTGCCGGTGAATGTGTGGGGGCATAAATGAGTACAGTTGACAGAATGCAGCAGAACTAAAGACTTCATAAAAAGTGGCATGTGAAGGGTAGATAGGATTTGGAAAAATAAGACATATTTCAGATTTGAGGCAGGACACATGCAAAGAAGTTGAGGGAATGTATGGAGGGCAGCAAACAGTTAAGACCAATCCAATGAAAATTATAGGAAGATGCTGGGTGGTGGCGGCACACCCCTTTAGTCCCAGCACTCAGGAGGCAGAGATCTCTGTGAATTGGAGGCCAGCCTGTCTACGGAGTGACTTCTAGGTCAGCCAGGGCTACTCAAAGAGAAACCTTGTCTCAAAGAAAACGCCCACAAAACAAAGACCTACAAGAACGTGAGGAATGAAAAGTAAGGTTGGCAAAGTTGATAAAGACTTTGAGAGCTAATACTAGACTGACTGAGGTAGTCAGTACTAGTCTGTAGGGACAGGAAGCCAACAAAGACAAAGAAAGAAACAAGTTGGGTAGACTGATTAGGTCAAAATACTTCAGACAGACTAGAGAAGACAGAATAGAGGCAGTCTTCTGAGTTTAAAGCCAGCCTGGGTTACACAATGAAGTCTTATCTCAAAAATATCCAGAAAAGTATGGATAGATATTGCAGAGGACTCACAGGTACTTGGCAACTGGTTAAACAAAAAAACTCAAGAGAGAAGACAATAAAGGATATGCTGAGGCTTTGACGCTGGTACCAGAAAGAAGGGGGACATCAGTAATTTAGAACAGAGGGCCTCAACCTTCCTAATGATGCGACCCTTTAATACAGCTCCTCATGTTAGGGTGATCCTCAACCATAAAATATTTCATTGCTACTTTGTATCTGTAATTTTGTTTCTGTTATAAGTTATAATGTAAATATCTGATATTTCTAATGGTCTTAGGTCACCCTTGTGAAAGGGTCATTTGACTCCCAAAGGGATCATGACCCAGATGTTGAGAACAGCTGCTTTAAACAGTAAACACTGAACTATAAAATATGGGCTCAGGGGCTGGGTGTGGTGATGCATTCCTTTAATCTCAGTACTCAGGAAGCCAAGGAAGGCCCATATTCGTAAGTTTGAGACCAGCCTGGTCCACATAGTGAGTTCCAAGATATCCAGGCTACACAGTCGGAGCATGTTAAACAAACACACACACATAATATCAGGACATATATATTGACCATATATTGAACTCAAGAATTAGACTGTCTCAGTTCATATCCTGCCTCTACTATTTACTAGCTGTAGGACCTTGGGCAAAATTGCTTAATTCTTTTAAGCCTTTTGTTCCCTTGTCTAAACAATGAAAATAAGCAGAATTTACCTAGAGAGAAAAACACCGCACTAAATCTAAAGCAGTCTTTCATGATTTTGCTGTGCCCCCACCCAGATGGTGTGCACGTGTACTCCTGATTGACAGTCTGAAGAATAACTGAACAGTGTCATTTTAATTACTGTAAGTCAGAGCTCATGCACAGAGACTGAAGTCACAGCAATGGAACTTCAGACACTAGAAGCCCTGACTGATGGCTTCCCCCATCCGTTAGTACTCATTTCTGAGTGACACCACCAGTTGCTGTGGGAAATCTTCCCAAAGTGTTAGGAGCAGCCTGAAGATAAAATAAGACCATGGGACAAAAAGCAACACAGTGAGGCACCCTGGGCCATGCTGCCAGAGCAAAGGTAAAGTACTCAAGCAGCTCCCCTCAGTAATGCAGAGACAGTGGAGACTGGACAGGCATAGAGGTGATTTTTCATTTACATTGCATTAAGGTGTGTCTCTGTAGATTTGGTTGTTAATTGATGAACTGACAGAGCTAAATGCTAACAGATTCTGGTATTGAATTACTATTGAGGAATCTGTCTGTCTCAATGTGTTGTATAAAAATTACTCCCCAATTATCTCTGGTTAATAAAGAAGCTGAAGAGCCAATAACTGGGCAGAGGAGAAGACAGTAGGCGGGACTTCTGGTCCTAGTCTGGGGGTGGGTTCCCCGGTAGACAGAGGGTGAAGAGAAAGTTGCTATGCCATAAGAATGAAGTCACCACAGGGGTGTTGCCATGGGGACAAGGATGGAGCAGAGGCAGCCAGGATGAGACCAGAGGACAGATAGAAAGGCATGTGGCTGGGAAGTAGCTAGATTAGCATAGACGGGATAGAGCAGATCAGTATCTGTCCAGTTATGGTGCCTGAAGCTTATTAATAAACCTAACAAGTCTTATTATTTGGGGGCTAGAACGGGCATAGAAAAAAAAACCTTTAATTCAACAGACAGCTGTACCAAAAGCTAAGGTAATGGCCCAGTAAGGAATGAAAGTAAACTTAAGAGCTATGAAAGCGAACGAGGCATCTCATCTAATGACTGAAGGTGTCCTCTTGCTGCACCTACAGAATCAGTGCATTCAACTTCTAGCCCAGAGAATCAGAGGCCTCTGCAGTCCCAGTGCCCAGAAGCTCTCTAGAGCTTACCTTTAAACTCCATGTTGGCAGCATCCTCCAGAAGTTCCTCTTTCATGGTGTTAAGTGTCTCAACAATCATATCCTTCATTTCCTCCTGCTTTCGATTAGCAATATTCATCAATGATTCATACAATTCATTCTCCTTTTTTCTAGTATATTCTAGACGTTTGGGAGTGATCTGCAGGTCTCGCTGCATGTCAAAAGCCTGGTTAATAAAGATGTCAAGGCAGTGGCAGTGCACCACGTTCAGGGCCTTGGCTGCGTCCACTAGGCGTGTCTGTAGCAGCTGCTGAGAGAACGTACTCAACTGTCTCAGCTTCTCACTTTGCTCCACCAACATGCTCTGAGCTCTGCTGTCCTGGTCGGCAGTTGCACAGTTCCTGTGACTGCTGCTCAGATAGCCCAAGTCCATTAGCTGTTGATACAGCGGTGATCTTTCACTCTCCGCTCTCCCCCTGGAAGAGTCCATTATCTCCAGCTTGGGTGTTTTGAAAAAGAACACGGGAAAGGAGAAATACTTTCTAATTTCCTGAAGCTCTTGCTCATCCCTCTCAGAGAGTTCATCTTTGTGAAGTGCATAGGTTATCACAGGCAAGAAATCACTCGCCAAGTCACTCAGAACATCTACCGCAGCCCGATGGCCGTGGCATGGTGCCACCACAATGTCCACTTCCTAGAAGGAGAAGGGGTCAGATCAGCACTCAGGGTCAGAACCAATCTTTGCCTTCACTGAGATCAAAACCCAGATGCAAAGTGAAGCAACTGGACTTGACGTGTGCCCCAGCCACTTGTCCACCTCCTTCCTTGGTCCCTAACACCCCCCTCTGTGACACACAAAGGCAAGCACTGAACTAGAGACCAAAAAAATAAGTAGAGAGGATGGTAATCCCTTCAGCCATTTTACATAAGTAGAAGAGCCCCTGTCTTTTTCTGATGCTTGTAAATTCCTATTGACTCCCTGTGAAAAGAAGACAAATAGTGAAAGAAAATGGAATTCTTTTTTGTTTGTTTGTTTGTTTTTTGAGACAGGGTTTCTCTGTGTATAGCCTTCCTGTCCTGGGCTCACTTTGTAGACCAGGCTGGCCTCCAACTCACAGAGATCTGCCAGCCTCTGCCTTCCGAGTGCTGGGATTACAGGCATGCGCCACCACCACCTGGCTGAAAACTGAATTCTTAGGGAGACTATCAGACAGGATGTAATCCTATCTTCCTCCTCTTGCTTCACCCTCACACCTCTAGCCCCACCTGCCAGCCTGGCTACCTCCCATATCCTTTAACAGTGTGTAAAGCATGTCACACCTTACTCTTTCCTGTTATGGAACTGCTGACACTCTACGTTCAACACATTCATAGTTTACTTATTTAAACCCCATCTTGTTCAGACAGGTTGGTAGTACATGCCTATAGCACTAGCTCTTGGGAGCTAGAGGAAAGAGATCAAAAGTTTTAGGCCAGCCTGGGTCACACAGTGAGTTCCAGTCCAACTTGGGCTGGAACCTAGAGAGACCATATCTCAAAAGGAAAAGGGAAGAAAGAAGAAAGGAAAGAGAGGTTAAAAAGAAGGATGATGAGAAGAGAGGAAAGAAGAGAAGAAATAGAAGGAAAAAGGAAAGAAAGAAGAGATTTTGTTCCATTAGCATATAAAGCCTTTGAGGACAAAGACCATATTTACTCACTATTAGAATTCCATGTCTAACACAAGTAAGTCCTCAATATAATCATTTGTCAAAACAAGAAATCATTCTGCAAACTGACTGTCAAGGTCACCAAACACTTCTCCCCTATTCCAAGATTCTGCAGAGATCTCAAAGGCTCAGTGGAGGTAAGTTGTGGTAACACCATTAACAACATGATCACTTGGGGCTGGGGACCGCTCACTGTGTAGGAGTGCTTGCTGTATGAGAATCTGAATTTCAATCCCTTGTGTCTACATAGCAACCACAGGAGGCCCCTGGATCAGTGAACTTCAAGTTCAGTGAGAGACCCTGTCTCAAGGCAATAAGGTTAAGAATTATAGCAAAAGTCCTGCTCTGGCCTCTGCATATATGTGAATGTGTACACTTACCCATATGCCACCTGCATGCACGCATGTGCACACACATGATCACTTGCTATGGCAGATAATAAGGCTTGCCAAGCCAATATTTAGCCTTTACATTTTGGGGAAGGTGGGACGAGGCAAGAGAAAACATGAGACAGCATTGATTGAGTCTACCAGGAAGCATGCTACTGGCCTTGTCCATCTTCCTTCTGCATGAAAACATGACAGCGAGAGCAGTGGTAAGCATGTAGCTGACCTAGGCAAACTTGTAGGTAAAAGCCAGAGCTAAGAATAAAGAGGGCATGATGGTGCACGTTTAATCCCAGCACTCAAGAGTCAGATCTCTGTGAGTTCGAGACCAGCCTGGTCTAGATAGTGAGCTCTCAGCTAGAGCTACATAGAGAGACCCCATCTTGAAAAGCAAAAATGATGATGACGATGAAGCAGTTTTTTGTTTTTTTTGTTTTTTTAAGGAAGCCTGGGCCTCAGCTGCCTATGTAAAGTTTTCTCTCACATGAGAGGAAGATACCAACCTGCCTTGCCTAAGCATTTGTGTTTGTGGTGGTCTGCTACACACAGCAGAACTTCATCTTAACTGATATTCCCAAATTTGTAAAAGAGTTTTCAGAATGTCCTTTTGAAATAAACCGTCCATAGGCCCTTTTCCTGTCCTATGGGTTCTGCTTTTGTTTTCAATCTCTCTCTTGAGGAGCAGCGTATACTCCCATCCAGGGTACAGTTGCTCTTCATCTCTCTGAAACTAAGTCACAAAAGTGTGACTGAAGACTCTGGCCAATTATCACTAGCATAGGTACACACTCCTGCTGCCTTCAGAAGTCTACAAACTCAAACCAGCCCTTACTGCAGTCACCTTACAAAGTCTAGCTTACAAAGTTCCAAAAGAATCCATTCTATATCTACTCAAGTTTAAGTCCTTAACAACTGCCAAGCTGAATATTCTTTTGAAACCTAAGGCAAATTTGTGCTTCTACTTTGTTTTTTAAAATAGGGTCTCTCCTGCAGCCACCTGCCCTCAGACTTGCTATGTAGCCAGTGCTAGTCTTGAACTCCTGGTCCTCCTCCTACCTCCCAAGTGCCTGGTGTACAGGCTTGTACGACCATTCTGAGCTGGAAGAAACTTTCCTCTCCTTTTCCATTTTACTGTGTGTGTGTGTGTGATCAGAGGACAACCAGCAGTTGTTCATTTTACCAAAGGCCAAGTTGTCAGCTGACATCCTACCTACCCTGGAGGTATCTATATTTGATCAAATATATTTAAAAACGAAATCCTGAGAGTCGCCCCCCCTCTTTGATAGCCTTTTCTAGATATGAAAAGCCCAGGAAAGCCAGCCTGTTTGTCTACCTAGTACCTGCCTTCTAATGAAACAGACATATGCTTGAACTGTATTTTTGTTTTGTTCTTCATCCTTTCCATTTTCTGAAAAGCACAAAGGCCTCAGCTTCCTGCCAACAAAGACCTAAACTTTATTTTCAGGTAAGTCACATGATACTCATTTAGTTTCACTTCCACTCCAAGAAATCAAAGAGCCTTTTAGTACTTCCTCATTTGTAAGTTAAGCAAACTACATAAATCCATCCACTCCTTTCTCAAACCCAGGATAAGAAGATTCCCTCTGTTTCACCTCTGCCTCAAATTTCAGGGAGTGTGTTCCAGTTGGAAAACATGTCTGGCTCTCATCTTGCTGTCCAAAACGAACCCTTTTACTACCCTGACCTACACATGCTGGAATGTGAGTGTTCACTTCAGGGAAGCATTTTCAAAAATCTGGTAGATAGGAAATTCCAAGGTTTAGATTGGACTATATATACAACAGCATAAATACCAGCAGGAAAAGCACATGTGAAAAAAAAGAATCTTAAGGACAAGGAGAGAGGAGAAAATGAGCCAGGATGTTTGTCTGATGGGGTCAGAGTTGGTTCCGTCATTATCTTGAGACAAGATCTCCAGTTTCTGATGTTGTGCTGCAGACTCCAGATTTAACTGATCTGCTCAGTTCTCCTGTCTCTGCCTCCTATCTCTCTGTGGGAGCACCAGGATTGCAATGCTTGCTGGCACATCTGGCTTGTCATATGGGCTCCCCGATTAAATTCAGGCTTGTTTCATTCACTGAGCCATCTCCCTAGCTCATAAGCTAGATACATTATGAGAAGTTTGTGTTTTTAAACCACAGTTCCTCTGTATATACATCCCCAGCCCCTTTTGAGATAGGGTCTCGTGTATCCCAGTTTGGTCTCAAACTTGCTGTTGTCAAGAAAGACCTTGAACCTGATCCTCCTGCCTCCACCTCCCGAGTGCTGTGTTAGAGGCTTGCATTGTCATGTTTTCCTTATGCAGTGCTGAAGACTGAACCCAAGGCATCCTATGTAACAGGCAAGCACTCTACCAACTGAGCTACACTCCAGCCCCCTAGATATAGTGTAAAAAGATATAAATCAATTTTATTACAGGAAAAAAAGCAAAATATTCAAAACCTACATATTATTTAGAAAATTTTCACTTGAGGAAATTCGTAGCTGGTATTTTGTTTTATGCTCATTTGTGTGTACTCCTGTATGCCAGAAGAGGGCATCAGATCACATTATAGATGTTTGTGAGCCACCATGTGGTTGCCATGAATTGAACCCAGGACCTCTGAAAGAGTAGACAGTGCTCTTAACCACTGAGCCATCTCTCTAGACCCCTCACAGTTGGTATTGTAGGCCAGATCAAAAGCCCAACATTAAGAGGTCACAGACTCTAGGAGGGAAGGAGTGCTGAGAAACGCTATGTTCTGGAAAAGACATGGCCAGTGCACTCCTGAACTCACTGAAGCTGTGGTGACTTGCCCAAGATCAAGGCCGCAAGATCAGCCAACATTCCAGCCGGCAGCACTCATTGAACTACGTGGATTACAGAAGGTGGAGGAGGACATGAGTGGGGATGGGACGTGTGAGGTGTGTCGGAAGAGAGGGATAGGAGAATTAGGGATAGAAACGATGAAGATGCATTGTTACATTATGAAATTGTCAAAGATATTTCATCAAATTAATTTTTTTAGAAGAATTTTATTTGGTTAAGTTTTCTAAAATAAATGTTGAGGTTTTCCTTAAAGGGCCACTTTGTGCATAACAAAACCATCAACCGAAAGTGCCAAGTCCATATGTGGGAGAAACACCCTTCTTTGAGAGAAAAGAAGGAGCCGGGCGCTGTGGTGGTGGCGCACGCCTGGAACCCCAGCTCTCGGGAGGCAGAAGCAAGCGGATCGCTGAGAGTTCGAGGCCAGCCTAGTCTACAGAGTGAGTTCCAGGTCAGCCAGGGCTACACAGAGAAACCCTCAACATGGGGGTGGCGGGGAGTAACAAGCACAGGGAAAAGAAAGGACAGGAACAGCGGACTATTAGAAGAAAAATCTTGATTAAGGGTTTGTTTGTTTGTTTTAAGACAGTGTCTGTGTCTCAAATTGCAGGGAATGTGTTCTGGTTGGAAAGTTGTTTGACTCTCATCCTTGCAGTTCAGACACCTTTGGCTACCCTGACTTATATGTGCTGGAGAGTGAGCAACTTTAGGGAAGCATTTTCTAAAAGTTAGTGCACAAGCACTCCTAAGTTAGTCCTCACTTTCAGGACTCGCTACATGGCCTTGACTGGCCTGGAACTGTTACATATTCCATGCTGGCCACAAATTGTGTCAATCCTCCTGTCTCACGTCCCAAATGCTGGAATGGTAGGCACATGTGGCAGAGTAAGGGCTTTGTAATGATATATTAGCACCTTTGAGAAAAGCTTTATAATCCTAACCCTCTGTGGTGGTGTTTGGTGGTGTTTTGTTCTGAGACAGAGCTCCAAATATACTCCATGTAGGCCTTAAACTCACTGTGTCGTACAAAGTAGGCTCAGACTTTTCAATCCTCCTGCCTCGACCTCCTCAGTGCTAGAAGCACTACTATGCCTGGCTATTGTAAATATCTATTGTTCTAAACAAAAATGAACAGAAAACAAAAATAGTGCTCTCTTATTTCATCCCCAGTCAGTTTACTGTGCAGCTGGTCACAGCTCTCCTATAAGTGTCAGGAGGCACAAAGAGCTGCAGGCCAACACTCAATACAACCTAGACTGCAGGGTGATTTGTGACTCTGTATATGACTAAAGCTAAGGAATGAATCATATTTTATAGATATAAACAAAAAGGGAGCCAAGTGTGGTGGTGCACATCTTTAATCCCAGCACTTGGGAGGCAGAGGCAGGTGGATCACTATGAGTTCAAGGTCAGCCTGGTCTACAAAGTGAGTTCAAGCCAGCCAAGATAACACAGAGAAGCTCTGTCTCGAAAAACCAAAACAACAAAACAAACAAAAAACATGCAAACAACAACAACAAAAACAAAACAACAAAAAGACAAAAACAAAAAGGGAAACCAGTGCTGTCTTCTCAAGGCAGAGAGTGAAAAACAATAATACTGAGTGGATGAACCAGAGCTGTCTTGAGTCCATTGTAACCACCTGAATTGGAAGTCTCACCCCAACTGTCTATTTCCTGAAGGATCTATACAATCCCAGCACCCAGAACAGGGCCCGTAACTTAGAAGACATATGATAAGTAACTGTGGGATTAATTGATGAAGAAATAATACCTTTATTACTTGTTCAAAACCACATGTGATCATCATATAAAATCTTCTGCCTTTCAGGTTGCATCACACACATTTATCTGAAACTGGTGTTTGAAGCAATAAATAAACATTTTGCTCCTTAATCAAGGGAAAAAACTCAGGGAATAATAGAATTCCTTAATTTCCATTTGAATCACAATAGGAAAGCTCTCTTGTAGAATACATTCTGCACAAAGCCATGGCCCCCACAGTTTTCTGTTAACCATCAATTTTTCTAACAAGATTAAGACAATGTAAAAGAAAAGTGCGAGTTACTCTCAAAACACCAGAATAACAGCTCTTTGGTTTTGTTTTCTGTATAAAGTGACAAATGCCTAGTAGCAATCACCCGGTCACTGAAGGTGGCCCACTGCTTCCTAGGAATAGCTGCTCTTATGCTGGGTGTGGTGACACAGCTTTTAATCCCAGCACTTGGGAGGCAGAGGCAGGTGGATCTCTGTGAGTTTGAGGCCAGCCTGGTCTACAAAACAATTCCAGGACAGTCAGGGCTATTACATAGAATAACCCTGTTTTGAAAAACTAAACCAAACAAACAAACAAAAACCAGCACTCTGCTAAAGCTCAGTTATATAAAGGATGATGTCCTGAGGCTGGAGAGATGGCTCAGAAGTTAAGAGCACTGGTGGCTGCTCTTCCAAAGGCCCTGAGCTCAGTTCCCAGAAACCACATGGTGTCTCACAGCGATCCATAATGAGATCTGGTGCCCTCTTCTGGTATGAAGGTGTACATGCAGGCAAAACACAGTATACATAATAAATAAATAAATCTTTAAGAAAAAAAAGAAGAAGAAGAAGGATGATCTCCTGGTCAGTTTTCCTTGTTTTGTTTTTGTTAACCTGACACAAGCTAGACTTATCTGAGAAGAGGGAACCACACTTAAGAAAATGTCTCCTTGGGGTTGGAGAGATGGCTCTGAGGTTAAGAGCACTGGCTGTTCTTCCAGAGGTCCTGAGTTCAATTCAGGCATCCACATGGTGGCTCACAGCCATCTACAACGAGGTTTGGTGCTCTCTTCTGGCATACAGTTGTACATGCAGACACAACATTGTATACATAATAAATAAATCTTTAGAAAAAAAGGAAAATGTCTCCTTAAGATTGGGCTGTAGGCAAGCCTGTGGGGCATGTTCATAATTAGTGACTGATATGAGGAGGCCCACCCACTGTGGGTGGTGCCACTCCTGAGTAGATAGGCCTGGGAGCTCTAAGAACAGCCTGAGAAAGCCATGGGGAACAAACCAGGAAGCAGCACTTTTCCATGGCCTCTGCTTCTGCTCCTGCCTCCAGGCTCCTGCCTTGAGTTCTTGCACTGACTTCCCTCAGTGATGGAGTATTACCTGAGAATTGCAAACGGAAATAAGCTCTTTCTTCTCCAATTTGTTTTTGGTCATGGTGTTTATCACAGCAATGGAACTCCTAATAAAACAGGTGATTATTTTAACTGTGACGTAAACAGCAAGCAGCTGTGTACTGAGGCTGAATTGGGAAATGGCAAGTGCCTTGGCTTTCTCCACATCCAGAGCCTTGTGCTCACGACCCACACAGAAAGCAGCACACATCAATCTGGTAGTTGTACTGCTCGCAAAGAGCCATTTCACATGCAGCCTCTGCCCCACCAATTTTCTTTTCTTTTCTGTTTTTTCCCCCAAAACATTTTATTCAGAGGCTGGGGGAGGGCTGGAGAGGTCCACCTGACTACTGTCTTCTGCCAGGTCTCTCTATTGCTAAGAGAGCTGTAACCATTTTACTTTCAGTTTTCCTCCCTGGTGCCTCTCATAAGCACTTGAAAAGTTTTCTTATTTATTGTTTTACAAGTTGACTCTGAATTTACTTCCACTTTCTTATATCTTAGCTTTATTTATTCCTACGGCCTATATGAAGTATGTATGAAAGAGTGCAGGTGGCCATATGCCATAGCATACATGTAGAGGTGAGAGGACAATTTGAGGAAACTGGTTCTCTCCTTCTACCATGGGTTCTGGGGAGCAAACTCAAGTCTTTAGGCTTGCTCAACCAGCACTTTTTTTTTTTAACCCACTGAGCCATCTCACCACCTCCCCCCCCCTTTTTTTTTTTTTTTTTTTTTTTTGAGACATGGTTTCTCTGTGTAACCTTGGTTGTCCTGGACTTGCTTTGTAGAGCAGACTGATCTTGAACTCACAGAGATCCATTTGCCTCTGCTTCCTAGAGTGCTGGGATTATAGTCATGTGCCACCACACCCAGTTTACCCTTCACTTTTAAATGTTAGTTACATATTAAAGAAAATACTGCTCTACTCTTGTCATATTATAAAAAATATATTGACTCTGGTTGGTACAAATACTCTTCAAAGGAGAGTTTCAAGTAAATGGGTTTCTAGGCCGTGAGATGCCTGCTAAGAAACTGGGGTTTATGTGAGGCCATCCCAGAGCTTTGTCCCAGAAGCACAGAGAATGGATACAGGCTCATCTCAATAGGAATATGAAGCTTTATTCTACCACTTACAAGGTTCATAGACAAAAAGAAAACAGATGGAAAAGAGAAAGATCTGACTTAAATTTGTATGCATGGCTCTACTATTTACCTTTTTAAACAACTTCATCCATTTCATTGTAAAAGCAAGTCAAAATGAATTATGAAGAATGTTATTTCTAGTAAGGCTGACACAAGGACTTCAGTTTGAAAAAAAAGGAAAAGTCCATATTTGGATGATTGCTGGGGAAGAGACAAATGACTGAGAAAATATGAACTCTTTTCAAAAGAAAAAAACTCTCTCTCTCTCTCTCTCTCTCTCTCTCTCTCTGTGTGTGTGTGTGTGTGTGTGTGTGTATACACTTGCTTGAGTAGGTATATGTGAGTGCAAAGCCTGCAGAGACTAGATGAGGATGTCAGATCCTCAGGAGATAGAGTTACAGGCAGTTATGAGCTGCCCAATTTGAAGGTACTGGGAACTGAATTCAGGTCCTCTGCAAGAATAGTATGCACTCTTAACTACTGAGCCACCTCCCTAGCCCAAGAAACTCTTCTTAAGAACACCAATTTGAGCCAAGCATAGTGGCACATACCTTTAATCCCAGCACTTGGGAGGCAGAGGCGGGCAGATCTCTAAGTTTGAGGCCAGCCTGGTCTAGAGAGCAAGTTCCAGGACAGCCAGGACTACACAGAAACCCTGCCTCGAAAATCAAAAAACAAAACAAAAACATACAAAAAGCCACCAATTTATTAATCTAAATGGAGGAAGGAGCTGGCTTATTATGTGCCAAACATTTCTAGGTTGTTTATATGTTTTGTCTCATTTTAGCATCACGTCAATCCCAAAAGATAGGGATGACTAGACCTATCTTACACAGTCTCAGAGGTAAGTGACAAACCCAGATGGCTACACAGTTCCCCACCCACTTAGCCACAAAGGCTGTGTTTAATCAGTTACTTATGGTCTAATGTGTATCAGGAACCGTCTTATCTGATGTCAGGGGAGTTCTGAAAGTTAAAGCAGAGATCTCCCTCTATGCTTAAAAAGTACACTGCATGCAGGGTAAAGACGCTATTGTGAAACAAGACAGCATCCTCCAAAAATGGCTTCGGTATCACAAAAGAATCAGAAAAAATATTTTCAAGAAGCTTAACAATCAAGTTTCTGCCTACAGACAATTCTTTCCATCTCTGGCGCCTGAATGAGGAAGGCTCCTTCTCCACACCAGTCGTTCCTCAGAGGGGGACATAACTGAGGTTTTGAAAGGAAAAAAGAAAAAAAAGGTATGGTGCAGGATATAGTGGCAGCAAAGGGAGAGAATGAAAGAGGAAGATTAAGACTTCAAACTGTCAGGCAACCCCCAAGAACTAATTTGGGAGGCCAAAGGCAAATGAACAATAAACTAAGAAAAGACAACTTCAATAGCAAGTGCTCTTTTAAGAGCTAGGAAGGCCACTATGGGACGAGGAAAACTTTAGGATTCTTTTTTTCCCCATGGTTTTTTGTTTTGTTTGTTTTGTTTGGACACAGTCTCTCTACATAGCCATAAATGTTCTGAAACTCATATGTACCCCAGGCTAGCTTCAAACTCATGGAGATCCACCTGCCTCTGCCTCCCAAATGCTGGGATTAAATGAGTGTGCCACCATACCCGACCCAGTATTATTTTCTTGAGGCAGGATTTCATATATCCCACATGGCCCCAGACTCTCTATGTAGCCAAAGATGGTCCCGAACTTCTAGTCCTCCTGCCTCTATCTCTTGAATTACAGGTAGGTATCATCATGCCTTATTTATACTGTGTTAGGTGGAGCCCAGGCTTTGTGCATGCTAGACAAGTACTCTATTGTCTTGGTTAGGGTTACTATTGCTGTGATAAGACACCATGACCAAAAGCAAATTGGGGAAGAAAGGATGTATTTGGCTCACACTTCCACATCACTGTTCATCATCAAAGGAAGTCAGGACAAGAACTCAAAACAAGGCAGGAGCCTGGAAGCAGGAGCTGATGCAGAGGACAAGTGCTGCCTACTGGCTTGCTCCACAGGCTTCCTTAGCCTCTTTCTTTCAGAGCCCACAACCACCAGCCATAATGGGCTGAGCCCTCTCCCATGATCACCAATTAAGAAAATGCCCCACAGGCTTACCTAGAGCCCAGTCTTATGGAGGCATTTTCTCAACTGAGGTTCCCTCCTCTCTGATGACCCTAACATGCCAAACTTGCTAGGACATCTACTAATTAAGTTGAATCCCCAGCCCCTGGATAAGAATTTTAAAAACCAAAATTCCTGGCTAAAGGTTGAGTGATAGAACTCATGCTTGGCATGAACAAGGCATTGAGTTTAATCCCCAGTACCACAGAAACCACCCATGGGCTTAATATGTGCACTAACCTATAACAGGTGCTCCTGATTTTCTTGGCACACAGTGTAGGCAGGATGGCTGCATTTCCCCGTATATGTGGTGTGTTCTGGGGGAAGGGGAAGGCTGTTGGGCAAAGAGCACTAACTTACTGTCTCCAAGGTATTTAGGATTTAGTGTTGGTCTGAACTGCCTATATTCTATCTGACACATCATTTCAGTTTCTCCTTTCTTGCCCCACAAAATAATTCTCTTCTTACTTCAATTACCTCTCTAAAACTCTTTACACCTTTGCTTTGGACTCTTTCTGTTCCCTTAGATAACCACTGGACCTAACTCCGTGCACTCCTTCCTCCCGCACAGTCGTCTTTGCTTCTTCTTACCTACCAGCTCTTCCCCTGCCATCTGGCTGCTACAATACAGACAACGCAGCATCTAACAAAAGGCAATGGGCTGGCTAGTCTTGTGTCAAATTAACACCACGACAGGCATCTGAAAGGGGGGTGCCTCAGTTGAGAACATGCCTCCATGAGATCCAGCTGTGACATATTTTCTCAATTAGTGATCAATGTGGGAGGGCCCAGCTCATGGTGGGTGATGGCATCCCTGGGCTGGTGGCCCTGGATTCCATAAGAAAGCAGGCTGAGCATCTATGAGAAACAAGCCAGTAAGAAGCACTCCTCCATGGCTTCTGTCTCAGCTCCTACTTCTAGGTTCCTGCCCTGTTTGAGCTCCTGTCCTGACTTCCTTCAACGATGAACAGTGATCTGGAAGTATAAGCCAAATAAACCCTTTCCTCCCCAACTTGCTCTTTGGTCATGGTGCTTCATCACAGCAATCGAGACCCTAAGTAAGACATGTAACATACAATTTTTATTAGGCACCAGAATAAATGACAATAACTGCTAGAACCTGAGAGAAGCTAGTCTCCTAGCAACAATCTTAGGAAATTTCAGGGTTAAATATATGTTTAATTTTTTGTTGTTGTTATTCTCTTATGATGTTTTATGGTGACTGGATTTTGAAAGCATTAATGGCTAAAATATAATAAAAATCAGTATATGTATTAAAAACAGGTTATTCCCACAGATGGCTAACAGTTGAGGGTTATAAAAAGAAAATTTTATCACTGTAACTGGTTAATTACAATTAAATAAAGTAAAGTAAATAAGTAAGACCTTGTTGGCATTATTAGCCTTCCTTGGTTCCCTCAAGTATCTCACCAGACATCATGCTGAACCATTAACCATGCCAGCTGTTGGCAGGCTAGTGGCCAGTTGACAAGTGCAGAAAGTACCTGGTGGGATAAACAAACTACTGATAAGGCAGAACAACACAGCTGGCGGTGGTGGTTCATATGTAGAATCTCAGCAAGTGCAAGGCTGAGACAGGAGAATTGTAAGTTCAAGGCCAGCTTGTGAAAAATAAATAACAAGGCCTGATGATGATGGTGGAGGAGGGGAGGAGGCCAAGGAGGAAGGGAAGAGAGAAAGAGGAAGAAAACTTCAGAGCAACTGAAATTATGTAACGGCCACAGTAAAGGAAGCACTGCTGAGGTTTTGGGAATCCTCTCAGGTTAAGCAAACTGACTCTTTACAAAATAGACACACAAACACTCTCTCACACACACTCATGCTCTACTACCACCACAGTGTACAAATGTGAGGTGTAAGGCAGACAATTGTTCCATTAGCCCTGTAAGAAGAAATTTTAAAAGGAGGTGGGTAGATGCAGATGCTAGAAGCGGATGGGGGAAGGGAAGTACTTTTGCATATAAAATACTTTGTATGAGGAATTATGAAATGTGCTGCTGGGCTGGAGAGATGGCTCAGCGGTTAAGAGCACCACCTGCTCTTCCAGAGGTCCTGAGTTCAATTCCCAGCAACCACATGGTGGCTCACAACCATCTATGTTATCTGATGCCTTCTTTGGCAAATAAAGCACTCATATACAATAAACAGAATAAAAAATAAAAAAAATAAAAAAGAAAGAAATGTGCTGCCAACTGGGGTGAAAATGCCACATTTGAACACTAGGTAAGGTCTCAAATACTTATGGCTTAACAATGTTCCTCTTATTGAAGTATAAACCAGGACTCTCAGGGGATCCAGAACTAACAAGTTGGCAACACCATGCAGTGTGAGTTAGTATAAGTTAGTCTAATATGGAATATTCTGAAAATGGTGAGGTTATGAGGACATTTAACATATTAGAAGAATGACCATTGTATAAGAGGGCACAGGGAAATTCTGCTTTGATACTTTGACAACTCAAAGGGACATCCATTTCCCCTAATTCACTTTTGGTTTCCTTCAGCTAAATGTTTCCTTTCTTTGCCACCCCCTCTCCAAATCAAACAGAAGCATGAACTCATTTATCCTAAATATAGCTGGAGCTGAACAAAATACTTTTTTTTTCATGGGCATGAACACTCTTCAGGTAGCTGTGTCCTGCTCCAAGAATTGAGCTAAGCATCTCCATTATTCAACAGATGAAAGCCTATGGTGAAAGAGTGGTAGCCAAATCCACAGCAGCCACAAAGCCCCCAGCGGGCTCAGCATCATAGGAAGCTAAACTTAGAATCCCTGGAGTCTGCTCCCAGCTCCACATCAAAACCAGTGGAGAAGAAAGAAAATCTGGAGAAACTGCTTAAGGGGAGCCTCATCTGCCACAGGAAAGAGCATGAGAAACTAGAGAATTTCAGCCAAGAAAAGGCCGCTCAGGTATTGTAATCCCAGTACCCTCCTCAATTATGAAGGGGCGGGGGGCCTGTGTGTGAGCACGTGTACACACACACACACACACACACACACACACACACACACACACACACACCATCTATCAGCAGACAGCATGGGAGCTCTCAGTAGTAAGAAATGTGCTCATATATACACTCAAGGAACAACTTGTACTTTTCTTTGTTGTGACTGTTACATCAATTCAATTCATGGAAGAAAAGTAAATTAATTTAAGAAGCTAAATGCAAGGGGCTGTGGAGATAGCTTATCGGGTAAGAGCACTTCCTGTGCAAGCCACAAGACTTGAGCTCAAATACCTACTATCCCCATAAAGCCAGGCATAGTGGGGTGGCTTGTAACCCCAGTGGTAGGAGGCAGACAGGTAGATCTCAAGAGCTTGCCGGCTGGCCAGCCTCACTAAAACAGTAACCTTCAGGTTCAATGAGAGCCCCTATCTCCAAAAATAAGGAGGAAGGACTGGAAAGATGGCAGAGCAAGTAAGTACACTGGTTGCTCTTCCAGATTATCCAGGTTTGAGTCTCAGCACCACATCGCAGCTAACAACCCTACCTAACTCCACTTCCATGGGATCCAGTGCCCTCTTCTGGCCTCCACAGGCACCGCACACATGTGCACAGATACACATGCAGGCAGAACACTAACACACATAAAATAAAAATAGATCTTCAAAACAGAATGAGATGGAATATGATTGAGGAAGGCACCTGACATACTGCTCTGGCTTATAGACACACACCAAAACCAATCAATCAATCAATTAAAAAAAAAACACTAGAAATTTAACCAAAATAGGGCTGGTGTGGCTCAGCAGGAGAGTGTCTGAAAACAGAGGAAACCCACCACTAAACATGGACCGAGAGAAAATGGGGATTGTTATATATTCCTCTCTAACACATAAATATATAAGAAACCGGCCAGGCAGGGTTGGTAGAGGCAGAGGCAGATAGATCTCTGTGAAGTCAACTCCAGGACAGCCAGGGATACACAGAGAAACTCTGTCTCAACCCCATCCTACCCCCCGAAAAAGGAATCAAGAAACATGCTGAAGGAACTGAGAAGATTGCCTGCCAGACTCATACCCTGATAGAGAGACCGAGTATCTCAGAAGAGAGGTACATGGTGAGGTACTAACAAAGGCGGAAGAACTATCCCAAGTGGGCCAGCCAAACTAGCCCGTCTCGAGCAGCACTGCCAGCCTAGGTGATGAGCCCTGAATTCTGAGCACTGTTGTGCTCTTTTAATCCTACCTGCTTTGACCCAACTATCACATCCTTCACCAACCCCCATTTGGGTCTAGCCATGGTGTGGTCCTAGCTTTCTAGAAGCAAAGGAAGGCCAGAAAAAGAGAGAAGGCCTTCCTGTGTGAGGCAGGAATGGAGCAGCAACACAATACAGAGATGGCACACCTGTGCTTTCTTTGGGAGTTTACATAAAAAAGCCAAGGTATTCTTCAAATGAAAGGGCAACTTTGTTCCCTTATATTGAGTCAGACCAGTGTTCCTTGTCCCTTATAAGGCTGGGAAATGAGCTGCCCCATTCGGTAAGTTAACAGCTAGTGTTCACATTCCCAGCACTCAAGAGGCAGAGGCAGAGGCAGAGGCAGAGGGCAGAGGGCAGAAGGCAGAAGGCAGAGGCAGAGGCAGAGGCAGAGGCAGAGGCAGAGGCAGAGGCAGAGGCAGAGGCAGAGGCAGAGGCAGAGGCAGAGGCAGAAGGCAGAGGCAGGGGCAGGGGCAGGGGCAGAGGGCAGAGGCAGAGGCAGAGGCAGAGGCAGAGGCAGAGGCAGAGGCAGAAGGCAGAGGCAGAGGCAGGGGCAGGGGCAGAGGCAGAGGCAGAGGGCAGAAGGCAGAGGCAGAGGCAGAGGCAGAGGGCAGAGGCAGAGGCAGAGGCAGAAGGCAGAGGCAGAAGGCAGAGGGCAGAAGGCAGAGGCAGGTGGATCTCTGTGAGTTCGAGGCCAGTCTGGTCTACAAAGTGAGTCCAAGACAGCCAAAGCTACACAGAGAACCCTGTTTCAAAAAACCAAAGAGAGAGAAAGGGGCGGGGGATGGCTAGAGACAGTTCTAGCAATCTCTTCTTACTAAAACAAAAGGGCCTTCTAACTTTGATAATATCTACTCTGTAAGATCTTGTCAAGACACACTGATCACATATCCTTTCCTGTCTGTCCCCAGGGCCCTACAGTATGCTGAGCAGAGGCAGGCATGAAACTGCTACCCCCGTGCTCATTCAGCTTCACAGATCCCAGTCCTCTCAGCCTGTGTTCCTTCCAGAGCCCAGAATTCAGCACCAGACTACTTTGCTGAAAGTCAGAAAGGAAGCTGGTGCAGGCATGTGTGAAGCTGGTACCTGTAGGAGAGCATGGTGCATTGTCACCTCGAGCTCAGCTAACACATGAGCAGCATCCTCACTGTCTTCTTGGACCTCCAAGTCCTCCTCAGGGATGGTCTCCCAGTTGTCCTGGTGTGCAGCCAGCGTGTGCACTAGTTCATACTGACCGGGGAGTGCCAGGCTGACCCGAGTCTGAGTCCCATAGGTGAAGCGAAGGCGCCGAAGCTTACAGCTCTTGTCGGTGTCCAGCTTGAGGGTGGGCAGCACCCGCACCCCCAGCAGCAGGTTCAGCAGCTGGCACTTGGCATTACAGTCCTGGCCGAGGATCAGGATGCAGGGAAGGCAATCCACCATCTGCTGGAGATACTCCTCTTCCTTAGGCGGGAAGGAAATGCAGCTCAGCTGGCCTGGTTGGGGAGTAGGGAGAGTGGAGGAAAAAGAAGTAGATATAGAGTGAGGGGGGTACAGAGACTCAACTAGAATGGCAGAGTCCTAGAGGGAAAACATCCAGGAAACTTCTGGCTAAAGCAGGTATTGGGAAAAGGCACTAGTTAGAAAATGTTCTTCAAATGTCAAATAGTCACGTGGCATCATGGAAAACAAACTTCCTACTAAGAAAAGGCGACAATGAGCTGACAGTCCCTCCTCTTTCCTACAGAGGAGGGGACATCTTAAGGAGTTTACAAGGATTCCATCACAAATGCAAGGTCACTAAATGGCAATAACTAGGGTCTGAGTCCAAGTAGAAACTATATTCTAGATATCTCAAATGTAAAACCTTCCTTCTAAGGCACAGGGCAGGAGAGATGGCTCAGCAGTTAAGAGCACTCACTGGCTGCTCTTCCAGAGGACCGGGGTTCAATTTCCAGCACCCACTTGGCAGCTTAAAACTGTCTGTAACTCCAATTCCAGATGATTTGATATCCTCACACAGATAAATATGCATACAAAACACTAATGCATATAAAATAAAAATAAATAAATTTAACTTATAGAAAAAGAATATTTAGCTGCACTGGCCTTTTAGGTTTTAGCTTATGCTCCTCGTTTACACTTATTTTATGCCTAAATGCTAATACATACACACATGGGGCGAGCAGTGAAAACCTCTCTGACATGGCATGAGCTTTAAAGTGCTTCCCAGTTCATCACCCTGGTAGCTGACACCAGCGCCCCAGCTGCCAAGTGTTCTCAAGACACTGGATGCTTAATTGAGATTATACTCCC
Source organism: Acomys percivali (assembly GCA_907169655.1). NCBI lineage: Eukaryota > Metazoa > Chordata > Mammalia > Rodentia > Muridae > Acomys > Acomys percivali. The sequence continues at coordinate 88,989,991 of OU015747.1, read as the reverse complement.
TAGTCAAGCCTAGTAAGCCATGAGTAAAACAAAGGGACAAAACTACCCAGCAGGATAAAATCTAGGCAAATCTAAGTGATGTGATCTCAAAAATAATCTCCTCTGAGGATACCACCATTGATCTAAAGGGCTCACTTCCTCAAACAGATTTCAGTAGTATTACAGAGACTAAACAGCTTGAACACCTGCTTGGGAAATAATATGGGATTGGTTCCTAGAAACCCACTCTCAAATTGCTTCAGTAAAGGGATCTCCCAACATCTAAGATTCGAGAAAGCCAACCTTTGAGCCAAACACACATGTCATAATTGAAACTTAAGGTAATTATACTGTGACACTCTTTGTTTTAGTCACCTAACAATATATTATATCAAACTATTTGTGGGCTGTTGTTCCTGAAGCAAGAGGCCTGACTCATTGAAAAGGTAGTTCTTCTTCAGAACATACCTGCCTCATGCTCGCTTATCTTCCACAAGTGACATCACCAGAAGGCTCAAGAGGTCTGCCCTCCCTAAGTCTCTCTCCACAATTATTATGGCCTTCTGTTTCATGTCTATTAGTGCAGCACCCTGGCCTCAGCAACACTAAAACCGGAAACCTCCTCTTCCAAGAAAGAGACGGGCTCCTCTAAAAACGTAGAGAACATTTCCTGAGTGCCTGTTTCTATACAAGGTATTTAACAAGTACAAGAGTGGTGGTGGCGCATGCCTTTAATCCCAGCACCTGGGAGGCAGAAGCAGGCAGATCTCTGAGTTCAAGGCCAGCCTGGTCTAGAGAGTGAGTTCCAGGACATCCAAGGCTACACAGACAAATTCTGTCTCAAAAAAACCAAAACACAAAACAAAATGAGAGTGAACACCAGGCTACTGGTCTAATCTCTGGCCTACATTCTAAAGCAGGATGGCACGTCCAATTGTCTGTGTGACTACTTAGCAAAGAGCAATGGGCAACCCTGAGTCCCGTGTGCCTTTGTGTACTCTACACCGTAACATATACCATACAGAGCAGAGGATCTTCTATTACTGTTTCTAAGAATCAAAGCATGAAGAACCCTCCTATTCCTCTGCATCCTCGACACCCAACACAATGACTGACAGTGTTTGAATGTTGTATATTTGTTCTATGTAAGAATTCATAGGTTGAGTGATCTGCGAGGGAAATCTTCACCATGAGCCTCCTCAACAAACCCAAGAGCGAGATGACCCCAGAGGAGCTGCAGAAGCGAGAGGAGGAGGAATTCAACACAGGTCCCCTGTTGGTGCTCACACAGTCGGTCAAGAACAACACGCAAGTGCTCATTAACTGTCGCAACAACAAGAAGCTCCTGGGCCGGGTGAAGGCCTCTGACAGGCACTGCAACATGTGCTGGAGAACGTGAAGGAGATGTGGACCGAGGTCCCCAAGAGCAGCAAGGACAAGAAGAAGTCCAAGCCTGTCAACAAGGACCGCTACATCTCCAAGATGTTCCTGCGTGGGGACTCAGTGATCGTGGTGCTGCGCAACCCACTCATCGCGGGCAAGTAGAGTGGAGGCCCTCCTCCTGTCTGTGAGCGCCCACTGTCTCACTGCCAAGCCCAGCCCCAAGAATGGAAATAAAGCCCTGTGTGTTTTTGTTTGTTTAAAAAAAAAAAAAAAAAAAAAAAGAATTCATAGGTTGTGAAAAGTTGTCTACAGAGTGACTCTAATATTTACAAAGCACAGCATTGTGATGAACAGTTTTAAGCAAACCATCATTCCTAAAATCACCATCTTTACACAGTGAGTAGCTGTGGGGCAAACAGAACTGCAGAACTGGAAAAGATTCTAGCTAGCCTGCCTTTACTCTCGTCTCCATGTCCCCGTTTTCCTCTTTTCCTAGCCCTTCCCAGGTTCTCACTTAAGTGCGTAAGTGTCTGTTCCACTGACAACCTTAACATTCCTATCATAAAAGCCTTTTATAAGTAAAGCAAACCAACAGCCTTAAGTGAGTTCTATCACTGTTGCTCCCTCTAGCAGAGTAGGTAATAAAGAAAACCAACTAAGCCTCTTTCAGAACACCTCTGACACAACTATCAGCAACAGGAAAGCCAATAAAGCATGCTGCACCAGCCCAAACCACAGAGACACGCCCCATTATTCATCTGACCCAAATCATCACCTTCCCATGCTCCAGCTCTCCTACAAAAATAGTCTGAGACGCAAACTGCTACAGTCAAAGCATCCAAAACTAGTGCAATGGCAAGGGGGCTGCGGTTGAGCTCAGTTCTGCCTCCTGTTTCCAGGCACCCTGCCAGGATTCCATGTGCAAGCTGAGCTAGGAAGGCCTTCATCATGGGCACTGCTGCCTCTTGTTTTTCAACATAACACTATCCAAGCCCTCTCCTTCTCCATGAAGCTGTAGCCTTTCGTCTGTAGAATTTGAAGAAGTGCATGAGAGAAATGAAGCTGAAAGGAGATGGGATGCTCTTCCTTCTCTGGGTACCTTTGTGACAGGAGCGCAGCTGGCAACAGGAGCAGCTGTGGGGTGATTTTCTGATCCTTACACTGCTTATCTATGAACTGAGAGAGTTTGACCATTTTTAATACTCTTTCCAGTATCAAATTCTAGTTTTTAAAAAATTTATTATGTATACAATATGCATCCAATCACATTATAAATGGTTGTGAGCCACCATGTGGTTGCTAGGAATTGAACTCAGGACCTCTGCAAGAGCAGTCAGTGCTCTTAACCGCTGAGCCATCTCTCCAGGCCCTCAAATTCTAGTTTTAGCTGGTCTGGTTGTTGTTGCTATTCTGAGACAGGGTCTTACTATGTAGCCCTGGCTAGTCTGGCCAGTAAGTAGATAAGGCTGGCCTAGAATTCAGAGATCCACATGCCTCTGATTACTAAAAGCGTGTCACCATGCCTTGCTATTTTTATTTTTAAATTGTGCATGAATTTAATAACGAAAGCTCCTCCTGAACTACTATTAAGTACAGATCAAAAGTGACTAGACTAGCCAGGGGCTCTAAGGACCTACAATGCACTCTTAGCACATTCTAAAGAAGAGATTAAAAGCTGTACCTGACATTGGAGGGAGGAAGGCAACCTGCTTCTGGGCTGCAGCAGCTGCCTCCCAGACACTTACAGGGCTTGTGAGTGAATCGGGTTTTCTGGTGATTAATACAGCCGCATCTGCATATGGGCTGCCAGAAGGTAGCAGTGGGGGGCTTCTCAGCTGGGGCACATTAACCCTGCCAACTCTGACTACAGGAAAATTCAAATCAAATTGCCCTAAGTGCAAACCAAGGCTTTATCTCTCCGACTTTTCTTCATGGTGATAGTTCTTAAATACAGAGTTATCCTGACTGAACTTCCTTCTAACAAAGGCTTAGGAGGAAGAAGTACGAAAGAGTAAGCCATTGTGTTTATTTGTTCTAGGTAATATTTTTTATCTCTTTATAAACACTGATCTCTATTTGCCTGATCTCAATGTACTCAATTCTGCCGGGTATGTTTTGTCCTCATTTATAAATTAAGAAATAGACTTTAAAAAACAAAAACAAAAGCAACCTAGGCTTCTCTGCAGAGCTGAACACGCTGTGCAGAGCAATACCTTGGTCTCAGCAGCAAGACAATGCCCCCCCCAAGATGTTTCCCTATGAGTTCGAGGCCAACCTGGTCTACAAATCAAGCCCAGGACAGCCAAGGCTACACAGAGAAACCTTGTCTTGAAAGAAGAGGGGGAAGGGAAAACAATAAACAAACAAACAAACAAACAGGGGCTGGAGAGATGGCTCAGTAGTTAAAGCACTTACTGCTCTTCTAGAGGACCTGAGTTCAGCTCCCATCCCTCTTGTCAGACAACTCACAATCTATCTCACAATCACTCATGTCACAAAACTCACAGCAGACAATGCAGGCAACTCTAACTCCAAGAGATCCAATGCTCTATTGGCTTCTGCAGACACCTGACACTCACGGCACATACAGCATGTACATGAATGAAAGTAAATCCTTTTGGAAGGGGTGGAGTGGTTTTTTTTATTTTGTTTTGTTTTTGTTTTTGTTTTTTTGAGACAGGCTCTTATGGTAGCCCAGGCTGGCCTTGAACTCATGTAATCTTCCTGCCTCACCTTGTAAGTGTTGGGATTACTGATGTGAGCCACCATACTTCATTGCTTTTCTCTTGGTTTTAGCAGTGTCTAGCTGCATACTGAGGGAAAGAGGGCTATATTAAAAGCCCCAGAGACTGCACAGAGAGGCAATGCTGGGCCTCCCCACTCTGTCTCTACTATTATCCCATACCCCAGCTGGTGTCATTCTACACAAACCTGAGCGCTACCATCGTGTTCCCTGGCTTTGGGAGTCATCATTTGTGCAGCTCCATGCACACAAAACTAATTCAATCCTTCATTGTGCTTTGCTCTTCTTCCTGATTTTGCCTCAGGAGACTGGATTGTGACCCTTGAGACAAAGAAGGAAAGGTGTCATTGCCTGGCAAGGACTTCAGAGTCATGCAAGTCTTAACTCAGCTGGTGCCCAAGCACATGTGCTTCTCTCCGTTTGTTTGTTAGAGACAGGGTCTCATTCTGAGCTTAGGCTGGGCTCAAATTTATAATCCTCCTGCCTCCACTTCCTACTGTTGGGATTGCAAGTGTATGCCACCACAACCAACCTTCAAGGTCTTCTTTCTTTCTTTCCTTTTCACTTGTTTATCTCATTTTTAACTTAACTTCTATATATAGTATGTCCTTTTATGGCAAGCTACCATAAGCCCTGTTTAAAAGCAAATGAAATTGATTTTATAATTATTGAAAGGAACCATGACACAAGCATACATTTCCACAATGAGCAGTGATGTTTTACTTTTACATTAGCTACATGTGCCAAGATTAGAGGAAAGGATCCATCCTAAGTGGAAGAAGAAATGCTGCACAGTCTTTCTACTACAGGTTTCAAAGTATTGAGCTCTGACATTCCCAGGAGCTTAAAAAAAAATTTCTAAACGAGAAATGTATTTGTCATTTCTAAAGAACTCTCTGAGCATCCACTAAATATAAGAGACTGAATGATACAGGAGACACCTGACTTACGGGAAACACAGGTTCGAGTAGCCTGAGTTTTAAAGCTCTAGGACCAAGTAGGCCAGGAACTGTGATGGAAGGGATGGTATTTGAGGTGAAAAGCTGAAGTGCAGACAGCTCTTACTGAAAACTCAAGCCCGGGTGCTAAAGATGGCTAAAGCTATTCTGTGTGACAGCCCTGGGAAGATCTTCACGTTTTAAATATCATACAGGTTGTCCTAGACTGGAAAGAGAAAGGAGGCCTCCCTAGCAGCTGGTACCCCCAGGAGCTACGTTAACAAATAAAAACAAGTTCCTTTCTGAGTGAAAGTGTTGCTCCTGGCACCACCACAGTGCACAGGGAACAGAAACACACCAGGCGGCTAGGATGTTACAGATGTAGAAATGGAAACAATTCCTAGAAGGAAGCCAGGCATACACTTCACAGAGACCTTAGGTTCTGCCACTTGTAAGAAAGCATATTAAATTGGGAACAATTCAAAGTTGAGGACACACCAGCCTGAAAAGGGACTCATTAACCAAACAAGATAATTTATGCATAAAATAGAAAAATACTAAAAGTTATGACCCATTCAAAAATTCCCAGATCCAAATCCACACAATATAAAGAAAGAAAAGATTCTCTTTACAGCAAAATAGCAACAGGCAGACAGAAAGAATGGTGGACACAAAAACCACCACTGAGCAGGTGAAAATTGTCAGTGGTGCTATGCCGAGGGCAGTGGCTCTCAGCCTGCCTGGTGCTGCAACCCTTTAATGCAGGTCCTCGTGCTGTAGTGTCCCCCAACCATGAAGTTATTTTGTTTCCACTTCATAACTGTAATTGTGCTACTGTGATGAACCGTAGTGTAAATATCTGTGTTTTCCAATGGTCTTAGGAGACTCCTGTGAATGGGTCCTTCAACCCTGAAGGGGTTGGGACCCATAGGTTGAGAACAAAAGGATTTTGAGAAAGAAAGGCTTTTGAGGAATCGGCTATGGGTGAAATCTAAGAATACATTCCCACAGAAGAGGAATCGAGAGCCGAGGGAACAACGGTGAAGTCACAGTGGAGACCTACATGACCGCCACCTAACTAGTGATCAAGTCTAACGTGTCCAGAAGGCAGGCAGCAGCACATAATCTGCGAGGTGGAATGTGGCAGGTCATGTCTCTAAAAATCTTGATGAGGCCTCACAATTGAGTCTCGTGTCGCAAGTGACATGCAGATCCAGATTAAGATCTTCCTACACAATGTAAGGCCTTTCCTTTAACTTGTCAAAGACACAGATGTCAGGCAAAGGGCCAGGAAACTGCTCCTGACTCAGGGAGTCTGAAGAGGAGTGACGACAATTAAAAGCAACGTGTGTTCAGTGGAAACGCGAGGCACACGCGTGGGGACCATCAGTGCGCCCCAACGAGGCCAAGGACTGGAAGGCAGTGCATCCACACCAACGTCCTGATTTGGAGAGCTGCATATGTGGAACCGTGTCCTTGTTTGGGTGAGGTGCACTGGAGTGTTTAGAGATGAGGCAACCTGCTGGCATCTTGTTCTTAAAAGGCTCCAAAAAGACGAGACATAATATGGGGAATATGCATCAACTGGGGAATTGTATGAAGCAAATAGATGAGCCCTTTTCATGCTTCTGAAAGAGTATGTGCCTTTGAAAGTATTTCAAAATACTTTTTCTTTATTGACCCCAAAGGACATACTGTAAAGACACAGGTCTAGATCTCAGGAAATAAAGAGACCAAGAGACATACTTTGACCCTACAGGGGAAAATCTTTTATGTGTTTGTTTGTTTGTTTTCTGAGACAGGGCTTCTATATATAGTCTTGGCTGTCCTGGATTCACTTTGTAGACCAGGCTGACCTTGAACTCCCAGAGATCCTGCTGCCTCTGCCTCCCAAGTGCTGGGATTGCCGCAGCCCACAGCTTTGGTATATTTTTAAATAGCTTAATAACAGTTCTTTAGCCAGGTCGTGGTGGCACTCACCTTTAATCCACAAGGGAGGCAGAAGCAGGCAGATCTCTGTTTGAAGCCAGCCTGGTCTACAGAGCAAGTTCTAGGACAGCCAGGGCTACACAGAGAAACCCTGCCTTAAAACAGAAAAAAGATAAGAAAAAAGAAAAAAAAGTTCCTTCCTTGTCCTCACTCCTGCCTGCCCTCCTGGATCTTCCTCTGGCTTACTGCTCCCTCTTGGGGAAGACGGTGTTTTCAGGGCAATAATCTAAGTAGTTCAGAATGAAATTTAGAATTCAGGTCTGTGAGTCAAGGCAGCAGTACTCCAACAGATCTGCTTATAAGCTCATTAGTGAAGAAGCCTGCAGAGAAGCTTGCCCTTAAGGTGCCTGCAGTGGCCCCTTCTGCTCCCTCAGGAACAGGCATCCTCCCTCCCACACTTTAAAAGACCGCTTTTCCAGGTTACACTGCTAGGAATTCTCTGTGTCTCCATGGAATAAGCACCAGAGAGCAAGTCAGTTGTTCTTTCAAGGAAAAGTGAGGGCTGGAGAGATGGCTCAGAGGTTAAGGGTACTGACTGTTCCTCCAGAGGTCCTGAGTTCAATTCCCAGCAACCATATGGTGGCTCACAACCATCTATAATGTAATCTGATGCCCTCTTCTGGCCTGCAGATGTACATGCAGGCAGAGCACTGTATACATAATAATAAATAAATAAACCTTAAAAAAAAAAGAAAGAAAGAAAATAAAATGAAAAAGTGAAGCTAGGCGGTGGTGGCCCACGTCTTTAATCCCAGCACTCAGGGAAGCAGAGGCAGCCGAATCTCTGAGTTCATTGAGGGCAGCCTGGTATACAAAGTGAGTCCAGGACAGCCGGAGAAACCCTAAGTCAAAAAAGATACAAAGAAAGAACAAAATGAAGTAATTTCCCTAGAGGGGCCTAGTATGCCAAAACCTTTTCTCCTCCTGGACATTTTTCTCCCCATCCTTCCTTGCACTTACTTTTCTTCACACACTAAAAGCTAAAGTTTTCCTAGAAAGAAAACTCGGAAACAGCTCAGCTATGCTCTCTAATCTGAATAGAAAGTTTTCACAGAAACAAGTCTTGTATCCTCGCTGCAGTTGGGCTCTGCAAAGTTGGGGCAGGGGGTGGGGTGGGGAGGAAGGGGGAGAGAAAGACAGAGGGAGAGAGGGAAAGAGATGGAGAAAAAAGAGAGGAAGAGAGGGGAGGGAGGAGCCCTGGGAAATTCTATCCCAACTCTCTGGGTAGAAAGGATAAAAGCCACCAAAGTGGCATCAATCTGACATAATAAGACATTAAAGCTCTTAATCTGATTAATCTAAATTTAGATGCTTTACATCCAGCCAAGTAAAGAAATAAAAGGCACTTTTTAAAAGAAACGGATTTTAAAACTCGAAAGCTTTTATGAATACATAACCAAGCCATTCTTCCTCAGAACAATTCTGATGCATCAATTAGCTAGACGTGTGAAAAGCAAAACAGCTTTGAAGTCCTGCTTCCATCTTCCGCCCAGAGAACAGAGCCTCAGGGAAGAGAAGCACAATTCCAAAGCTTCCCACAGCCACACGGCTCAGGCTGGGGAACACATCCAAACCACTCATTAGCCAAGAGAGGGCAGAGAGTATACTGTGTAAGACTGCCACTTCAGGCAGGGACAGCGGATGCCAACGGCTCCCCATGCCGTGGCTGACTTCCTTCAGAGTTTTGGTCTGAAGTTGAGAGGATCATTATGCACAAGGGGACTTTCTCAGAAACCCTGATTTATACAGCTCAAAGCAAGAGTAAAACCATCACTACACACGTTCTCTGTCAGGCCTCAAGTTCCAAGAGCCCAAGACCACCAAAGACCTGAATCTCCAAGCCCAGAGAGGGCCTGTATTGAGACTGGGTGCCCCACAAGGGTTTCCAGCAAGTTCTGGGAGATAGACAACACGAACCTGCTTCACACCCATCATGTTATCGATTCCCTATACCACAGGGGCAAAACCAAACCCACTATCCTAAGGGCTGTTTCCTCACATGCAGGGTAAACTCACCCCCACTCTTATGTGTGGGGAACCCATATTTCCACAGGAGCCTCACGCTCTTTAAGAAAGGCTGAGATGGGAAGATCACTTATGGTAATGGATGCATTCTGCCTTGAACCACACAAACATGACAATCATCACTATTCACAGAGTGTGCAGGTTACCTCAGCTCCTTTTCAAAGTGTGCTGCTTCTTCTAGCAGTCAAGTAAGCTCTCTCTACTACTGAGCCAACCCCCATCCCTCAACTCTTTTTATCAATGCCGTAGTGTGTGTGTGTGTGTGTGTGTGTGTGTGTGTGTGTGTGTGTGTGTGTGCACGTAAGAACATTTATGCATTGTGAACATGCTGTAGAGGTCAGGGGACACTTTACAGAAGCAATTGATTATTTTCCTTGTACTGTATGGAATCTGGGGCTTGAATTCAGGTCTTCAGTCTTGTTTGTTTGCTTTGTTTTGTTTTTAGACAGAGTCTCTCCGCATAGCCCTGGCTGTTCTGAAGCTCTATCTATAGACCAGGCTGGCTTCAAACTCACCGAGATCTACTGAGATTAAAGGTATGTGCCACCATGCCCAGTTTAGGTCTTCAGGTTTATATGCCCTACTGCATGCCTTCAAAGACAGGTGATAGTTAAGTGGGCAACAGTCTGTAGACTATTCTCCACAGGAGCCAATGAAATGCTAATCCTAACTGCAACCTGGAATGACCAGCCTCAGGCTGGTGGGTAAAATGGCTTACATAAAGAGCTGCTGAGCACATGAACTTTAAGGACTTATTTCTCATACATTGATGGCACTGTGCTCTAGTTGGTACTGCATGAAAATCATTCTTTGGGACATGAAAATAATAATTTTGGATAAGGCATGAACTCTAACTTCAGCCCAGCCAGGTACAGTGGCTCATGTCTGTAGCCCTAGCTACTCTAGAGACTGGAGTATCAGGATCGCACAAGCTTAGGAGTTTTAAGACCACCCAAGCAAGCAACAGAAGGAAAATCCACCTCGGAAAAGACAAGCAAACAAGGAACACACTGGGAACATTGTCTGCAAAGCAGGGCCTGGTGGGTCTGCCCTGGCAGCTGGTGCAGGGCTGCAGGCAGCCCCGCCCTCTCCACTCTGCTGCCACAGCTGAGAAAGTGGAAGCTAAGGAAGAAACTGAGGAGCCTCACAAGGACATGGTGGTGCTGGGGTTTTGAGCAAATCTCTTTTTCTAACATGTTCAAGAAAAAGTTGAACCTGTAAAATCAAGAGTGGGGTGGGGCACCTCAAGTCTAACCAACCACCTATCAAAAGCACATGTTTTAAAGGATCCAAGTAGCAAAATATAGGTGATTCTACAAAACTCCAAATCTCTTAGTGTGTGGAAATGTTCTTCTGAAATGAAAATTAAATTGTATTTGCTTTCACAGCATCATTCTAGCTTCTGCCAGAGATAACATAATAGATATTTGCCCTTTATATACAAAGCAATTTCATAAGCACTATTGGACCAGGGACACAGACATAAAAACAGTCCTTCTCTTGCACACTCACAATCCAGTAGGCACAGGAAAATAAACATACTATAGCTAGCATGCAAAGAGTAATCAAGACATAGTTTGCAATCAGATTAAGCAGTGAGCACAAAGTGAAACATATTTTCCTTTGCTTCAACAACACGTTTTTGAGGTTTTATTTTGAAAAGATAGTTTTGTTGTTTTTACAGTGCTAAGGCTCAATCTTGGGGCCTTGCACATAGAAAGTAAGTGCTCTACTGCTGAGCAGCATTCTCAACTCTGAAAGACTGCTTTTGAAGCGCATTTACCACAGGAAGAGCCATTGTTCTCTTAGTCTACTGAGGCAGAACATGGGAGAGAGCGAGTTCACAAGCAAAAATCAATAGCTACACTGGATTTTTATTTAAATTCATAGTTTTTATAAAAAGAGAATTTGTTTAATTTTAATGTCTGTGTATGAGTGTTTTGCCTGCATGTATGTATGTATGTATGTATGTATGTATGTATGTATGTATATGCACCATCTGTTGCAGTACTTGAGGAGGCCAGAAGAGAGCATCAGATCCCTTGGAACTGGAGTAACAGAAGACTGTGAGGCACCACCGTGTGGGTGCTGGGAATCAAACCTGGGTGCTCTGGAAGAGCAGCCAATGCGCTTAACCTCTGAGTCATCTCTCCAGCCCCTTACATACATGTTTTCTTTACTGAAGTACTTGCAGATGCTCGGCATAGTTGCCTCTATGAACTCCCAACAATTAAGGCTGCCTGCATGAGGCCTGCACAAGACAACACCAGTCAATGTGCCAACATGGGGAAAGGTTCACAAAGCCCCAGCCTCACTGCTGAAGGAAAGCAATTTCTTCAGAGATAAGCTGTATAGGTTGCCCAAGCCTAGATGGTCAGCTCTAAACCCATGAACAGACATGCAACACTAGTTGGATGCAGTAGGTTTTGTGTGTGTGTGTGTGTGTGTGTGTGTGTGTGTGTGTGTGTGTGGTGTAGTGCCTAGAAGAAGAGGAAATATATTTGAATTTAAGAGGAGGATGTGGGAGAAGCATGAAGGGATTGGAAGGAGGGAAGTGTTGAAATAATATAAATACAGTATACTCACACGTGAAGTTACTTTTAAAATATGGTTCACAAATTTCTAAAATTAGAATAGTGTATCCGGCATAATCTTAGAAGACTTTTTAAAAAATAATGTAAAAATCTGGGCATTTCAAGTCTATAATCTCAGTACTCAGGAGGCTGAGATAGAAAGTTCTTTGCCTCAACAAATAAACAAAACCCAAGGCTGGAGAACAAAGCAACCAAACTGAAATACGTACCAATAACTTGGTACTTCTAAGCGGGCCTGTAACTCACTGTGTAGCCTCTAACTTGTAGTGATCCTCATGCCTCTGCCTCCTGAGTGCTGAGATTATAGACATGCCCCATGGACTGTGCCTATAATCCCAGTGCTCAGGCAGCAGAGGCAGGTGCACAGAGCAAGTCTGAGTCCAGTCTAGGCTACAGAATGAGACACACTGCGTCAAAAACACAGAATTACTTAAAACTAAACATGGTAAATGATAATAAAGACCCTTATGAAGTGTGACACTTAAAGGCAGTGTACATGACAGCTTGAAAACAATGTTTTTCCTTTTAGGAACAGGCATACCTTTATAACCTTTGAAATAGGAGGCGTCCTTGTGCCATGGGAAACAGATTTTCTCAGGCAAGGACGATTAGGAGGTAGAAGACAGACTAAAGGGGAAAGGGTGCAAAAAAGGCGCAGGGAAGCCATTTCCTCCCATGCTTCTGATCAGCAACAGGGGTCCCTAAAGCCTTGAGGCTCAAGGAATCGTAACTAGGTGAGGAGTCTGAGGAAGGCGTGCCACATCTTCATTGAATGAGATAAGGTCCCCATTGCAGTAGAGCATGGTTCCAAATTAGGACTCATTTGTAACAGTCTGCAAAACTGCATTTATATTCCCAAGCCAGGTCAGGAAAGCACAGGAGCCACAGAAGCAGAGCTGGGCCTGGAGGCTGGAGCCTGGAGCCTGGAGCCTGGGTCTAGACTTGGCTCCGGTACAGTGCTGTTTTGTCTCACATTCCATCTTCCTGTTTTATTCTCCCCTCCCCTCCAAGCCCATGCTCCCACTTGCTAAGGCAATGTTCGCCACCTCCCACCACAGGCTAGAGCCACATTAGTACCTACACCCAAGCTGTAGTGTGCACTGTCTTGTCTCTAAGGGTCACAACTTTTGAGGTGGGCATTATCACTCCCTCAGCATACAGTGAGGTACAAGTGATCCTTTTTTGTTTGTCGCTTTGACTTTTAAGATAAGGTCTCACTATGAAGCCTGGGCTAGTCTCGAACTCTCTATATAGCTCAGATTGATCCTGAATTCAAGATCCTCCTACATCAGTCTCCTGGAGTGCTGGGGTCACAGGCACAGCACCATTGCTGACTAAACTCTGTGATACAGATTTCTAGGACAATATCCATTTTCAGTGTTAGTGCCTGGCAACCCATCTGTACAAAAGAGTGACAAAAAGAGGGCAAAGAATGCTGAGAAACACATTTATCAGATAACAAGACGAACCAGCTATAAATACCTGAGAGTTAAAGTTCATTTTAAAAGGCCTATAATCAGGTTGGTGTAGTGGTGCACACCTTTAATCCCAGCACTGGGAGGCAGAGGCAAGTGGATCTCTGTGAGTTAAGAGGCCAGCCTGGTCTACAGAGTAAGTTCCAGGAGAGCCAGGGCTACACAGAAAGACACTGTCTTGAATACATGAATAGATAGATGGGTAGGTAGGTAGGTAGTTAGGTAGGTAGGTAGGTAGGTAGGTAGGTAGATGGATAGACAGATAGTCAGACAGACAGACAGGCCAACCTATAATCTAGCCATTCTACCTTCCTGTTTTCCTTTCAGCTTTATGTGTTACGTGCATATAAATTTACAAGAGATTGTACCTCTGCAGAGGACCAAGTGCAGGCCTCCAACTTCTTTTTGTCCAAAATACACAAGAAGGTGCTCTGTAATGATGGCAATTATAACTAGTTTTTCTTACAAGGAAAGTGTAAGCCAAAAGTATAATTCCCACACCCGGGAAGTGAGACAAGGTTACAGGTTTGAGGCCAGCCTGAGCTACATTTTGAAACTCTGCTGAAAGGAAAAGGAGAGAGAAGAGGAGAGAGAGAAGGAAGGACTGACATCCACCCAGGCACTCACATGTCTATTTAATAAAGGCTATTGTGGGGGTGGGGCATGTACCTGTAATCCTAGCAATGAGCTACAGAGACAGAGGGAGCTCTTGAAGGCCCAGTCTATCAGCTGAGGCTGTATCAAAAGCAAAGGGCAGCTGCTGCTTACCAGCACCTGACCGGGACTGCTCTAACCCTGCAGAGTATTAACGCCAACAATCCTAGAGGGAAGGACGATCACAGCCCCCATCTCCAGATGAGGAAGCTGCGACACAACACAGCTATGGTCAGTTAAGACCGAAGGGAGGCAACACAAATGACAGCGTTTCAACCAGACATACATGAGTCATTCCAACTTCTTAAAATGGAGAGGTTTAGGCCAAACTGCAACAGCTAGAACATCAACTGGATCATAAAATAAGATAAATGTGTTTCCTTCTTCCATTTTGTAATTCTCTACCCTGCCTCCCCTAACAAGGTTCAATGCCTTTATCTCACTGCTTCTGAATGCTCTGGCAGGAGCAAAAAACAACAAACAACAAACAACAAACAGAAATGATTTGGGCAACAAAGGGAAAACTGAATCAATGAATCTTCCTTTATGGTTTGGTTTTCTTTGTATAAGCAAAACTACTCTCAAAAATACATTTTAAAAGCTCTACTTAATTCACATCACTACCATCGCCCCCACTACACAGCCCAGGCTGACCCACAACTCACAATCCTACCTCAACCTCCTGAGCACTGGGGTTGCTGGCACGCACTGTCATACCTGTTCCAGCTACCCTTCCTCCCTCCTTTCCTTCCTTCCTTTCTTTCGAGCAGGAAGAGCTGTGTGAGACAGGGTTTTGCTAAGCAAACCTCGGTGGCCTGGAACCCCCTACACAGCCCAGACTGGCCCCGAACCTAGCAGAGATCCTTCTAAGTGCCTCCAGTGCTGGATCACAGGCACACACCACCCGGCCTGGCCTTCCATCTACATTTATGCACTGACTTGAGTAAATATAAACCTACCAAAAATAAGAGAGAAGTTTGGAGTTCTTCCCAGTTCTCTGTCATTGAAAGTGAAGGTTTTTAAAATGGTGTTATATATTATGACAAACGGTATAGAAAGAAACATAATAAATTGCTTTGCTATGGTTGCCATCTTTTTAGTCCAATGACTTCAAATTATAGTCAGTCCCTGATCTTCAGTTGCTCAAATACCACACTGCATTGAGGAGAGAAAGACTTGTTAAGAACTGGGTGCCCCTTTCCCTCATGTTCTGAGTCCCTATTAATCAGAAACCAACACTCACAAAAGAAAGTTGAGACGGCCTCCGAGTAACTTTGACCTTACCAAAAAGCTCCAACCAGCACAAAGCGGCCACTGTCCTTTACAGGCTGGTTCTACTTCCTACCACCTTTGCCCAGATAACTGGGACAACAGCATCCGTCATCTAGGCACAGAAAGAAATACTTAAAACTGTGGCGTAGCCTCACCCCCAAACGCAAGGCATGGTATGGGACGAAATCAAATTGTTCCCGATCCTGTCATCTGTGGCCTCCTGGGATTTTATAGAGATAGGCACACCCCAAAGGGTGAAAAAAGTTTAAATACGCAAAAACTAGATCACGATGCAGTCAACCAGAAAAGCCAATTAAACAAAATACAAAGGTGTTTTTGTATGTCTTAGGTCTGCCTTTAAAGAAAACAAAAGCCAACCAAGATGCTTGAAATTTTGAAAATCTCCATCGTTCTAAGTTAAATTAATTCTGTTTTTTTTTTATTTTTTAAAGGAGTAACTCTGAAATAGTCATTTTAAAGTAAGAGCAAAAACAGAGGGCTTTTACAGCAGGGCGTCTTCTGGTGGAAGAAGTGACTGTTAGGGCATATCCTTTGGGCCCATCTAAAAGTATGAGCTGCCTCACTAGTGGCTCCCTGCTGGCCTCAGAAGTCAGTTCCTCCAGTTTACCCCTAGGCAGCAAGTCTCTGGATGTATCAAAAACACAACTTCAGAAAAGGTAGTCACCACCTTAGTAGTGCTCTTCATCTCCTGAGGTAAAATCAGATCTTTAGCTGGGCAGTAGTGAGGCAGGGACAGGTGGATCTCTGTGAGTTCAAGGCCAGCCTGGTCAAAAAAGGCAAGTCCAGGACAGCCAAGGCTACACAGAGAAACCCTGTTTCAAAAAAAAAAAAAAAAAAAAAGCTTTAAAAATAATTTTGTGTGTGTGCGCGCGTGCGCGTGCGTGCATGTATGCTGGCCAATGTGTGACGGTCAGAGGACAACTTTCAAGAGTAGGTTCTCTCCTGATCAATTCATAGCACCATCTTCAGGCTTGGTAAGAGGTACACTTACCAGCTGAGCCATCTTGCTGGGCCAAAACAAGAGCTCTTTAAATTGCTATCCTGAAGGCCCGGTGTGGTGGTGCACACCTTTAATCCCAGGCAAAGGCAAAGCGGATCTCTGTGAGTTCGAGGCCAGCCTAGTCTACAAAGCCAAGTCCAGGACAGTCAGGACTACAAGAGAAACCTTGTCTTGAAAAAAACCAAAATAAATAAAATAGAATAAATTGCTATCCTGGGCACCAGAACAGTATCATTGAAGGCCCTATGGAAACTTACATTTTGTCTTTAAATTCACCCTTCTGGAGTCTCAGACACATTTAAGATATTAAACATGCAACTAAGAGTACACCTTAAGTCCAAATTTCTCACCAGCAACTGAATTCATTATTTCCAAAAGCGTTAGTAAAACACCTGTATCAAATCCCAGAATCTTTGACTGACAAATTAGACTCTTAGGACCCACCTACCACGGTTAAACAACCTGAATGCACGCCTGGGACATGGTATTTTTAATACACTCCTGAGGTTATTTTAATCTACACTGCAACTTGAGAATTATTTTAAAACCAAGGACATATCTGATGTTATGTTGTTCCCAGCCCGCCCCCCCCCCCCCACACCTATCTCTATGGAACGGCAGTGGCTTCTCCCTTTCATCAAAGTCCTAAGGAGACCAACTGAAGTTTAAATGTAATCAAGGAAGATGAAAGATCTTGCAGTATTTAAAGAGATTTGGGACCTCTGGCACATCCCAGGAGGGGGATAAAAAAAATCAAGCCAAGAAGGGCAAGTTCTTCAAGGGCTCAAGGCTGCACTCCACCCCCAACAATAACAACAACAAAAAAGCCTTCCTTAACTCCTTCACCATCGGCGTAAGTAACATCTCAGACTAATTAACTGCTGGCTCCCATTAGATATCCTTTTCTTTGGCAACTTCACAGGGCTGCTTCTTGATTGGATTGCAAGCACTTTACACACCCAGACCCAGCGCGTGCACACTCATCCCAGTGCAGACCAAAGGCGTCCAGGACTGCAGAACACCCAACCTAACATGCCTAGCTGAGAGGACACAGTCCCCAAACTGCGCACCCTCAACTCAAAGCAACTTTCCCTCTCTCCTCTTAGCCTTTTCGGATTCTCCCTCCGGGCCTCGAGTCCACGCTACCTCTCCCGCAAGAGTATCCCTCCCACCTCATCTCAGATCCCCGAGGACCAGGCCCCGCGCCGCCCCGCGCCCCACTCCCACTGGCCCGTCGCCGCCGCCGCCTCCTCCTGGGTTGTTCTGCTGACAGAGATGCCACCCTCCAATTTTCCTCTCTCCTTCGGGCCTGTCCTTACCCGCTGGCAGCGAGGCTTCGGAGACGTCGCCGGCAGGGCCAAGCTCGGCCGCGCCGCAGCCCGCGGGGGAGGAGGGACAACTGTGGCTGTGGGAGCACTTGATGTCGCGGAAGAACTTCTGGGTCTCCCGCAGGTTCTGCCGCAGCCGTCCCAGGTAGCGGCGGTAGCGGCCGAAGCCCCGGCACAGCTCGCGGATCATTCCGCCGCCTCCCGGGCCGGGGCCCGAAACGGACTCGCCGGCCCACTGCAGCCCGTCGGCCTCCATTGCTCAGCCCGCAGTCTCCGCGGCTAGCTGCGCCGCTGGCCCGGCCCCCTCCTCCCGCCCCCTAGCGCTCGGGAAAAGCGGAATCCGCCCCTCGACGCCCCGGCCCACACTCCGCGGGGCCTCCAGCCTCCGCCACTGCCACAGCCGAGCAGCCAGGGCGCCCGGCGCTAGCCAGAACCTTTCTCCGCTCCCCAGCGGAGCAAGGGAAGAGCTCATAGAGGCACCGTCGCTGCGCGGGCTCCTGGGACTTGTAGTCTGGGCTGGGTGGAATGCCACAACGCCCACAGGGAAGCGCGGGAGCGGTGGAGCCGGCTGATCCCTGTGCTTGCTTACACTCGCTTCGTTTAAAATAAGTTCTTGCTCTGTACACAAGTACCTAAGGGACGGCAGAACCTGCTGAGTCTGAACGTCGGCAGAAATGGGGTACCTCAAATCTAGGCGAAAGATAGAATTTTAATAGTAGGAGAAAATAGGAATGAGGCCAGATTATCTCTGTGGTCGCCCCCAAATGGACACAACAGATACTAGAGAATTGATTGAAAATACCTTAGGAATAGTGAAAATTCTTGTTTGTGTTACAGTCTACTTTTTTATTTCTCCTGCTCTGGATGTGGAAAGTGAGGTTGTGAAAGGGTGGGTGAGACCTAACAGGACAGTTAAGTTTCTTGTAGAGCTGGCTTGGTAAGGGGAAGTTGAGGTCTGTAGCCTTCTAAAACTCTCTGTCTCTCTGTCTCTGTCTCTGTCTCTCTGTCTCTGTCTCTGTCTCTCTCTCTCTCCCCCCCCCTTCCCCTCCCCTCCCCCCTCTCTCTTTCTCCTCTCTCTCTCCTCCTCTGTACCTTGGCTGTCCTGGACTCGTTTTATAGACCAGCCTGGCCTCGAACTCCAGAAATCCACTTGCCTCTGCTTCCCAGAGTGCTGGGATTAAGGATATGCAGCAGCCTGGCTTTAAAACTGATCGTCTGGCATGGTGGCGCACGCTTTTAGTCCTAGCACTCTCAGGAGGCAGAGACAGGAGGATTTCTGTGAGTTCGAGGCCATCCTGGTCTACAAAAAGAGTTCCAGGACAGTTAGACCTACACAGAGAAACCCTGTCGCAAATAAATAAATAAATAAATGTTTTAAAAAATTAAAAACCTGATTGTCTTAACTAGGCTTCTACCAGCATGCCAAACTTCCATCGACCCAGACTGTCACAGACCCCATGACACACAATCAGGGAGGGGGTCTGGACAAGTTGTTTTTTTAAAGCCTTTTTAGGTCTCTAAGTCTAGCTTCAAATTTTTTCACCTGTTCAACTCTGATTGTATTTTGAGTCACTTGGGCTCTTAATGAAATGATGCCATTATATTAGATTAATTCAACAGTAACTTGTTGCTTTTTTTTTTTTTTTTTTAAGTTCACCAGTTCAAATGAACCTACGCTTTGATGCAGGCTAGCTGCAAAGAAGGAGCCCCGGGTTCCTTGGGCTTTATGCCTGCCTTTGTGCATTCTCCACTGGTCATTCCTCCTCTTTGCATGGTTGGATTCCCCATGCTTTCCAAAAGGCTCCGTAAAACAGAAGTTCAAACACAGAATAGAAATTTCAAGAAAAGCAGGTTGATAGTGTAAGAACACTATTTAAAATAGAACAGGGGCCGAGTGTGGTGGCACATCCCTTTAATCCCAGCGCTCAGGAGGTGGAGGCTTGGGGGACTCTGTGAGTTCAAAGCCAACCTGCTCTACAGAGTGAGTTCCAGGATGAACAGGAGTACATAGTGAGACCCTGTCTCTATTGTAACAAAGCTATACATGATGATTCCTCACACACAGCCATTTCCAGTTAAGAGGATCAGTTTTAAAGCCAGGCTGGTGCACATCCTGAATCCCAGCACTCTGGGAAGCAGAGGCAGGTGGATTTCTGGAGTTTGAGGCCCAGCTGGTCTACAAAACGAGTCCAGGGCAGCCAAGATACACAGAGAAATGGGGGGGGGGGGGCTGACAGGAGAAATGCAGTACAAATTTCAGAAGCTATAAATGGTACATGAAGAAATGTAAGTCTCCCTTAGTTTTTCTATCCCTGTCCCTGATCATCTAGTTCCCTTCAGGAGGCAGCCACCAACCAGGCTTGGTGGTGCATGCCTTTAATCCCAGTATTCGGGAGGCAGAGGCAGGTGGATTGCTGTCAGGCCAGCCTTGGTCAACAAACTGAGTGTAGGACAACAAAGGCTATACAAAGAAACCCTGTCTTGGGGGGGAAAAAAAGGATGCAGCCACCATTATAAAATGTGTACATGTACTTTAACATAAATGAACGCATATACATACTGTTATACCCTTAAAGACTTCACACCAAAAGCTAGAGAGATGGCTCAGAGGTTAAGAGTGCTGTCTGCTCTTCCAGAGCTCCTAAATTCAAACCCAGCAACCATACGGTGGCTCACAACCATCTCTAATGTGATCTAATGTCCTCTTCAGGCCTGTAGGCATACATGCAAACAGAGCACTGTATACATAATAAATAAATTAAAAAGAACTAAAATCTTTAAAAAACAAAAACAAAAAAGACTTCACACCAGAACCAATCTACTTCATTCTTTAGGGTTTTTCCATATGGATGGCATGTTATGAGCAGGCCCTTTACTGATGGAACTTGGGAGAGGGGGTTGCCATGGGAACTGAAATGTATGCCTTGTTTGAATACATGGAAGCTGAGTACATGATCTGGTGACAGAAGTGGCATTTGGTTGTTACTGGAAACTTGTCAGGTGAGGCTGGTAGGTTACTCAGCGCTTTCTTGGCATGCAGGAACACTAGGTTTAATCTCCAGCACTGCATACACTGGCATGGCGGCACAAGCCCGCAACCCAAGGGGGGGGGGGGGGGGGAAGGAGGAGGGAGAGTCAGAGGCTTAAGCTCATGTTTGACCACAGTGAGTTACATTTATTTGTAAAGTAGCTGAGGTCTTTTGGCTACCAGGTATTTACTCACCAAATGGGAACCTAGAGATGTCTTCTTCAAGGAATCTGACCCGTGGAGAAGGCCAGCCTGGGCTACCTGAGGCCTTGGGGTGTATGTGCGCATGCATATCTCGGGGCTGAAGAAATGGCTCTATGATTAAGAGCGCTGCCTGTTCAGTTCCCAGCACCCAGTACTTAGCACCAACAGGGTGGTTTACAACCATACATAATTGTAGTTCCCAGGATCCAAAACCCTCTTATGGCCTCCTTGGGCCACAGGTACACACATAGTGCACAGATATACATGCAGGCAAACATTTATAAAATATATTTTGTTTTCTTTTTCAGAGCTAAGGACAGAACCCAGGGCCTTGCGCTTGCTAGGCAAGTGCTCTACCACTGAGCTAAATCCTCAACTCATAAAATAATTTTTAAAAATTTAAACTGTAAAGACTGCAACAGTGATCTCTTTTTAAATACAATAATCTACCAGTTTAAAAAAAAAATACTTAATTCAAAGGACAAATGAGGAAAATGAGGGTTTGAGAAGAACAGAGAATTTAAGTTAATATAAAGAACTGACGAGTTACGTAATTAGTGAAGATGAACTCAGATCTACTTTTATTTCCTCCCAGAATTCCATTAAAATGGAAAAGATTCTTTTTTTCCTTTTTTTTTTTTTTTTTTGGACAGAGTTTCTCTGTGCAGCCTTGGCTGTTTTGAACTTGCTTTGTTCACGCTTTCATTGAACTCGCAGAGATCCGCCTGCCTCTGCCTCCCAAGTGCTGGGATTAAAGGTGTGCGCCACCACAACTGAAGCTCTCAAGATTATTTCCAAGATCGAAGCTGGCCTGGAATTCATTCTGTGCCACTCAGTCCCACCTTCAGTGTCAGAAGTTGGTAGAGGTTGGCATCTTCATGTCAGCTCTAGAAATATAGGCTGTTCAGGGGCCATGAACAGAAATTAAACAAGCATCTGGGACAGGTGTGATGACGCACACCTTTAGTCCCAGCACTTGGGAAGCAGAGGCAGGCGGATCTGTGAGTTTGAGGCCAGCCTGGTCTACAAAGCAAGTCTAGGACAGCCAAGGATACACAGAGAAACCCTGTTTTAGAAAAACAAAAACAAAGCAACAACAGCAACAGAAGATTGAAGACTGGAAGAGTTACTCTCCAGACAGGATTAAAGAGTTCTTCACCTCTAGAGGAAGCATAAACAGATGCAGGAGACCTGATGTCCTCACTCTCCACCCAGTAGCCAGGGCTATGCCTATCGGGTATTTACTCATGACATAGGAAACTAGAGGTGTCTTCTTCAAGGGATCTGACGTGCTCATGGAGTAAAATCCAAAGACACCTGCATTTTCCTTTTTCTTTTATTTTCTTCTTTGTTTTTTCCTTCCTCTTCGTCCTCCTCTTCCTCTTCCTCCTCCTCCTCCTCTTCTTCTTCTTCTTCAGAGGCTATCCTGAACTAACTTTGTAGATCAGCTGGCCTCCAACTCACAGAAATCCAACTGCATCTGCCCCCTCTGAGCACTGGGATTAAAGACGTGCGCCACCATGCCCGGCTCTAACTTCACTTTCTAATAGAAGTTCTCCTTTAAATGATTTTTTTTCCTTAAAAGAATTATTTTATGTGTATGAGTGTTTTGCCTGCATGTGTGTCTGTGTACCAGAAGGCCAGAGAAAATATTTGATCCTCTGGAACTGGAGTTATTGTAGGTTGTGAGCCACCTTTGGGTGGTAGGAATCGAACCCAGGTACTATGGAAGAGCAACTGCTGCTTTTGACTGCTGAACTATCTCCCTAACCCCTGCTTAAATGATTTTTGAAGAATGATCCTCCTATTTACATAGGTAAAAACTGAGTGGGTTTGTGGAACAATAATTCTAGTATGTTACTCTTCAATGTGGATTAAGAATAAATTTACGTTGGGCGGTGGTGGCACATGCCTTTAATCTCAGCACTTAGGAGGCAGAGGCATGTGGATCTCTGTGAGTTCAAGACCAGCCTGGTCTATAAAACAAGTCCAGGATAGTCAAGGCTACACAGAGAAACCCTGTCTCAAAAAACCAAATAAATAAATAAATAAATAAATTTATAAGCCTGGCATGCTGGTACACTCAGGGAGGCAGAGGCAGGTGGATCACTGTTAGTTCAGGTCCAGCCTGGTCTACAGAGTGAATGCCAGGGCAGAGCTATGGAGAGAGAGAAATCCTGCTTCAAAATGAAAGTGAGGGTGTTAGTTTGCTCAATTGTCATCTTCTAAGTTACTGTCAACTAAATGAAACCAGGCTGTGAAGAAGGGGGGAATTATAGAAAAAAAAGATGAGAAAAAGTTTAATTTTTCCTATGAATTGGGAAAGATAGAGAAAAAATATAATTTTTCTTGTGATTTGGAAATGATTGTCTACATCAAATTTATTTTTAAATTGTATTTATTATCACTGTGTAGGTATGTGCATGATTGGAAAGGGTATACATGCCATGGTGTTTGTGTGGTGGTCAGAGACGACATTTTGGGTTCGGTTCTCTCCTTATGTGGCTCAGGGGCCCCAGTGCCAAATCTAGCAATAAAACATACCGTCTTGCAGCACAAACATGTTTGAAAATCCCTAGCTCTAGGTTAATATTACTAATGTGTTACAAACCAATGCTCACCCTATACTCTGCACAGCAACGACAGAAGTGGTTCTTTTTAAATTTTCATTAACTCATATTTATTTTGTATGCATAGAAGCAATGTGTGTGTGTGTATGTGTGTGTGTCTGTTTGTGTGTCTGTGTGTGTGTAGATCAGAGGGCAACTTGCAGGAATCAGTTCTCTCCTACCATGTGGGACCCAGGGATTGAACTCAGGTCATCAGGCTTGTCGGCAATGCTTTTACCCACTGTATCACCTCACCAGCCTCCATATGGCGATTTCTGACTCAGTGAACTTTCTACTTTGTTTTCTGTGGCTGTGACACTGCCCATGACCAACATCAACTTACAGGAAGAAAGGGTTCCTTCAGTTTTTATGCCCCAAGTCAGGAACTCAAGGCACTTGAGCAGAACTTGGAGCAGAAGCCACAGAGGAAGACTGCTTACTGGCCTGTTTTCTGGCTTGCTCAGTTAGCTATCTTATACAGTGGTAGGCCTAGCTATTTAGGGATGCTGCTGCCATAATTGTCTGGGTCCTCCTGTATCAATCATCAATCAAGACAATGCCTCAGGCCAGTCTGGTTTGAATAATTCCCCAATTGACACTTCCTCAAATGACTTTAGGCTATGTCAGGTTGACAGCAGTGATCAACTAGGGCCACAACCTATGAGATCCTTTAGATTTTTGCAGTTATAACAAGCTGCCAAATGGTCAATGGTGCTGACTTAGGCAACAAATGCAAAGGCACTAAATGGACTCAGCAAAGACTCCGAATTACAGAAATAAATTTGACAGAGAAGTTTGCATTAAAATCCTAGGTCTCTACGCCCCCAATTTATATTCCCTTGGAGATGTCACTTACTTTTTAGTCTTTGTTCCTTATATGTAAATGAAAACTTTTGTTTATTTACTACTTTATTTATCTACAGAGAGATACAGGACAGGTGGTACTACACTGAGAAACCCTGTTTTGAGAAAAAAACAAAGTTTTGTTGTTGTTGTTGTTGTTGTTGTTGTTTTTACAGAATAATTGTATTTAAAAGGGCAACAATAGTGTCAAAGTAGGTCCAAGTATGTTTTTAAAGGAACAGCTACAGCTGGGCATCTGTGGCACACACCTTTAATCCCAGTACTCAGGGGCAGAGGCAGGCAGATCTCTGAGTTTGAGGCCAGCCTGGTCTACAGAGTGAGTTCCAGGACAGCCAGGGCTACACAGAGAAACCCTGTTTTGAGAAACAAACAAGCAAACAAAAACTCAAACAAGCAAATAAAAACAGTTGCTTCCCCCACTCCCACCCCCCTTTCCCTGAGACAGGGTCTCACTAGGTAGTTTTGGCTGGCCTGAGCTAGATGGAACTGGATGGATGGAACTCACAGAGATCCAAAGGTTTCTGCCTCTGGAGTGCTGGGACTAAAGGCCTGTGCCACCACTCCCGGGAAAAATAGCTGCTTTTGTCAACTGTATTACCATTACTATAAACATCTCACCCCCACTCACATGCTTTAGTCAGTGTTCTGTCACTGTGAAGAGACACCATGACCATAGCAACTCTTATAAAGGAAAGCATTTAATTGGGGCTTGCTTACAGTTCAGAGGTATAGTCCGTTTTTATCTTGGGGGGAAATTCTGCAGCACACAGGCAGACATGGTGCTGGAGTGGTAGCTGAGAGGTCACATCTCAGGCAGCAGGAAGAGAGAGACAATGAACTTAGTTTGAGCATTTGAAACCCCAAAGCCCACCCCCAGTGACACACTTCCTTCAGCAAGGCCATACCTCCTAATCCCTGTCAAATTGCGTCACCCTCTAATCACCAAGCCTTCAAATATATGAGCCTCTTCGGGGCGATGCCTAGTCATACCACCACACCTGGATTCTCATTTGTCTTGCTGCTATAAAATCTCAGTAGTCATTGGCCCCACTGAGTCTTGGTTTTCTTTCTCACCAAATGGGATAATAACTTCTCACTTCAGATGCTATTATGTGGATGAAAATGAGGAAAAATATAAAATGCCTTGCTCAGAGCCTTATTTGTAGGAGGCACTCAATAAAGGCAACTGTCCTCTAAAGGAACAACAAATATATATATATATTTTATATGTATACATATATATGAGTATATATAATTTATATGTATAATTTATTGAATCAGCTCATACTAAAATAGTGACAACATCTGTCTCACAAATAAAAAGCTGAGAACCCAGAAGTCACTCTGTCCCAGAGGCTGAGTGACTCAGCAGTCCCAATCTGGCACCAAAAGCCTGGAGGTTCCTGGGAAACCACTGCTGTCAACAATCAGTGCCTGGAAATGCTGGTTCTGATATCAGTGAAGGAATCAGCTGCTGCCAAGTAACGCAGCTCAAGTGTCAAGAGGGAAGGTAGAGGAAGCAGAAGACAGACCATCCTTTTGCTGTGACCTACTTACCCCGGCTGCCACCTGAAGAAGCCACCCACAGAGTGGACCGACCACTGCATATTCTTTAAGGTAATCGGGACAGTGGCTCAGAGGACGATCACCTACTCAGGTGATTCTGATTTGTGGCAGGCAGCCTTTCAACCCAACCATCACAGCAACTGAGATGATGCTAATGCTAATTTTGTGATGACTGCTGTTAAAAGGAAGGATTTGGTCTATAAAGCAAGTCCAGGACAGCCAGGGCTATTACACAAAGAAACCCTGTCTCAAAAAACAAACAAACAGCCTTTTGGCTCTCGGAACGGCACCATGGCGGTCGGCAAGAACAAGCGGCTGATGAAGGGCGGCAAGAAAGGAGCTAAGAAGAAAGTGGTTGATCCATTTTCCAAGAAAGACTGGAACAATGTCAAAGCTCCGGCTATGTTTAATATTAGAAACATTGGGAAAACACTAGTCACGAGGACTCAAGGAACCAAAATTGCTTCTGATGGCCTCAAGGGTCGTGTGTTTGAAGTGAGCCTCGCCGATCTGCAGAACGACGAAGTTGCCTTTAGGAAATTCAAGCTAATTATTGAGGACATTCAAGGCAAAAACTGTCTGACTAACTTCCACGGCATGGATCTTACCCGGGACAAAATGTGCTCCATGGTCAAAAAGTAACAGACCATGATTGAAGCTCATGTTGATGTCAAGACTACCGATGGTTATTTGCTCCGTCTTTTTTGTGTTGGATTCACAAAAAATTGCAACAACCAAATACGAAAGACATCATATGCGCAGCACCAACAGGTCCGCCAGATCCGGAAGAAGATGATGGAAATCATGACCCGAGAAGTGCAGACAAATGACTTGAAGGAAATGGTTAATAAGTTGATTCCAGACAGCATTGGGAAAGACATAGAAAAGGCTTGCCAGTCCATCTACCCTCTTCCTGATGTCTTCCTTAGGAAAGTGAAAATGCTGAAGAAGCCCAAGTTTGAATTGGGAAAACTAATGGAGCTCCATGGTGAAGGTGGTAGTTCTGGAAAAACAACTGGTGACGAGACTGGTGCTAAGGTTGAACGAGCTGATGGATATGAACCTCCAGTCCAGGAATCTGTTTAATTTCCAGATTTTTAATAGTGACAAATAAAATGTCCTATTTGTGAAAAACAAACAAACAAACAACAAACAAAACAAAAAAGAAAGAAAGAAAGAAAGAAAGAAAGAAAGAAAGAAGAAAAAGGAAGGATTTAGGGGCAGGAGTGATGGCTCACAGGTTAAGGCACTGGCTGCTCATGTAGAAGACCTGGGTTTGATTCCCAGCATTCCCATATCAGCTGACAATTGTTTATAACTCCAGTTCCAGGAGGCTGGACACCTTCTTCTGACCTCCATGGGCAACAGGCTTGCATGTGGTACACATACATACACGCAGGCAAAACACTCATACACATAAAAATAAACAAATATGAAAATGATTAAAGAAAGGATCCAGCCTCCCTGCCTTCTTCCGTCCGTGATGTGGGTAGCCTCTGTCACATTTTCCTCATTCTCTCAGGGCCCAGAGTCACCTCAGAGCTAGTGCTGTCAACGAAAGCTTTGAAACTCTGATGGATTTCGGAAATAGGTCTGCCCTTGGCTATGTTTGGCAAAGCTGAAAATGTCAACAGAAAATTAGTACCAGAGAAGTGGGGTTATTGCTGTGACTAAACTTGCACGGTATAGAAGTCACTTTTGGGTGGGACTAGGAAAAGTTTGGAGAAGTGGCCTAAAGAAAGCCTGAAACGCTTAACCTCAGTGTGCAGGTTTGAATGGGAACGGTCCCCATAGGCTCAGAGATCAGAATGTTTGGGTCCCAGGTGATGGACTGTTTAGGAAGGATTACAAGGTGTGACCTTGTTGGAGGGGGCGGGGTGGGGGGTTGGGGGGGTGGGAGTTGGGGGTTTGGGGGGTGGATGGCCTTTGAGGTTTCAAAGGTCCAACCAGGCCTGAGTGTCGGCCATCCTCCCCACCTCCACCCCTGACTCCTCCCACCCGCCTACCTCTGTCTTCCCATCTCTCTGACTGTAGCTGCCTGCAGTTCAGAGTGTAAGCTTCTAGTTACTGCTTTAGCTCGATGCCTCCCCACCCCTGTCACCGTTCTGTTCATAGTCTTGTGATGTCCAAGTTGTAAAACCCCCAAAGACCACCAGGAATCAGTCCAATGCAAATCACACAGGGTCTCGTTTATTTCAAGCTCAGAGGCTGGACCACTAGGCCCCTTGTGAGGAGGGGCGATGGCAGCCCCCAGTGCTAGGGAAACAGGGTTTTTAAAGGAAAAAACTGCGGGGGGGGGTGGAGGGGTTGTGGTGGTGGTGGTTTCTAAGCTGTTTTCAAGCCTTGCTGTTACATGATAGGTTAGAGGGGTACAGGAGAGTTGCCCTTTAAGTTAATTGGCTGAGCCGGCGGTGGTGGCGTATGCCTTTAATCCCAGCACTCCGGAGGCAGATGCAGGTGGATCGCTGTGAGTTCAAGGCCAGCCTGGTCTACAAGGCGAGTCCAGGACAGGCAAGGCTACACAGAGAAACTCTGTCTCAAAAACAAAACCAAAACCAAAACAAAAACAAAAAACAAAACAAACAAACAAACAAAGAACTAGAGGCCATTAGCAGCTGTGTTCTAGAAAGGAACTTCTTTGAGAGAACCTGGAGTAAAAGGCAATGGGTTGGTTAACCTGGCAGAGAAAATGACAAGGCAGTCCAGCATTTAGAATATAGCATTGGCATTGATGGCTTCTTCTTCTTCTTCTTCTTCTTCTTCTTCTTCTTCTTCTTCTTCT
>OU015747.1:88943741-88961527 GCA_907169655.1 Acomys percivali | reverse complement strand
TCTTCTTCTTCTTCTTCTTCTTCTTCTTCTTCTTCTTCTTCTTCTTCTTCATGATGATTTACCGTGAGAATCGGAGCAATGGACAGCGCAGCCGGTTGGAGACATAGTTTATTTGAGGAGATGCTTGTCTAGCATGCCTGAAGCTCAGGGTTCCTTCCTCAGTACTGCATTTAAAAACCAGCATGGTAGTACATGCCTGAAATCCTAGAACACAGGAGGTGGAGGCAGGCGGATCAGAAGTTTAAGGTCATCTCAGCTACGTGTTGGTAGCTGTCATGGGGACTGGAGAGATGGCTCAGAGGTTAAGAGCACTGTCTGCTCTTCAAAAGGTCTTGAGTTCGAATCCCAGCAACCACGTGGTGGCTCACAACCATCTGTAATGACATCTGGGACCCTCTTTTGGTGTTTAGGTGTATGTGCAAGCAAAACACTGTATAAGTAATAAATAAATCTTTGGGGAAAAAAAAGGCTGTCACACCTGGGCAGGACAAACGAGCTAGGCATGGCTAAGGTTCCAGGGGCATGGAGAGACAGAGAGAATCTTGGGAAAAAGAGAGACCAGAGGCGAGAGAGGAGAAGAAGGAAGGCTGCCATGGGTTAGGTGGAAGAGAAGCACATGGCTGGTGTGGATGGAAATTTGGCCCAGATGATGATAATTAGCAAGTATATGGGATTACAGGTGAGAGGTAGCTTGATAGAAATTGTTAGAAGCAGATGGTATGGGATTGGGCCAAATACCTGCCCCACTATGGGAAGTAGTTTAAAGGATTAATATCTGCCCTGCCCCAGGTTAACTAAAGGCTAGTTTAGAAATATAACAGGTGTCTGTGTCTTGATTGATTGCTAGTGGGTTATACTGACATAAGAATAATTATAGGCCTGATAATAAACATTATTAGGCCAGACTGGTAAATTAACCACAGCAGCTACACAACTGCTTTAAAGATTTAGGACATGCCGGGGGTGGTGGCGCACGCCTTTAATCCCAGCACTTGGGAGGCAGAGGCAGGCAGATTGCTGTGAGTTCGAGGCCAGCCTGGTCTACAAAGCGAGTCCAGGACAGCCAAGGCTACACAGAGAGACCCTGTCTCAAAAAAACAAAAACCAAAAAATAAAAAACAAAAAAATTTAGGACACATGTGACCCTATTTGAGAAAAAGCAAAAGCATCAACACTTACAGTTTGGCTGTAAAGCCTACATAAAGTTAAGGAAGGTATGATTTCTGAAAATAAATCAGTGCCATCAGAAGAAAAACCACAATCTTCACTTCATAGGGAAGGCATCTCAGAATTGGCCCTACCTATTTCAGTTGAAGGGCAAAAAAAAGTCAAGTCATTTAAAATACTCTCTTGAGATGATAGCTCCTGTAGACTGGTCAGCCTCAACAGGCCCACCTAGTACACTGTTTCTCCCGGTTCTTGGCAGGATGCTCAGCTGACCAGGCTCTCAAAGGCAAATGCAGCTGTGGTGTAATGAGCCCAACTATGGTTTGATTCAGCATCCACACGACGCTGGTTTTGCAGGCATGCAGAATGCAGCTATAAGGTCACGGAGGCTTCTATAATGGCTTCCTTTCTTTTCAAAGGAAGGCTTGGGAGGCTGGCAATAGTGAAAAGGTCAGGATCCCTGCAGGCAGCCCAGAGCGGGTGGCGTGTAATGCTGTGAGAGTGAAGCCTAAGTTGCATTGGACACCTAAGGGAGTTGGAGATGCCAGGAACATGGAGTGTTTACTATGGAAAGCTGGAAGCAGCTGGCTGGAGAGGTAGCTCAGTTAGAAAAGTGCCTGCCTCACACGCATGAAGCCCTGACTGAGACCTCTGAGTGTCAATCAAAATGAATCCTAGCCTCCCTTTAAAAACCGAAGGGAGGAGCCGGGCGTGGTGGCGCACGCCTTTAATCCCAGCACTAGGGTGGCAGGTGGGTCTCTGTGAGTTCAAAGCCAGCCTGTGAGTCCAGGACAGCCAAAGCTACACAGAGAACAAACAAACAAAAAATTCTGTAAAATATTTATAGTAAAACAAACAATGGAATCAGAGAGACAGGCCTGTCTCAGCTAGGGTGCTTGCTTATTTCCTCATCTTAAGCAAATCAGTTGGCTTTTCAGAGCTTTAGGTTTTATTGTTTAGAAGGACCAGTAATGTAAAGGCAGAATTAAGCCTTCCCGGTGAGAAATCACTCCAAGCTCTTCACAGATTAATGAGGAGAGCCCTTTAACAGACGCGCACATCCTGATCCTGGCTGATGCCTGTGGGATTCTGGCCACGAGCAGAAATCTTCCGAAGCTTATGTAAGTTGAGCACCAACATTATGATCTTCCATATGCTTTCATCTGTAGGTGGCTTTTTAGTTCTTGCCCCAAGTTACATTTTCTGAGCAATTGGGTGGGTTTTCTAAAACAGAAACTGCAGTTTGGGTTATCTTTAGATTACGCTCACTGGGCTGAGAAACACGGATATAGCTTTCTAAAGAAACATATCCTGTACCTCTGAAGTTTAAAGGTGTGGGCCACCACCACCACCCAGCTGAAATATGCAGCCTAAACTCCTGATCCTCCCAGCGCTTGGGAGGCAGAAGCAGGCAACTCTCTATGAGTTCAGGGCCAGCCTGGTCTACAGGGTGAGTTCCAGGACTTCCAGGGCTACACCTGTCTCAAATAAATAAATAAATAAATAAATAAATAAAATAAAAAAGCAGAGAGAGAAAGAGAGACAGAGACAGAGACAGACAGAGAGGAAGGAAGACGAAAAATAAAAAAAGAAAGAAAGAAAGTAACATCCTTAGTGAGTGTAAATTCTAATTTTCTTAGAAGTGCACATCTACTTCTCTTATCTCTCATCGTTTCTAAGAAGTTTGGTTGGTGTGCTGTGTGTCTTAGAGTTATGCCTGAAGCAACACTTCTTCAGGCAAATTCTGCTTCTGTGTGACTTAATATTTTCTAGGCAAACTTACTGGTAAATCCTCTAAGACACTTGTCATTTCGAATTCTTTTCTTCAGTAGTACTTAATGCGTGGCATTGTTAAGGTTAGGTGCCATAATGTGCAAAGCAGTCACCCGTTTTCTGGCATGTGCAGTGTCTTCCTTTCTATCGTAACTATGCTCATTCAGGATTATATATTTTTTTTCCAAAGAGGATAGTATTTCTAAGAATATTTTGTTTTTGCTTATGAAATTGTCTACATGAATATTTATTAGCTTGAGGATTAAAGATCTATAAAATTGAGCTGCTAGATGCATCCTACTTAATTATACATCAAGTATCATCCTAATGTTGAATATTTCATCAGTGGCTGCCCTGGCTGTGAGGCTGCAGAGCCTGGGGAAGAGAGGCAATCAATTAAGGAGAATTTGGTACAGCCCCAAACAGAGATCATTTTTATTTTACTGCCAAGTGGAAGAACAAGGTTTTCCAAAAGTTTTTTTTTTTTCTTTTGCTTTTGCTTTGTTTAGAATAACTGACCCATTTTTTTCTTTTCTTTTTCCTTTTTTTTAAGAACAAGCCCTGAACACAGCTTGGCTGTGATTCTTCTTCCATCAACATTGTCAGTAGACTAGTATTGCTTCCCCGGTCTAAATGGTTATAGACTGATACTGAGGAGATGGTTCAGTGGGTAAGAGCATGTACTTCTCTTTCAGAGGACCCCAATGGTCCCCAGCATCCATATCAGGTAGCTCACAACTGCCTGTAACTCCAGTTCCGGGAGACCTATTGCCCTTTGGACTCTGAAGGCATTCTGCATGTGAATGGTGCATATAAACTCACACAGGTACATATTTACATACATTTTAAAAATAAATAAACAGAAATGGTTACATCCTTTCTTTACCTTGCTACCTGACAGTTCCGTGAAGTCCATCTGTGCTAGTTTGAATGAGAAACATCTCCCATAGGCTCTTGCTTTTGTACACTTGCTTCAAGTTGTTCTGGAGTCTTGAGCAGTGGGTTTTTTTTCTGGAGGAATAACATCATGGAGGCAGGCCTCGAGGGTCTATAGCTTTTATCCCACTTCCTGCTTGGGCCCTGTCTGCTTCTCATGTGTGGATGAAGACATGATCAGCTCTTTCTGCCTGCTGCCATGCCTTTCCATCATTATGGGCTCTGTCCCTCTGGAACTACAAGCTAAAATGAAATATCTTTTCTTGGAGTTGCTTTTGATTGTATCACAGCAACAAAAAACTATCCAATACACTGTCTTTGTCTTATTCTTTTACCTACAGAGAATCACCTTACAATAGATCATATACTCTCTAAGTCACTCCTGTATGGAGAAAGATGGATAAATGAAAATCTAGAAAAACCCTTCATTCTTTCTAGAACTCTCTCTCTCCCTCCCCCCTCCCTTTGCCCCCCCCCTTCTCTTTCTCTTCAATTTTTTGAGACAGGGTTTCTCTTACAGTCCTGGCTGTCCTGGACTTGCTTTGTAGACCAGGCTGGCCTAGAACTCACAGAGATCTGCCTGCCTCTGCCTTCTGAGTGCTTGGATTAAAGGAATGTGCAACCCACCTGGTGATGGATGTCATTAATTTTTACAATGGCCCTGGATATTCTTAGCCCTATTTGAGAAAATTGAGGTTCATGTTAAATGATTGGTCTAAACTTGCATAGGTATGTCTGATTGGAAAGCCCTCCCTCCAGCTTAACAATATTTCATTTTAATCCTATCACTTTACATTACTTAAAAGTTGCTTTTTAATTTTAATTAAATTTTGTTTGT
Organism: Acomys percivali; assembly: GCA_907169655.1. NCBI lineage: Eukaryota > Metazoa > Chordata > Mammalia > Rodentia > Muridae > Acomys > Acomys percivali. The sequence goes on along the minus strand of OU015747.1, from coordinate 88,956,813 downwards.
TTGTTAGGGTGTTTTGTTTTGTTTTGTTTGTCTTTGTTTCTGTTTTGGAGACAGGGTCTCACTATGTAGCTCTGGCTTTCCTGGAACTCACTATGTAGACCAGGCAGGCCTTGGACTCACACAGATCTGCCTGCCTTTGCCCTCCAAGCGCTAGGATTAAAGGCGTGTACCACTATGCCCAGCATATCCCTGTCTGTCTGTGTGTGCATCATGTGTGTTCCTGGTGCTCATGGAGGCCAGAAGAGGGCAGATCCCCTTGGACTGAAGTTATAGGTGAGTGTGAGCTGCCATGTGGATGCTGAAAATGGAACTTGGATCCTCTGCAAGAGGAGCAAACACTGAACCATCTTGCCAGCCCCTAAAGCTGGCAAAATTTCTCCCACTCTCAGCCCCCATGCACTCAATATTTTCTTCTTAACAGCAGCAAACCATCCCATCATACCATTGCCATTGCTACCCACCTCTCTTTTCCTGGACATACAGGTTTTTTTATTACAGTAAATAATACCACTATAAATAATTTTGATAGCTGGGCATGGTGGTGCATGCCTTTAATCCCAGCACTCAGAGAGGCAGAGGTAGGCAGATCTCTGTGAGTTCGAGGCCAGCCTGGTCTACAAAGAGAGTCCAGGACAGCCAAGGCTAACACAGAGAGACTGTCTTGAAAAACAAACAAGCAAAAAAAGAAAATAAATTTTAAAAAATAGTTTTGATAACTGGGTGTAGTAGCACACACCTTTAATCCCAGCATTCAGGGAGGTAGAAGCAGGTGGCTGGATCACTGTGAGTTCGAGGCCAGCCTGGTTTACAAAGCCAGTCCAGAACAGCCAGGGCTACAAGAGAAACCCTGTCTCAAAAAAAGAAGAACATTTTTGTTGTTGTTGTTGCTCCCATAGCTTATTTCCTTCTTTTGCATTATTTCCCGGAAATAAGTTCCCCGGAGGTATCATTAGGCAAAAGGTTACAAGGATCAAGGCCGCTCCAGCTGTAATCATCAACCCACCCTCCGAACCCACCCCACTGTGTCATTGCGTCTTGAAAGAGAGTGCTCTCTTCCCACACCAGCCCCTCAGGAGAGCTGTGAGGCAATCGGGGGGGGGGGCGGTCCCCCTGCTGTATGGGTATGCCCAGGGGGACTTTATAAACCTCCCTGAAGATGATTTGTGACACAAGCATGCATATTTCAGAATCTGCTCTCACATGGGATGGTGTGGTCCCAGCTCCCAAGAGTGATTCCTTGACTGACTTGTCTTGGAAGTCAGAAGATCAACAGACGTTACTCAGTTTCCACCCACCCACCCCCAGGAAACTGACGTTTTCTTCTTGGATCAGATAGCATCTCTCCACTTGTATGTCAGAAAAAGAGTATGGCGTCTGTTAGAAATAAAGGCTAGACTTTGCCATTCCAAACTGGTTGGCAAGGGGTTAGGATAAACTATACCAAGCAAAGCTAGTGCTGGCAGAGCTAGAAATGACTTCAGGGTCTGTAGAGAGATATGAAAATAGGGCTGAAGGCTCTTTTCAAGTGCTATTACAGATGTATTAAAAATAAAAGCAGCAAATGAAAAGTTAAATAACTTAATAGGAATTGGCTCAATAACTATTATGATTACTATCATTTTTGTTATTTTATACTTTATTTAATAGCCATGATGAATTTCCATACATGCTCAAAAAAAAAATCTTTGGAGATACAGGAAAAAGAAACATATGAAAAGTGGATTGATGAGATACAAGGCTTAGAAGGAAAATTAGAGAGGCTTATATGCGAGAATAAGAAAAATATGGGTCCAGGAACAGAGGAATTTAGACAAACCTTAGAAAGACCTAAGGGAAACGGTCAGATACAAACAGGAATTTAAGTAAGCCCTAGAAAGACCTATAAATGAGAATAAGGAAAATTCTCAGACACAGACAGGATTTTAGACAAAATCCTACCATGTCACTGCATAATGAAACTGAAAGAGGGTGGCCCAAGGTTGTTAGAAAACCAACCTTAGTTTATCTAGTTACTACACAAGACCTACCAGGAGATGATAGGCACCCCAGGGTTATAATGAATTTAAATGGAATCCTATGGACGTTAGATTTGAGGAGATTTAAGGAAGGAGTTGTCTCCTATGGTATGCATTCATCCTATTTGAAGTAGATTCTAAATTCATGGTCAACTCAAAACATGATCATCCCTCAAGACTGGAAAGATTTGGCAACAGCAGTATTGGAACCTGGTCCTCAGTTACAGTGGTAAACATGGTGGAAAGAGGAAGCAAAGGCCATACAATGACAAAATCAGGCTAGAGCCATTGCTATGTCCCAGGAGCAATTGCTAGATAAAGATCAATATACTGAATAAAGAGAAAGGGCTAATAAAGACCCCCAGAGATAGATCACACAATGCTTTGTTAACTTTAAATTTTTAAATCATACCATGTATCAACTCTTTTTAAGGTATTGTACCTATGTAATTTTTAAATATGCAATGTGTAGTTCTAGTCCTTTTGAAAACTGCTATCACAAATTGTTTAGGATAATTAAGAAATGAAAACTAATAGTAAATAAAACTTGTGGTTTTGTTAGGTACTAGTTTAGTTAATCAGAGGTGTTTCCTCATTTAATTTGTCAACACATAGCTTGAAACAGGCAATCCAGATATAATAGAGATAGATAGATGGTCTTCAAAAACCTCAGAGATCTACAGAATATAGCATTTAAAGATTTTTTAATGTGAGAAATTTTTGACAATGAGACATGTCAGCTCCTGGTAGCATCCCCTTTCAACTTTGAAGAAGATGATGAACATTAAAATTTTTTTCCTTTAGGAGATGGCTTCATATGTGGCAAGCAAGCCACTGGACAAGAATTGTCCTTACTTCTACTGCAGACAGATTTCTGCCTAAAATGGACAAACTGGATGCAGGAAAGTCAACTGTCGAGCTTTGCAAGGACAACATAGGCAAGAAAAGTCTGTCAGATGTGCTGAGTCAAAAGGCTGAAGATGAGTCTCCAACATTACAGAGGAATCTTGGGTGACTGTCCAGGCAACCAGCAGTCTCTTTCATTTGTATAATTTTAGAAGCTGTTTGCTCTGTACTTCCTGTTTATTTAGATAATATTTATCCTTCTCGGGTCTCTGATGGAGTTGAAGACTAAATAGTTATAGTCTTATAATTAAGCTTAAGTTGTTTAGGATTTAAGATGTTTTGGGTCTAAAAAGATGGTTTTTGATTGGCAATGCAAGTTATGACACAAAGCGATTTAGGTACAGAACTTCAGACTCACCAGGATAAGATAGATAGAATATTTTCTCCAAGTTTGCCATATACTAATGGACTGGATATTATGAATGTATGTTTACTGGATAGTTTATAGTTTATTGATTTTAGAGAAAAGGTTTTATTTAGTAAAATGGGGGACTGTTGCAGGATATTTAATGCCATTGTGAGCCTGGAGATTGTGAACTGTAAAAACCTGTCTTTTGTTTGGTGTGACTTTAGTTCTTTAGATCTTTGGCTCTGGTGCTTTGTTTGTCTGTCTGTCTGTCTGTCTGTCTGTCTGTTTTTCAAGACAGGGTTTTTCTATGTAGCCTTGGCTGTCCTGGACTCACTTTGTAGACCAGGCTGGCCTGGAACTCACAGAGACCTGCCTGCCTCTGCCTCCTAGGCTCTGGAGCTTTTGGCTTTCTCCTGGACTATCCACTGAGCTATCAGCTTTTGGCCTTTTCCTTCTGGGATGCGGGCTGAGGAGGAAAGCCAACTGGGTGCTTTCTCTGTCTCTCTGAGCTAGCAAGTTTTCACCCCAGTATCTGGCGCCTGAGTCTTCATTAGTAAAAGTGATTTGGAATTCACTTTCTTTAAAACAACAGTGAGTGATTTTATTTTCAAGACAGAGCAGGTAGTTCTTACCTAATGCAACCAGGACTGCCCTCTGCAACATCATGTCTTTTAGTGCTTGTGATGGGGGAATGTATCCTTGATTGTCACAGCAATCAGTCTCTCTTCTAGACTGTGGTACATCTCTCCCATTCAGCATGCTGACAGACATTGTATCTTTAATCTTGTGTTATTGTACATTTGCTTTGTGCCTCGTTTCTCACAACTGGACTTTAAGTATCTTTTATTGTTGTTTTAGCCTCCACAAGCATCATCGAAAGCATTCTTTGCAGTGATGTGTATTTCAAACACATATTTTAATGAGTATAGATATACATAATGAATTGTTGACCAAAACTTAATTGGCAGATCCTTTGCCATGAAGGTGGCTCAGACACAGTGATGACCACTTCAGGCCGAGGCTTTGGAAAAGGTGAGTAAGTGCTATAGCTTCACACGCTGCTTCCTCCTGTAGAGCAGAAAGAATTCTTACCTCCCTGGGCTGTTGGGAGGATTACATGAGAAAATGTTTATAGGGTTTCTAGCAAAACACCTAACACTGTGGTACATGTAGTAACAGGTATATCCAGCTTCCAAAATAGGGAATCTGAATCCCACCTGAAACAAGGCACATAAACTTTCAGCATTGTGCTGTAGATAGGAAACCCTCCAGCCCAGGAGTGAGGCAGACATTGGGACCTCGAGGCTGCTGTGAGTACAATGGATTCACCTAGTCCTTGGAATATAATCACTTTACTATGAGGGTCTGTAGCATGTGTGTGTGTGTGTGTGTGTGTGTGTGTGTGTGTGTGTGTGTGTATGAATTTCAACTAAAAGCAAAAAAACTGGGACACTTTTTGGTATCTAGGGATAAAGTGCCTAGTGATTAAAATATGAGAGATTTATTTGATAGATGGTAAAGGAATTGTTCTAAGTTGTTACACAGACTTAGAGAATACGACTAAGTAGTAACATGGAATAGTGTGAGAAATGCAATAACATATAAAAAGCTGTGGGTACATTTTAAGGAAACCAGGAAGAAAATGTAAAATTTACTTTAAGCCCAGAGCTTTCTGCAATTGTGGAGTGATATCGAACCTTCCTAGGACTCTCTGACTGTCACAAAAGCCAATAAGAACCTTAGGTTTACGTAGTGGGATTGTGCCGTCATCAACACTCCAGCTAATCTCTTTGATGATTACTTGCATAGTTTATGCTTCCCAATCCAAAAGAACTTGATTTCCTTTCAGGACAGCACACTGAATGGAAATGCTAATCTCCAACAGAAGAGGAAGAAGAAAACTGCACTAACAAAGAAATACTTGGAATGGCATTGGAATCAAGATACAGTGATCAAAAGTATAGCTAACCTCGAGCGTGCTTGGCCCTTCAAAGTGTTCCTCTCTACTTGGTATGCTGCATCTTAAAATAGCTCTCCAGCAACTTGATGTCTCCTTATCCATTTGATGTTTAAATGTTTTAAAGTGTATTCCCAGGGAGGTGGAGGCAAGAGGGGCAGTCAGAAGTTCAAGGTAGCCTTGGTAACAGCGGTGAGTTGGAGGCCAGCCTCAACTACATGAGACTCAGTCTCAAGGGCAAGGGAGTGGGGGAAGGTTTTAAAAACCGTCCCTAACTCCCAGCAGAGTAAGAGATAGCACTTAACAGTTTTCTGAGATGATCTACAATCTCTCGCTGTTAAAAGTGAAACCCTCTCTCAGACCTAACAGCTTTTATAAGAAGAAAAAAAGCTCTTCTACTCAAGACCTACCTGTCTATCTTAGCCTCCATGGGGAAAGTTTCACCAAGTTGAGCTGGGTGTTGACAAGGGCACAGGATTCTGAAACACTTTGTCTTTATTTACATATATATTCACCAGGTTAGCAAATAGAATACTAGTGACGGCGGACTGTTTATTCTAGTTGAGATTTTTTTTCTTTCTTTTTTTTGGGGGGGAGGGGTTGTTTGTTTGTTTTGTTTTGTTTTTTCTTGAGACAAGGTTTCTCTGTGTAGCCTTGGCTGGCCTTGAACTCACAGTGATCCACCTGCCTCTGGCTCCTGAGTGCTGGAACTATAGGTGTGTGCCACCACACTCTGCTTTTTCTCACTGAGATTTCTATTCAGAGAGCATGTTTAGAAGGTCAGCTCTGCCTTTCTCCTACAGCATAGGGGCATGGACACATCATTCAGGTTCACTGACACCGGCCACGTGGTCAGCCACGTGTTCAGCACTGGCATTTCATGGGCAATCATGTGCTCTTGCCTCTTCACAATAGCAATGTGCAGAGTCATACAATTGCAGCCCCTACATACAGTTGAGAACATGGGTTAAAAAGGTTCATTGATTTGGCTGCCCAAACCAGAATCAGAATTCTCACATAAAATTTTCGACATAGAGAATAAAAATAAATAAGTTAATAAAAGTTGTTTTGACACAAGGCTAGCATCTTCCTACTATACCATATCTACTTGTAATAACTAGATGTATCAAAACAGAATGGAAAAAAATCTACTCCTATGTGCCAAACGTAGCCTCTTGCTTTATAAGTTTGTGAATATTTGTCATATCTTAAATATAAGCGTATAGTTTGTGCTAGTGTTTTCTCAAAGCAACAGAGAACAATGGGATAATCAATCCAATATCCAATACTGTAAGCTGAATTCAATCAGCCATCATGCTTGAGTTGTATGTATCTCAAGTACTTACTCTTTTACTACGCCCAGTGAAAATCTGCTGCCGCCTTCAAACCAGCAGGTTCAGGTCATTCAGGACTCTCCAACAAGGTCACTCCCAAACTTCACCTGAAGTAGCATATTTGCCTTGTAGTATGTCTCTCTGTGAAAGTCAGAAATGGCTGGGACCCTATCTAAATTCTATGGATGACATTTGTGATGGAAGTCATAGCCTTTAACCCCATGCCAGGCTGTGTCTAAATACCTTATTATATTACTCAACACTCTAAAAGGTAGATAGTCATGACCCCAATTTCCAAATAACTAGAAAACCCAGACATGGTTTAGGGATAGAGGTACAGTTTAGTAGTAGAGCATACACACTTAGTATGTGTGAGTCTTGGGTTCAATTCCCAAGAGAACACTCTGAAAAGAAAGAAAGTGAAGAGGATTTTATGAAACGCACCAAAGACTTCCTGTTGATGATACATTTCACAGTTTGGATATCATGTGCAAGTATATGATACTATAAAATCAAGCTTAACCCTGATGCTTGTAATCTCAATGCTCAGGAGGCTGAGGCAGGGGGATTACAGGCTAAAAGCTAGCCTGAGCTGTATATGATGAAGTGCTGCCTCAAACAAACAAAATCAAACTTAGGCGAACATTGATTTGGTAGCAAAATCAAAATTATCGTGTTTTCTGATTTTTTGAGGGCTCTTTACATTTTTGTTATGTATTTATGTACCTTATTTTTATATGTACTAGTATTTTTCCTGTCTGTATGGCTGTACACCTCCTGGTGCCCATGCAGACTAGAAGAGGATGGCCAGAGGAAGTGTTGGGATTCCCTGGGACAGAAGATGCAGACGGTTGTGAGCAGCTATTTGGGTACAGAGAATTGAACCCAGGTTCTCTGGAGGGGTGCCCAGTGCTGTTAGCTGCTAAGCTGTCTCTCCAACCCCATTCTTAAAGAACCCCCTCTGCTTTTCTTCTGTTTGTAGTGGGGGGTGGACCCACTGTGTGCTCCACACTCCTTGCCACCCAAGGCTGGGCAAGATTTAGGGGCCTCTGCACTTCTCCCAGCTCAGGCAGAGAGCAGTATGCTCCTCTCCTTCACACCTTGCACCGAGGGAATCTGCCCCCACTGCCTGCCTAGTCCTCCCCGAGATCTGCTCTGGCACTCTGCCATTCCTCACCATTGAAAATTCAAGAGGCTTATAGCTTTGCATTCCCAAATTGTGCCTGATACTGTGTGGAGGGAGGGGGTGGGGGGTGTTTTTGCATTCCCAGCCCATTCTAAATTCCCATCTTCTAAAAATGGAGCGGCTTAGTTTAGAAAGTGGCTCTCCGACTGTAGTAAATTCTTAACAACTTGATCTCTTTTAGGATACACATCAAAATAAGGGATTGGAATGGGGAAGAAGAAGAAGAAAAAAAAAGGCTTAAAAGAGTCAGGAAACTCAGAGACTAGTGGGACTGAAGTGAGGCTAGAATGGCCTGGTGAGTGTGAAAAGAGATTGGTAAACTGTAAAATCCTTCAGAGAAAGCTCGGTGACTCACAAAAAGAGGATCAGCCTTTCACAGCTGCCCAGGCCAACGTTTCTCAGATGCCATCACGCTTCAGAATTACCCAAAGGGCTGATGAAACACAGATCTTTGGGTACATAACTTTCGATTTAATAGTATCCTCCAATTTGTATTTCTGTCTGGTTCCTGGGTAATGCTGATGCTGATGCTGATGTTGATGCTGATGCTGATGCTGATCCTGATCCTGATGCTGATGCTGATCCTGATGCTGATGCTGATGCTGCGAGTCCCAGTCAATGCCTTGAGAACTACTGGCTGCCGAATAAGGGCAATCCATCAATGCTACAGGAGGCATACACTTTGCAAGGGGTATCGGAATTAATACTATAGTAGAAGACTACCACTCTCCATTTCTTGGTAACTCCAACATCTGCTCTCATCTTCCAAATTGTTCAGAGTCAGTATGGGGCAAAAATAGCATGCCTCTTGTATTCTGCAGTATGCTTCGTTAATACTCATCTACCATCAATACTCGTTTTACCATCAATACTACCATCAATACTCATTCCTGTTTAAAAATCTGCTTTCGTTGAGCAGGGAACTCTCACATGTTATTGTACGCCCAATTTCTGAACGTAAAGCCCACGTTCTTATGAGATGTGTATTTAAAACAGAGGAAAGGCCTATGTAACAGAACATTCCTTCTCCTTTGCAGTTGTAGCTATGAGGGTAGGCATAGGTTTGTGACTCAGACCACATATTCTAGAAGGGACCAGCCTGTCCCTAACTGAAAGGACGCATGTAACAAAAGGTGCAAAGTTAGGGAAGTGATGATAAACACCTTATTGTTTACTTATCGCCCCAATATAGCAAGTGGGTGGGGTGATCGGGAAGGCCTAGCCTGGGAGAGCTCCCTCCGCAGCCGTCCCTCCCCAGAACCCCCAACGTAGCCCGGTGTCGCCCTCCAGACCCTCCTGGGGGACGCGCGGTGCAACCAAGCCTACAGCGGTGGCCACGCGCCGCCGCGCAGCCCTCCGGCCTTCCCATTGGCGGGCAGCGCCATCTGCGCTCGCCTCGCCCTGGCGCTGGCGGGCGGAGGCCCGGGCGGGGTAGGCCGCGCTTGCGGCGGGATGGGGCTGCAGCCTTGAGCTGCTCCTGACGAGGAGCGGGGCGCAGGGTGGGAGGAGGCAGGCCCATGCGGGGCGGCGGCAGGCGGCGGGGCCGGGTGCCCAGGGCGGCCCTAAGGGACCCGCCCGGCCGGCTCCCGCGCGCCCTGCCTGGGCCAGCAGTCGGGCCTGAGGGCGGGGATGCACGGTGTGGTCCAGCTCCCCGCTGCCCTACGGGGCCCTGAGGCAGAAAGTTTGGGGGTCGGGACCGGCCCACCTCCCGCGCCAAGGAACGCTGCACCCCGGCTTCAGCCGTGACCTGTCTCCGCACCCCAGGTCGGAATGAACTATCCCAAGCCTCCCCTCTTCGCCCCTCCCTCATCCTCCTTTAAAAAGATATTTTCTTAAATTCAAGAACTCGTGATCTGCCTACTCCCCTCGTCCATAATTTAAACCCCACGTCTTTTGAGTGCAAGAGGGGGTGCGGTCTCCCTCCTCCCCCAAGACAGCACGCTAGAAGGACAGATTCCCCTTGCCGACCCACTTACACCATGAAGAGGTGCAAATCGGACGAGCTGCAGCAACAGCAGGGCGAGGAGGATGGGGCTGGGATGGAAGATGCGGTTTGCCTTCTGCCGGGTGCGGACCTCCGGCCTGGGGAGGCCTCGGGTGCTAACTCCGCTGGCGGGCCAACTTCAGATGCTGGCGCTGCGGTGGCACCCAACCCGGGTCCCCGAAGCAAGCCTCCTGATTTAAAGGTGAGCGCAAACGGTCCCCAGACAAGTCCAGCCTGTCACGTTGCTTCCCTCACCCCTTCGCAGAAGTGTCTTAACAGATTAAAAGTGATGGGGAAGCTCGCAGAGGTCAGAGAGGATGACCGGCTAGGACCGGAGAGGGAAGTTAGGTACCATTTGTGCCTGTCTATCAGCTCCATCTCAGGCCTCTGTGTTCTTCATTATTCAGCAAACGTTCTAATGACTCACTCATCGGAGACTGTCTGAAGAACGTGTGTGAAATGCTATTTGCAGACAAAGGGCTAGAGAGATCTAAGATGCTAACTTAAAAGTTCCCACTACTCTCCCTTCTGTAGGAGGGCTGAAGAAGAAAATTCCAGTACGGGAAGCTAGATAGGTGACCTGTTACCTCCCCATGCCAATTAGCCTCCTCCGGGTGGGATTTTTGAGCACCTTCCTGAACGAAGCTCAGTTTGCCCATCTATGAAAGGGGGGTGTAGATGTCTTGCCGTTAGGTGGAGCCAGAGGTTAAGCTAGTGCTTGGAGATCCTTTTCTGCTCCTGAACCAACCCCCAGGGTGGAGAACTGACAGGTGGCAGGGCAGAGCCTGGGCTGGTTGGGGCCTCGGTTCAAGTTGCACACATGCTGAGCCGGCAGCTAGAACCAGAATTGGAAAGGGCCGTTCACATGGAGCTGTTTATTTTCCAGCCCCAGATCTTCCAGACAACTGGCGAGCTGTACTGAATATATCTCTGTGTCAATTACAGCAGTCACCCAGATAAAGAATGAGCCTTTGCTGGAGTTACCACGGGGACTGCCAGCTCAGGCTCCTCAGGCCAGCTCACAACTGGGCTGAGAGAGATGTCAGCCCCAGGAAGGAACTTGAATGCCTTGGGGACTGATGCCTTGGAAATTTTCTCCGGAGAGGGTGCAGGGTCTGGGATAGGGGAGCAGAACAGACTCCCGTTAGGTTAAAGCCTGTGTACAAATGGCTGTGGGCACTGAGGAGCTCACTAGAGTAAGCCAATGACATTCCTCCTTTGGCCCGATCAGAGTCAGGAAGCCAGGTGAGTGCATGTGCTCTATCCTTTGTGTGTGTGTGTGTGTGTGTGTGTGTGTGTGTGTGTGTGTCTTGTGGGAAGAGAGCCCTCTCACCCCTTGTGTGGACTTCTAAAATTTTATGGAAGTTTTGCAAGTCTGACCTCTTTCCACTCACCTTATGTCTAAGGGTGAGCTCTGTTGGACACCTAGGCTCTCATCACAAAGCTTGTGATCTCATCAGCCCCCAAGAAGTGTCACTCCCTCCCCCAAGTGACATGTTTTCTGTTTTAAGTGAGATGGCAAGCACAAAGGAGTCCCTTTAATGCCATGGAGAGGAGCAGGGGTGAGCCTTTGGCCTCTCTCTGCTGGCTGAAGTACGGGGGCTTCAGTTTCTCTCTGTGCATAAAGCTGCCCGAAGCTTCTTGTTTGTACCCTCCAGTGCCACCTTTTTTGATGATACTTATTTTGGTCGGGGGCAGATAGAGCAACAGCTCTGCACTTGATTACGACATGTTAACTGCTGAACTGCCCTGAAGAAGAATTGAGAATTGAGGACTCTCACCTACACCACACACACACACACACACACACACACACACACACACACACACCTCTACATAGCCCAACCAGTGTGGACTCAAGCAAGAACACAGCTACTGCAGCTCAGGCAAACACAGGAAAGCACGCCAACCGACCACTTGCCTGTTTATCTTTGACTGTTTCATCACAACATGTTTACTGCAGGACAGAGACGTTCCTACCAGATATGACTGGGGGGGGCACCAAAATTTGGCATGTCACTTAACTTTGCTGAGGAAAGGGACAAGAGATACTGGAGTATGGCCAAATTCGTTTTCCAGTGCTGGACAAGTTTTCTGTGGCTGACAGCTTAGTGGAAAATTTTCATCATTGTCTCTGGAACTGGGTGGGAGCTGACTTGCTCTAAATTCGGTAGTGGTACCAAAAGAGATGCGTTTACTTTCTAATCTGTACTACCCTTTGTTCCATACCTGTGTTTAGTTGATGCTGTTCAGCAGTTCTGGCTCGCTTTTGCTTTCATTTTGAACTTGGGTATAGGAACCTCCAGTCCCTTAGTCCCACTTCTATTTTCTCGTGACAGCTCCAGGCACTGTGACTGATTGGGTGTCATGGAGGAAATCATCTTGATTCTTGAGCAAGGAGCAAAAGCGCGTAAGGCTATGTCTAAAACACCTCCATGGCAGGAGAGAAAGAGGAGGAGTCAGTTTTTGCTAGAGATCTGAATCATCTGAGTGATGCTTCCTTAGAGATGGCCCGCAGTGTCAGGGGCTTCTTCTACTGTCTCTGATCCTTCCTGGAGCATCACTTTGTGTGCTGTACATTTCTCAGCTTATTTTGTGTGGGGGTGGGGGCGGAGGTCCTGAGAGCGTAACTAGAAGCTTGAGCATGCTAGACAAACTCTATCATTGTAAATTTCTTCTGTGGTAGCTTGGAATCTGTGATTATGGTATGCGTAGGGCAGTGTGTGTGTGTGTGGGGGGCGGAATAGTTATATTGTAGCAATGTTAAAAGGTAACTATAACAACAACAACAAAGCAACCTGCAAATGGGCCTGGTCCCACAGGAGGCGTGTGTAAACACTTCTGAGGCTTTGCCATAACTTCACATACTCATGTATCCTCCAGGGGATGCCTCAGTAGACGGTATTTAAGGGAAGACCTGATAGTTTAGTAGGGAAGACCTGATAGTTTAGTAGGGAAGACCTGATAGTTTAGTACCGACTCCTGTATAACCACCCTGGCTCATGTCTCCATTCATTTGTTCTCACGATCCCATCCTTTACTTCTAAGTCTCTGCTCGTTGAGGAGAGATGCTGGTGGGTGGCTTGTCACAGAGACTCCTGGTTGACCAAAAGTATAACAGAATTCTCCATTCTGGCTGTAATGAGAAGGCCAAGTGGGGAGGAGCTTAGGAGAACTCTGCAGACAGATCCTCCTCAGAACACAGCATGTAGTTGAGGCCTGGGCGAACGGCTACGCTGAGTGTGTGGCTCTGTCCTGAACACTGGAGAAGTCTGAGGTCGGGGGAAGGCATTGCCCCATTGCCCACCTCCCACCATTCCAATACCACTGCTCAGGACATG
>OU015747.1:88932360-88943731 GCA_907169655.1 Acomys percivali | reverse complement strand
GATTTCTCCCTGGGGTTTCTGATCAGTACCAAGATCATGTCCTGAGCCGGGCGTGGTGGCGCACGCCTTTAATCCCAGCACTCGGGAGGCAGAGGCAGGCGGATCGTTGTGAGTTCGAGGCCAGCCTGGTCTACAAAGGGAGTCCAGGACAGCCAAGGCTACACAGAGAAACCCTGTCTCAAAAAACAAAACAAAACAAATCAAAACAAAAAACCAAGATCATGCCCTGAAGAAAAGGGGGGCAGTTCTACCATCTGTTGTTTCTCTCTGGTTGTAAGCGCTTTTCACTCAGGGCTCCTTTGGGTTGTTTCAGACCATATTCCTCTGTTCATGCCGTACTCTGTTCTCCCTTCCTACGTGAGAGGACCAGGGAAGACAACAGACAGCCAAAGTCACAGCTGAACCCTAGGTAGTTTTATATGGGTGCTTGACAGTGCTTCAGTGCCCTGTGAATGGCTCATGGTCCTTCCCTGTTCCTCAGGGCACTGGAGAGAGGGTAGGTTTGTACAGTAACAGATAGTTGGACACTTTCAGAAGGAAAGATGCTATTATAAACACTGAAATAGGACATGCATATAAAAGGGCCCACAGAGAGACATGTGTGAAGTTTAATAAAAGCAAAAATAAGCAGGTCATCTATTCGATACCCAAGTCAAGAAAATAACATTGATATCGCCAACCCTCTGTTTTTCTGTTCTATTGTTTTATTTTATTTTTTGAAGGACCAGGAGTTGGTTAATTTTGTTTGTTTGGCTTGTTTTTGTTTTTGTTTCTTGAGACAGAGTTTCTCTGTATAGCCTTGGCTGTCCTGGACTCCCTTTGTAGACCAGGCTGGGCTTGAATTCACAGTGATCTGCCTGCCTCTGTCTCCCGAGTGCTGGGATTAAAGGCATGTGCCACCATGTAGTATCAGTCTTTAAATAAAGGAGAAACTGGCTACTTTGAGGAGGTGGGGAGGTTTGAAAGCATCATGTGTCGTGGGACTTTGGATGATTCAGTGGCTGTGGAGTATGGCATTTGGGACCAGAAGTACTACTGTCCTTTACAAATGGTGCTCTGGGTCTCCTGAGGTAGATTTTGTCAGGGGAAGTAGGATTGACGGAGACCTAACCCAGGAAATGGAAACTTAGATCTTCAACAAGGCAATGCCTTCAATTTCAGGCGAGCCTCCAGGACCCTCAGGATGAAACGCTTGCAGGAAAACCCCCAGGACACCCAGGCTTCAGTCAGTGTGCTTGGCGCACATTCAGTGGTCTGGGAAACATGGGTTAATCAGGAAGAAATAGAGATAGCTTTGGATCAGCGTATTGAAGGAAGGGCAGAACATTAATTAGCAAACGAGAGGAGAATTTCTAACTAGGATAAGACAAGAGTCAAGACCTCAGTATAGTGTTTACCCTGTTCCCTCTCCCTGTCAATGCCAGGGACCAGAGAGCTCTGAGGAATGCTGAAGTTGCTAGTTTCGACCCACCTATATATACCTTATGAGGACAGAAGATCCCGAGCCTCGGGGCTGTCCCCCTCCCCCAGCGTGCAGCAGTATTCAGAGCAGCCCTACGTGTGGGCTCAGGAGGAACTAGGGCCAGCAGGAAAGCATGTGGCAAATGAAGCTCTCTGTTCTCCTGCCACGTATTGGGTTCTAGATTCACTCCCAGCTGCCCTAGTTGCAATTCAGAGTTTACAGAACGTTCTTCTTCTTCTTCTTCTTCTTCTTCTTCTTCTTCTTCTTCTTCTTCTTCTTCTTCTTCTTCCTCTTCCTCCTCCTCCTCCTCCTCCTCCTCCTCCTCCTCCTTCTTCTTCTTCTTCTTCTTCTTCTTCTTCTTTTAATGTGTCTCCAATTGTGGCTTCACTGCCAATCACAGTAAGAATGTCTTCCTCTACAAAGAGTTGAAACATTCAGTAGGTTATGAATATGGAGGGAGAGGCTTGACAGGCTCTCGGGATGGTGTCTGCTGTGGTGTGGTGGCCTTACTGTCACCTGTGTTTGCCTCTCCCCTGAGACTTGGCATCTCCCCTGGAAATCCCCATCAGCTGGGCTGGTGCGTCTTTGGACCGAGGCCCTTGGCTAAACAAACAAGAGTCCGTAAAGAAGAGTCCACTCTTGTCTGCCAAACACTCTCTCATTTGTTAAAATAAAGCTGCTGGAAGAGAGCAGGCAGGTTGTGGATTTGACTGCTCAAACCAGACTACCAAAGGTTTCCCCAGTGCAGGCACATT
Source organism: Acomys percivali (assembly GCA_907169655.1). NCBI lineage: Eukaryota > Metazoa > Chordata > Mammalia > Rodentia > Muridae > Acomys > Acomys percivali. The sequence continues at coordinate 88,941,514 of OU015747.1, read as the reverse complement.
AGCTAAGTGATAGAGCCATGCTGCAGGAAACAAAGCTGGCTGCAAGGGCATGACTCCCCAGCAAACCCTCCCCGAGCCATCCGTGAGGACAGTTAGTTCATTTTCCTTCCAAGCCAACACATTCTTGGCAATTACTGAGATGATCGATGGAGACAGGGGTTCGAGCCCTAGCAGGAGGGAGCTGGGTTAGATGCAAGCAAAAAAAAAACCACACAACAACAAAAACTGTCCATCTGAGCAGTTTAAAGTTTTGGAAAAGATAGCCTTTGGAAAAGGTAGCTCTCTAAGGATTACGTCACCTTTTAGGATTGTTTTGTAGACTCGGGGACAAACCAATAGATTGTAATAGCCATGTTTGCATTGAGGTCTCTGCCAGGTAATGGGCGAGAGAGCTGCTGCTTGGCAGTCACTCATCTTGTCAAGGATTTCTGCAAACTGGTGGGTGAAAAGTTGGAGAGCCCTTGGAGAGAGCTCTGGGAGTGGAGTCGCAAGACAGCACATGATTAGTTGCAAAAATGAACCGTGCAGATAACAAGCCCTCCTGGGTTCAGAGTAGAGGGAGGCCGTGTATGTTGGCTGGGATGACCAGAGAAGGCTTTGTGGAGTGGGTAGACGGGGAGAGGCATGGCTACGATGTGGAGAGGCAGAGAGAGAGAGGGCACATCACAGTGGCAACTTTAATAAGATTCTCTTATGCTGAGATGCGTGAGTTAGCTCTGTCCAGATACTCCAGTGGATGAGGTGACCTTTTCCAGCTGACCTTCGTTAGCTCCAGCCAGACTGGTCAAAGCAAAAAAAAAAAAAAAAAAAAAAAAAAAAAGAGTTCAAACGGGGGTTGGACTAGGACCGAAGCACTCCCGGTTTAAGTAAGCCCCGCTTTTGTTTTATTGTTTTGAATGTGAACTGATCCTGGGGAAGTAGAATGTACCCAGGATCCTCCCATCACTATTTCCAATAGAAACCCCAAGCAGGCTGGGAACCGACAGCTGCTGTCTCTCCATCACTCTGTGGTCAGCAGAGCGAAGCCTGAGGTGATAGACGCGCCCCTGCGGCCCCGCTGCAGCCCGCCTTGGCTGCCTGGGGTCGGGGGAGTGGGGAGGCAGTGGAGACTTAACAATCCCCTCCGGATCCTGACAGTCTCTGTGGGTTTTCCCAGTGACTCGTTCTCTAGCGCTGGCCCTGTTTCCATAGAGACCCTATAAATAGAGGAAACGTTGGCGACCTAGGCTTATAAAGGCTCACGGTGACCCAGGCGCCCCTGAGTCCTCCTAGCCATGTCTGTGGTGGGGTAGAGGGAATGCCAGACCGGGTGAAGGAAGGCTAAATCAGCGGCTACCTGGGGATCGTTAGCTCTGGGTTAATTGTGTCTTCCCATGACCCTCTCAGCGTTTCCGGGGTTTTGGAAACGCTTTAGGTCGTGGTTTTTGTTTTTGTTTTTGTTTTTTTTTGTTGTTGTTGTTGTTTGTTTTTTTCCCAAATGGTGCCAAGGACACTGCACCCTGAAGCCTTTTCCTTTTGGCATCTTTAAGCTGTCTTTGCAGAATCTGGAGCAAACTTCCCTTTGTTGGGCCCACACCCAGGGAGGAGAACAGCTGAAGCCTACTGTTGAGAAACCACAGGGTTCTCAGGAAAGAGGGCCACTCTTCCTGAGAACACAGCGCCCAGGGAGCACTCTTCGGGCCCCCCCCCCCCCCCACTCTAGAAGGCAGTTCCAGGGGCGAGGCAGTATGGCTTTCCTACTGCCCTCCCCAGGTGTGGTACCTCCCCCCCCCCCGAAGCTGCTTCTCCCGCTAAGGCTTGGCCAACCTGGAGACAGACATACGGTAGTCCCCAGGGGTAGAAGGGCTTGTGTCTCATCCCTGACTCTTCAGCCTCTCTTTCCGACACCTGGTTCTGTCTGGCCATCACAGTGGCTTTTGGCAGCTGGAGGAAAGCAAAAGTCAATGTGGAAGAGCAAGTGACATTTAGAAGCTGGAACCCGTTAGTCAGAGCAGGTGGCGCTCTCAGCTGCGTTGGTGGCTAAGTTCCCTGAAGCTAGTCGCCATGGTTTTCCTCACTTCTGAAACTTAGGGCTGGGGATGTATATGCACTGATGGTTTTTTTTTTTTCCCTTTTTCTTCTTCTTTTTCTTTTTTTTCCCCCTTCATCACGTTATATCAAAGCCCTTAACCATCTCTCTGACACCCACAGGTGGAAGCAGCTGGCCTGGATGTCACCTTGCTATTCTTGCTTTTTACTCCCCTCCGCCCACATTGCTCTCTGACTTCTTTTTTTTCTTCTTTTCCTTCATATCTACTGTGGACTTTAGCAGAGTCCCCGGGTACTGCTGGGGCAAAGACCCTTTACCTGCAGAGTGGCGGCGGAGTTGGGGGAGGGGGGAGGACCAAGACCTGAAGATCTGTGGGGAGAGGCTTGCCCAAGTCCTGTGATGAGGCCTGAGCAGACCCCCCCCCCTGGCCCCCCCCCCCCCCCGCGCCCCGACACACACACAGAGTTTGGCCCTTCCCTGAATTCTGAGAGGTTTTTTTTTTGTTGTTGTTGTTTTCTATCTCGATCCTTCTTTAGGTATTGCCCCCAGGAGGCACACAACACTACAGCTATTGTAGTTTCATTCCAGGTGTGGGCCAGGAAAGGTAAATTAGATTAGAAGTCGGAGGCTCACCTTTGTGGTTTGGATAAGCCACCTAACGATTATGTGCCTCCATTTTTCATTTTGTTGTTGTTATTGTTTGGTTTGGTTTGTTGTTGTTTTGTTTTGTTTTGTTTTTTTTCATTTGCAAAATGCAACATGGCTACTATGGTCTGTCAGTTTTTAGCCCCTGGAGTAAGACTAGTGTCAGGTTAGACTGACAGCAAAAGCTGAAAACACTTTGTATAGTTTTAGAAGTAAAGCAGACAAGGCTTGTAGGGGTCAAGATGATATGGCTGATGGGTGGCTGAGGTTCTCCAACCCCAGCCCTGCCCCATAATCCACTGGGTCCCATATCATTGATTTACATATTAATCAGTAAATAATTTTTAATTTAAAAAAAGTTCATAGGCCGGGCGGTGGTGGCGCATGCCTTTAATCCCAGCACTCAGGAGGCAGAGGTAGGTGGATTGCTGTGAGTTCGAGGCCATCCTGGGTCTTCAAAGTGAGTCCAGGGCAGCCAAGGCTACACAGAGAAACCCTGCCTCAAAAAACAAAAACAAAAACAAAACAGCAACAACAAATAAAGTTCAGAGGATGTAGTGTATTTAGCAGAAAGAGTTAGGCAAAGATTGAGAGGCCCCATATGCGGTGTCTCGTGGGGGGTCCTGCGTCAGCTTGGGTCTGGCCACGTGAGGAAGAGGGGGGGTAACTCAGCTATAGTCAGGAGACCCAGGGATCTGGCTCGCTCTGAGCTTATGGTGCATGTATGCTACTCTGCCTTGGGCATCTTGGTTCGGCCCAGGTTCAAGTGGACTTAGTGTACTGCCTCTCTCGTGGTGGTAGTGGTGAGCTTTGGGAGTACCTGGCATAGAGGATCTGATTCCAGGGCAGTCCTAAACCTCAGTTCCTGAGAAGGAATGATTTTCCTATCTGTGGGTGCAAGTGTGTAGCTGGTGTTTTTGTGGGGATCTGGGGAAATGATGAGAGCAGGAGAGCACACTTCTCCAGAGCGCTAAGCTCAGCTGGTTGTGAGGTGTGAGGGTGGGCACACATGGCCTGTGAGGTGCCAGGCATCAGAGGTGGACTGTAGGAACTGAATGAGGAGCCTTCCCTTTTGTCCAAGCGCAGGTCTCGTAGTCACACAGTCTGTCCATTTTTAGCCGCTGGACTAAGGCTAGCGTCGGGTTAGACTGACAGCAAAAGTTGAAAACACTTTGCATAGTTTTAAAAGCAAATTAGACAAGGCTTGTAGGGGTCAAGATGGTATGGCGCACACGGGTACAGCCAGCCGCGAACAGCACGGTCAGCTCTGAGTGAACAGCCGCTCAAAAGCGCAAGACGTGTGCTTTCCTGGTTTCTGCACGGTCTAACCTTTGTTCTTTTCTGTTTCTAGAAGAAAAAAAAGGGGGGCGGGGGAGGAGCTAGTATGTCTAATCTTTTTTAGAGTGTTAAAAATTGTTTTAACGGCGGAGGTTGCTTTGTGAGGTTAGAGGATGCTGGCGTCGAGATAAGGCCGCTGCAGCTTCTGGGCCCCAGGTAATTCGGCTCTGTTTTCCTTCTTAAAGGACAAAGTATAGTGTTTCCCCTGGCTATCTGAGTCCCGCCCTCCCTCCCACAGGCCTGGAGCTCTTCAGAAGACATGGTCGGCACAGATAAGCCATCTCCTCACGGGAAAGCTGCCTGCTGTTAACATGGCAGTTGCCCTGGCAGCCCACCCACCAGCCATTCATCCTGGGCAGTGCTGCACCAGAGCAGCCCCAGGCTCCAGGGCTTCAGCTTGGTTCTAGTCTAAGGAGAAACGAAAGCCCCTTATCTGGACAGCTGTTTCTGCTGTAGGCTCAGAAAAGTAACCTTTACTTCATGGTCAGCTGTGTCAGAACTTAACTGGCTGCAAGTGACAGGAAAAAAAAAAATCATAGTAGAGTCAGGTAGGCAGAGGTAGGTAGACTGTGTTCTTAGCTGTGTCCATCATCAACTACGTCACCTCGTGGCGACACTATGGCTAACCGCATCCCCAGCTACTACTTTGACATTCCAGATGGGAGAAGTATAAAGGACTGGTGCCTTTATGGAGAAAAGTGAAGGCGTTTCCAGAAACTGTAGCTCCCAAGCAAATGTGCTGAAGCAGGAAGTTCTAGCAGGGTGCATTGACACCTCGCAGTGGGGTTGGTGAGAAAGGGGCAGGGGTGCTGGGTGCACACTTAGCAGAGCCTGCTTCGGGGTATATACCCTGATTACTTGGCCCTGCTTGTTCCAAGGACCTTGTCAATGAGGCCTCTGTGGGAATGGATGTTTGGCGGTCTCAGTGCCCCAGTGCAACTTAAAAGGGGGGGGGGGGGGGATGATGGTCTGAGATGGAAGAAAGGAGATGACCAGGCTGGGGAGACCAGTCGAGATGGATATAGCCCCAGGAGTGCCTCGCGGACTAACTACTAAGCCGCGGGATGCCGCCTGAGAACATGCTGTCTAGAAATCTGAACTTACTTTAAGGAACCAAAGGGTAGATGACCTTGTAGCCATGGCAGGCCATCCATAGGGATCCCGGCATTCAGATGTCTGTATTAGCTGCTCTGGTGTCCTTAGAGTAGACCCACCTTCAGCCCCGACTGGCAAGGCATCCAGGAGCTTTCCACTAACCAGGCCTTTTCATCTCTCCCTCTTAAGAAAATCCAGCAGCTCTCAGAGGGCTCCATGTTTGGCCACGGCCTGAAGCACCTGTTTCACAGCCGCCGCAGGTCACGGGAGAGGGAGCACCACGCGTCTCAGGAGGCCCAGCAACAGCAGCAACAGCAGGGCCTATCCGATCAGGACTCCCCAGATGAGAAGGAACGCTCCCCGGAGATGCACCGCGTCTCCTATGCGGTGTCCCTGCACGACCTGCCTGCCCGACCCACTGCTTTCAACCGGGTGTTACAGCAGATCCGTTCCAGGCCCTCCATCAAGCGGGGCGCCAGCCTGCACAGCAGCGGTGGGAGCAGTGGCCGCCGTGCCAAGAGCAGCTCCTTGGAGCCACAGCGTGGCAGCCCTCACCTGCTTCGTAAGGCCCCCCAGGACAGCAGCCTGGCCGCCATCCTGCACCAGCACCAGGGCCGACCTCGATCCTCCTCCACCACCGACACCGCCTTGCTCTTGGCTGATGGCAGCAATGCGTATCTCCTGGCTGAGGAGGCTGAGAGCACCGGTGACAAGGTAAGTCCGAGTAGATGGAGGCCCATGAGGAAACCGATGAGGCTCGAGCTGATGCTCTGCCTGGCACTGCTGATACCTGCTGCTCCATTATCTGTCCTGGTTGAGGAGTCAGGATCTGACCAAGCCAAACACGAGAGCTCATTATCCAAGGGGCTAGTTTTTTTTGTTTGGTTAGGGGATTGTTTTTTTCAAAAAAAATGGTCGGTTGCCCAATCTGATAATAATTTTGGTTTGTTTTCCTTAAATGTATTTTGAGGAGACAGAGATCTGGTTATTCCTGTTAAGTAGCAGCACTTAATCTCTTTGCTCTTCTGTATCCCCAATTGAAAAAGGGGTGGAGGGTTGAAAGTTAAGAGCGTAGGTAACTTCCTGGACTGGACCCTGGCACCGTCTCTCTACCATGATTATTACCAACTAGAAAAGAAGGGGAGGGGCCCAGGAAGTGTTATTTGGCACTTCATGAATGTTTCCAACTCATTTGTTTATTTGTATAACAAATACTCAGCAAGTGCTTATTGGATGTTACAGGAGTGAAGGAACCAGTGCTACCGCTCTCATGGTGCCCAGTGTCTAGAAATAAGGATGAATGAGTGGAAAGGCTTTGATGAGTGCTCTGGGAGTTTGGAAACAGTAGGCAGTGAGGGTGGAGAGGAATTGGCCAGAGACTTTCTGGAAGAAACTACTCTTGCTTCTGGAGAATCAAGGAGGCAGAGGCCAGAGCACAGAGGGTCGTGCTGTGTCCAGTCTGGGCGTCCAGAGACTCTACGGGAGGCTGTTAGGCAGGAAGTGAACACAGAGGGTGCATTAGGACAGCAGGCAGTAGATGAGGAACGGGGAGAGAAAAGGAGCCAAGGAAACCGTCTTTGAAGTTATGGCAGCCACTGCAGCCATGAGACGGAAAGGGGAGGGAGGCATTAAGAACGTATTGGGGAGTCAGAATCAGGGGTCCTAGGCTAGGAAGAGGCTAAGGAAAAACGAAGTGAAGGAGGAGAGGCGCCTCTGGTTGCTGGCTTAGCTGTGTGGTGCTCTCTCTGGTTGAGCAGTTAGGGGAGCAGAAGCAGGGCCTAGGGAAGGGTCTGACCTGCAGCAGGCACTTGGCAGCAGTGGGTGTCTGGGGGGTGGGCTGGAGCTGACAGGTGAGAGCAGCGTCGATATTGAAGTCACTGATGTGAATGAGATAGGTCCTCAAGGGGACATTTCAAGTGAAGAGAAGCTAAGGCCAGATCCCTCTGACGTAGAAGGGGCAGGCAGCCAGCTCTGACCTGCTGCCTCTGCCGCTGCCCTGGTTTCCTCCCTCCTCACCTCCTTCTTTCTTTGTGCCTCAGCAGGGCCTCTCTGCACGTTTGATCCCCACACACCTGGCTGGGTGCCCCTCCAAGGCTGTGGGACTGTAATTCCCACCCCCTACCCCCCACCTCATGGTCTCCATCAGCAGAAGGAAAGAAAAGCTGAAGGGTTGCTGGGAGGCAACACTAAAGGCAAAAAATAAAAAAATAAAAAATAAAAAATAAAAAAAATAAAAATAAAAATAAAAATGGCAGAGGGGTTGGGATTAGAGAGCTAGCATGAAAACTTGGCTTGCAGAAAGGAGGTGAAGAAAGCTGATGATGGGGAGGAGAGGGCGTGAGGGTGTTGAAAGGGTTAAAGGGCAAGTGTGTTGAGAAAGCATAAAGTGGAGCTGGAGCTGGAGGTGTTGTTGGGGCTTAAGAGCTGGGAATTTGGCTAGATGTGCTTCTACACACTTATTATCCCAGCACTAGGGAGGCTAAGGAGGGAGGAAGAGCAACCTGAGTTACACAGTGAGACTCAATAACACAAGGACCGGGGCTACAGTTCAGTGGTTGTGTGTTAGCATGGACCAGGGCCTAGGTTTGATCCCTAGAAAAAGAAAGAAGGATTTGGTATCTTAGGAAATGGGAGATAAGCTCCAGACAAGGAAGGAATAGAGAGGGATTTAACCTGATGTGTTAGGTGGCCCACTTGGTAGAAGGGAAGTTAGGAACATGGGCTTTGCCTGGGGGATGATGGTGGAGGTGAGAGAGAGAAAGGGGGGGGGGCAGCCTGGTGTGTGGAGGGCAAAGGGAGGAAAATTGCTGTGGCAGAGATCTCAAAGCTGAGAGAGCTGGGGGAAGTGGATGGTCCTATTTCTACATCACAGGATCCTCGGGGAAAGGGGCTGCCCTGGGAAGAGCAGCTGCAGGGAGAGCCTGCTGATGCACAGTACCGGCCTATGGAGGATGGATGACAGGGAAGATGGGCACGGGCGAAAGAAGAGAGTAGAAGTGGTGGGTGGCTGTGGAGTCCTGTTTGAGGGTGAGAAGTTAATGGGTACTCCAGCACCAAGGTCCGAAGGACACCCTACTATGATGTCGTTTCTACTGTACTTTGTCGCCAGCGCAGACCCAACTCCCCACACAGGAGCCAGAGCTTTCCAACATGGACTGTGACTTCTTGTGCATCTTGACTTTTGGAATTATTTGGAAGTTGATGCACTCAGCTGTCACTGCCCGCATGCACTGGGTGGACGGAGGCTCGGGTTTGCCTCAATGCTCCTCCAGCATAGACAGTTCTTTTTTTGTGAATTCATTAAAATAAGTCCCTTAAGCCAGATGAGCCGAGTCCATAGCCTAGGATTAAAAAGCATAGATCCAAAGAGGGGGCATGGCTTGTTAAAACCACAGAGCTCAGAACCTGTGGCACAGTTGTACAGAAGCTGGGTTTTCTGAGCCCAAGTCCAGTACTCTTCCCACCATGGCAAGCTGCCCTGCATCTGCAGCTGGCACTGGTAGTCAGTGACAGGGCTCAGCCACCAGCTCATCTGACCCGAGGTTTTGCTTTGCCAGAACCATCACACCCAGGGATGACTTTGCAACAGTCTCTGACTATGAGCTGTTGAGTCATTTTATATGTTCTACCTGTGACGCTGACTCTACATTTCTTCAAGAAAAAAGGACTTTCCAGAGATGGTTCTGGATCACCTGTCCATAGCAGAGCCTCAGCCAGCAGCCATAAGTCAGCAGATGGCCGCTCCCTTCTTGAGCACTGCCACTTGCACCTCCCTGCTCTCCCCTTTATGTGACAACATTTATTGAGTATCTTCCAAGTGCCAGGTACTATCCTAGGCATTAAGAATACTTCAGTGAAGCCGGGTGTGGTGGCGCACGCCTTTAATCCCAGCACTCAGGAGGCAGAGGGAGGCGGATCGCTATGAGTTCAAGGCCAGCCTGGTCTACAAAGTGAGTCTAGTATAGTCAAGGCTACACAGAGAAACCTTGTCTCAAGGAAAAAGAAGAAGAAGAAGAAGAAGAAGAAGAAGAAGAAGAAGAAGAAGAA